>CM077028.1:98931337-100131337 GCA_039090855.1 Macrothele yani | reverse complement strand
CCACGTCATTGTAGAAGAGGAATTTTTTATTGTATGGAAAAATCATCACACGAATATTTCAAGCCTCATAGCCAGAAGACTCATTTTGATTCGGGCGCCAGTGTAACCTTTTCTTTTCTGACCGTGGGATTCGTACCCACATCTTCCTTACTCTGGAGTGATTATTCTTCCAACTGAACTACGTCGGTAGGCTGGTTAGCCTACTCCACGTTAATCGAGCTCTTTTGCGGTCACGGGAAAAGGGAATACAGACGCCAGGTTTCCACCTTGATACTGATCTTCGGTGGGTTGGAGAGCTCTTATGCGTCTATTGGCTTTGGAGTTAGGGCTACATATTGGTCATCCGCAGCTGTTTTAAACCGTGATCGAACTTCGGGATGTTCGTCAAGTGCATGTTCTTGTATCTTGGAACTGTCGCTTTAATCTGGTAACCTCTGTGTGACATTTACCCACCTTTGCTCGATGGCTCCCCATCGCTGACTATCATTAAAACGGCGTAGTTAGGACATTTGGAACAAAAACTTTCAGCAACAGCGATATCGCTAAACCACCAATGAAAGTCAATCGCAGGATAGCTTCTTGTAAAGTTGCCCCTAATTTCCCTCTTCGGTGCCGTTTCAGAATATTTTTATTGAGCTTCACTAGTCACTAGATAACCATGTGTATGTATGTTAACTGGGATCGGAAAAAATGATATTTTGTTCCCAAAGTAACACTAAAACCTGGAACTTTTGTAAATTTGTGCACCCCAGTGTATATATCACATTTAATGATGTTCGTTATTTGTCAACAATTGTGTGTTTTTTTTTTTTTCGTTTTTTTTTTTGTGCAGTTGCTAGGTTTAAGTTTAACCGTTCGTAGTAGTTGGTTTCACTGCACTAATGGATTTAAAACTTCAACTTTGACTACACGCTGTAAGAATTACTTGCTAAAATCTCAACTTTACTTAAGACAAGTTAACATCATATTGACACTTAAAATTATAGAAAACACCTTAACTGCCAAGGGTACTAAATAAATCAACACTGATTTCACTGTCTTTATTTGATACTAAAGCACGCCAACACCTGTTCACCACATTAGCCAGAAAACACTTGTTGGCTTCAAATCAAATGTAACTAATCAATCCAAAATACACTAACCTTTAACCAATGGGGATTTCAAAAGATTCTACTGATTACAAATCATTAGCTCGAAAGAGCTACTCTTAGAGTTAATAAGAAATCTCTGAACTCTGCACTTTGCTATTTCTAGTTCCAGTTAACATTTGTCGTTACATTTCATTGCCCTTTGACTCACAGCCAGTGATACCAGACTTAAAAATACTCATCGGGAAAATATTGTGTCGTTATGTCAGAAAACGTTTAACGGAAGAAACCAAATTCAGATAGCAATACAGAAACTCAAAAGGAAGATTAAATTAGAGGAATGCATCACAGATGCAATGAAGAAATAGGGAACATACTATAAGCACGTGGATATAAGCGGGACTACTATTTCCCATTCGGGTTCGATATTTTAGCCTAACTGTAGTTCGTTGCGGAATGTTACGAAGGAATTTTATCTCACAGGAAGTATTAAAAGCAATTGCGGTATTAAATCTGTTCCTTATTACTATCTAATTCTCATTTTTTGTTGGTTTGTCCTGGTATTATCTTGGCTACTGAATTAATTACGGTTACTTTACTTGTTCGCTGTCCTAAGTCGTCTCCCTCCAAAAACTTCTGTATTCCTTGTCTAACAGCTCCGATTGCTCCCCTTAACCGCTCTGTTTCACACGTTTCTCTGAAGCCTCTAAGAGCAATAAAGTCACTATGCCGTCTGGAAGCGCTAATCTATTACAATGCACTAATCGCTGCGTGGGCCAATAAAACCATATAATAGCACTTAGAGTCCACGTCTGAGTTTTTAGAACACCTTCTAATTCTCATTGTCGTACTGACAGATAACATCTTAAAGATTCCATTGAAGATTTCTAATGCTGGCTGAAAAAGAGACCAACTGCTGAAATTTCCTACTACTCCTGGAAGCTAATGATTTCTTAAAATCTCAGCCTAAAAACTCTGTAACTAGACCATTTACATGGCAATAGTTACAAAACGGGTCAGGATGGTACATTTGAAAAATGCTGGTAAGTTTAACCATTAAATATTTAAATACCCAAAAAATATTGCATATATAGAAAACAGTTTTAAGGATAAATCAACCAAAATCGCTTTCTGCCGAAATAAAAAATAATAATAATAAGCAAGCATTATTTGCAGCTTCTGTCTCAAAGCTTTACGACACATAACATACCCAAATGCACATTTTGTTGCATTGGAACTACTCAAGGATAAAATAAAGATACATGAGATATATCATGCTTTCAAAAGCAATTTTGAACTAAGCGCAGGTATATTCGCTAAATTTTGCTCTCAGTTTTAACCTTTCATGTTGGGTTCCTGAATTGTGCATACTTCATGCTTTTGTCTAATTTCCTTATTTGCACTGCCAACGTGAGTCATTAAGCCCAGTGTTATTAACAAAGACGAGCAGGTTTTAGTCTTTAAAACCTTTTAAAATGAAATCTTAGAAGTCGCATGGTTCCATATCACTCCTCTGCCTGAATCACGTACGGCAGCCTCTGGCAATGATCGCAAAAAAAAAAAAAAAAAAAAAATGGTAGTACATCTTTTGCCATTCAAGCAGAAACATGTACATGAATAAAAGGAAGTGTCCAACTATTCCCGAAAACGCTTAAATTATTGGAATTACAAAACAGTGCAAAAAATATCTGGTTGTTAAATCTTAAAAAAGTATTTAGCAATCTTTTCGCATGAATGTAAAGAATAAGACCTTTTTTGATATCGGAAAATTCCGAAACCGTGATATTTCAGAACTAAAAACTCTTCCCGTTGAACAAGCAGCCAATAAAAATCGATGTGTGACTTTTAATATCTTTAAACAATACATGTGAAATAGTGTGGCAAGTCGAAATAATAAATAAATAAAGTGCATCTTCGTATACAGGGTTTATCCCGTATATATTAAATTGGTTCCAAATGCAATTTTAGTTACAGTTGACTGAAAAGTCTCATGAGTTATTTCACACGGTGTTCAATAACTAAGAAAACGACGGAAAAAAGAAAAAAGAAAAAAAAAAGAAAAAAAGAAAAGTGTATACTGGATTGCTGTTCTTCTTCTTCTCCCTCTTTTTTTTTTTTACGTTTTCAATTAAGGACTACATTTCACTTGTCTAAATTGTTTTCAAACTCTAGCTTGCCATCAGGAGAATTTCCGGGCGCTGAACGATTCTTCTTTACAATAATGACTGAGATTAAGCGAATTTGCAAATTCGACTGCTTAAGGGATATTTCACAGTTTCGCTCCTATTGATGAAGCTGATATCTTCCAAAGACTAGAGAGTAACTTCCAGCGTAACGGGTAGTGCTACTAAAATTCATATAATGAATAGTGTGAATAGTGTATTAAATAAGGAAACGACTGAATGACATGATTTTGTCGATGGCACAATTCCCCCCCCCCCTTCCCCTACTCCCAAAAAGAATTGTTAGGAAGCTCAGGATACTCACTAATCTACAATAGTTTCTTCAAAAAACAGTGACACTTCCGACAAAATTTACTTTAATATTCCAAAACTAAAAAAGTAATTATAGGAAGCTCAGGATACTCACTAATCTAGTTTCTTCAAAAAATTGTGACACTTTCAACAAAATTAATTTTCAATATTCCAAAACTAAGAAAGAAATTGTTAGAAAGCTCAGGATATTCACTAACCTAGTTTATTCAAACAAAACTTATTTTTAATAATCCAAAACTGCAGAGCAATTATTTTTTCAAACTTCTGCCTTATAGGCAATACGAAATAGTGCCTTGATTTTATTGAAATAGTTCGTGAACTTGAAAAAAGTGAAATTTGTGAAACAACTCGAAGTTCCCTCTCTTTACTCATCTACTTTAAAACTCTTTTTTATATCTTGCTGTTTTTTTCGTTCATAAACCTGCGCCTTCTCTTCTTTTTACTAACATTTTTTCTTCGTAAAATATCCGTGTTATTCGCTTCATCTTTAGAAAGATAGGAACTTCCCCATCCCGCACCTGCCGTTATAACATCTTATACTACAAGTCCTATTCGCTTCACCTTTATAAATATGGAAACTTCTTGGTCCCGCAGCTGCCGTTATAATATCTTATATTATTATTCACTTCCCCTTAATAAAGATAGGAACTTTCTGGTCCCCTCGCTGCTGTTACAACCTCTCATAACCTATTATTATTCGGTTCACCTTTATAAAGATGAGAACTTCCTGGTCTCGCAGCTGCTGTTTTAACATTTTTTCGCTGTATAGGAACTCCACTAACCCGTAGCCGTGATTTTACTTTGAAATTCATCAACTGAATTGAACGAAAAATTTGATAAAACTGTTGTCAGATGTGAAAAATTGAGCAAATGATTTCTTGTGCAATGGTTGAGATGGTTTTCCTTAATTAGCATCCGTAAGAATCGAAAAAATAGGAGAAAAGGTAATTATTCCCTGCTACCATTTATTATTTTGTCCATAAGGAGCTGTTTCGAATGAGCAAGCCAGAGAAATAAAAATGGAGGCTTTTTATTTCTGTCTTTCATTTTTTAACTCTAGCACAACTTCATGTTGAATAATGAAAAAAAATTGAGAACTTGCTATTTATGGGCAGAACGAAATCGTGGTTTGGTTTCGTTCAGCTATCAGTTGCTGTACTCACGTTGTGAAAAGTACAGAAAAACCTAGTACTTTGTATCCTAATTTCTATTTCCGCGGCGTCTTTACCCCTCGGAAGTACCGGGTTCAACCCAGTACCGTGAATGAAGACGTAACATGGGTGCGTAAAATTCCATCCAACTTTCATTTAAGCAAAGGAACTTTGTGAGAGCCCAATTACTGCAAAGATACCACGCAAGGTTAGGTGACGGATCACTTTGTCCGTGTTCATTTCGTCCACGTTCACTTCGTCCAGTTCATTTCGTTCAACGTTCACTTTGTCCACTGTTCACTTCGTCCAACGTTCACTTCGTTAACTGTTCATTTCGTCCACCGTTCATTTCGTCCCCCGCTCACTTTGTCCACATTCATTTCGTCCTCAGAATGAATGGAATACCGTGGACATTTTCTGTTTTCATGGAGTTTTTGTTATAGGCAGAAGAAAAGGCCGGCGGACATTGCTTGCATGCGATTTTTTATTCTTTCTTGATTAAAATATATCGATTTTAAATGTTATTTAGAGTAAAATAAGGAACTTAACTTTTAAGAGCTTTTTAACTTTTTTTGTGTGGTACGATGTCAATCACTACAGCATGATTCACGCTATGTTCGGAAAAAGACTATAAGGTGGGATTTTTTAATAACGCTGCACTTTTACTTAGACACTAAATACTGCATTTACATAAGATGTCAAGTTATTCTTATTTCTCTTTTACTTACTTAGGCACTAAATACTAAGTACTATGCCTCATGCGTAAGCCCTTTTGACAGTTTTTATTCTGCACATGTCATATTCAAAACGTTTACATATCCATTCAAGGTAATCATATTTTGCTTTTACTGTGGCACGAAATATTAATTCATAATCTTTAGACTTAGGCCGTCCCAACAGTTTTTATTCTACGGATGTCATATTCATAACGTTTACCTATCAACTCAAGGTAAAAATATTGTGTTTTTACTTAGGCACCAAACATTAATTTACTGGCCTTAGGCCTAGGCGGTTTAACAGTTTTTAATCCGCCGATCTCATGTTTATAACGTTTACATGACATAAAAATTTTGTAATATTCCGCTTTTACTTAGGCACTGAAAATTAATTCATAGGCCTTAGGCCTAAGACCTTTTAACTGTGTTTCTTATACCGATGTCCTAGGCCCTAGTAATTAAAATTTTATGCCTAAGTAAAAGATCAATATTAATAACTTGACATGTTATGCAAATGCTATGGACATTTAGTGTAATGGATTAAAAACTGTTAAAAAGGCCTAGGTTTAATAATTAATGTTTGTAGCCAAAGAAAAGGTGCAACATTAATAACTTGACTTGATACGTAAACATTATGAATATGACATCCGTACAATAAATACTGTAAAAAACGCCTAGGCCTAGGGCCCATGAAATAATATTTAGTGCCTGAGCAAATGCGCAGTATTATTACCTTGATTTGATATGTAAATATTAAGAATATGACGTGATTAGAATAAAAACTGAAAAAAGCCTAGGGCATATGAAATAATATTTAGTGCCTAAGTAAAAGCGCAATATTATTACCTTGAGTTGATAGGTAAACGTTATGAATATGGCATCCGTAGAATAAAAACTGTTAGAACGGCCTAAGCCTAGGGATTATGAATTAATATTTCGTGCCTCAGTAAAAGCACAATATTATTACCTTGAGTGGATACGTAAACGTTTTGAATATGACATCGGCAGAAAAAAGACTGTCAAAAGGGCCTACGCATGAGGCATAGTAATTAGTATTTAGTCCCTAATTAAGTAAAATAGAAATATTATGAATCTTATGTAAATATTTAGTGCCTAAGTAAAACTGCAGCGTTATTAAAAAAACCCACCTTATAGTCCTTTTCCGAACATAGCGTGAGTCATGCTGTAGTGATTGACATCGTACCATACAAAAGAGTTAAAAAGCTCTTCAAAGTTAAGTTCCTTGTTTTACTTTAAATAACATTTAAAATAGTTATATTTTAACCGAGAGTCTCAGACAGGAAAAAAAACAGCATGCAAGCAATGTCCACTGACCTTTTCTTCTGCCTATAACAAAAACCATGAAAACAAAATATTTCCACGGTAGGCTATTCTATTCATTCTGAGGACGAAATGAACGTGGACATAGTGAACGGTGGACGAAATGAACAGTGGACAAAGTGAACACTAGATTAAGTGAACAGCGGACGAAGTGAACAGTGGACAAAATGAACGTTGGACGAAATGAACTGGACGAAGTGAGCGTGGACGAAATGAACACGGACGAAGTGATAGGGAACCCAAGGTTACTCCGTGCAATTTCGTAAAGGAATTCGTTCTATGTTGTGATTAGTGTGTGCGGTATACCCGACGCTAGTTTGCTAATTAAGCCTAAATCTTCAGTTAGCATGGGAAAACCGTTTGTGAGGGATACCGAGTTGTCTGGAAAGATCACTGACGCTTACTGTACAAAATTTTTGCAAGGCAATTTGATGCGTCGTTTGGCTTCTGAATTTGAAATCACTTGACCTTAACGTGAAGCGTCTTTGAGTCCTGCCTCCTTATATCCCTTTATATCCAACTGTGTACTGCCATTTTCTTAAGAGAATTTTGACTTACTGCTTTCCTCAACAGACTTTGTACTACGCCCTCCGAATATTGCAATAAAACGCAAAACTTCGCAATGGTCTGAGCGATGACCAGAAGCCATCGCTTAGACCATTGCACCACCGGGGTGGTTCGAACACTTTCAAATTATCACAATTCCCATAAGTCCTGAAATAGCAAACATTGAGCAGCCTCGGTGGCGAAATGGTCTAAGTTTTATCTTCTGACCATTCGTTCGCGATGGGTCTTGGTCAGAGTTGGAAACGGGTCAAAAATTTTGACCTGACCCGAACAAATCTGCTTTGAGCTATAAACTCGAGTATATCATTATCATGATCATCGTTATCATTCATTATTAATCCACTGTTTGATGAAGGTCTCCCCAAGTTTCTTCCACAATGGACAGTCTTGTGCCAGTCTCCTTCATCCACCCATCTCGATCGCGTGGTCTTCTTCTGGGTCTTTTCCTGTCCCTTGGAATCCGCTTTAAAATTTCGGTTGTCTATCTATGGTTCGTCCTCTTGGCCATATGTCTAGCTTATTGCCATTTCAGGGATTTTATTCTGATCGCGATGTCTTCCACTCTTGTTATTCTCTTTATCCACGAGTTCCTCTTTTCACCTTTCTTTATTACACCAAGCATGCATCTCTCCATGCGTCTTACAGATGGCTGCAGTCTTAGTACGTCTTTTTAGTAAAGGTGCGCGTCTCTGCTGCGTACGTAAGCGCGGGTAGGATGCATTGATTAAACACTTTTCCTTTAAGACATAATTTCGTATTGCTCTTAAAAATTGTTCTGTTTCTTCCAAAAACTCTCCAACCAAGTTTTATACGCCTATTAATTTCCTCATTAATGTGACACTTTCTTGATATCTGCTGCCCAAGATAAATGTAGGAATTGGTTATCTCAAGATTTCTCCCATCAACTTATAAATCTTCATTCATTGTAAAAGCATTGTACTTCAGTTTTGTCTTCTGAGAATTCATTTTTAATCCCGATTTCTTTACTCTTCTCAGCAAGTTCCTGGATCATACTCTGCAGCTCTGAAGTATTATTTCAAAGATCCCTGAAGGGTTCTTTGAAATATTCAGTTTTCTATTGAAAAAAAAAAAAACGAAATAAAACCTGGTCGAACTTAAGTCAGGAATACCTTGACCCGACCCGCTTGACCCACAAGAAATTGTCGACCCGGTGATCCGTTTCCATCTCTGGTCTTGGTTCGAATCCCTGAGAGGCATTGATGTTGTGTTTGTCTTACGGCACTGGCTCTCTCCCTTCCCTGGAACCAGTGACCGTTAAATTAGAAACGGGCCACTATTTATAACCCATCGAGTTTCTCACAGTGGTCGTTGCCCCCCACCTCCACCCCCCATCAAAAAAAAGTGTTCGCTTAGTTCCCGAACGACCTAATATAACGAACCACATTACCGTTGGAGAAAATTCAATTAATTTTTCTGATTTCGGTAAATGGCGCAAATTTTATCTCTCCGTGCTTTTGGCAGAAACTCGTACTGCTGGCAGTCTCACCTTCTCTTGAGTTGAAAACTAGTGAAAGTTGTGTTGTGGCGGGACTCATTTGTGTCAGTCCGATCTTTACGACGGAAAAATGGCTTGGGAACGTATATTATCGATCAATCCTCATGCGTTAGTTCCTTAAGTCTTGTACCTCTTGGAGTCTTTTCACTTTTGCGCGAGAAGGTCCTAATTCAAGAAAAATGACTTTCCACTTTGCAAGAAGAATTACACGGAGAGAAAGAGAGAGAAAAAAATAAAATAAAGGAAAGATTTGGGAAATGATGAAAGAAAAGCTGGAGTCTCTGAGATAGCCTGTTAGACTCAGGGAGAGGGGTAGGTGATCATTTATCAATAGGTGTCGGCACTGTCCGACTGAGCAGATGCTGGGACTCTGATTAATTGAGCCGGCCTTAGGGTTGGGAAGGATTCGCGCATGCGCCTTCGTACCTGCACACAAACAAATGGTGCTCCGATTCTCAGTAACTAGTGCTGAATGAAATCAATGCCTCTGTCAAGTGCATCAGTGTGTGTGGCCTAATTTTAATAGTATATTAACCAGCGCGGAGAAAATCAGTTTTATTCCCGAAAACGTCGATAATTTAATAAATCTTATTCTCAAAGAAAGCCAGATTTGGGAGAAAGCGAATGACCAAAATGATTTTAGATTTGGATCAGTTTTCTCTTAGAGACAGGAGTGAAACAAATGAACAAACAAACAAATAAAAATCATGTCATAAAGGAGATCTCGAAAAAGCATTCAGTGTTTTTACGATAAAATAGGCTGCGAGTTACTTATCGAAAGGCATATGCGGAAGACAACTTCGAATGGTTTTTCTTAAACGAACTTTAGAAGCAGTTGAATTACCCGAACGGCAAAAATTTCACATTTCTCTTCCTCCTCCTTTTTTTTTTTTTTTTTTTCTTTTTGTTGGGGTCGATTAACGACCACTGTGAACAACTCCAAGGGCTATAAGCACTCGCCGTCCCTAAATTGGGGCCACTGGTTCCAGAGATGGGAGAATGCCAGCGCCATAAGGCAAGCATACCACTCATACCTGAACTGGACTCGAACCTTGGCCCTGTTAGACGATTAGATAGAAAGTTTATGGCAATGACCACACAGGTTCCTGGGTGGCGTCGCGTTTTTGGTAATACATTATATTTGGCCAGAGTAGCCAGGACTTCTGCTTTTGGGGGACCAGTCTAACTGGGATCAGGCGGTATCCGGGAGCGGCCAGAGAAAGAGCAGAGCCTCTTCCTCGAATGTACTGTATATTCCATGAAACATTCAGAAACTGGATTGAGGACGGAAAATGAAGAAGTCAAAGGCATATGCCATTTCTCTCATTTCTTCCTTGATTGAGTCGTTTGTTTATTCAGCCGTGGTTTCAAGAAGAGGTAGTAATCGACAAAAGATGGAAATCAAAAAAGAACCTCATCAAAAGGTTAGTTTTTCTTATTTTTTTTTTCAATTCTCTTTCTCTCTCTGTCAGTCACACACATACACACAAAGGATGGACATAAAAGCACAAGGAAATTTCACAGTTCCTGAGGAGCAATGTATTAAGTAGGAAAAGCCAAAGAAACTTAATCTCCATTGCTTTCCCAAGTGATCACAAAGTATATACTTGTAGACAGTTTGAAACGTAGACTAGGAAACTAGTCTGCGTTAAAAATTTCCCAGTAATAAATTACGTGCAAAATTTGTCGAACGCGAAATTCATCTTTTCTGCAGAAAAGTAATTGTAACCCTTGCAACAAAAGGGATGGAAGAGTAGTTAAGACAACGTGCTGCGAAGGAGAAAGTGTTACAGGGCTTGGAGCTGAGTTCTATTACAGCGCCCTGTGTGGAGGGTTCGTTTGATGCTTCCTTTGCAGTAAGTTTGGTATCGGTGGTATAATCCGTAATTCTCCCAATTGGAATACAAAGCATAGGAAAGTGAATCGACTGAGGCTAAATTTTGCAATGAGGAAGACTTTTATTCAGATGTTACGGGGAATGTCATCAAGCTTTTGTCCGTCATTTTCGTGCTTTCATTCTTTTAGTTCTCCCTCAGTATTCTACACCGCCGAAAATCCCTTTATCTCTTTCCGGCCATCCAAACTTCTTCCTTCATCCGTTCCGAGCAAACCCCGAGGTTTTCAGAGCTTCTTAAAAATATTCCCTCCTCTCTCGACTTTTCGCCACCGAGTCTCTTCTCTTGCCTCGATAGAGAAAACCCCCTTCAAAAAACTGTCCCCTCGTCCGACTAATTCCAAGAAAGCGCAGCCACGCCTTCACCCTCAAAACTCTATGTTCTTAATTGCTCTGCTGCGACGCGTGGGAAAGGAAATACTTTGCTTTTCGTCCACTTTCTTTGCCTTTTGCTGGCCTTCCGTCCAAATGGCGGGAAATGAAAGAAAATGACTACAGAATCTCGCTTCTGATATATATGGAAGCCCCGGTTACAGAAGGGCGACAACACCATGGGGCAATCTCATTGTCTGTGACTCGGACTCAGATGACCAGCCTGGATCCCGAAACTCTGACCGCTCGGTCACTGGCTCGGCTCAATAACATTAACCGAATAAAAACATTGCCCGTGATTAAGCAACCATTTCAGATATTACGATTCGTGATTAGACTAGTCACTAAACCTCACGATTCATGGTAGCCAAGTGATGCATCATGATTTGAGAAATAACACGAAGAAATATTTGGAAATACATCATTGACCCGCGTTTCAATGAAGGCAGGATTCTGAATTTTTTTTTTTTTTTTTTTTTTTTTTTTTGAAGGTTTAACGACAACCGTGAGCAACTCAATGGGCTATAAGCAGTCGCCCGTACCTAACTTGTGGCAACTGGTTCCAGTGAAGGGAGAGAGCCAGGGCCGTAAGACTAACACGGCATTCACGCCTCACTGGGATTCGAACCCAGACCCATCTCGGACGAAAGTTCGTGCGAGCCAGCGCTTGAACCACTATGCCACCGGGGCGGCTCCGAATTTTCCATTCGTACTTCTCCGAATGTAGCAATTATGCATGACCATTGATGCGCGTTGAAGTAATCAGAACACTTAGTCATGCTTACGTATACTGAGATTTCCATTTGATCATTGTAGTAAATTATTTCTGTTTTTACGACATAAAAGCAAATAAAATTTTTAATTTACGATATTATCCTTGCATTTTTATTGTCTCTGAAAAGGACTTCAGAGTTAGCGGAAAATATGATTTCTGTCTGCGGATACAACACTCAGAGCTCAGAAGCAGTTTCTGTGTTATCAGACCCGGCGAACATAAAACAACTAGAACACGATGTGTTCGTGAAATTTAGGAATTAATTTGAAAAAATTTCGCTTTAACTTTGAAGAAATATATCGCATTTCCTCAGACACAGTCGAATGTGTATATTTATTTTTATTAGCGCTGCGTCATTAATGCTGCTTTACAGTTAGCACAAGCGAAGTCACAGCAAAGAATGTATGCAGTAGACTGCAAAGAAGCGTTACAAAAATCTCTGCATTAATTTGCTTAACTTAAAAACAGAATATTTATTATTTTGCATTTAATTTCTTCGCGTCTTCAGCAGAATAACTGATTCCTCAAAAACATAAGTTCTGTTGCAAGCAACTCTATATCAAGTATAAGGCTACATTTTTGTGATTTTGAGTGTTAACAATTAACTATGGTTTATAAATTCGAAAGTACTATTCACGTAAAAGTATTACTAATATTCCAAAGTACCACTACTTACTCTGTTAAAAAATATGTGGTGTGAATTCACGGAAACTTTCTGAAACTAACGTGCAGCAAAGTTGCCGGTAGATATCCGTCTTTTAACGAAATTGCCGTTTTTAAAAGTTCCCATTTCTTCTAACCCGTATTTTGACAGATTTTCCGTACAGTCACTAATTCCGTTTATTTCAAAAAAGTCAGTTTCAAGTTTTTCCGTATTTAGACAGAAATTTCGCAAAACCTTCAGTTTTGACATTCAAGTCCTTTTCATTGGCACAAGTTGGGGATCAAACCATTATCGTTCAGGCTAGTTTCCAACTGGAGACGAGTGTGCTATTTGTTAAGCTAGAAAGACTCTTCAAGTAGTCGCGTATCAGTTTGAACTCTAACTATTCAATGATGATTTGTTTTTTAGCTATTAATGCGGAAGAAGTATTAACATATTTTTAGTACTTTTATTTTCTGTTTAGCTCTTTTTTCTTAATTATTATTGGAGGTTTAACGATCACCGTGAGCACCTCCGTGGACTATAAGAAGTCGCCCGTCCCTAATTTAGGGCCACTGGTGGCAAGGAAGGGAGACAGTCAGCGCTAAAAGACAAACAAATCATTCATTCCTCACCAGGATTCGAACTCGGACCCATCTTGGACGAAAGCCATCGCATAGACCACTGCGCCACCGGGACGGCCTAATTTTTTTCTGTTGGAGGATTTATAAATTACGTATTTTTTCATCGAGATTTTTCGTAGCAACAGAATACTTTAGAACTTGTGATTTTTTAAACTGACAATGACTTTCAATAACCTTTAAGGAAAAGTTCAATGTATTGTATTATTGTATTATTTAACAAAACTCTTGAATATAAATTTTTTCTTGATATCTATAACAGCTTTTGCCTTAAGGGGTCCACAGACTCTGTGACGTACCTGCCAGCAGGACGCACACGACATAAAGGCAGATAGGAATCAGAATAAACGTCTGCGTAGCTCAGTTGGTAGAGCGACTTATTCCGGAATGAGGGGACCCGGGTTCGAATCCCGGCGTAGACCAAAAATGACGGAGAAATTTACTTCGTTATAATGGCGCCCGAACTATCCGGATGACCCGGCTGTTCAAAATCTCGCATTGGTGTGATGTTATTTCCACACCGCGAGACAGGAAAAATTAGGGAATTCCTTCTCCAGCGCTTCGAAAAATAAAAAAAATGTGTGATGTTGCATTCCACACAGCAGATTGACTGGGAGTTCTCAAGTGCACGTTCTACAGTGGATGGCTGCCTGCAACGATTCATGGTCACGGCTGACCCGTGGGCCATGCCCCCGGCCCTCTTTCGGGGGGGAGGATGTGACGTACCTGCCAGCAGGACGCACACGACATAAAGGCAGATAGGAATCAGAATAAACGTCTGCGTAGCTCAGTTGGTAGAGCGACTTATTCCGGAATGAGGGGACCCGGGTTCGAATCCCGGCGTAGACCAAAAATGACGGAGAAATTTACTTCGTTATAACTCACACATAGACATCGTACAATCACCTGTACAATAATTTAAGTACACAGTTTCTTACGATAACTCTATATTGTTAACAAGTTCGTTGCTATATCTTTGTAGCCTGGCGTTAACTTGTAATTGCTACGAGGCTCGTCTTATAACCTATGAACCTCGCGTAGTTCAAGATTATAAAATGAGAGTGATAATAATTCTAAGTAATAGGTAATAAGCAAATAATTCTTGCGATCCGTTAATAAGTCTAAGAAATCTTTATTCTTCTCTTCATTTAATCCCATGAAAAGGTTGTTCGTTTGCTCTATTAATTTTTCTCCCGGTCCGCCTAAAACCATCCGGCCTCGCCTGGAACAATTCCCTCGTCATCCTCTTTTGTGACCTCTCGCTTTCAAAACCTAGAGACCACTGTCTTCTCGCCTCCTTCTCCCCTGTCTCCAAAAATGCCCTTAAGCATATCCGAAAGTTCCCCGTGAGAAACAAACACACCGCCCTCGGTTAATCTCAAGCCTCAAAGTCAAATGTGAGGGGCTGGGTCTATTAGTCGGCTGCATTGAAATAGAAACCTGTAAAGCATCAAAAGAGGCGCCATAGAGCTAATCTGCATTCAACATACAATGTGCAAATACTAAACTCCTGCAATCTGGTGTACAAAATGAACCGTGCTTCCTGTGTTTAATAGGGAACTGACACTGCGAAATTTCTCTCACGCTTTGTGGAAACAAAGGAAGGGGAGCACGAGATGGAATAAAAGTTGCATTTTGAGATTTTATATGAAATCCTAAAACCTAGTGTAAAATCTCTGTAACAATATAATAGCTGGTGCACAAAGTGAGGAAGAGGGGAAGAAATATCGTGTGCCGCAATGACCAAAATTCCATGCAACATGCTACCCACAATATGTGATCTTGTTACAGAACTTGAAAATCATTCTCCGAGACGGCTGAAATTTAATAGTTAATCAAACCTCAAGTATTCCCTCGAATCGCTCCTGTTATCGGAAATTTTCCGTCATATGGATACAGAAAAGTAAGAACAGAATTTTCCGTTATGTACAAAAGGAATTGCGGAAAGTTTCTAAAAATTCAGAATTTTCCTGGCTTGCGAAAAATGAATGAAATCCAGGTTTTTTTTCCTTCATTTTACGGAAAAGGTTGTGTCAGAAATATGCTTCGTTAATTCACGAAATTAATCGCGGAAAATGGGTCGTGAATTTTAGAAAAATTTTGGAGTGTAGATTGTCTTCATTTTATGTTAATACTGTGTCTCCAGGCAGTTAACGACACTATAGTTTAACGATGATTATAAGAAAATTGTTCTAAAATTTCACCATTTCAGAATTTTAAATAGGAAAACTACTTCCTTCTCCCTTAAAAAAAAAAAAAAGAAAAAAAAAAAAAGAAAGAAGAAAAGAAAGAAAAGAAAAGAAAGGAAAGGAAAGAAAAATGAAAAGGCTTTAGTTCCTTGCACATTCTGTGTCACGTAACATATTACTTCAATGGAAATATCCAGAATGCAGATTGTACTTAACCACTGAAGATGCACTGAGTGCCTAAGCGATTTCCTAACTGCATAGGGGAATGGTGAACAGACATCAATACTTACGTAGGCCTATCCCATAATGACACACTCAATAAGCCAGTGATCGTTGTGTTAATAAGAGTGCATACGTGGCACTTTCTAACCTTATGAACTTGGGAAACTGAAATGTTTAAAGACACAACGAACGTCGTCTGCAACGTCGACTAGTTGCTCCATGCCGTGCTGGACGGATCTGTATAATAGTAGCTTTTATCTATCAGAACCAACTGGTGTGATGAAACTTTCGTAACTCAAAGGTCTATACTTAAAATGTACTTTTCTTGTAGGTCAATATGTGATGAAACACAGAGGTCTATAGCTAAAATCACTGTTCTTGGGGGTCATTAAGCGATGAAATTTCTGCAACTCGAAATTCTGTAGCTAAATTAACTTTTCTTTGACGACAATATGTGATGAAACTTCCGTACCCCGAAGTCCTATAGCCAAGAGTTGCTTTCTGAGCTATGGAACTTCGAGTTCAGGAAGTTCTCTAGCTCAGAAAGCTAGAGAACATAAGCGTAAATCACTTATTGATCCTTGGAGATCAATAAGTGATTTACGCTCTTCGATTTTCTGTAGCTCGAGTTTTTTGCTAATTCGACATGCTTTTAAAAGCGTTCTCTGAAAAAAAAAAAGGGGGGGATTGCGGGAATTTAACCATAAATGCTTGGGTTCTTCCTAGGCTACCTACCCGGTTATTGCGCCTGACCCACGGACGAATCACCTCAGGAACCAAGGAAAAACTCCGATTTGTTAGGTTTCAATCGAAAGTATGCGGGAGTAACATGGAGGAGACTGGCACAAGATAGACCGTTGTGGAAGAAACTTCGGGAGACCTTCGTCCAGCAATGGATTGATAATGGTTGACAATGATGAATAACAGATTGAATATTTTTTCGTGAAAGAAAGTATTACTTAAAAGTACATTACTTTCCTCAATTAATTGGAAGAATTTATAAACATACTAAGAAAACTTTTTCATTTTGCGGGAAAATATCAGAAAGGTCCCCGGTTATTCCAGACATTTGCACCCCCCATCCCACCTCATCCTCACGAAAATCCTGGATCCGCCCCAGCTTGACCTGTGTGCTTTATTTTAGTTAGCGCAAGAAAACGGAGGGAAAAGATATGAAACCCACGGAGGGAAAAGATATGAATCGGCATTCATATCTATGTTCTTCTCAGTACTGTATGTAACTTCTTCCCAACGGCAACCCCGAATTCATTTCCTTTTAACTAATTTTTTTAGTTTCCATTCCTTAAGCTTAACAGCAATAGTTTTGTATTTTTATAGCTGATGAACAACTCCACAGTTCAAAATTAAAACACAGACTTCAGGTTGCATTAATTTTTTTACATGGAACGCGGCACTCAACATGCTGAAGTACCACAGAACGCATACCCAGTTTTTAAATGCATGTGGTGTTCATGCCTGTATTAATAAACACACCGAAAGAGTTGAAAAGTTTATCTTTCCTGGTGCCTGCAACTTAACAAGCGGCTATTAATCGTGCTTTGAGATTTTGTTTTAGAATAATGTAAAAATAAAATGTCAATGGCCAAGCAACAATGAATCAAAGCTTTCCAAAAAATTAAAAACCGAAACGAATAGAAACGATTTGGGTTGCGAAGCGGTATTCCATGAAATTTTATTCCCACTGCAATTATTTGATTCGTGAATAAACAGTCCCAGTTCGGAGGCAAAAAGAGAGCCTGGAACAATAAACGATCGCAGAAAACGCAGTGCACCTTATTCTGAATTTAACCCTTTTATATCCCGAAAATGCTTTACGGAAGCATCCGAAAAAGAAAGAAAGAAAGAAAGAAAGAAAGAGGCAGAAAAAGCAAGGCGAGCGCTGCGAACACTCTTGGGCGAATGCCGCCGAGTAACCATCGATCGCCAAGAAATGACGTTCTGCCATTGGCCGAGGGTGTTGATGCGCAAGGCAGTTGCGCCGTACATCATTCTTCCAATTGACTTGTGACATAGTGGAGGACCCGGAGGCGGGGCTTATCCATGTCAGCACAGATTTCTTACACAGCCTCCTGGAAAAAAAGAATCCCTTTTCTTACCTCTCCTTTTCTCCGTCTTTGTCAGCTATTTCTTTGCCCCTTCCACCCCTTAGGGGCTATGAATTTTTTTATTTCACTTGCGTTAGGGGAGTTCAAATCCATAAGCTGCCCGAGGGTTATTTTGAAATAGAAGGCATTGACTGGTGCAGGTACGTTGAGTGAGAAGAATTTTTTTGCGAGTGCGTAAGCTGCTGGACATAAATGCTGATGTTAAAAATTTCTCTCACTTTTCGTACAATGACATGATGTGCATTTACCGTGAACCGCGGCCACAATTATGGATTACTTACAATGACCGTTGCACGGTGTCCATCCCAATCAAATCACATTGTCGAAAATTTTTAGCACATGAAACTTTGCTACGAACGCTAAAACCTGATGAACATTGTATTTCTATAATTTTAAAGAAATGCTTTAAATGAGCAAAAGAAAATTCTGCGTTGAAAACAAACTGAAAAAGAAAAGACACAAAAACTGTCTTTCTCCAATTCGGTACTAATTTTATGCCCTTAAATTGATGGGCATTAATACGGTTTGTGTTTACAACTTTACCCGATGAATAAGCAATTACATCAGAGACACTTTTTTTAATTTTTTTCAGCAAAAATAATTTCTTAAGTTTTGCGAAAAAAATATGAAATAATGGTGAAGCTTTAAACTCAGGGGGATTTCAATGTGCGAAATGAAACGCACTGTTGCATCAAAGTACAGCAAACTTCGGCTGGCCGCTTGTGTAGGAGAATGTACAGGCTTTTTTGATTTTTTAACAAATCTATATATAGTGCCACCGTAATAGCTTCGTTTCTCTATTATAAAAAAAGAAATAGCTATGCAGTTCCTTTTTTCTTATTTTCTTTTTATAGCTGTTTGGTGATCCTAAAACTGCGGGAAACAGTCTCGAGTGCAGAACCTATTGTTATATAGGTAAAAGATGTACATACCGGAAAATCCACCTATGGAAGTGCGGAGTTATTAATGAGGTGATCTGACCATTTCTGCACAGCATCAAGAAATGTTTGAGTTGACTTAGCTGCGGTACTACGTACATGGGAACGACACTCTCGTGTTGGACGAACTTGTGAATTATTATTTCGCCAAATTATTAAGATATAAGCCTTTCCTCTTCAGAAAGGCTAGAAAAAGTGGCTGCGACAAAAGGGGTTAGATTATAACTTAACTATAGTGCAGAAACAATGATAAGAAATGAATGCATTGCATTTCTGTAAGATGCTATTTCATTTCTTCACCACGTAAAAAAAAAGTTATGATCTACTTTGCGAATTCTAAAACAGGCAAATATATAAATAATTGTTACACTTTTCTTCTCTGGAAATTATCAACATCTAATATTAAGGACCTCCGATCACCTGGTTAGGATTATTGGCTGGAAAGAGAGAGAACCAAGTGTTACAGAGATTGTATACGGGGTTTTAGGATTTCATATAAAATCTCAAAATGGAAATTTTATTCCATCTCGTGCTCCACTCCCTTTGCTCCACAAAGCGTGAGAGAAATTTCTCACAGTCAGTTCCCCATTAGACACCGGATGCACGGTTATTTACTAAGACGACATTCTGTCTAAGATTAGTACATGCACATTGTTTGTTGAATGGAGATTAACTCTATCGCGCCTCTTTTGATGCTTTTCAGGTTTCAATTTCAATGGTGCCGACTAATGCACTTCCCTCACGTTTTACTTTGAGGCTTAAGATTTACCGAAAGCGGTGTGGTTCTTTCTCTCGGGGAGCATTAGGATATGCTTAAAGACATTCTTTTTGGAAACAAGAGAGGAAGGCGAGAGGATAGTTATCTCGAGGTTCAAGAAGCGAGCGGTCACGGAAAAGTACGACGAGGTGATTGCCCCAGGCAATCACCTGGGAGGTCTTAGGTGGACCAGGAGGTCGGGGGATTTCACGATCGCGCGAGAGATGATCGAAAGCGCGAGAGTTAGAAAGTAAAACACAGCTAACGGGCAACCTTTGCAGGCAATTAAATGAAGAAAAGAATAAAAGTTTTTTAGACATTATTACGAATCGCAAGAATTATTTGCATACAGTTTTACTGTCATCTTCAACTATATAAGACTTAGCAACTCAACCACGCATTGTTAATGAAGTTAACAACAAGAATTAAAAGATAGCAACGAACTTGTTAACACAAGACCACGTCTATTCTGTGACGTACCTGCCAGCAGGACGCACACAACATAAAGGCAAATAGCAATCAAAATGAACGTCTGCGTAGCTCAGTTGGTAGAGTGACTTGTTCTGGAATAAGCGGACTCGGGTTCGAATCCCGGCGTAGACCAGAAATGACGGAGAAATTTACTTCGTTATAATGGTACCCGAACTATCCGGATGACCCGACCGTTCAAAATCTCGAAATGGTGTGATGTTATTTCCACACCGCGAGATAGGAAAAATCAGAGAATCCCTTCTCCAGCGCTTCGAAAAATAAATGTGTGTGACGTTGCATTCCACACACCAGATTGACTGGGAGTTCTCAAGTGCACGTTCTACAGTGGATGGATGGCTGCCTGCAACGATTCATGGTCACGGCTGACCCGTGGGCCATGCCCCCGGCCCTCTTTCGGGGGGAGATGTGACGTACCTGCCAGCTGGACGCACACGACATAAAGGCACATAGCAATCAAAATGAACGTCTGCGTAGCTCAGTTGGTAGAGCGACTTGTTCCAGAATAAGCGGACTCGGGTTCGAATCCCGGCGTAGACCAGAAATGACGGAGAAATTTACTTCGTTATAATTCTTCAACCGGAAATCTTCTTCTCCTCAGGTCCACAACAACAGAAGTTACATTTGAACCGCTAAATCACACCAAAAGATCGATAATGATTACTGTTTACTAGCTTTGGCGTTCCTGTGGTCAAATGATCCGTAACGATGGCTTCCGAGTACTCGTACGATAATGACCCAGTCTCTGACAAGGAGCGAGACTTATGTTTTTCAGTCTCTTTAACATAGCTGGAAGCTTCTTTGCGTCTAGCTTCTTGTTCTCCAATTCCAAGTAATTTCCGCTATTTAACGCAGGCATGGGTGTTGTGTAATCGAAAACGGTAACCAGAGAAAAAAAGGATTTACTAGAGTGTCAATAAATGGAGATGTCACGGAGGTCAAATCAATGGAGTATCGAGGAGCGATTAATTGGCTAACAGAGTATCTTATCGTTATGTCGTCATTATGATATGGGCCCATCAATTGAATGAACTAGCTTGATACGTATTATATGGGTTAACAATACAGACATCTCGCTTGATGAGAAAAACGTAGAAAGAAGAAATCCTTTCGACCATTCGTCCGAAATGAGCTAGGGTTCGAGTTCTCAATGAGGTATGGGTGTTGTGCTTGTCTGATGGCTCTGGCCCTGTCTCTTTCTAGGAACCAGTGGCCCTAAATTAGGGACGGATGACAGCTTATAACTCTTAGAGTTGCTCATGGGGAAGGAGGTCATTAAACCTCGAAACGATCTGTTGGCGATGTGGATTCTCTTTTCTTTTTTTTTTTTTTTTTTTTTTTTTTTTTTTGTGTAACCAATAGAAAGACAAACACCGACCATGATTAAAGATCGTCTAAAAATAGGCTGTGCATTTCAGAAACAGAATATCTGTGGCTGACGCATGAAGGACTTTCCAGAGTCGTTGTGATGTCTGTAAAACTAAGAGGCTAGCTGAGAGACAGAGTGAGTCAGTCGCCTACAAGAATCGAAATTGGTCGTGTGTCAGTTTGTCGCAGACAAATTCGCCGCCTACGTTGAATTCGTCTTCAGCTATTAGTTACATACAAATCGTATACGGGAAAGTATACGGTTTTTCTTTTCCTTCCGTCCGATTCGAAATGCTGATTCGTTGAAATTTTCCATTTCCGTGGACTGAAAAAACTGTTAAAGATTTCACAATTCACTCGTTCCATCCACCGATCGTCAGTTGGTCTGCAAATTCGCTATTCCACCGAATTCGCTTCTAGTGACCAATTGAAGAAATCATTTCTTTAGATGACAGACACGGGCAGGTATGGTTGCACAAGATTAACGACACCTGTTCCTCCTTTCATTATGTCTGACTATCTGTCTGCAGAAACGATACTTCCGCTTCGAAATATCAGATTATAAAAACTGAGCATAAGATTTCAGACATTTTTCTGTCGGTCCTCCATTCATTAGTCGGTCTGTCCATCTGTCAACAGAACTTCTAGCACCGCTTCAAAAAACGGATTGTTTGTTTTCCTTTTAGATAGAGGAAACACGTTTATAAAAGTTCAGTCTTCTCTCCCTCCACCCATGCCTTGGCCAATTTGTCTGTCCGTACCTGCTAAGAAATTGCATTTCCGCCTCTAACTGCTAAACTAAAAAAAAAAAGAAAATGTTTTGTCCATCTGTCAACAGAACTTCTAAAAAAAAGAAAATGTTTTGTCCATCTGTCAACAGAACACACACACAAGATTATCAACGCCTGTCTCGCTCTGTATCTATCTGTCTGTCCGTTTGCACAAATGGTTATTTCCGCTTCAAAATGTCGGTTTGTTAAAAGTCTCTCTCTCTTCCCTAAAGGAGAAACAACATGAGCTAAAGCTTTCAAACATCTCTTATTCTGTCAGTTCATTGTAAAGCATGTCTGACCACCCGCAGGAACAATACGTTCCCTTCTGATTATCAAAGTGAAGACATTCTATGGCTGGAAGACGAACAGATTTCAAGGCAGTTACTCACCAAGGGTCAATGTTTCATGTCGCTGTGTACAGTGGGGTCGAAGAGACAGTTTCGGCTTTTTCGCTACCATCCACCCACACCTCCCAATTTGCACTGCGAATCGTTTATGTTTGAAGTCCCCTGTGGCTTCATAACAAAAAAGATGCACTAAGAAAAATATACAATGCTAAATCATTAAAATATCCAACACAAGATCTAGGAGCATTAAGCTTTTAACTCGTGTTCTTATGAGAAGAATGAAAAATACAGCGACTTGTTATGAAAACCCTGCAGATAATTTAGTAGTTACAGTTTCGTGTTTTAACTGATTTCAATAATGTTTCTGAGTCATAAGTTCTTTGGGGCCCACTCAGATGTCTTAGCTTTGAGGCCCACTCAAATGTGTTAGCCTGGGGCCCAGTAAGGCCTTAATCCGGCCCTGTCTGCAGGTATACATTAGACGAAACAGATTCTCCTCGTCATTTGCTACAGATGAGATCCAGTCAGCACTAATCATAATGATTTGTTTTCAGAGCAAATCCAGTTATTGTATATTTCATTATTTCAGTTCCCTGTCACAAATTCTTTATTTAATGGGCGGTTCGAATGACAACGGCAAAAGTTGAAAGCAGAAGCATTTTATTAACATCTCAATCAATCTTGGAAATATTTTAGTAACATTTACTTTTCTTTCCACATAGTGTTTCCCTCTTGCAATGCCCGCTCGCTATCTCGAAACCAGCGCATGCGCGATCCTCCATTCATGTACCACTTGGTACACTACGCAGTGGGGACGACAGTATTTTCTTTCAATGATTCTGAGGGAGTAGAAACGATGGAAATCACGCGGTGCTATAAAGGAAATCACTCATTGCATAAATCGGGGGAGTAAGGGGGAATGTTTTTAAACTCAGTCCGTGAACCATTGCATGCATCTCACGGGAACTATGAAGGTGCGCACTGTATTGCAAATAAACCCATTTGTAGAAGAGGCGCCGAGCTCTGGACATGATTGTATGATTAACTTTCATTTATTGAGCTGCTATATGAGTACTTCATTTAAAATGAATAGATTGGGCAGTTAAATAGATATTTACCTTCCTCTTACAGCACATTCCTCGTTTAAAAAAGCCCTTACAAAAAAACAAAAAGAAATAACAAAAAAAAAAAAAAGTAAGAAAGAAAGAAAGAGGAAAACATTCATGATAAATTTATTATAAGTATTGATATTTTTCATTTTTCATACATATTTCTGAGGAAGACCGATTCTGAATTGAAACATATTATTGGTTTGTTATACAATTCAAATTAGTTTCTCACCTCATGAATCATAATTTTTAATGATTTGGATGAAAGTTAATCATGTCTATTGATATGAAGTTAAAATGATTTTCACTTTCTGGTCTGAGTCATTTGCTTTTCTATAATAATGTTTTACAACTCAGAGGGAAACACTCACTTCATCTCATTATGAATTTTTCGAAATTCCACCTAGGGCAATCTTACTCACATTCTGAATTTTTTAGCAGGTTAAATATTGTTTGAGTTTTTGATTAATCTTTTCATCATGAAATATTTTTTTATTGCAACATCAAAGTTTGCATTTTATTTCAAAAATATTTTACGGTCTGTGTTAGCACTCTCTGCTCAGAAACCGCGAAAATTTAATTTTCCTACGCATAGCTGGGTGTTATATTAGTGCATTTTGCGCATTTATATACCTCACTGAACTTCATTTCATAGATTCGTTTGTAATAATTTGGCAAGTGAGAAATGATATTATTTCACTATGTGTTACCACAAACATTTATGATAATTAAATTTCAGTAAGTGCTTAGTTATGTTTTTCTGCTAATGTACGTGGTGAACCAGTGGCATAGCCAGGGGGGTCGGTGTTTGACCTCCCCCCTTCAGGGGAGACTGAGCACGAATTTAAAGCGATATGTATATGAGGCTTTCTCCAATGAACCAAACCAATGCCGCCCCTCCCCAAGAAATTTCTGGCTACTCCACTGTCGTAAACATATATTTTACTTCAATAGGGATCACAGCAGACAGACAGGATAAAAGTATCAGCGCTTACTATTTAACGAATATTTCCCTTTTCGTCGCTCCACTTACAGGAAGATCCAATCAACAACAATACAGACATCATGCCTGTTCGTTCGTCGATCACATAGACCTCGATAGTTTTATGTACGAGGGTCATTCAGAAAGTAAAGAAAGTTTGGTTATAAGAGCTATATACTTTTAATTTTTTTAAATATTTCAGTATTTAAAATTTTGAACTCATGGCTTAGCCTATTGTTCTACATAGTCGCCCTGCATTGAGGCGCTTGTCACATCTTGAACTCCGCCGCCTGTCCTGTCAGTCAATCCGTAACAGCCTCGCTTAGCCAATCATCATCATCAAGACGTTCGTTATCCACCAAGGAACTGCTTTATATTGGGAAACAAGTAGTAGTCTGATGGTGCCAAGTCCGGGCTGTAAGGTGGATGCTCAAAAGCTTCTCAATGAAACAAATCAATCATCTTCTTTGTCTTCCTGGGAGTTGGCGTTCATGGCGTTCGTCAGCGATGAGAGAGGGGCGCCCTTACCGCTCCTCGTCAGGAACGCTTGTTCTGTATTTAAACATTATGCACCACTTCCTGACACTGGATTCATTCATAGCACCTTCTACATACATTTGAACAAGTCACCGATGAACCTCAATAGGCCTGGTATTTTCAAGAGTCAGAAAACGGATAACTGATCGAACTTCGCATTCGGCGGGATTTTCAATGCGCATGCTCATTTCGAAAGATCGTAACTAACTACAAAAGGATAATACACGTCCGACAATGGCACCATTAGGTAGGAAACAGCGCACTAAGCGCGGATGACCTTAATTGAGCGCCGGCCAGGAACCAGCGCAGACGCTATGCGCAAACGTTCTTTACTTTTCTGAATGACCTACGTATATCAACGTTTCAAAATCTACTCTTCAAAGCAACTCTCGCATAAATCTCGACAACTCCACAACAACTGCTACCATTATACTATAACTGCCCTCTTATATATTCAATCTAGTCATTTTAAGTTGCTTTGATTCAGAAGAAATGTGTTGGTAACCTGGCAGTCCCTGATTTCAGGTAGTGGATAAGAGAACCCCACTTAGCACCCGCGGTGCCGGGTGCGAACCTAGCCGCAACTTGCTTTAGCCCCTCTCCTATACACTAGACTTAAAACAGAGTTTATTACAATTATCTACACAGTTCAGTGAAACGTCAAGACGTTTGAAAATTAACCTATAACGAAAGACAGTATTTTAATTTTTTTGAACACTACTGATATATATACACTGGCGGAAAGTGAAAAAAGAACACCAAGAAGGAATTGGCGGACGATCATGAAATTTACATATGTTAATGGGGTCGAGTTTACGTAGGTGTGATGTTAATTTCGGGACCAACCGGTGAGAGCTTACGCCACAGCACGGCATAATATGCAAATTATCGTCGGTGGTATTTAAGGAGTACGGCGAAGTGAATGTAATCAGTCGTCGGCGTACGGACACGTGCGAAGACCCTGAAGAAGCTGCAATGCCTGGACATGGAAGACGTGTACGATTTCAGCAGTTATCGGACTTTGAGCGAGGTCGTCTAGTCGGACTCCGCGAGGCCGGGTGGTCGTATCGTCGTATTGAGGAGCGAATTGGACGGGAAGTATCAGTGGTGGTACGATGGTGGCGTAGATGGTCCGCGGAACATTAACACACGAGAAGACGTGGAACCGGGAGTCACAGACGGGCTGATGAGCAGACCGATCGACGCATAAGAAGAGCGGCGTTGTCAAGCAGAACATCCACTGCGACGCAAATCCGAGCTGCCGTTGCACCTGAGGTGACAGTGCGAACAATCCGCAACCGTCTACTGGATGCAGGACTACGTGCACGTGTGCCTCTGGCATGTGTACCTCTGACTGCAGCCCACCGTCAGGAACAGCTGCAGTGGTGTCGCCAACGTCTGCACTGGAGAACGCAATGGCGATCTGTCGTGTTCAGCGATGAAAGCAGATTCTGCTTGGGAGCCTCCGATGGCCGTATGCGTGTTCGCAGACGCACAGGGGAGCGTCTCCACCCTTCTTACATCCGCCAGTGACACACAGGGACTACACCTGGTCTCCTGGTGTGGGGAGCGATCAGCTATCACTCCCGTACACAACTAGTGTTTGTGCTGGGTACGTTAAACAGCACCACCTACATCAACAATATCATTCAGCCCGTTGTTGTGCCATTTTTAAGGTCGGTCCATCGTGGTGTTTTCCAGCAAGATAACGCACGCCCACACACGGCTCGTGCAACGCAACGTGCATTTCAGGGTGTGAGACAACTTCCATGACCTGCACGTTCACCGGATTTGTCCCCCATTGAGCACGTGTGGGATTTTATGGGACAACGACTTATCCGGTCTCATGGCCAGCTACGACCATCCCCGATTTACGCGTCCATGTTGAGGATGCTTGGAACTCAATACCCCAAACTTACATCCAACATCTGTACGACAGACTCCATGCCAGAATTGCACAGTGTGACGCAGTTCATGGCGGTTCAACCTCGTACTAACCATGTTACATGGAAATGTTATTTTTCAGTTTACCAGCAAATACAGCTGTATTTTGCCATAATGTTTTGATCACGTTATCCCCTGTATTCCGTTAATATGCTGTATAAATTTCGTTGGTATCGGACGTCTCCTTCTTGGTGTTCTTTTTTCACTTTCCGCCAGTGTATATATATATACAGTATATATAATTTTTTTTTTTTGATTGGAGGTTTAACGACCACCGTGAGCAACTCAACGTGCTACAAGCAGTCGCCCGTCCCGAATTTAGGGCAGTTGGTTCCAGGGAAGGGAGAGATCCAGTGCCGCAAGAGGAAACACAACATCCATGCCTCACCGGGATTCGAAACCGGACCCTTCTCAGACGAAGGATCGCAAGCCATCGCTTAGACCACTGCGCCACTGGGGCTGCCTGATATTTCGTAAAGGTCTTAAATGATGTAGATAAAACAATCACACCAACATACGTCTTTCCTTCACAATGGCTCCGTCTCTACCTATTATGGGACAGTACTTACATTGTTAAAGAACTGGACTTTTCTTACTTTTATCACAGCAAAATGAGCTATTAAATCATCAAAATTTATTGTGCTTGCTTTACCCTGTTCAATTGGCAAAGTTGTCAAAGACATCAATCTTTCTTGAGATATGACAGATCTTAAATAAGATTTAATCAGCTACAAGCGTGTAAAACTTCTTTCTACGCTTGCCACCGTTAATGGGACAGCAATTAATATCCTGTAGGCGATAAAGGCATTAGAGAAAGGATTCTGAATTTTATTCATGTATCTTAAAGCACCGGCTGCAGCTTTGACATCAGATGGAAGCAACTCACGTAGCACAACTTTTTCGATAAATATCAGTGCACGGTGCACATTCAAAGATAATGTTACTAATGTTTCGCTAGACATATCCTAGTTTGCCGCCGATATTTGGGTAAATATAAATTCAGCAATCGGTATTAAAAAAAATATTTAAATGAGGCAGAGTTTAAAAAATAAATTTGAATAATTTAAAATAAGAAATTCGCTCCTTCGCACTCTCTCTCTCTCTCTCATTTTCTTTCTTTTCCTTTTTTTTTCTTAGGGTATCAGCGAGAGGGCCCCCTAAGCGCGGGGCCCTGTGCGACCGTACCTGCCGCACACCCCTAAGGACCGCTCTGGTGGACAACGCCATCTGCGTCATCTATCTCCTTGACTTAGGATCCTCAACCTTCCGCACTGACTGTGACTGTTCCTCTGCGAACTTCTTGCCAGCCGCTGTGCTTAGTGTCGCTGAACTGCGTTCCTGCAGGCCCTATGCTCACCGTCAAGAAAGGTGTTTCACCGAGCTCCGTTTGCTCATATGGTGCTCACTCACTCTATGTACGCCGCCCCGGGGGCGCAGTTGTCTAAGCGCTGGCTTATGACCGTTCGTCCGAGAAGGGTCGGGGTTGAATCCCAGTGAAGCATGGATGTTGTGTTTGTCTTACGGCACTGGCTCTCTCTCTCTCTTCCCTGGAGCCAGTGACATTAACTTAGGGACGAGCGACTGCTTATAGCCCATTGAGTTGCTCATGATGGTCGTTAAACCTCCAATCAATCACTTCATGTAGTGCCACCGATTATTGTAGTCCGTCTGCTACATTTCCTCTACTTCTGAAGTCGTTGGACTGCGCTCCGGCGAACACGCTACTCGCTCTCATGTTTAGCATTTTCTTGCACATAACAGAACTCATTTTTGTACACAGCTCATTATCATAGGTTCTTCCTGACAACACTGTATTCCTCTTTTTGTAAATAAAGCGATTTTTGATCTTAGAAGAAATGCGTCGTTCAAAATCGTTCAACACAGCTCAAACTCATGAGAAAAGTTATATAGAGATATGCGTTACACATGATAATATTAGAAAGAAGATCCATTCCAACAGATTCTTTGCCAATAATTTCTCTTTGTTCTATGTGCTGTCGCAACCGTTTAAGAATAAAGAAAAGCCTCGTGCTTCGCTGAGTTGGTGGAATCACTGCTTGACACTATTCCTCTCTTTCCTATTGTTGTGTCCACGGCAGAGGAACAACGAAGGATGACACTATTCCTCTCTTTCCTATTGTTGTGTCCACGGCAGAGGAACAACGAAGGACCACGCCAAATGCAATTTTCGAGCACATGATCTGTGTAAAACTTAGGGAAATCAATAAGATTTAGAATGGGGGGAGGGGGCGCTTCACACACAACCGAGTAACATGCAAAACTTTTGCTCGTAAGCTATTCTGGTACCAAAATAAGCCCTTGCTTCGTTGTTTCTGTGGTGTTGAAAAAGAGAGATTCATATTTGAAATACTTTAATGCCAATTTCGATTTATCGATTTTCTGGATAAAAAAATGCTTGAAAAATCCGTTAAAGGTTCATCATTCATACGCATTTCACAAAACTTTTGTATCAGTGTAATATTCGCATATCAAATAACAAAACTAATGACAAAGTCTTTTTAATTTTCCCTGCAGATTCTGTGTTTCAGCGATTAGGGTGCTATCTATTCGGGATTCTTACGAACCAAGTTCTAAGAAGAAATGAGCGTGATGCACTGGTTCAAAATGAGATGAGATGCAAACCTATTTGATTTATAATAAACAAATGTCCTTAAAACTTCGTATTACTGAGCACAACATTAAATTCTAGAGTTGCGCACAGCCACAGCAATGAAAGATGCACTAGAATCAGGATCTCTCCCTTCCCCAAGAGAATGTATTGGAATATAAAGCCCAATCATCATTTTTCATAAACATGTAAAACAAGTTCATAAACGTGTCCCACATTGGAAGAATTATGCTTATCGAACAGGAGAAGTTTGATTAACATTAAACGATTTGCTATAAAAAAAAATGCTTTCACAAAAGAAAAGAAAAAGGAAAACTATTTCATCAATTAAGTCTTCGAGTAATTCTGGGTTCATTAGAACGTGTTTGAAACATTGACCAGGAAAAGGATACACGAAATTGCATCGGCGTCGTAATGTGTTCAAAAGAACTGAGATTTAAACGTCATGACGTTGACCCAGACAGAAAACGTCCTGTCATGGAAGAGATATTTCTCCCTCATAGACTTCTTCTAGGTCTTTCCTTGCACCCCGTTATGCAAATTATTATTTATATTGTCCAACAGCGGTCAGTTGTAACCATTGCTCTTTAAGGGTCTTAACTTTGATCATGATATCATCCACTTGCATCATTTTCACCAGGCATACATCCTTCTGGGCTTCAAAAAGTTTTCAGCATATTTATATATGTAAAACTCTTAGATAAAAAGTTCGAGAAGAAATTAGTGATTGGCATATCCTCGCATCGGGAGTCGGAACTAATTTCTGTGACCCCGTGCAAGAAATGTTCGCTAGAAGGTAGGACTCCTTGACATGAATATGAAAGGTGTGTGACCTACAGTAATTATATTGGTAATAATTAAGCAGATAAGGAAATCTTATTCTTTCCTCCGATTCTTCATCAAAGCTAGAAAAATTGTCCGTCCAAATGTAAATCAGTTCATCAAGGTAAATGATCCAGCCGTACAAACAGAGGCAAAAAAAATGTTGCTATCTGCTAGAAACGTTTTGACCCTAAACGCAAGGTAAAAGAAAATAATGACAAAATACTGACATTCAGCGTACGCAGTTAGTATGCATCTACAATTTAATTTTGTTACAAATCTATCCAAAAATTCTGCAATGTGCTGCTTTTGATAAAGAGTTCTATCTTGTGCTTCTTAAATATATGTATAATGCTTTCACTTCATGATTTTGCGAATATAAATATCTCTTCTTAAATAAATCAATAACTTTAATTCCTCTAATGCAGAAGGATTAAGCGATTTGGGAGGTGTCTTAATGGCATTAGCGTCAGAAAAAGGAAAATGGAGATGCAGAGGAGAAAAAATTAAGTAAGGAAAAATTTTAAATTAGAAAAAATAAATAGAAAAAAAAGAGCGAAAGGAAAGTTTATGATGCTGTGGGGAGAATAAAATAGAGTAATTCCAGTGACCGTCTCTTCTGTTCGTTAGAATCATTAATTGTTCGCCGAAGCTGGAGAGTCCTGAGTTTCGGACGACATCGCTTGGTTGCCATGGTGATTTCCCTCTGATAATCATCACTTCGGGATAGGAAGAGAGGGAGTGAGAGAGAGAGAGAAATCAGTGTGCATAAACTCCTGTTGGCAAGAGGTGCTTTGTTGAGGATGGCAACCAGTCAGAAGGGACGAGATATAGCTTGACCGCTGTGACGTAATTTTGAGGGCAGTAGAGGGAGGGGAGGATATAACGGAGATACAAGATGGGGATTTGGTGGAACGTGAAGCTCTAGATTCAACAGCTCCGTAACATTCGAATTATATAAATCACACAAAGGGTTATGGTCCTGAATGCAAGTGATTTGATCCCGAATCTATAAACGGGTGTTTACATGTAACTGTGAATACACAAGTTTAAATCAGATCCATATGCAAGGCATACAGTTAGGTGATTTGTAGCACGTTCGACATTTCACAATGCAATAAACTGCATAACCGGTTACGGTTTGTATTCTTCAGAAGTGAGACTGATGGCGCATTCACATAATGGACTCGGAATCCGAAAAGTTAACACAAATGTATCTGCAAATGATTGCTCACAGGAGAAGCGTGATCTCATCAGATTGTTTACTAAGTTGTATAGCTTGGGCAAACTCCGAATCATAAAACATGTGCAGTTGACCAGAAATCCCTAATTCGAAAATACGAGCGCAGCAAGGCCCAAACGAAAGCTTCACATACAAAGATCGGCCAGCTATTATTTAGACTCAATTCGTGCATCTGATAAATGGAATTTTTCTCCCACGTGACTTCGAGTGTAGATACATACCCGGCCGTTTGCAACTCATTTTATTACTTCATTCATTATTAATCCTTTTTGAGATTGCGGCGGTTTTTACCATAATGTGCGAGAATAGGGCCAGATTTAGGGACAGCTGACCGGATGCTGACCTTCAACGGGGCGCAAAAGGTGCAGCTGAATGCATTCGAAATTATTGTACCGTCACATAACAAGGAGAAATGCGCATTTTTTTTTTTCTTTGAGATATGACCATCTTGCCGAGTTACCAAAATATCTGAGTCCGGTCCTATGTGAAAGTAAAAAACAAATAAAAAAGGATTCTGTAAGCAGAGCGCTTCGACTAGGGAGTAGCTGGACTAGCGAGTCCAGCTACTTCATATCTCATCCTATATAACGAATTTGATTGAGTTACGGTTGAGAGGTTACATAGTTTCATAGCGTAAAAGCCATTTACCGGTGGTGAAATTGAAACCGCATCTTTCTGCTCCAGAGCCGAATGCTTTCCCAATTAAGCTACACCGACGGAGTTTATCGCTCGCTACAACTTTGCCATCTTGACACATGCGCCACCTTTGAGGTAGGTACATCCCAGTTCCATTAATAATTTACGAATTTATCGTAATGATTTTTATAATATTAAAATTTGTAATAAATTCTAAAGCAAAATTAATTGGATCTTGAAGTGTGGCAGCAATTTGAAAGAAGAGTAACAAAAGGTTTCGGGAAAATTGAAACTGATACTTTGCAGCCAAGGAGGCACAGAGGTCTAAACGATGGCTTCTGATCATTCGTCCGAGTTGGGTGCGGGTTCGAATCCCGGTGAGCCCTGAATATGGTATTTGTCTAACGGCCCGGGCTCTATCCCTTCCTTGGAACCAGTGACCCTAAATTAGGGACTGACGACTGCTTATAGCCCACTGAGTCGCTCACGGTGGTAGTTAAACCTCTAGTTAAAAAAACTGCGACTTTAATGAAAGAACTGTAACCGACCGATAAGAGGGTACAACAAAACTCCACATAAAATACTTCATACATATATACCCTATATTGACAAAACTCACCGGACACCTAGAAGAGAAACACAACATAGCATTTATTGACATACATTAGTACGTGTTGGTTCATCTTTGGGTTTAGTACATGCACTGACCCTTCGAGACATGCTTTTGACAAGGTTTTGGAACACAGCGATAGGTATACGCTTCCATTCAGTACATAATGCTGCTGCTAACTGTTGCTTAGTACTAAGCCTGCGTTCCAAACTTCTCATGCGGCGCTCTAATTCATCCCATAGGTGCCCTACGAGATTAACATCAGGGCTCTGTGCTGGTCAGTCCACACACGATACGGGATTATCGTCAAACCACGCCGTAACAATTATTGCTGTATGGCTCAGTGCATTATCCTGCTGGTACAAACAAGGCTCGGTTGCATAGTATTGCCACAGAGTTGGTAGGGCATAATTGTCCAGAATATCGATGTAAACGTGCTGGTTAACAAGTTTGTCCACGATAACCAATGAGCCGGGACCATACCACGAAAAATACACCCACACGAGTACACTGCCAGCTCCAAACTTTACCATAGGAACAGTACACTGTGGTGAATAGCGTTCCCCCGGCTGTCACCATACCCATACGGCCATCAGACTGATGGATCTTGTATCTGGATTCATCAGTCCATAGGACCCATTTCCATTGATCTACGGTCCACGATAAATGTTTTTTACAGCATGCTAAACGACCAGTAGCATTCCGAGTGGAGATGAAAGGTTTATGAGTAGCCGCACGACCACGGTAACATATGGAATGAAGTTCTCCGCGAATGGTACGTGTACATACCGAGGTTCTAGAATTTTTACTCACCTGTACACTGAGGTCTTGTGCTCCGTCGATTAGCTGTACTCCATCATTAGCTGTTACAACAGTACTCCGTCGATTAGCTGTAACTATTCTCTTGAGGCTTCGACGTCCTCTATCACTGATTTTCTTTAGTCTGCCGGTACATTTTACTGCTTAAGGCACGCCATGTGTCTTCCACTTATTCAGTACATCCAAAACAGTTGGGTATGTTTAAACGCCTCTCGGTTTCTCTTATGGACAACCCACTAATATAACAACCAACAATCTTTCCTTTCTCAAAGTCAGTTCTCTCCCGCCGCGACATTTTCATTTAACCTCACAGTGCGATATGATCGCGGCCAGCTGCAGGCTTGTTTTTATACCGTTTTCAGCTGTACCACGCATCTCAACAACGCAGCTGATCCGTTAATTTGCTTTTGAAGGGGTGTCCGGTGTCAATATAATGTATATCGCTAAGGTATTCTCTGAGATTCAGAGTTACCTTCTCAAAGAAAGCTCATGTTTCAGATTAAAGTGTAAAACTGATGGTTCTGAATTTTATTTACAGTTGATGTAGAATAAATTATCAACGTTTATTCACAATTAAATGTTTTATTAACAATGACTATAGTTTCGCACAGCGTTTGGCTCGGCATCATCAGGATCATCAGCAATAATGACATCAATAAGAAGATCAAAAATGCGTAGTCTTGAATTATATATAATATTACAGTTGATGTACCAAACATCTCTATTTACAGCGATCTCGGCATACAACTCAAGCTTCATTGGCATCCACCACAAGTCTTATCTTTTGTACTTCATGCTCATTATCTTACTCTCATGCAGAAATTCCTAAATGTGGTCCTCCTATGTTTTCCTTGGCATTTTACGTAAAAGAGTCGACTTGAGACCTTTCTTTCATGCCACTTGGGCTGAAAACAAATCTCTTAGTAAGCATCTCGCCAGTCATTCTTTCAACATGGCGAAACCATCTCAGATAATTCACATAAAAAATACTGCTTTCACAATAATGATGATGCTAATACTGATAATAAAAAGAAGTTCAAAAATGATTAGGTCATTTGCAGAAGCAATTTTGAAGAAAGAGACCCTTATTAAACAGGGGACCCATGGCCAGTGCGGGATTAGTTAAATAAATCTCTGGAAGTCGTTTGTCTGGAAGTCGGATTCAAACGCCGCTTGGTCGTCAATCAAGAAATTTCTGCACAAGTGTTTGAGCTCTTCCGTGTGTTTTGGAAAGATCTGCGTGAAAGAATGAGTGCTGAGTTGAGTCCTACCACAGGGATATTGAATCGGTAGATTAAACGAGTGACTAAATCAGGCAAATGGCAAACTTACTTATGAATTGGCCTGGACAATTAAAATTTCTCACTGAACATGCCAACAACTGAAAATTTGGGAATAAGGTCTGGGTCAAAAACGTGCCGTAATTGAATAGCAGGTATGAAATAACCTGGAAAATTAAAATTTCATTTCCTAAGCATATGATAATCTGAGGAGCACTTATGCAAATAGGTATGTTATACAAGTGCCGTTAACAGCTACCATTCACGAGCAGCACTCCGAAAAATAACAACTGCATCTCTCAGAAGTGGAAATCGAAATTGTACCTCTTGATTTTCTCCCAAGCGTGCTAGTAATCTTACTGTTCAAAGCCAAGCGTTTCTACGCGGCTGAAGTTAATTCCTTTCCTTAAGCTATTGGTGACGACTGTTCTTGGTTTTGTAAGAATTTCCATACTCAAGAATTAATACACAACATAGTCAACAGAAGCGGGTCCCGTTTTCTATGTGCAAGAACAACTCAGTATCAAGTTCTCTTAAAAAATAAGACAACGATATAAATTGTCAAATTCTCTGACGATAAAAAACAATACGTTTCTTAAGATGATGCAATTGTCAATGGCGTTGCGTGCCTAAAGTAATATTCTTCTGAGAATTCTGACTTCACCAAATGTTAAGAAATTCTTTAAAATGTCGTAAGAAGCGACATATTAAACTTTCTGTTACTTTTTTCTTTTCCAAGAGTAAAAAAAATATAACCTTTAGTGATAGAGATTTTTTGATGCGAGAAAGAGTACGAAGAATGCTTTAGAGCAGATTTTTAATTAAAGAAATGGAGCCTTAAAAAGATCGATTAAAATAAGCTTTTACGGTGCAAAAGAGCCAACGTAAGAGGGCTTAACATCCTATCCGTGTGAGCCAAGTTTGCTAGTCTTTATAGATTTTTACACCATACCTTTTTATCGGCCTCCGTGATCGAAAAATTCCCCTTTCTGAATTGCTTTATCACTGTAGAGAAGAAATTTGAGTATTTTCCCCCATAGAATCGGGCTGGTTGCCTGATTCAAAGCATCCTAACCTTGGATCGTCAACTCATTCAGCCTCGAGGTATTAAATCTTTACTAGAAATACTCAACCTTGGAAGTTTGATTGTGTACAAAAAGGAGCAATTTGTCTTATTGACAACACCTTTATGCAATTCACGTAACTTCCTTTTACGACGGGTTGCAGTAGCAATCAGAATTACGTGTCGCTAAAAATACCACTGCAGGGAATGTAAACACCGCTCCCGTAGTGAGTAACGTTTCGCCGTTCTGAAATAGAAACGATCACAGTGTACGACCGACAACAGTTCTCATTCAATTAGTTATTTAAACTTTTGCACCCCATAACAAGAATAAAACTGCGTGTTTATCACCATTAAAAAAGTGTTTGAAATTTTTCTTTCACTTAGTTGACGGTTCATTACTCCGTTTTTGGTTCGATACGTTCTTAGCTGCTTACCAGTGATCTAACCTTTACATAAATTTTGTCTCTTTCTTCTTTTCGATAAGGCTATTGTCACAGGGACAGGCATGAAGTTAGGTGGTCGGTTTGCCGATTGATTGGTTGGTTACATACCACCGTCTTGTCTTTCTAGCTCTATGGAACTACGCCATAGAGCACACTCACTCACTCACGTAGATAGTACGTAACCAACCAATCAATTGAAAACAAAACTCACTCACGTAGATAGTACGTAACCAACCAATCAATCGAAAACAAAACTCACTCACTCACGTAGATAGCGGTATTTATAGGTAACATTGCCATTGTTTTTTTCGCTGCCCATGTAACCAAATACATGAAATGTTTCAGGGCAGATGCTAACGATTCAAGAAAACGAGTTGAACTGGTGTTTGTTAGAAAGATAGATAAAAATCGGTGTTTACTATGCCTAAAGTGCACTTAATGGGATTATTTACGAGGTAGGATCTAAATGTTCCCGGACTGGGCTCGTAAATCCATTGATCTTAGGTGCCCAAATAAGTTTCAAAGCGTATTTTTTGTGATGTATACCGCTAATTTACATATCCGACGTTACTCAGCGTTGTCATGTGACTGCAACCGGTCCAGAGTATAAAATGTGACACAGAAGTTTGCCCAATACTTAAACGCACTTGCACATCGGTAGGTGAAAGATGGCAAACCATACTGCAATTATTCGATCGCATTCTTTACGAATTTCATCAAGGAAAAAGTGCTGCAAAAGCATTTGCATCGATCTGTTCTGTTCTGGGGGAGAAAATTGTATCGAAAAGCACGTGTGAGTTTTGGTTTAGACGGTTTAAAGCAGGTGATTTTGATGTTAGCGATCGAGAACGTAGCGGAAGGTTGCACATGAGGAACTGCAAGCATTGCTGGATGAAGACTCGTATCAAACACAAAAAGAACTAGCTGAACAACTAGGGGTAGCTCAACAAACCATTTCAAATCGTTTACGCGCAATGGGAAAGATTCAGAAGGACGAAAAATGGGTGCCACTTGACCTGAGCCGGAGGAACAAGGATGAGCGTGTCGTGAAGTGTTTCAATCTGTTGAATAAACAACACAGAAAGTCTTTCTTGTGGAAAATCGTTACGGGTGATGAAAATTGGATATGGTACGACAATCCCGAACGCAAAAAACACTGGGTAGACCTCGGTGAAGCAACGACTTGGACACCGAAACGCAATATTCACTCCAAGAAAGTTCTGCTGTGCATCTGGAGGGATATGAAGGGTGTGCTCTATTATGAACCATTGAAACAGGGTCAAACTGTTACTGCTGATCACTACAAGCAACAATTGCTTCGATTGAACCAGGAAATCTGTTGGAAACGTCCATTCACAGGCAAAGGATTGCTTCCCGTGAAATTACTGCATGACAACGCTTGGTCGCATGTCGCGAAATCGGTCAAGGAAACGTTATTGACGCTTGGCTGGGACGTTTTGGAGCACCCGGCGTATAGTTCCGACATAGCCCCTTCAGACTATTATTTGTCCCGATCGACGCAACATGGTTTGTCGTATGGTTCCGGACATGTGACGAAGTGCAAAAATGGGTTGGCGACTTGATCGCGTCACACGACGAAGTATTCTTCATGGCTGGAGTCCGTCAGTTACCCAACCAATGGCAGATGATGATGGATAATGACGGCGCATATTTTGATTCGTAAAGGTATTGTTGTTTTCTTTCAAATTACATGTTGCCTTGTCTTAAAACGCTTTAAAACTTATTTGCATACCTAATATTTAAAGTTACAAAGCTTAAGTACATCCTCCTTCAAAATAAGACCCTTTTGCAACAACAAACTTCTGCCAGCGACTGTACAGTTCGTCGAAGCACTTCTGGAACCCATTCTTTGCAATCTCTTTCAGTGCAACCAGCGATTGCGTTTTCCACTTCTTCTGTGCTCGAAAACCGACGACCCTAAAGTCGATGTGCCAGCTCAGGGAAGAGGTGGAAGTCTCAGGGGGCGGGGCCAGATGAGTACGGTGGATGTGTGGGAGGACAACAGTTACTGTTTTGGGGGAAACTCACGAACGAGAAGGGACTTGTGTGCTGGTGCATTGCCATGCTACAGCACCCACGATTGATCGTCCCACTGTTCAGGCCTGTTCTTGCGGATCGACTCACGTAGACATCGCATGAGTTCAGATAGAGTTCCTTGTTGATAGTGCTTCCTTCTGGGATAAATTCAAGATGAAAAATACCCTGGATGTCGAAGAAGATCTCTAGTGTGATCTTGCCTTTGCTGCGATCTCGGCGGAATTTCTGCTTGCGTAGAGACGATGGCGATTCCACGAAGCTGATGCCCGCTTAGTCTGCAAGTCAAAGAGCAAGCACGATTTTTCATCCTCCGTTATGATTCTTCTAAGAAATTGTGGGTCTTGATCGGCGGCAGTCACTAGATCACCCGCCGTTTCCATCCGTATGGCCAACGGATCTTCAGTTAACATGCGTGAGGTAATGTGTTAACACAACCGGTGCATCTGAGATCATATGTTAGTATCCGTTGATATGTAGTCTCCGATATCCCAGCAGCCTCTGCTATTTACTCGGTCGTTTGTTGTCTGTTGTCACGTATGATGGATGCAACCTTCGAAATATTTTCATCCGTACGAGCTGTCACTGATCCGCTTCGTTCGTCGTCTTCGACACACTGCCTGCCTTCTCTGTGGCGTCGATGCCAATCGAAAGGACGAATGGCTATTCTCCCTGATGAAGCTAGGTCAATACCCAGCGAAACCATGGTCGGCTTGAAAAAGTAAATACTTGTGGCATATCAGGCGTCTGGATACACCTATCTCCGCTGTATCTGCATTGAAGGCCACAGTGCACACTGCTTGGTTGGCCATACCTTCCAACTGCTTCTGTCATCTTATTGAATCGATGCCATGTCAGATACTGGGAACACCCACAAGCTCATGCGCAAAGGCGTCATCATGGAAAAAAATTGACTATGGCAGCCGAAGTCCACATCCAATCCCTTGCTGACTACACGGCCCCGAAAGATTAGTCTGAAGTTTTCAAAGGAGTGCAGAGAACTGGAAATACGTCATCCGATCTGAAGAATTACAGAGTCAACAGATCTGCGTGTGCGGCGTAACCCACACGAAGCGATGGACCGTGCTTGCCGAATTGGGGTCATGCACGCAGATAGAGGAGGCGTAACTGTTTGGGGTGCGTTTGCATTGACCTCCGTAAGCGGCACATGATATCTGAAGATCTTTGCCGACAGTCTACACCGGTTCGTAGCAAATCTCTTTCCGTACCATGACCCCATCTTCCAACAGGACAACGCCACGCCGCATACTTCCCGAGTGGTGACCAGTTGTTTCCAGGAAAATTCAAGCGAGTTTGCCTTACTCGAATGGCCCCTCGGCTGACCTCACTTCGAATTTGTGTGACGAATTGTAAAGATCTGTTTGAACTCGCCAACTTCTACCGGCAACTGTGGATGCTTTACGAGAGGCGAGTCTCGTTTCATGGGCGGCAACACTACCTCCGTGTCTTCGGTACCTCACCGAGTCCTTACAAGATGTCCCGTTGCTGTTCTGAAGGTAAAATGTGGAGCAGCACGTTATTACTGGATTCAGTTATAACCTGCATCAATATTAGGTTGTAAAAAAGTATACAGAAAGTAGAGAAGCATGTATTTCAAGCTTAAAAAAACGCACAAAACACTTAAATTAATCGTCTAGGTAGTTCCCATTGGAATTGATGACTTTGTTCCACCTATCTACGAGTTGAAATATCCCATTGCGATAGAAGTCTGGTGAGCGGGAGTTGAAGAAGTCATCCATGCGACGTTTCCCATCATCGTCATTAGCAAAGTTTTTCTCAGCGAGAAAATTCGACAAGGATCGAAAAAGATGAAAATCGGACTGGGTAAGATCCATAAAATAAAGGGGTGCGACAGTATTTCCCTTTCCAACTCGTGCAATTGTTGCTGGGTCCGTAAAGCGACATATAGAAGAGAGTTACCCTGGTAAAAAACAACTCCATGGCGATTAATCAACGTTGAACGCTTTTCTTGCTGTGCAGCATGGAGGCGGTCCAACTGTTGGATGTAAGCATTCAATGTGATGGTATCGTTCCGCGGTAAGCTTTCATAGTTAATCACAACACGACAATCCTGCCAGCAAATCAGCATCAATTTCCAAGTCCATGAAGGGGTAGCTTAGCGACCTTCTGTGGAGTTGTTTATGCTCTTTCTCGGGTAACATTAACCTATGTGACCCATGCTTCATCACCCGTAACCAGCCGATGCAAAAGCCCTCCCGTTTTCCTCTTTCACGCAGAGCAGCAGTAGTGGAGTAGCTTTGATTCCGATTGTGGTCAAACAAAACATGGGGTATCCATTTGCACAGTTTACACGAGTATTCCAACTTCTCCGTCGGTTATTGATGATCGTACGGTACCGTACGATACCGTACGATACGATACGGAGGTCAGTACCGTACAGTACCGTACGACCACGGGAGGTCTGCCCGTGCCCGTAGTATTTCACCAGGCTTGGCCGATAGCACGTGTTGCAATGTATCATCTTCAACCTTACTTGGTCTGCTACTTCTGGGGGCATCTGACAGATCCCGTATACCAGTGCCGAATTTCCTGTACCAGTCATAGCAAGTACTTTGTCCGATAATATCGTCACTAAACGCGTTTCGCAATTTTCCTAGTGCTTCCGTAACTTTCACGCCATTCAAATATTCATAGAGCAATATTGCACGCACACCTTCCTTCGATATCGCTATCGTATCGTTCACCTTCCTTCGATATCGCCATCGTTTTGTCGCCACGTGCAACTAATCTTTACAACAGCTTACGTTCTGTTCTTAGAATCTATTCCTTCGCGCACAGCACTCTATGATGTTTACGTCACCACAGGCCCGTAGTATCTAGCATTACCCACGCCACATATGATTTTTCCGGAAACTTTTCTTACAACCTGACATTTGTTCAAGTTAGTTTAGGATTAACAATTACTTTACGTGTTGGGGAAGTGGTCTTCAGTGTCACATTTTATGTGTCGCTCAACTTGAAGCAACTTGTTTTTTGTTTGTTTAAAAACCACGGTGAGCAAATCGATGTAGTCCCTTGGCTCTAATTTGGGATCATTGGTTCCTGAAAGGTGAGAGAGACAATGCCGTAATATTAATGCAGTATTCATGCCTCACGCGTGATTCGAACCCATACCCATCTCGGATGAATGTTTAGAAGTCAACTCCGTACCACTCGGCTACCGGAGTGGCCATGTTGAAGCAACAGTGATTAACAAGTGTTAACCAAGCCTCAGTAATTAACAAGTGTTTGTCAAGGAACAGTGTTTTCAAAGGTATGTACCTACTGCTGTAACTGAAATTAAACTGTAAGCTCTTATTTCAGTTCATTTACATAGTGTTGGAATTCTTGAACTGTTTAGGTTAAAGTATGTATTTAAAACCGCTAATTAGATACCCGGAAATCTTCTTCACCTTCGTTGTATTTTTTGGGTTAAATTACTTACGTATAGGAGTTGGGAAAATACCATGATTATAGGGGTGAATTTGTGCAGGCTATACTGAAAGTAACAAACGTTGCGTCTTTTCTATGTATATATCCTTTAGATTGTATGCCGGTGTAGTTCAAGTTGTGTTCAGCAGCAGCTGGTACGAGCAATCGGCGAAATGGGTGACCCGCTAAACTTCCAAAGAGGTCATATCGTGGAGCTAGTTTGGCAGGAGCGTTTGTAACCATAAGAGCAAAACTGTTTGGTGTTTTAGGAGAAATAGTCTATGACTGCGTATACAAAGTATGGCAAGACTTCCTAGGCGAAAAAGAATAGTGAGCGAAAACCAGGATTGAATGAGAAGAATCGTCGAATATTAACAAGGATTGTGTCCAACCAACGCAGAAACACAGAACTAATGCAGAAAAAGCAACAGCAGAAGTCAATATGCATCTGGAAGACTGTTTCCACAATCTGCAGAGAATTTCACAAAGACAACATCCATAGAACAGCTGCAACTGCTAAATCTTAAATCACAGAAACCAATGCTATAATGCGAAAAAGATGATGTCATGAGCATAAAACCTGTACAGCTGATGACTAGAAACATGTGGTATGGTCCAATGAGTACTCATTTACATTATTCCCAACAGTAGGTAGGGTTTATGTATGGAGAACCCCCAAGGAAGCGTACAATTCGGAATGTCTGGTTCCAATTACCAACATAGGGGTGGTTTTGTGATGATTTGGGCTGCCGTATCTTGGAATTTGGTTGGCCCCATCATTACGTTACATGGTCGAGCTACTGTCAGCAAGTACTTGAACATTCTATGTGAGAAGGTGCATCTTATATGTTGAACATTGCTTCCCAACAATGATGTCATTTTCCCAAATTTTAATTAGCCGATACACACAACAAGAAGAGTTCAGTCCTTTTTGAGAAGCACCAAGATGAACTTCAACATCTGCCCTAGTCAGCTCATTCACCTGACTTGAATATTATCGAACCACTGGTGAGCAGTTTTGGAGAGAAGAGTGAGAATCAGATTCCCTCCTCCAACATTTCTGAAGCAATTAGCTGAGGCTTTGTTCGACAAATGGTACAATATTCCACTGGAGACTATTCAAAAGTTGTATGAATCTATTCTAAAAAGGTTGGAAGCTGCACGGTTAAAAGATTTGTAGTAGGTTGCACCAAAAAGTGGTGCTACACCAGAGATGGAAACGGGTCGTGGGTCAACGGGTCGACAATTTCTTGCGGGTCAAACGGGTAGGGTCAAGGTGTTCCTGATCCGATTTTGACCCGGTTTTATTCCCGTTTTATTTTTGAAAATAGAAAAATATATTCCAAAGAAAAATGCGCGTTGTGGAATTCTGTAGTTGATATTGGTGCCCACGGAGTGAATAATGATTCGCCATGCAAAAATATTGTCGTCTCTTTCTTAAAGTAACGAAGATTTCCACCGACCTACGTCAGACACACCGACACCATATCGTAAAAAGATACTTCCTCTGCGTTCTTTTACAGTGCGATTGACCAGGGCAAGGTACAGGCAAACGCCATTCGCCTGCTTCTCAGCTGATTCACTCTCTCCGTGCGAAGTTCACTGTATGACTAAGACTTACTTTTCACATCGCATCTTTTACATTGAGCATTCAGAGGTTTTCGATTGATGTGCTATCATCCCGTTCCCATAACATGTCATGTCGAAATTAACTCCTTATTTCTTAATATGGATGGATTTAATATTAAGGAGGTTGGGAAAGGCGTCGAGGCCAACAAATACGTGCTTGTTGAAAACCACAAGGGGAAGGTGAATGCTGGAAATTGCTTCGTCTCATTAAGGAACCGGTTAATAATTCTGTGTTGTTTGGTCTTGCTTGTTGTTCAAAATGTGGAAAGTGTATAATTACAAAGAAAGATGTCGACGGTGTAATAAAAGATTATGGAACCAAAAATCTAACGGACCATATGAAAGTATGCGCACTTCCATCAAAGCGTGGAAAGAGTGAACAATCTAAATACATTAAAAAAAATACATTTGTTTAATCGTAAAGTAATGATTTCCATTTGCAATATACTCCATGGTCGCGGTCATAGTCAGTCATTACTTCTGGATCACGCAACATAGTGGCACTAAAAATGGCACTAAAATTTAGCAAGTAGCCAAATTTTATTATTAAAAAAGGATTTCAGTTATTAAATATCAAGCAGTTATTGCGATGAATACATATATTGCGTTTATATGTATATATGTATAAATTGAGTCTCGAATTTATAGTTCAAAGCAGATTTTTCCGGGTTAGTTACGGGTCCAGATCGGGTTGGGTCCGGGTTCGAAATTTTTGATCCGTTTCCAACTCTGTGCTACACCAGCTGCACCACTTTCTTAGAAAAGATACACCATTCTGTGGTGCAAAATAAACGCAACAAGATGGTGCAACCTTGTACCATAACGTGGTGAAAAGTTGAACCGCATTGTTGGGTTTTGTTTGCAAAACGCGATGGTGTATCTTTTCTAAAAAAGTGGTGCAGCTGATGTAGCACCACTTTTTGGTGCAACCTACCTTATTAACAAAGGCATATCGCCTACTTCCCAGGTGTTCACATTATTTTTTTACAGCCCCTGTACGTATGTTTTTTTCCCCATTACACATAACAATAAAAAAACATTGTTCAAGGAAAATTTCAGTTAATTTTTTTGAATAGTAGTAATTTTCTGCCTGAATAGGACAATAGCCAACATCTTTCTCTTCTTTAAATCAAACATTCCAGATTGTACATATGTGATAAAAGTTGGCTAAACCTTTTTCCTCTGCGACTGATTTAAGCAATATTTCTGATTACACAGTTAACTTAAGAGAAATAAATATTTATGCCGTGGAATTTTCGAAAGGTGATAAGATATCCGGAACATTCTAGTTTGCTTATGCACTGCATTTTTTCTCTCCCTCCAGTCATACTTCAACCAACCAGACGTATCACTCATTTGACAGCATCGGACGAGATTTTTGACAGAATTGGACCCGTGGAGTGACTGATGGTGGAAAACATTGACACCCTCCCTTTTGCATTCGCTTAGAGCACGCACACGTACACACACATACACTCACTTCAGCCAGACTAAAACCCGTTAAGCCTAAACACCGTCACTCGAGAGGAGGACCCGCACTTCATTAACAACCTTCCGCCGAAGACACACGCACAAGTCCCGCGGAAGGAGATCTCTGAAGTCCGCTTGATCATCAACTGCGCCGACGGACCGTGAAGGGGTTAATCCGCTTTTCGTGCACGCACGAGTCCACCATCCACCTCCGAGTCTTCTCAGCACCCCCACCCCCTCCCCCGCATCTGCTGCCCGAGTTCTGGAAAGTCTCTCATCTGCATAGATCCCTGCTGCAGATTGACGGAGACTCTCTCCTTCTCTCTCAGCCTTTCATCCCCACTGATTCCAACCGTAAATAAACCCAAATTTTTATTTCTTTTCTGTGGAAAAGACATGACATAAGTTAACAGGCATTCGCACTTATTTGTACATTTGTGCTTCATATGTTAATTACCTCCTTTGAAAACACTGCTGCAAATGCAAACGAAGACAAAAAGTCGGACGGATAGAAATAATAAAAAAATAGAATGCTGAAACTCAACCAGAAACGCAGTAATACAAAAACCTATACAGGTTGCGGTTTTAGTTGCAACAGAATATGTTGATGATGTCTTTTCCATTGACATTGAAGGTAGTAGCAAGAAGGAACACTAAAAGATAAATGAATATTCTCTCTCGTTACACGAGTTCATGTTCAGTACGATTCTGCATATCCTCGCTGTTGTTATTATTACGCTAACTATTCGAAGCACTATCCCTGTTCGCGACACAGTAGAAGGGATTTTTCGCGAGTTATAAATTAAGATGATATCTAGCATCATTCTCAAAGCGTGGAAGAACTTTATTTTATTTGCAACGCGCATACTTGATTTACGAAAAAATAAATGTGTAGCAACATTTGCTGTACAAATTAAGTTTTGTGTAGCAGTGACAAACTTTTGATTAGCACAAAGACATTACGCTATGATAGCAGTCCAGTACCTGCTCGAAAACAAACTAGAAAGCAATTTTAGTTACATTATTTATGTATTACCTTTTTTAATGCTGCTCCTGTTCAACGCCACAAATGTTTCTTTTGCTATATGTGTGTGTTGGATTTGGGAAAAAAATTACAGCCTCATCACGTGAAAATTTGTCCATAGAAGGTCCTTCAACAGATATGCGCATTAAATTTTCCAAACGAAGATTCACTAAGACTGCTGCAACAGTCAGTCTTTATTCCACTCATGTAGGAAAAATCTCTCTCTATATACAATGGCATTAGGCACTGGCAAAACTAGAAATATTTCAAAAAGATGAGAAATATTACAGTAGATATTTCTTTTGGGTTTTAAAACGAAGAACCATAAGTCTTCTCTTGATGAAGTTGTCATATTCTGGAGCCGGAATTCCTTAAGCTCTCCCCATTCTTTGTTTTTCAGCAATAAGACGAAATGTTGAATTATGTGCCTAATTCCATCCTGAACAAAATATTTTAAGGGAATCAGGATCTTTTGGCCATAATGTCACATCTAAAACTTTCAGACACTTCACTGTATCACTTGTCATGTCTGGAAATCTGTGACTGATTCTCTTCCTCGGGTCTTTGAGGTTCACCTATTAACAGCAATTAACTCTGAACAATTACTGTCTGCCGAAACACTTTAAAAAGAAGAGGAAATCATCTATGGGGGAAAAAATAATATTGACATAAGGGCCCCAGCAACCACCATAAAAGTTCGAAAAGTTCATTTAAGGTCAGCGTAACGGGAGTTCAAAATGAAATTGGCGTATTGCAATGTGTGCGAAGCAAAGTCACGTCTGCGAAACGATTCAGGTCGATTTGATTCGCAGTTTGCGACGCGATACCCTTTAAATCGAGCCCTACATACATGTCACCCTGAAACTGAAAATAATGTTAATATATACATGGTGATACCGACACAACGGAAAAGAAGCAAACACACGGAAGTTTAAGAACATAGCAGCTCTTGGTTTCCGTTATTTGGCTGTCGGAACCCTTGTATTGATTGTTTGTCCCAGTATGTACTGCAGACAAGTCTTCATGGGTCCGCAAATTCGAAGATTCCAGCATTTTAAGCAAACGGAAAGAAAGCTACGTTATCCAGGAAGTTGAATTTTAGGAGGTCTGCTCAAGAAATTTAATCACAGAATTAGACTTAGGAGTGCTTGAACAACGTGTGCACCCTTGCACAACGACCTGGACGAGTATTCAGAGAAGAATCGGTGTCAAATCCCAGGAACACTAAGCATGTGAAAATATCTTAGGAAGGGAAACAAACCCGGAAAACCGAAAGCTAACAAAACCTGTTACGAAAAATAAAAAACCCCTACAGAATAACAGGGTGTGGTTGCTTTCAGACTTATCTGTTTAAGGTTTAACTTCAACTTAACCTATCGTTCTCGCGCTATGAGCATTTCTCCCTTGCTTTGCATACAAACAGTGCCAATTATTTGGAAGTCACCCTGGAACCCCTCTGCAGCTCATTTATGGAGTCTTCTCAACAATCTGTTATTAGTTCCAATAAGGACTGGCACGTCTTTGACCTTCAAACAGTCTGTGCTTTGCTCCTGTGTGCTTCGTGTGAACATTTCTCTCATCAAGCGACCACTGGCGTTTGCGTCACGTGAGATTTTTTCTCATCAAATGATCACTGGAGTTTGTGTTTTGTATTTTTATAGATAACGCAATCATAAGAATGCGTTATTTACCTAATTTGAATTGTAACTATATACACAGTCGAGTCGCATTATTGTGACCACCTCCTACTTTTGACGTCAACAGCTCGTAGCCAATGAAAGAAGGTACATGTCGTGAGCTGGCTTGGAGGGTATATAAGGTGTGTTGTAGGCATTCTGAAAACATATCACTCGTTGCTCTCATGGATAAAAAGAGCAATTTATCATATTTGCAAAAAGGGATGATTATCGCCTTTCGGGCCAAGGGTGGCAGTATTTCTAAAAGAGCGCAGTTTGTGAACTGTTCGCGTGGTAAAAGTGTATCGTGATTGCAGAAATGCCCCATTGCGAATAAGAAATGTGGAAACTGCAGTGCACCACGTGCCATTGATGTGAGAGGTGAACGTCGGCTTTGAAGATGCGTGAGAGCCGACCTGCACGCTAGAGTGGAGCAACTCACTGGCCGAATGAACCAGGGGGCTACCGGAACTGTGTCTTAAGCGACAGTTTAGCGAACCCTGCTGCGTATGTGGCTCCGATGCAGACGGATAGTCGCTGCACTTATGCTAACGAATGTGCATCGGCAGAAAAGGCTTACATTTGCACAGCAGTATCGGAATTGGACCCCCGCTGATTGGCATAGGATTGCCTTCTCCGATTAGTCACGTTTTCCGCTTCATCAAACTAATGAACGTTGGCGTATAAGGCGAGAAACATCGGAGGAGAAACACTCTTCACCCATTTCTGGAAGAACACAAGCTGGTAAGGGCAGCGTTATGTTCTGGGTAATGTTTTCGTGGCATTCCCTGTGTCCACTCATACCTGTGGAAGGCATTATGGACCGAATTCGTTATGAATCCATCCTTGCAGACCACGTACACCCATACATGCTGATCGTCTTCCCTGGAGCGGATGGGATCTTCCATCATGACAATGCGACGTGTCACACGGCTAGAAATGTCGTAGAGTGGTTGGAAGGGCACGATGAAGACTTCAAAGTAATTCCCTGGCCCCCTATTTTCCCAGACTTAAGCCCAATTGAGCATCTGTGGGATCACCACGATCGTGTTGTTTGCTCAATGGATCCTCCACCACGCGCTTTCCCGTAGCTGTCAGATGCACTGCAGTCAGCATGGCTCCACATACCTGTGAACACCTTCCAACACCTAATTGAGTCACTCCCAGCCCGTCTAGCTGCTGTCCGCGCTGCACACGGCGGTTACTCCGGATATTAGCTGGTGGTCACAATAATGTGACTCGACCGTGTATATTGACTATATTTCTTGCAAAGAAAGAATTCTGAAGTATTATTATTGAGTAGACTACTTAAAACAGCGGGAAAAGATAGTGTTAGAAAAACTCTCATGCCCGACTACTGGTGCTGTTCAAAGTGTAGCGACCAACGACGGGTTAACGTTTACTTGCTGAATTCATTTGCTGAAGCCTTGTTATTCCAATTTGTATTATTGCTTTTCCCACAACCTGGAACCTTAATTAAACATTGATAAATCTCTAATTAGGCACTTTAAAATAAAGGTCCAGACTAAGTGTTCAGTCAATACTTACAAGTCCAAAGTCCACTTTATTATATCTCCCAGCACGTAATTTATTCGCCACATCGATATGTCCTTGCAACAAAAAAGTGCAACATACTTCAATCTACTACTTCTTAAAAATACACGTTTACAATTATCTCTCGCCGTCATCAAATAGAATACACAAGTATAATCTTATATTACATATCGTACTCCACTCATAGTATATCTCTCAGTACATCAGCTCAGAGTTTCTGCCCATAGCATTCTAAACATGGCTCTAACTCTGAATAGAGCTTTAACTAAACTCTTATGGAACATCTTTTTATTTACCTTTTTTGACTGAACTTTGATGCATTGTCAGCCTGCCAATTCTGGAAAGTTCGTTGTGAGAAATTCTGTGGAATTACGTGAGATTAACACAAGAACAGTGAAACTCAGCTTTAACATAAGAACACAAGAACAGTGAAAGCCAGATTAACATAAGAACAGTGAAACTCAAAAGAAAGGTTAAATGAGAGGATCACCTCACAAACCGCAAACAAGTGAAAGATAGAAATGATTACGGGAAACCGTAATCCCCTTCCCAATTGATTCCCATAATTTTTAAAGGGAAAAATCACGCGATTTCACTGTCAGAAACCTTATTTTCGCTTTATGGGCGGACTCGACTCACATGCGCTATAACAAAGAAGAACTTGGGATGTTCCTTGTGATTTAGCACACTTTGATTTGTCTGAAGGCTAGCTTAGAAAGTTAAACTGACTCATCCAGCTGCTGGCCTCAGGGAATCTGCTGTTGTTTTGCTTTGCTGGCGTCATTGAGGGAAGTATTCTACGCTGAATCAGTATAAGGAGCCCACGGACAAAAAAGAAAAAAAAAGGGGGGGGGGAGGCGTCACAATGCATTTCTGTAGATCAGGTTGTACTTACTCGTGTGAGGAACTCGCGACAATTTCTAGACTGGAAAATTCGCCTGTGCGTTCCGTGTATTCTCTGCGTGAGAGCTATTTTTCAAATTGCAACATCCAGTTTAAATAAATAATTTGCGTAACGAAAGTTACAGCTATCGTGAAATATTTTTTCATTCATAAGTAAAGCCCGAATGTTCAAGAAAATGCTTATTTTGCATATTTAACCACTTTGAGAAATAAAAGCACATTTTCACATTTAGTACATGTTTTTGCATGTATCTTGAAAATTTTCTAGAAAAGCCCTTTTAGGAAACGAAATTATCGTTTTTTACTCTTAATTCTTAACAGCATCGTAGTGCAAATGCGAAACGACTCGTTAAAAAAATTATCCTCCATTGCAGAATGGTGCTATCCAAACGAATCCACCAATCAGAAGAGATATGTCTAACATACTCTCCACTAAGTCACTGCACCAGCAATGCGAATGTTTCTTTATTTAGGGAGACAACGTTTAAGGGTCTGCGCTAGTAAGGGCTAACACGGAACTTTTTCTACCCAACAAAATCCATGAGCCCGACAAATGGTCGAAAGTAGCGCCTAACTCTTAGCTAGAAAGAAGCTAAAGAGTGCATGGCACAAGGTTACTATACTCCAAATAATCCTAAGAATGTCATATCATATCATTAAGCTGTTCTCTGAGATTCAGAGGTTAGCTCCTCAAAGAAACACCATCTACCAAGTAAACATTTAACTGATGGAACTAGAAATTATTTACTGTTGGTGTACTAAATATCTCTATTTACAAACGATCTCTGCACACATCTCCAGCTTCATTAACATTCATAACACTTCGCACGTAAGACCTTTTGTACTTCATACTCATAATCTTTTTTTCAAGCAGAGATTCCTAAATCTGGTCCTCCCATGATTCCATTGGCCTTCCTCTATCTTTCTTTCCTGCCACTTGGGCTGAGAAAATTCTCTTAGTCAGCAGCTCATCACTCATTCTTTCAACATGGTCAAACCCCCTAAGAATATTATTCTCCACCTTACTAACAACATTTGCCTCACATTGCACATCTGTAACACATCTTCATTCCTCACATGATCAGAGCGTGTCTAATCACAAACCCCCCATAAGTAACGCATCTCCCCAGCAACCAAACGATTCCTATGTTTTTTGTGCACCATCCAGGTTTCACTGCCGTACATCAGAGTAGGAACAATTACACTCTCATACACAGCCATTCGGGACTTCCTTGAGAACCCATCATTCCTGTTAAATCCTCCCAAGGTAGCTATGACTTTTAAAGAAGAATTCACTCGCCGACTAATTTCGCCATCTAATTTGTTCTCTCTGTCAAACACACTTCCTAAATATACAAACTCATTCAATTGGTCGATCTTTGTGCAATTAAGACTTATTGCTTTCAATACTAACAGTTTCTCGCTCAAAAACCATAACTTTGTTGTTGTTTTTTTCCTTATTTATACTCAGTTTGAAATTCATACAATCTTCATTCGGAACCCCATAACTTGCAACTCACTTTTGATCTCTGCAAACAGGACTGTGTCATCAGCATAGAGCAATCTCCACACGCAAGCATCTCTGCCAACAGAACTGTGTCATCAGCATAGAGCAATCTCCACACGCAAGTATCTCTGCCAATAGGACTGTGTCATCAGCATAGAGCAATCTCCACACGCAAGTATATCTGCCAACAGGACTGTGTCATCAGCATAGAGCAATCTCCACACGCAAGTATCTCTGCCAACAGGACTGTGTCATCAGCATAGAGCAATCTCCACACGCAAGTATCTCTGCCAACAGGATTGTGTCATCAGCATAGAGCAATCTCCACACGCAAGTATTCCCAAGACATAAACCAGTATTATCCATTTTGGCATCGCGCATGCGTGCATCCATAAATATGTTAAACAGCCTGGCTGACATTACACAACCTTGTCTGACTCCTGCACCAATAGAAAACCATTTGAATAAAACACCATTCACTCGTACATATGCCCTACTGCTAGCGTACATGGCTTTCACTCTATTAAGTAAATTCCCAGTAATACCATATTTATTCAGTACTTTCCACAAAAGTGTCCTATTTACTCGGTCGTAAGCTTTCTCTAAATCTCTGAAGGCATTAAACACTTTCTTACCAACAGACAAATACTGTTCAGTCATCATGCGTAACGCTAAAATTTGATTAGTGCAGCCCTTTTCAGGCAAAAAACCTCTCTGCACATCCCACACTTTCTCTGATGTAAAACCTCGTGGATCATCAGTTTCCTGAGTGTGCCACTTTCCCTGGCACACTCAGCAAACTGATACCACGATAGTTCCTTCATTCAGTTTGATCATCTTTTCCCTTGTAGAGTCCTGAGAATGTACTATTGTTAAAGGCGGGGAAGACAGATCATTTCCTCTCCGCGGAACGCAAGAGCGGTAACAATCGGCGTTGCACTGCACTCCTGCTATATTCTTTCTGTCAAGCAGTTACATATATCTACTATATATCTACTCTGGAAAAAGCTCTCTCTTTAATTCAATTATTATGGAAATGGCTCCAGAATTAAATCTCTCATCACAGCTAGTTTTAAGGAGGCAGAGAACATGGATTTCTTCTACAGTTAATCATACTACGCAAATGGAACAAATTTCAAACATCGTGAGCCTAGGATTTCTCTATGATTGTTAGAATCAAATGGCTCTTAAGAAAATCGACTATCATCAGTGAACTGGCATTTATTAATGCTTATTTTTTCCAACTTCCGGCATATACACTGAAGTGCCAGAAAAACTATTACAGACGTACTCGGTTGCGTCCGCCAGTGCGTATATAAGCGATAGACATTCTTGTCAGCTGTCGGAGCTGTTTTTGGCATGAGAATGACAAGTAATAACGATTTAAGCGATTTTCAACGCGGTTTCATAGTTGGCGCTCGTGAGATGGGCCATAGTATTTCGGAGGTAGAAACGAAGTTCGGATTTTCACGGACGACCATTGCAAGGATGTACCGTGACTACAAGAATTCCTGTAAAACCTACAACCTACGTTACCAGTGTGGCCGTAAAAAGACATTGGGTGAACGTGACCATCGTCGGCTGTCAAGAATCGTTTCAAGCGATAGGTGTGCAACAATATCGCAGGTATCATAGGAATTCAATGCTGGAGCCTCAACAAACATCAGCGTCGGGAATGTGCAACGTACCCTGCACGATATGGGCTTTGGGAGCCGACGCCCAACTCGAGTCTCCTAGATGGGTGCACGACACAGAGCTATGCGCCTCGCTTGGGCACGGTAACACTGCCACTGGACACTTGGTGACTGGAAACAAGTAGCCTTGTCTGACGAGTCGCGTTTCCAACTGTATCGGGCAGATGGAAGGATTCGTGTGTGGCGCAAACCCCATGAAGCCATGGATCCCGCCTGTCCACAGGGAACTGTACCGGCTGGTGTGTGTGTGGGGGGGGGGGGTGTCCGTAATGGTGTGGGGTGCGTTTAGCTGCACTTCACTGGGACCCCTGGTACCGTCTACAAAGGTTTGTGACCGGCCAACGCTATGTGCGGATCCTTTCTGACGAGGTACACCCGTTCATGTCCTGCATTCATGCTGATGGGTTGGGCCTGTTTCAACAGGACAATGCACCTCCACACAAGTGTCGGGACGCCACATTATGGCTAGAGGAGCATTCAACTGAGTTTGGGGTGTTGCCATTCCCACCCAAGTCATCAGATCTGAGCGTGATAGAACACATGTGGGATGCCATGCAACGCGCTATCGAACACAGGAATCCGAGACCTCGGAATACACCCGAATTGTGGAACGCTCTGCAGGAAGTATGGTGTGCATTGCCTACAGTATATTTCCAGAAGCTAGTGGAGTCCATGCTCCGTCGTACTTCTGCAGTCCTGCGCTCCCGTGGGAGACCTACCAAGTATTAGACTGGTGTACCAGTTGTTATAGCACTTCAGTGTATATCTACTCTGGGAAAAGGGGTGAAACTTGAGTCAACTGTTTCAAAATGATAGAAAACATAAAAAAAGACACTAAAATTATGCCTGACGTAAAAAGAGAAGCTGTACTAAAAAGGATTCTAAGGTGCTCTCTCGAAATGTTAGTTTGAAAAAATTTGAAAAAAGAACAAATTATAAAATTCTTCAAAGAGAAAGTGTTGATTGTAAAAATATGTCTCCCACTTACATTGCATGCTTTAAACACGCTCCCTTAAGCTCTGAGGATGTGCAAAGGACATTTTCTCATACACCGATGAGATATAATACCACCTACCTAATAAGCTCTAGGATTCCCTTTAGCCAGCAAAACAGCAGCCACTCGGCGAGGCATCGATTCGATGAGGTGGCGACAGATATCCTGGGGTATCTGGTACCATAATGTCAAAAGTAGGTCCTCCAGGTCGGGTACATTTCGGGTGCTGGTGATTTAGCGCGAAACCGCTTTTCCAAGTCGAACCACAAATGTTCGATTGGGTTCATGTCAGTTGAATTTGGAGGCCGGGGCATTAAGAGAAAGTCACCAGAATGTTCCTCGAACCACTCCTTGACGATTCTGACAGTGTGGTATGGCGCATTATCCCGTTGGTAATGGCCATCCCCAGCGAGGAACACAGTTGCCATGAATGGGTGACCTTGGTCCGCAACGATGTTCAGATACCTGACAGCTGTCAGGGATTGTACTATTGGGGTGATGGGGCCTAAAGTGTTCAAAGAAAACTTTGCCCACAGCATAATACCGTCTTCGCCGGTCTGTTCCCGCGCAACAGTGCATCCAAGTTCCATAGCCTCCATTATTAATCGGAGTATCCGCGCTCGGTCGTCTACGTGATGCACCAGGAATCTTGATTCGTCAGACGAGGCCACTTTCTTCCATTCATCCACGGTTCAATGTCGATGATCTTGGACGCATTTCATGCGTTGCTGGAGATGACGTGCAGTGATCAAGGGGACACGGATGAGTCTTCGGCTACGCAGAAGTCTGCGATGAACTGTGTACTGACAGCTGTCTGGGATGTTACAACAGTGATCACCACTGTTGTAGCTGCGGGTGATTTGTCGCACCGCGGCCCTGCGGTCGCTGTAAACAATGCGCGACCGTCACCACTCCCCTGTGGCATCAATGAGCTGCGAACAACACACGGCTGGACAACGGTTCGTCATTTGACCATCTGTGCACCACTTTTGATACGTACTCACTACAGCTGCACGTGAATAATTCACAAGCCGCGCTGTTTCCGAGATCGTTGTTCCGAGGCGCCATGCCATCACAATTTGTCTTTTATCAAACTCTGATAAATCGGCAGCTTTCCCATTCTGACTTCGAACACTCTACTAACCGAAAGCCGGTCCTCAGGTTGTATATATACTGCTCTGTGAACTTCACCTGTGCCACCGTTCGGTCTCCATGCGCGCTCATTTATCTAGGCTGGGGGTGGTCATATTGTAATGAGTCATTGGTGTATAAGCATTTTTTCACTAACAGAGATCCTGCGTTTTCTTTAGAAACTGTAAACAAAGCGTTTAGTTAGCATGCGCAATCCTGAAAATATTCAAGAGTAAAATGTAAATACATGAATCCTAAGGAAGACTTTGAGGTATATTGAATGCATATTTCTTCCATTTTAGTGCATATTTCTTGATTTTTAGTGCATGAACGTTTGCTTATTTTAGAAATTTTGAATGCTTGAACATCCACTGTTTATTCATATATGATTAAGTACTAATGCTTTTCGTTTTTGTTTGGTGGATTTAACTACCACGATAAGCAACTTGATGGGTTATAAGCAGTCACCCGTCCCTAATTTAGAGCCACTGGTTTCAGGTAAGGGAGAGTGCCAGTTCCGTAAGACAAACACAATATCCATGCGCCAAGAGGATTCGAACCGAGACCCACCTCAGACGAACGGACAGAAGCCAGCGCTTTGACTACCGCGCCACCGGGGAGGCGTTTGCGCTTTGGGTATATGATATTAAATAATACTTTAAGCTGTTAAAAGTACTAAATGGTACATAAAGAGAATGAGCACAGTTCGAAATAATTTCTTTTCCTTAATGGAATTTTTATGAGTTATCGCATTCCCTAGGTGGTGCAAGAAAAAAGTCTCTTTTATCGGCACGGAGCTATACAAATATTTTTCCAACCATACAAAGCCATTGTGGGACAACAGATAAAACCGCAAGCTCGCATAACAGCAAAACTACTTTTTGAGATTGCGTTGACAGAGACACTGGCGTTTCGGGTAGCAAAGTCTCAACCTGTGGAATGAGGAAGCAGTGCCACACTGTCTATGACTACACCAGAACTCAGGCACGAGCGTAACTCAGAAGAGACCTTACGCCTCAGACCATTCGGTCTCCCGGGAGGCGCACAAGTGGCATTACACAACAGACACCTTGCGACGTACTACAGAGGTTAAAACATGTGCCGAGACGACAAAGCTTCAACGAGACATTTTGTCCACGTAGCTCAGTTGGGAGAGCGACTTACGCTGAAGTGAGGGGACTCGGTCTCGATGCCCGTCGCGGACAAACTTGTGTTTTCACAACCTAAAATAAACAAATTGAAATTAAAACAGGCAAACACTGTACTGGACATCGTAGAAGGTGTCTGAATCCAGTGAAGGGGGTGAACTGATGTATTACTGACCAGTTTTCGATGTCTCGATGAAGTCTTGCCTCCCCCAATGGTGCTTTGTTGATATCTCCAATTTATTAAAATCGGGGATTCATACACCCCTTCCCAACATCCCCAAATACTTCCCAAATTTCTTCAATACACCTCTAAAAAAATTATTCAATTGTTACAGAGATTTTATACGGGGTTTTAGGATTGCATATAAAATCTCAAAATGCAACTTTTATTCCATCTCGTGCTCCACTTCCTTTGTCTCCACAAAGCGTGAGAGAAATTTCTCAGAGTCAGTTCCCCATTACACACCGGATGCACGGTTATTTACTAAGACGACATTCTGTCTATGCGTAGTATTTGCACTTTGTATGTTGAATGGAGATTAACTCTATCGCGCCTCTTTTGATGCTTTTCAGGTTTCAATTTCAATGGTGCCGACTAATGCACTAGCCTTCGCATTTTAACTTTGAGGCTTAAAGATTTGCCGAAAGCGGTGTGGTTCCTTCTCACGGGAATTTTAGGATGGCTTAAGGGCATTTTTTTGGAGACAAGAGAGGAGAGGCGAGAAGACAGTTGTCTGTAGGTTTAGGTAGCGAGTGGTCACGAAAAGTACGACGAGGTAATTGCTCTAGGCTAGGCGGGGAAGGTCTTAGGTGGATCGGGAGGTGAGGGGATTTCACGACAGCGCGAGAGATGAAAGAAAGCAGGACTTAAGAAAAAAGGATTGGATGTAGCACGGCTAACGGACAACCTTTGCAGGCAATTAAATGAAGGAAAGAATAAAAGTTTCTTAGACATATTTACGAATCGCAAGAATTATTTGCATACAATTATTATCATTTGGTTATTACGTGTTAATTACTATCATCATCAACCACTTAGCAATTACAAGTTAACAACAAGAATAAAGATAAGAAAGAACCTGTTAACACAATACTCCTCTATTTGAAGGCATGTAACCCACAAACAGGCATATATAGCACAATTATCAATAACCGTTAGCATGTCGTATAAATCTTGAGTAACCGTTAGCATTTACATAAATTCCTCAGCTCTACCTTGAAGTACAAGATATGTTCAAGCGTAATGCAATATTTTTTTTCAATTCGAATTGCATGTATTTAGCTGTCTAGCGTTCCGTCTTTAGGTTTTCTTGTTTAAAATCACATGTTTAAATCCAGTCATTGAAACCACGAAACGTATGAGCATCTCTTCACTTTAGTCTACAACATATTTTGCAGATGTGCTTCTGAATCCCTTCAGCATGTAAAAGACTTTTGAAAATATCAGTACCTATTGTTTCAGGAACCTACGTTAATGCGTAATTATTTTTGCTTTGTCTAAGGAAGCGTTTAGTTATGAGAGATAAAAAAATTAAAACAACACAATAGCAAAATAACGGTGTGTATAACTTTGGGGGAAAATTCCCAGTTTTAATAAATCTTAACTATAAAAATTTGAACCGTTCTCCATTTTTTTAAGTTTTTCTCATTTTTTATACACTGCCGGACAATTGCTAAGGACGGATGACAATAGCAACGATAGCAACCATAAAATGGAAGGCAGGAAAATGTGGAAATTAGCATAAGTGCGGGATACAGTAAGACGTGTTGTGCGTATGCAAATTTTGGATTGCCGAACTTGTTCGTGACGTCATAGCGCTGATAAGAGATATAAAGGATTTGACGCGTATTGACCGTTGTTGTTCAAACGCAAAGTTGAAAGGAAAAGAATCAATTGACGAACTTGCAATTTTCAGCATGTCTTCCCGACACCACCTAGATGATTTTACGCGTGGCCGTATTATTGGCAAGATTGAAGAAGAGCGAAAAATAACAGATGTTGCCAGGGAGTTCGACGTCAGCCACAGTGTTGTTTCAAGGTTTTGGAAATCATTTCAAACAAATGGAGAGTGTAGCAAATGTCACGGGGGAGGTCGTGTTCGCAGTACGACACATGCAGAAGATCGGTACATAGTGCTATCAACAAAAAGACACCGGCGCAGCACAGGTAGTGAGGTAGCAAATCAGTTTATGGCTGCTACTGGCAAGCGGATCTCCCGAAAAACTGTCGCCAGACGTTTGCATGAAGGAGGACTATACGCCCGCCGTCCTGTTGTGTGCATCCCCTTGTCCAGACGTCACCGTACCGCCCGTTTGCAATGGTGCCATCAACATCGCAATTGGACTGATAACGACTGGTCTGCTGTCCTCTTCTCAGATGAGAGTAGATACAGTCTATCGGCTGATTGTCGACGGCAACTGATCTGGCGTGATAGTGGTACTGCATATTGTCCAGCAAACATACAAGAAAGGGACCGATATCCGACATGTAGTGTCATGGTATGGGCTGGCATCATGATCAATTGCCGTACGTCCCTCTATGTGCTTCCAACTGGGACTATGACTGGCCAACGATACATTAATGATGTTCTGCTACCTCATGTTCGCATGTTCCGTGGTGCTGTCGGTGATAGATTCATTTTCATGGACGACAACGCAACATGTCATCGAACAGTCGCTGTTCAGGAGTGTCTTGAGAGCGAGGATATTCAACGCCTCGTATGGCCAGCACGTTCTCCAGATCTGAATCCCATTGAAAATGTGTGGGATGCTTTGGGGAGGAGTCTTGCTGGTCGCCAATGCCCTCCAATAAACAAGGACACCCTCATTCGTGCACTGACAGAGGAATGGGATAAATTACCCCAACAGCTGCTTGATAATGTTGTGCAAAGCATGACACGACGTGTGGAATCTTGCATCGCCGTGCATGGTGGCCATATCCCGTATTGACATCTTACGCCGGAACGCCTGCGGACGGTAATTGCATTTCTATCACGTTTACGTATTCTGCGCAAAATGGCCTGATTGTCCCTTGAACACGTTCCAAAGCCTTGTGGATTTCAGAGCACAATAAATTGTCTTTCTTGTAATGTCCTGGCATTCTGACATTATTTTATTTCACTTGGCATCCAACCGCACTTACTTTTTTATGCGCTATATAGCCGTTTATGATCCGTCCTTAGCAATTGTCCAGCAGTGTACTAGATGCATAAATATTTCACTAAAATAAAAAAAAATTCAGCACTCGAAAAATTTGCTTTCATCCAACACCGCTTGCCCAAGATTTTTTAACACTCTTCCCTAAACTTTTGCAGAACCTCTCCAATCTGAAATTCCTGCATAAACGGAACAAAACCAGTGAAAATATTACACAAAAACATACACAGGTCCTCTAGCCACCCCTCTAATTATGTAAGTTTTACACTCTTAAAGGTTTTGCGAAAATGAAATTATATGTAAGTCGGGGAGACGTCAAATCAATGCTTCATCGTATCGACATTTTATTCCAACATATGCGCCTGACATCGCCGAGACAGACCGAGCCCGGGCCTAAACTGGGCTTGGACGCTGAGAGAAAGAGAATGTTCATTTGTTTAAGGTAATTTTTTATGGTTTAGCATGAGAGACTTATCCTAGACTTTCTAGTCGATAAAGAGAATAATTCGGTAACTATGTCTGTTCGAGGAGTGAGGACTATACGGAGGGCTATTTATTGCGGGCTTGGGTAGCAAATGCATCAGTAAATTTCTGATGCATTTGCATGCATTTTTAATGACCTCGCATCAGCAGATTACACGGAGAAGGAAAAGTTGCTTCAATAACTATAATATAATAACTAGATGGTGTATAGCACGCCGAAGAAATGTTGCCGCCTATCTCCAAGTTGCAGCTACCTACTAATTCTATTGAGCAAAGCATGTAGATTACAGGGCCACCCGATTTTTAAATGACCGGCTTCCCGAAACATTTCTGGAAGAAACAAATGGTCAAACAAAATCATGCCGCTGTACTGTAGAAACAGATGCAGGTAGGTATCTTTTCTACTCTCAAGTTGAGAAAGACAATTGCAGGGTCAGGAAAGAATGGAAGCCTGGAAGAGGAGATCCTTTTACTAATGCCTAAATAGGTTAGACATAGTTTTCGGGCTCGTCCCGTGCCGGATTGTGTCTTGCAAATACAAAATACGACTAGGGTTGATATACACTATATTGACAAAAGTCACCGGACACCTAGAAGAGAAACATGACATAGCATTTATGGACATACATTAGTACGGTGTCGGTCCACCTTGGGCCTTAATGCATGCACTGACCCTTCGAGACATACGTTCGACAAGGTTTTGGAACACAGCAATAGGTATGCGCTTCCATTCAGTACATAATGCTGCCGCTAACTGCTGCTTAGTAGTAGGCCTCTGTTCCAAACTTCTTATACGATGCTCTAATTCATCCCATAGGTGCTCTATGGGATTAAGATCAGGCTCTGTGCTGGCCAGTCCATACACGATACGGAATTAACTTCAAACCACGCCGTAATAGTCCTGGCGTTGTGGCTGGTACCAACAACGTTCGGTTCCATAGTATTGCCACAGAGTTGGTAGGGCGTAATTGTGCAGAATATCGAGGTAGACGTGCTGGTTAACAGGTTTGTCCACGAAAATCAATGGGCCGGGACCACACCACGAAAACACCCCTACACGAGTACACTGCCAGCACCAAACTTGACCGTAGGAACAGTACACTGTGGTAAATAGCGTTTTCCCAGCTGCTGCCATACCCACGCACGGCCATCAGACTGATGGATCGTGTATCTGGATTCATCAGTCCATAGGACCCATTTCCATTGATCTACGGTCCACGATAAATGTTCTTTACACCATGCTAAACGACGAGTAGCATTCCGAGTGGAGATGAAAGGCTTATGAGCAGCCGCACGACCACGGTAACCCATGGAATGAAGTTCTTTGCGAATGGTACGTGTATATACCGAAGGTGCATCATTTTTACTTACCTGTACACTGAGGTCTGCAGTACTCCGTCGATTAGCTGTGACGACTCTCTTGAGGCTTCGACGTCCTCCTTCAGTGATTTCCTTTGGTCTGCCGGTACGTTTTGCTACTTCAGGCACGCCATGTGTCTTCCACTTATTTAGTACATCCAAAATAGTTGACTTGGGTATGTTTAAACACCTCTCGGTTTCTCTTATGGACAACGCACTAATATAACACCCAACAATCTTTAATTTCTCAAAGTCAGTTCTCTCCTGCCGCGACATTTTCACCCAACCTCACAGTGCAATATGATTGCGGTCAGCTGCAGGCTTGTCTTTATACCGTTCGTAGTTGTACCGCGCATCTTAACAACACAGAGGATCCGTTCACTTGCTTTTGAAGGAGTGTCCGGTGACTTTTGTCAATATAGTGTCGGACGACTCGGGATCTTAAAATTGAGTCCGAACTCAGTACTGAAGTCTGACACTCTGTGGGATTAATACTCATCGCCCCTTCACTGTTTATTGATTATTCTTTTAACGGCAGATTTACGATGAATTGTCAAATGGACAGAAATTTTCATGGTAAAGGGATATACCAGACAGAAAATGCTTCTAATGGGAGACACTTGCGAAGTACACATAGCAATTCTTAACTTGCAGAGTGCACACGGGCGCAGTTCGCTCCTACGTAAACAGCAGTTAATAACCTCCGCCACCCGAAATTTATAATTACTTTTTCATTGAATTAAATGCAATCTCTAATTTTCTGCATCTTTCTTTTAAGGAATTTTTTTGTAAAATTTTTATTGGGCATTAGCCGCAATAGTCCAGAATGGCCGGAGATGGAAGCGGTGTTGAACTCTGACTCGAGTCCTGGATGAGGCATGGGTATGAGTCCTGGATGAGGCATGGGTATGAGTCCGGATCAGGCATGGGCAGTGTGGGTTTTTCGTACGAAATTAATTCTGTCCATACCCTAGAACCTGTGCCTCTAAATTAGTGACGATGCTCACGGCAGTCGTTAAACTCCGAAACGAAAAAAAAAAAAAAAAAAAAACAGAAAGAAAAAAAAATGTATTGCTTTTTCAAGTGACCAAAAACTTATGAAAGGTGGACATTATACAAGTTGATTCACAGACAACTAACACATTTCATGTTCGTTTTATTTCAGCAGGAATAAACTGTAAAGGCCCTGTTAGTGTCAAACGATGCGGGCCATCTGTGAGATTCTTCTATTCTCACGAGCGTGCGCTGCTGTTCAGGATGAGGTAGCTGTCGCCGCCGGATTGCCTCAGTCACTGCGAAGATGCAATACACGCTACAGCAACGGGTATTGCTTGTGAAAACGTACTGGATTACAAACCCGATCATAGCTACGCAAAGGGCATACGCGAGAGGATTTGGTTTTAGCAAACCTCCCAGAAGGAACTCTATACTGGCGCTTGTACGCAAGTTGGAAACAACAGGATCTCTTATGAGTGAAACCGGCAAGCATCATTCATCTGCACTGCTGACACTTGCTGCGGACGTTGAGGCACGACTGCAGCGGTCACTTCGGAAGTCATTACGGCGTCCGTTGCAGGAGACCGGGTACTTGTACTCCATGTGTCAGAGAACGGCTAAGAAAGCGAGGCTAAAGCCGTATAGGTAGATGTCTGTTCATGAGTTGCTGGAGCCAGACAAGGGAAAACGAGTGCATTACTGTCGCTGGTTTCAGGACTTGATTGCTCAAAATCCTGGCATATTATTCATCACGTGGTTCACGGATGAGGTGCGGTTCCACTTATACGTCAATTCACAGAATACACGCATTTGGGCTGCAGAACATCAGCACGCTCTTCAAGAAGAGCCTATGCATCTACAAAAAGTCGGAGTTTGCTTTTTAAACGGGACTGTCAACACTGCAGGGTGCCAACGAATTTTCATGGACTTTTTCAGCAAATAGATGACATAGAGCTCCGTCAAGGCTATTTTCAACAGGATATCGCCACGTGCCATACATCAAACGAGCCCTTGGTGCTGATCCACAGTTTCTTTGAGGACCAGATAATTTTCCGTAGCTTGTGGCCACCGAGATCACCAGATTTGACAAAACCGGATTTATTCCTGTGGGGGTGTCTTAAAGAAAGAGTGTACTCTACACGCCCTCGGACGTTAGACGAATTGAAGGAGAACATTACAAACGAATTGAACGGTATTGTCTAGAGGATGCCCCAACGAACAGCCAGGAACATGGAACGACGGGCCCAGATGTGCCTTCAGGAGGGGGGGGGGGCTGATATTTTCAACATTTGATGTAAAGGTAAATATTATGTAATGTAAACTCCCATAGATATGCTACATTTCAGATGGCATGAACTGCTGTTAGCTTTATTCTTGTTCACATAAATTGATAATGAAATGTGTTACTTTTATGCAAATCACCACCCTTGAGAAATCACTTGCACAAATAAAAAAAAAAGCAGGGCATTCGAGATTAAATTTCTCACTAAATAGTTCTGCTTTCAAAACGTAATAATAAACATAATTAAATTTCATTTTTTTCCACCTGAAACATTCAGCATGGTTAAAATAAGTATTGAAAGCTCTATGAACTGTGAAACTTTGGAGAGTGTACTAAATCGCAAATTGTGAGATGCATAGTGCATAACCCTGTAATAAAAGAAACATATAATTTGGAGTCGAAAGTGACATGGAGTTGGGATGTCGTCGGGACTCGGACCAGGAAAGTTAGTGCCTTAACTCCACGATCTGATTGGGATCTTCGTCATTTGTACGTTGCTGGTACTAAATAAATTAAAATGAACTAATTCCACTACATAACTAAGAACTTTTACTGTTACGAAACGAAATACGGAACTCATTTGTCTTGAAATGACTCGTGGAATATTTTGTAGCGAAGGAAAAAGCACCATTTCATGTCTTAATACACTGAACAGCAATTGAATTAGAGATACCTGTCTAGTAACATGTAGCACCACCTTTTGCCCTGATGACAGCGGCGATTCGTCTCGGCGTGGACTCGACAAGACACCGGAAGCGTTGGGAAGCCATACGGATCCACGACCCCTGAACAAGCTCCCACAGTTCACGAAGATTTGATGGAGGGGGTCAGAGCCTCGAACATCTCTCTCGGTGGCATCCCAGATGTGCTCGATGGGACTGAGGTCAGGTGACCTAGCTGGCCAAGAAAGCGAGGTCACGTCGGTGGAGTGTTCATCCAACCATTCGGATACAATTCGGGAGCGATGGCACGGTGCATTGTCTTGTTGCAGAATGAGGTCGACAGTGGAATGTTGAAGACACACAAACGGGAGCAAATAGTCGTCCAGGATATCCCGGTAACGTTGACCTGTGAGGGACGATGTCACACGTACCAGGGGTCCCATTTCAGTCCACGTAAACAGTCCCCAGACGAGAATGCCACCCCCACCAGCTTGAAGAGTACCCTGTTGGCAAGAAGGATCTATAGCATCATCTGGTTTGCTCCATACACGTATCCTACCATCCGCATGTACCAACGTGAATCTCGACTCATCAGTCCAGGCAACATTTTCCCACATGTCTAGGGTCTAGTGGCGATGTTTCCGCGCCCATGCTAATCTTTGCACCCTGTGATGTGCGGTCAGCAGCGGTACCCTCGTGGGACGATGGCTTCTGTACCCCATAGCGAGAAGATGGTTCTGGATGGTATGGCTGCTTACACGATTTGGTGCACCAGCGTTAAATTGCCGAGTGATTTCTTGCACTGTGGCCCATCTATCCTCTGTTACAATGCGAGCTAGCCAACGATGACCCCGCTCATCCACACGCTGTTGTCCATGGCAGTTGGCCCTTGCAGGTATGGTTTTACCGGATTCGATGTACTCATGGTGCACCCGTGACACAATGGCTCGCGAAAATCCCAGTGCCTGCACGACTTCCGAGATGGGGTGACCCATTCTTTGGGCCCCTACAATTTGCCCACGATCAAATGCGCTTAGATCCTTCGTCTTACCCATACTGCGTCCGACTCTTACTGATTCCCGTTGCATCACGCCTTATATTGTGGGATCGCTGCATACGTCATGTCGTTTCCGTTTACAGAGTCGCCCACATTGCCACATTTGCATAACGCCAGCTGTCTCTAATTCAATTGTTCTTCAGTGTACATTGAGGGCTCAATGAACTGCGACTACTTCTATGCAAAGCGAGTTTTACCGATACTGACGTAACGATGTCTTTAAGTTAAATGGTGCATACAAGAGTTATGTGGTTTAGTTGAGAGCGAAGTTACGGACGTGATGGTTAAAACCAAAGATTCATGGGAATTCATAACAAAGTTTCGGACGTGATGGGTAAAACTAAGGATTCATCGTATTTTAAGAAAAGCCTAATTGTGGGCGCATGAAGATTTGGTGCGTACGTTTCGAAAACGGCGCCCTTTGCGGGTTGCTAGAGAAATTCTGTGGTTAAAGTGTACCAGAAGTGATGATAAATTGAAGAAAAAGTCACTCGGCGAAGTAAAGTCAAAAGGTGGTGAAAAGTGGATACCAGGGATGAACGACTGGTAAGTCGCCTTGTACAGAGTAACTGACGTAACACAGTTCCGCAGTCGACTGCACGTACAATATGAGTCGACCAGAAGCAAAATTCCGCGTGACTATATGTCGCACTCTGGCACGGATGGGCTACAGGGGGAGATCCCCTATATGCCACCCTCTGCTAACAACACTCCATTTAATTTAACGACTTTTCTAGTCCTACCAGCCTGCAGATTAGCTAGAAGATTGGAAGCAGGTGTGTTGGTCTGATGAATTCCGACATGCACTCCTTTCCGCCGATCATCGAGTTCATATTTGACGTCAGCAGCATAAAACTATAGATCCCTCATGCACAGCAATGATTATGCAGGCCGTGGGGGATATGGTTGTACAGTCTAGAGCATGTTTAGCTGGCATGAACTGGGATTTCTGGTGTGGGTAGTACAACGTATGAACGTCGGCTATTACCAGGGACTGCTGGCGGAACACGTACAACCCAGAATTTTGTGCAGAGGGGGGTTGAGTTCTTCCAGAACGATAATGTCCCATGCTATCCGTCCCTCGTCCTGGATGAAGGGCTCGACGAACGTAGTGCTGATGTGAGACATCTCGAAAGGTCCCCAAACTGACCTAATCTCAATCCCATTGAACATCTGTGCAATGTTGTGGAACTATAGGTGAGCCAGTTGGACATACCAACATACTCCATACAGGAACCGTTCGCCGCAAGACAAACCTCTCCGTTGCAAGTCCCCATACAACTACACAGACTCTCGTCAAGTGGTAGCCGTTTTCGTGGCAGAAGAAGGGGCCACCAAATATTAGGTAGGGGGTAGAAATTCAGTGTGTGCTCATTTTAATTAGATGCTTTATTTTAGTTTAAATATCGGGAGTGAGGGGAAGCAGTACTGGGTGGATAATGTTTTTTTCCAAAGGATGTAGTACTCTGAACTATGTGTAAAGGAAGCAGAAGATAATATTAGGAGAGGGAAACACACGTGTATTTATCATCATCATTAGTGTTCTGTCTCTTGTCAGGTCTTACGGTAACTCAGCAAGTTCTCTTCCTCCAGTTTCCTCTGTCCTGTGCTTCCTCCAATTCTTGATAGCTTCCTGTGCACATTATATCATCAAGCATCATTAGTCGTCTCTTTCCTCTTGGTCGCTTTCCTTCAATTTGTCCTTCTATCATTCTTTTCAACTGTCTCCTCTTAACACATGTTCTATCTAGTTATATTTTGTTTTTCTAATGGTCTTCAGTAAATTCTTTTCTTCTTCAACTATTTGCAATACTTCATCATTGATAATTTTTTCAATCCACTTCTTCTCCATAACCACATTTCAAATGCCCCCAATATTTTAGCTTTTTTCTTCCCAATTCTCCACGTTTCGGCCCCATATAAAGTTATACTCCTAATATAGCACTTAATAAGCCTTTTCTTTACATTTTTATTCATTTTATTAATAAGCAAATTTTTCTTGTTGTAAAATGCATATTTTCCTTTATTAATCACGCGTATTAGAAGATAGAAAATAAGGAGAAAAAAAATTATATGCATGTAACAGGAGACAAGAGCACCAGATGAACTAGCAGAAGGTTTCAAAGAAGTTTCGAGGAGGAAAACTGCTCTGGTGTAGATGTGTTCTGAGAAGAGGTGAATGATTCGTGGTTAGACTAACTATTAAAATGAAGCATATTAGGTTATGCGTTGCAAACAAATTCGACGTCTACGTCATTTCGTCGCGTTCCCCAATTTTATTTACCTACAAATCGCATACAGGAAAACATATGATTTGGGTTGTCTTTCCTTCCGTCGTCCTGTCCTTCAAAAACGGTTCTTAAGCTACTAAATATTGATCTGATTATCTCTTTCTCGTGGAAGGAAAGAACTGCATAAGTTTCCCTCGTCTGTTCCTCTGTTTGTACCGTCGCAGAAAACATATTTCTGCTTCTAACGGCCAGTGAAGAACCGTATCTCTACTTCTCATGAGCAGGCTGAAGAAATTCTTCCTCTGCGTGAAAAGCAAAAGCTTGAGCGTAGATTTCAGAAACATCTCCGCCCGTACCTTCGTCAGGTAGTCTGTCTGTCGGTCCGTCCTTCGGCGGAAATTCTACGTATCTCAGCTTCTAACGGTTATATCGAAGAAATTCGCTATGTAACTGATACGGATAAGCATGATCACGGTACTGTCTATCTCTCCTTTGCTTGGTCTGTTCATCCGTCAGTAGAAACGATATTTCTGGTTCTAATGGTCAGATTAATGGAATCTCTTTATGCCCTAGTGGGAAAAGCAAGAACATACGATTTCAAATATCTCTCCGTGTGCCCTTTCGTCATTTTGTCTGTCTTTCCGTCGAAAGCAGTGGTAGAATTTCTCCGGACAGAGAGAAAAACAGGAATGGATGGATGGAAGGAGAGATTTCTGAAATATTATACTCATGTTCTATTCTTTAGGGAAGAGAAAAAGTTTTTCTAGTGAATATTTCGAAGCGCAAGAATTGTTTCTGCGGACAGACAGACAGACAGATGAGCGGTAAAACAGACACCGATAATCTTGCCTGTTTCCATTAATTACATACCGGGGTCCATCAATGAATCACAGAAAGAGTTTCTTCAATCGATCATAAGGGAGATACGCTTTCTGCGGATGGATGGATGGAGAAACGGTTGGACATAATGATAGACACCGATAATCTTGTACGCATGTACGTATATGTATCTATCAGTCAAATATCTAATTTCTTCATTGGCCGTTACAAACACAGAAACTGTCGAGGGAAGAGACGGAAGGAGTGATGAGTGAAATCTTATACAATTCTTTCGGTCCACGAGAAAGAAACAATCCAGCTTATCAATATTTAGGAGCTTAAATAGCATTCTTGAACGAGAGAGAGAGAGACTGCAGGAAGGACAGCCCAAATCGGACACTTTTCTGCGTGTGATTATTGTATGCAAATAAAACTGAGTAAAGCGACGAATTGAAGCGTATCGAATATGTCAAGGATGCAGTCAGCAAAAAAACCTATGGTGAGATGGAGATACACGTTGATTATAGGCTAAATCCGAGGATATTCCGAAACCGAAGATCTTTGAAATCTTTGCGTTCTTTATGGAGTGCTGACACGACGCCACAAATGAAAATCGCTGTTATGATTCCGAATGAAACAATCATGATGATGATAGTGAAAATGAAAATGATGTTGTTAACATAGCAAAAATAAATCTTCCTGTAGATGGTGAAAATACGTGAGGGAGTTAGTGAAAGACTATAGGGCAAAGTGCATTCATGACGAAACAAGAAATCATATGAGTTTATAAAATCCAATACAGACTGCCTATCGCTGATGAGGCAAAAGACGACAGAAGAAACGTCTAATAATACCATTTACATTGCCCAGTACATTCTCATCCTTAGAGCATCCGCTTCTTGATCCCTCAAAAGATTCTGATTCTTTTTTCGTAACATGTGTTTCATAATACCTTTACAATACATTCAAAGTATTCAGCACAATGTTTTTTTTTTTTGTATTGCTTATAAAAATGTAACTAGAACTGTAAAATACATATATTTTGATCAAGACATAGCATCATAGGTGAAGTATTTTGGTGACGAATAAAGCTAAAATGCGTACTGCTTATAGGTATTCTAAAATTCGAAACACGTATTTTGAATAAGGAATTTCGAACTTGTACTGCGTAAACAAGGATAAGTATTCAGAGTCACGTGACACAGAACAGAATTGAGTGTAGGTGGAATATCTGCAGCAGCCACATCTCTAATTGTGGGATTAGTAGCAGTAGAGGAGAAGGAAAAGCAGAAGTATGGATTCTCAGCCTTAGATCAATTGAACCTCTAACGCATGTGCTGAATGGTCGGATCAAGGCAAGACTGATTGGTTCCACTTTCACCATGTGGTTTGTTACCTCTTTGCAGAAGGATTGAGGACTTACTGCTAAAAATTTGCAGAAACCACACTCACCACGAAAGGAAATTACATCAGAGCCAAGGGTAGCAGAGATGTTGCTAAAACTTTCAATAAGCCGACCTTTTCTAGAATATTCTTTGTGTTCAAAGCTATTGGTGACATGGTGGGAAAGTACACGCTGAAGCCATCTGCATAGGGCAAATCAAGGTTCAAAACATAAATCACTATATCCTATTTGCTAACCTCCTAAATAAATATTTATTTATTCTGCGCCAAAGAAAATTTGATACTAATATGTGAAAAAACTAATTATTCATTCTTATGTACATAATATATAGAGATCTCGCATTCAATTCTGCTTTATTGATTTATTTTTCTGAAAAGCGAGGTTAGGGATTTTGAGGATCTCGAACGAAAAGTTTGCGACGCATTTGTAGAAGCAACCGAAAAGAATTGGAATTTCCTTTTTCGAAAAGAAACAGAAGCGAGAGAATCGAGTTTGAGGTTAAAGAAAACTTTTGACAAAGTCTGAAGAAACTTGGCTTTGTGGGAAAAGAAATAGGAAGATAGAGTTTGGGAAATAGGGTTGCCGTAAGTCGAAGCTCACCAGCAGTAGGTAAGGCAGGAAAAGAAAGAAAAAAAAAAAAAGAAAAAGTTATTTCTACTGGGAATGAGTGTTCTCTGTATCGAGCATCACGTCCCTGGCCTAGCAGAGGCTCTTCCTTCGGTGCTTTAACCTGATGGTATTACACGAAGTATCCCCCGATCGTGACGCCTTCGGACGAACGACATTCGGGCGGGCTCGGAGCTGGCGGAATGGCCCATCTCCGCCAGCACGGAGCGCACTTTCCCTTGTTGTGGCCTCTCTTCTAATTAGGCCATCTACGAGACGGTACGAACAGGAGATTCTTTTTTTTTCCCTTTCTAACTACTTTTCTTTTGTTTTTCTAGCCCTTCTTCTTCTTTTACGACTTTTCTCAGTTTGTGGTCCTCCTTTCAACGTTATGCTCAACGTGACTGGTTTACTACTTATCACAGAACCCGGTCGAATTTCGCTCCTCAGCGCGAGAACTACAGCGAAGTAGTCAAAAACGCTCTTATACAAAACACCTGAGAGTAATTTCTGTGAGCTGTTTCTTTCCTACGTTTTTACTTAAACATTTGTTGAGGAAGACTAATACAACCTTGAAGTATAATATTTTTTTTTAATAATAATAATGTGCGCTTTATCTTTACTTCGACCGAAAAGGAAATGGTTCTCAGTCCATCGGCCTTTACATATTAAGTTAAGAGTGCTCAGTGTTTTCACTTGAAATCTGATAGAACAAGCTTCGTCCAGCAGTCCTTGCCTGAAAACATAACGCACTTCAGGCCAATATTCATAGAGCTATGTAAAGAGCATTTCTGCTGTCTGATTCACCAGTCAGACAAGGTGCTTTCGAAACGTCATAGAAAATTGCCTCATGGAATTAGAAAATGCATACTATATGATCAAAAGTATCCGGACATCCCTTTGAAATAGTGGGTTTGTCAATATACTGTACGTCACAGTCATTGCCCACACAACTATAAAAAGACGCAAGACGCCTAATAAACATCATATACAAGCATAAATAGTTGAATGCATCGTACGGCAGAGCTCAGTGACTTTCAACATGGCACGATCATAGGAAGCCATCTTAGCAACAAGTCAGTTCATAGACAAGCATGAACACTAGAATGGGTCGTACGGCAGAGCTCAGTGACTTTCAACATGGCACGATCATAGGATGCCATCTTAGCAACAAGTCAGTTCATAGACAAGCATGAACACTAGAATGGGTCGTACGGCAGAGCTCAGGGACTTTCAGCATGGCACGATCATAGGATACCATCTTAGCAACAAGTAAGTTCATAGACAAGCATGAACAGTAGAATGGGTCGTACGGCTGAGCTCAGTGACTTTCAACATGGCACGATCATAGGATGCCATCTTAGCAACAAGTCAGTTGATAGACAAGCATGAACAGTAGAATGGGTCGTACGGCACAGCTCAGTGACTTTCAGCATGGCCTGGTCATAGGATACCATCTTAGCAACAAGTAAGTTCATAGACAAGCATTAACAGTAGAATGGGTCGTACGGCAGAGCACAGTGACTTTCAACGTGGCACGGTCATAGGATGCCATCTTAGCAACAAGTCAGTTCATAGACAAGCATGAACAGTAGAATGGGTCGCACGGCATAGGTCAGTGACTTTCAACGTGGCACGGTCATAGGATGCCATCTTAGCAACAAGTCAGTTCATAGACAAGCATGAACAGTAGAATGGGTCGTACGGCAGAGCCCAGTGACTTTCAACGTGGCACGGTCATAGGATGTCATCTTAGCAACAAGTAAGTTCATAGATAAGCATGAAGTGTAGAATGGGTCGTACGGCAGAGGTCAGTGACTTTCAACGTGGCACGGTCATAGGATGCCATCTTAGCAACAAGTAAGTTCATAGATAAGCATGAAGTGTAGAGTGGGTCGTACGGCAGAGCTCAGTGACTTTCAGAGTGGCGCGGTCATAGGATGCCATCTTAGCAACAAGTAAGTTCATAGACAAGCATGAACAGTAAAATGGGTCGTACTGCAGAGCTCAGTGACTTTCAGCATGGCACGGTCATAGGATACCATCTTAGCAACAAGTCAGTTAGGGAAATTTCTGCCCTGCTGCAGCTGCCCGATGAACTGTAAGTGATGGCATTGTGAATTTGAAAACACCTATTAGCAACAAGAGCTAAATCGCGACCTGGGAGGCCAAGTAAAATGATAGAGCAAGACCACCGAGTGCTGAAGCGGATGGTGCGACAAAATGGCCTGTCTTTGGTTGCAACACTCACCACCGAGTTCCAAAATGCCTTCGAAAGAAATGCCAGTAGCATAACGGTCTGTCCAGAGCAGAAGGGAATGGGTTTCCATGGCCGAGCATCCGCACACAAGCCTAATATCAACAAGATCAACATCAAGCGTCGGTTCAAGTAATGTAAAGCTCTGCGCCAGTGGACTCTGGAGAAGTGAAAACACGTTCTCTGGAGTGATGAATCACGCTTCACCTTCTGATAATCCAATAAACGAGCCTGGATGTGCAGTATGCTAGGTGAACGATGTGACTGCCTTGTGCAAACTGTAAAGTTAGGTGGAGGAGGCATCATGCTCTGGGACTGTTTTTCATGGTTTGGGCTGGACCCCTATTTCCAATGTTGTGCCAACTGTGAAGTTCGGTGGAGGTGGCATCATGCTCTGGGGATGTTTTTCATAGTTTGGACAGGGCCCACTATTTCCAGTGTTGTGTCATTTGTGAAGTTTAGTGGAGCAGGCATCATGCTCTGGGGCTGTTTTTCATGGTTTGGGCTGGACCCCTATTTCCAATGTTGTGCCAACTGCGAAGTTCGGTGGAGGAGGCATCATGTTCTGGGGCTGTTTTCCATGGTTTGGGCTGGACCCCTATTTCCAATGTTGTACCAACTGTGAAGTTCGGTGTAGGAGGCATCATGTTCTGGGGATGTTTTTCATGGTTTTTGACTGCACCACTTAATTCCAATGCCCGGGGGAACCTTAACGCAGTGGCAAATGATGGCATACAAGACAGTTATGTGCTCCCAACATCATGGCAACAATTCATTGAAGTCTCTTTCGCTTTCCAACAGCACAGTACCCCGCACACAAACCAAAGTTTATGCAGAAATTGCTTGATGAGATGGTTGTGGAAGAACTTTACTCGCCTGCACAGACCCCCGACGTCAATCCCTTGGGACACTTTTGGGATGAATTTGACCCCTGATTGCGAGCCGGCCTGAACCGCGGTACAACAGTAACTGACCTGACTAATGCGCTTGTGGCAGAATGGAAGGCAGTTCCCTCAGCAATGTACCAAAATATAGTAGAAAGTCATCGCAGCCGAGTGAAGGCTGTGATGGTGGACCAATTGTGGTGACATGTGGACCAACTCAATATTAAAACCTGTTGTGGTTAGGCAGGTGTTCCGATAATTTTGATCAGATACTGTATTTCATCAAAATCCTTTATTTGTCATTAATTTCATGTTACTGTTGAAAATTTTCATCCAATATGTTGCTATTTGCACGGAATTTTAAAATTGTTCTTCTTCTTAACATTTAATGGTGTTTCGACATGCGAGAATTTAAAAAGTCCCCAATTACATCAAAACACCACAAACTAGAACCTGAACTTTTCCCCCTTTATTGATGAAAGAATTGATTTCATAGTACTTCTGTCATCTGTTTCATCATTCAGAACAGCAGGTGTCTTCATGTGTAATATCTGCGTTATCCAAGAAGCAATTCTCCAACAAGTGATAGCAACTCTATAATGTGAGATTAAATACTCAGTTACTACCGCGGATGTAAGGGCAGAAATATCGCATGCAAGTTCAGACCGGTAAAAACGACCCAAGTTCAGATGTTTTAGTGATGTAGGGAAATCCTGTAGTTTTATGTTTGAAATCGATCGTAAAACATCATGACGTATATTTATAAATCAGAATACCTATACCTTAAGGAAACATCACGACGCAGATTCATAAATCAGAATACCTGTACCTTAAGGGACACTACCAATCAATCCAGTAACTCGCTAGGAGGCACGCGGAAGAATGCTTCCTTGAATGTTTTAACTCCGTAGACATTAGCACTTCGTAGGTCAATAATTTGCACTACGTAACTGCGAACGAAGAATGTTTAATAATGTCTGACTCAATTTTTTTATACTTTCCTAGCTGTAATGGCCCATATTTGCATAACACAATCTCTACGAGCTCCGAAGAGTGATGAAACAGGGTTCTGAAGGGTCAGGTGGAACGCGCTTTGACCCGAAGGGTCATTCACGTCTTCATTCCGATTTATTCTACGAAGAGGCAAGTGATACGAAACTACAGGAAGGTTATCGCCCTTATCTATGAGTGTGTGTGTGCGCGTGCCCGCGCGCGCTAGGACCATATATATGTATGTATGCTTTCTCCAAGTGTTTCTTTAAAGCGACGACGGTGTACATTCCGCTTGAATTTGCTTTAGTAGTACAAATTGTCACCAGGAGTTTGAAAGGCTAAGTTGAAAGGTTCTGTTTTCCAGTCTGAAGTCTTGTGTGCAAGTAACCGAAAGACATACGCAATGTTTTTGTTTTTAGGTTCTGATTTTTTCCCTCTTCTGGAGCTGTAATACTTAGAGTAGACAACATTTTTATAACTTCCATGTTTACAACGATATTTCTAACACATAGAAGTTACAATAGACACGAAAGAGATGACACCGCAACATGCTCTTTGAATCCTTTCAGACGCGAATAAAATTTTCATAGTAATTCATAGTCAATGGAACCGGTTAGAAAGCAAAAATCAACCGGATTTCTACAATCGATAAAACATCCAGAAATAGAAATTTACTTCCACCAGCGGCTAAAAAGAATGTTACGAAAACTGACATTTTTTTTAATATTTTAAAATTAACAATTAACAGCATAGCTTTTGCCATGAAGAGGAAATATACACAAAATGTTTTCATAGTTATTAGTTTCTAACCGAGAATTTTTTCAATCGGATTTTTTTTTATTTGAGATTTAACGACCACCGTGAGCAACACAATGGGCTATAAGCAGTCTCATGTCCCTAATTTAGGGTCATTGGTTCCAGGGAAGGAAAAGAACCAGTGCCGTAAGACAAACACAACATCCATGCCTCACCGGGATTCGAATCCGGACCCCTTTTGGACAAATGATCAGAGGTCATCGCTTAGACCACTACGCCACCGGGGCGGCATCGGATTTTTAGTTCCGCAGATATTACTATAAGAGGAAGTGTGAACTTACGCCTTCTAGCAGCACAGCTGTGCTTTAAGAGAAATTTGAAATTATATGAAAAACATTTCACACCGGAAACGCTTTCCGATAAAGAAATAATTTTTCAAATCGAACCCTTAGAAGCAGAGATATCGACAAAAAAAAAAAAAAAGAAGATATACATTTAGGCCCCATGGCGGAGAAACTATATACTATTTTAAACAGAAGATATTCTCAAAAAGTTTTCCGAGGCATCGGTCCACGAAAGAATATTTTCAATCGAGTTTTCAGAAGCTCAGATTTTGCTGCAAATACATCAGAAACGGAAATAAACACACGCTGCCTGGTGCTATATTATTCTGTAAAAAAAATTAGGAATTATCTGTAGAATATTTTTCACTGGAAGCTGTATCCGATGCAGGAAGAATTTTTCAAATTGGGCATTTAGAAGCAGGGATCCGAGAAATCTTACACCCCTAGCGGAAAATTTATGCTTTACTTGAAAAAGAAGCTGTACCCAAAACAGTCTTCGTTATAATGGCATCGAAGGGAAGAAAGAATTTCTTCAATAGGATATTTGGAGGCAAATACATGGAATAAAAATTTACTTTAAATTCGATAGCATCTGCATTTACGTCTTCTGGCGGCGAAGTTATGTTTCGAAAAAACCGGAAAACAAAGATCATAGTTCTCACATTTCAAGCTTTCCAATGAAAATTTTTTTTTCAAATCGGATTAATAGTTGCAGAGATAGGGTGTTTCACAGACGGAAGGATAAACGGACAGACAGACGGAAAGTGATACGTACTTTTTGTACTAAGACATGCTAAACTCTCGCTAGTCAAATACAGAATGGTAAAATACATAATTTCGTCAATTTTTACACGTTTGGAATACATCGCATGATAATAATAAAATTAGTAGCTTTAATTGACTACTATTTACTTGCATTTGCTTATCATGTGCTTTACAACGAGCACAGAGTCCGAAAAGGTTACACGTAAAACTTCTTTTCAAGAGCTTCCATTTTTGCTTTTGCGTCATGATTTCCCTAACATTAAAAAACAGAAAGAAAAAATGCAAAATAAAAGAGAAATACTGTAAAAATGCTTGTTGAATTTCATTTCTTTTGCTTTTTCATTTTCGAAATTTTTCTAGATTTAATTTTTTTGAAAATGTTTGATTTTAGACAATTTTGAATTTGATTTGTATTTCCCAATTCCAACATTAAGAAAAAAAATGGAAATTTGTCTTGAATGTAATTTTATTTTGAGAAGAGAAATTTTCATCTAGAATAAAAAAAATGCTTTTGGTCAGAATGGGTTTTTAAACCTACAATGTAATATAATATAATATAATATAATATAATTACTGTGTCTGTTCGTCCGTCTGTTTCTCTGTTCTTCGGTCACTTACATTACAGAATACAGAGCCTTGGAATTTTGGTGTTCACACAAAGGTTAACGGGGCATCATGCCGCTCGGAGACCGATTTTTGAAATTCGAATTCACTGAGTTTTAACTAAATTATTAGATTTTAAACATTTAACCATTATAGAAAAAACCGTTCCTGAATTCTGATCGAACTGCATCCTGTCCCATCGAGTGACGCAAGAATAGCTAATTTCATTTTTGCTCAACAGTATATTTTACTAAACTATCAACGAACATTATTTTATCACGTTTTACATAAATGCAACAATATCACATTGCAATCTGCGTAAATTATGAGAACCCAATGCTAAATGTGATAAAAACCATTAGAAAACTGTGGGGTTTTTTACTGGGGCAGCAAATTATATGTATCAAACTTCCACATATTTATGGGTGGCTTTATCGAAGCAGGCTAATACTACAAACCTACGCAGAAGAACACCCCCGGCACAATAGAAGCGACAGTAACAGGTTGCGCCGAATATTTCTTTTGGATGGACTTCCGAAGTCTGACGTGTATGATTTCTTCGCAGATGCGAATGGCTATAACAAAGTAAATTTCCCTGTCATTTTGGTCCACGCCGGGATCGAACCCGAGTCCACTTATTCCGGAACAAGTCGCTCTACCAACTGAGCTACGCAGACGTTCGTCCTAGCTGCTATCTGCCTTTATGTCGTGTGCGTCCTGCGGGGCAGGCACGTCACATCTCCCCCCCCTCCTCCCGAAAAAGGGCCGGGGTCATGGCCCACGGATCAGCCGTGACCATGAATTGTCGTAGGCAGTCATCCGCTGAAGAACGTTCACTTGAGAACTCCCAGTCAATCTGGTGTGTGGAATGCAACATCACATACATTTTATTTTTCGAAGCGCTGAAGAAGGGATTCTCTTTGTTTTTCTATCTCGCGGTGTGGAAAGAACATCACACCATTGCGAGATCTTTAACGGCCGGGTCATCCGGGAAGTTCGGGCGCCATTATAACGAAGTAAATTTCTCCGTCATTTTTGGTCCACGCCGGGGATCGAACCCGAGTCCACGCATTCCGGAACAAGTCGCTCTGCCAACTGAGCTACGCAGACGTTCGTTCTAGCTGCTATCTGCCTTTATGTCGTGTGCGTCCTGCGGGGCAGGCACGTCACATGAGTTTGTTTACGCTTTAGACCGCAGTTGTCCGTGTGTTACCACGCACCGTAAAAGAATTACAATTTCTGCAGTTGAAATATGACTATTTTCTTCTCTTTAACGATTGTTTAGAATTTGACATAACACGCACGATTTACAATTTGAAACTTGATCTAGCTGTTTACTGTGTTAGACTTCCGAGGCGTTCTTCGGCCGAAATGGTTCGCGGGTTTATTTCCGTTTCAAACCGCTGCTCCCATTATGTAACTACGCACTATATATGGTTCCATGATATTTATTCGGGAAGATTTTGACTGGGTTGCTACAACTATTGTTTCGAATCTGACATAACGCGCGTGATTTAAAATAACGAATTTGATCTTTCTGTTTGCTGAGTTAGGTTCCTAAAATGTTACGTGTATTTCTCCGCAGTTTTTTTACGTTTCGGGCCACGGCTTTACGGGTGTTACTACTCGCTATAAATAGTTCCAAGCTATTTCTACGGGAAGATCATGTCTACGTTTCTTCAACTATTGCTTCGAATTTGACATAGCGCGGGGGATTTTCAATTTGAAATTTGATCTTGCTGTTTACTCTATTAGGATTCCGAAATGTATTCTTTCTCCCCAACAGCCCACGCTTTGTTTACGTTTCAGACCGAGGTTCCCATTGTGTTACTGTGCACTAAATACATACATGAAATGACAAATTATTACGTAACCCCTGGTGAAAATACGCAAAACAGCAGGACAGCAGTAAATCGCGGTGTGCAGGAAATCTTGTTGAGACCATAAATAGAGTGGATCGGTACGCACAGGAATACATTCCGCCTAGTGCCACCATGGGTTGCGGACGAGACTTGAGTGAGTTTGATCGAGTTCAAGTCGTGGTGGCTGGATGTTCACTCAGCGCAACGGCGAAACTGTTAGGAATTCCGCGAAAAACCATAGCAAGTGTGTACCAGGAGTACGTGAAATCCAACAAAACCGCTAACAGTCGGATGAAATGTCACCGTAAAAATGCATTGGATGATCGAGAGCGCCGCATCGTACAAACGAATAGCAAGGCTGTTTGCAGCAAATCACGTCACAATTTAATGACGTGATTTGCTGCAAACAAGCCTGCGTGCAAAAGGTGGTGCCACACGCTAATAGTTGGGTGTACGTAATAATTTGTCCTTTCAGTGTAGTTCTAAGCTGTTTCTGTGGGAAGATTCTGACTAGGTTAACAATTGTTTCAAATTCGACATAACGCGCGCTGTTTACAATTAATTACCCAGGTAGAAATTTGGTCTTTCTGTTTACTGCATTAGACTTCCAAAGCATTAAGTGTATCCTTTCTCCCCAGTTGCCTGTGGGTTTGTTTAAGTTTCAGAGCACGACTCTCCGTGTGTTACTACTCGCTAAAAATAGTTCCAAGTTATTTCGACTGGAAGACTCTGACTAGGACTTTCAATCATTGTTCCAATTTTGACCAAACGAGCACGATTTACAAATAAAAATTTAATTTTCTTATTTACTGTGTTAGACTTCCGCAATGTCCCGTGTATCCTTCCGTCGCAGTTGCCGGCGGGTTTGCTTACGTTTCACACTGCAGCTCTTTTTGTGTTATTGCATGCTGTGAACAGTTAACGGTATTTAAAAAACAGGAGTTCTGCGATTTTTTAGAGAGGCAATATGTTCCTATGAAATAAATGTACATTGAATACATGAAATGAAATGAGAGAGAAATGTGAATTTCATCGCATTTCATTTTTTCAAAGCCTATTTTGCTATTTCTTCGTTCGCGCATTCTCCCACATTTATTTGAGCCTGATGAAATTTAGATTCCTCTGTAATCTACAATGGAGCACAATTGACTATCAAGGAACTCATCTCAAATGTCATCGGAGCTACACTATCATGACGGGCCGTCCTGCAAGAGGCCACGATTTCATTCCACGCATTCCAATCATCCCATCTGACCTATTTTGGTTTGAACGCCTACGGTTTCCTGTTGTTCTCAGTTTTGCCATGAGTAACAACAAGACGCAGGTTCAATTGTTAAAAGCTGTCGGACTCATCTTGCAAAATTCATGCTTTTCCCATAATTGCTCCCTAGTTAGTAAAAGTACAAATCTCTCTTAATCTTGCTTCCAAATAAAAGAACTCTAAACATCGTTGACCCAGAGGCTCCTCCAGGGTAAACTTACTTGCGCTTAAAATGAGCTGCACATTACGCTCATCACAACACGATAGAAAAATGTAGATGTTTCAGATAGTCAAATTCCTTATATTCGCAGTCAATAAGACTACTGGTTTAAGCCAGTTCTGCTGGAACAAGTATAGATTTGTTCGGGTTTTTTTTTTTTTTTTTTTTTGAAATCCTTTTTGTTTTCATTACCGAAACACATTTCAGCTGAAATGTTTTCGGGTAATATAGCCTATTCATAAATTCGGGAAAGCTCGGAGAAAGCTGGCGCAGGAGCCGATTCATTTACTTTTTGTTACACCTGGGCAACACTGGGTAACTCCGCTAGTAATATAATATAATATAATCTAATATAATATAATATAATATAATATAATCGTCTTTTTGTTTTTATTATTTGGTGGTTCGACCACCGTGAACAACTCGAGGGGCTATAAAACAGTGACCCGTCCTTAATTCAGGGTCACTAGTTCCAGGGAAGGGAGAGAACTAGTACCATAAGACAAACACAACATCCAGGCCTCACCGAGATTCGAACAGGGACCCATCTCGGACGGATCACTGCGCCATCGGGACGGCATCTTGACTAGTGACAAAACTCAGCTCCCCCTATAATTGTTCTATACCACAAATCCAGTCAGTTTCGATGCACGAAATACTACCAATAACAACTACATTTGAACAGAATGGCGTAGCCAGAGAGGGGGTTCGGGGTTTGCCGTGGACCCCCCCCCCCCACACACACACCCTTAAGAAATTTCTGGCCACGTCACTGTTTGAACATCTGCTGTTCTGCGTGTTCAGACTGCCCTAAAAATCTCATATTCTCTTTGGCTGACGAGCACTGAAAACAAACATACGGTCCACTTACGAAGACGTCATAAACAAATTGTTCAGCATTCAGTCACAGGGGGCTGAATGCTGAACAGTTGTTCACTGTGTCTTACCATAGCTTCACTCTTGAGTTAAATTTTACTCAAAACAATGGAATGAGTTAAATTCCTGTAACAAAGGACTTATTTTCGAGAAATTTTCAGTATATTTACGGGGTTTTTTCCAGTCAAAAAAATAACAGCATTTCTTCTTCTAACAGTTCCATAGCATGGCTACCTTGTGCCATTTTAAAATGGAGTATGTGTAAGCCACCTTGAACAAGTGAGGCATTCTTTCTTTTTCTATTGTGTGGCATTATAATTTTTCTGTATTCACATGTTTTTTGTGACAGTTATGAGATTTAGAATTCAAATGAATGTTGATTCATCACAGAGTTCATATGGAGTGTCATTATACTAAAAGTATGTGAGCTGTAATTTTTCATTCGTTAATGTGTGATTCAAGACAGATGGTGAAATCCTGAAATGGAAGTCATAATGCATCTCTGCTTTAAAAAGAAAAGAAAAAAAATCAGGGCTATCACAATGGATGATGCAATAGGCGTGTATGTATGAATAATAGACTTAAAAGCGGTACTTTCGAACATGAGATGGGGTTAGCTGAAACAGCGTTTTATCTCAGCGTTCTTGAATGGCAGTGTTATTTTTAATTTTTTTTAAAGGGATGTTTTATGTTTTCTTCCGAACTGCGTATATTGTTCTTTCAGGCGCAGCACTGTTCAATTAAAAAAAAAAAGAGGGAATAAAAAATGGCGCAAATAAAAGGAATGCGAGAAACAATGGCAGTGGAAAGGTGGAGAAAAAAAAACAGGGCGGTAAACAACGGAAGCTTCGAGCACAAACAATGTACTTTTGGGGAAAAGCAGACTACAATTCCATCAGTACCAGAACACAGCTTTACCTAAGAAACAACAACAAAGCAGAAAGCAACAAGAGGCACAACAAAAATCCCGGATGTCGCCCAAAACGATGAACCCAAAGGAAAAAAAAAAAATCTAAATGGACAAAAACAAGAGGCAAGGAAAAGAGAAATGGTTTTGAGGGTACCGCGAATTTCGGTGGAGGTGCTATTGGGGAGGGGGAGAGGGGTGTCTGCGTTGGTACACCTCATTCGTACCCCCTCCCCTCTTTTTTTTTTTTTTTTCTCCTTCCTTTCCTCCCGCAATACTTGGCCGAAACAGGCGCTCTCCCTCACAGACATCCTATTTCCTGAGCCTGCTGTGTTGACGGCTGCCAGCATTAAAGGGACGGAAGAAAGTTGAGGGTTGAAATCGTTTTCCAATACTGGAGCCAAGCGCTCCAATCACGAGCAGACGGCAGCGGGCTTATCTGGCCGCCGAGCTCCGCGCCTTGATCTCGGGTACTGACTGGGGGTAGGGGAGCAACTAATGCCTCGGAGCCCGATCCTCGCTTTTCCCACATAAGTTCCGGTGATGGATAGCCGTAATCTGCGCTTCGCTTGCTCAGACGGTGTTGCTTCTTCTGAATTTCGCCCCGTTCCTTCTTTTTATTGTTCTTCTGGTTGTCTTCTTCTTTATGCTTTGTTCTACTGTCTTTTTTTCTTTTTTTCTCTCCACATATATATATACCTGGGTGTTAGTAGATGGGTCTACTTACTTTAGTTCATAAATTGTTCAATGGCCCGTTAACGGTCATACACCAGCGTAGTGGAAAACTTACAGTACGATGTTCATCGTTTCACTTCTCTAACGATATAGCAGTTAAATTACATTATTGTTACTGTTATTACTGGCGCATAAGTTTGGATTTGTGTTCCTTCTCATTAACAGCTTAATGAAAAGAATATAGGAATAATATTTAAAGGTGAGATTTAAGCTTACATGAAATCTTTATCGTTCACTGTGGCTTGCCATAGCTCATTTGAAACTGCATGTGGCCATAGTAGGCCAAACTACACGAAGCAGAAATGATATTATCCATGACAGCTGCGAACAGAGATTTACTGGAAAGAGAAAACCACAGTTCATTTAAGTGGTGTCTGAAATAATAGAAAAACTTACCCCTATGCACTCCATGAAATGTAAGTAAAATAAACCCGTTCGGCCACAGACATTTAGTGACATGGTGCTTCCTAATCATTAGGGAGCACCATGTCACTAAATGGCTGTGGCCGAACGGGTTTATTTTACTTACATTTCATGGAGTGCACGGGAGTAAGCATTTCAATTATTTCAGAGACCACGTGAATGAACTGTGCTTCTCTTTCCAGTAAATCTCTGTTCGTAGCTGCGTTTTTCCGCCATTGTATCATAAAAACGCCATTAATGACTAACTGGTGTTGAAGAAAAACATCAGACACGACCAGGAATACGTTAAACCTTGAAGGCTACCTCTCCCTTGACTGAATGTATGTGAGGTTTTCAAGGGAACGTGTCTGTCACATTTATGTTCTTTGAATCGATCTCTCAGCATCAGACAGAAATAGATGGAAGGGAAGGGGGTGGGGGGAACTTACAATAGATAGACAGCAAGCCCTGGTTCCAAACCAAGCAGTAAGAAAAGTTACATCGGAGAAGGTCAGTGAAGACAGCTTTCAGTACAGGAACCTTGATGTCAAATCAAGCAGTAAGAATCAAGCAGTAAGAACAACAATGATCACAGGATTCTTCCAACAACAACATAACGGGAGAGGTAACATTTATCTTAAAATTAAGCTCCTTCGTATTGTTTTATTATGAAAGCAACATATCTCGCAGTGGCGTATCTTGGTTCCGAGACCAGGGCTATTCCCCCCGCCTTCCCCCTCCTCCCAGTACTGTTTTCTTATTTTAAATTGCAAAGTTTAATTTTTTATTGTTAAGTAATATAAGTAACTTTTTTTCGTAAATTTCAGGTAAATGCTATTGCTAACATGATACCAAATAATTATGAAGATAGGATTTGAACACTTATTTGTACATGAACTCCATTCTTCCTTCCTTTTGTGTGAACTTGAGTGTTACGTTTTCATAAAATGTTTCTTCTGAGTACTTTTTTCATATTTAGAAAGAATGTTTTTCTTTACTGACAAAACAGCCAAGTTTTTTTAATGTGCATGTCCTTGTGTGGCTCTACGATGTATCTTGGTTCTTTTTAACGCAGAAAAACTTCTTTCGGCAGTTGCAGTTGCTGCTGGAAAGTTTAATATGAGGTCTGCTAATTTGTACACCTCACTAAACACTATGTCCAATTTATTCAACTTTATGCAACACGTAATGTCTCTTACTGATTTGATTTTGTATTCATCAAGGGAATAAAACACTTTCAGTTCATTTTTTAGTCGAGCTGTACCAAAATTTGAAGCATAGAGATCTTTAAGTTCTGACAGTAGATGTTCAAGGAAGCTATCACAAAATTTATCAAAACAGTTCGAATCCAACAAAGCCACGAATTTCAGATATAATATCTCGGATTTTAATTAATTGACTCTTCACAAAAACTGAAACAGCTCTCGCGAAACACTCTTATGGGCGGGTGTATGCGAGTGACTGAGATAGTCTGTCTTCTTTTTCCGGAGCGAACCGTTTCCCAAAGCAATAGGCCAACCCCTCTACCAGCTGATTCATGTTGTCATGGAAACGCTAGCAGTCGATTGTACGGAAGGTTTTCGCATCAGAACTGCAAAGACTCTGGAAGTGCTGCTTGCGTTATGCCGTTGGTTTTCGCGTTTTTTTTTTTTTTTTTTTTTTTTTTTTCGCAGCGAAAGCATCGACATATTTTAATACCGTTGATAATTGACTTTTATTTGTGTATATTTAATTCAGTTTTATTTGTGCATTCTCTGGGCTTCGCAGCTAGCATAGCTAGCCTCGAATATACGCCACTGATATCTCCATGATCATGATCATATGTAGAGGATTTTAGGAAGGGAGTGTCTGACCCCAGGTGTTAAACAACCCTTAGAAATAGGAAGCTAGGAGATTTGGGCTAGAGTGCCCGATAGGAAAGTGACACGGAAGCGAAGTAGAAAGGGGGAGGAAGACGCCCTTATTTATTTCCGGGGGCCAGTACCCGGGGTCCAACGGCTTAACGTGCCCATCCGACGCACGGCGGATATTTAGTGGATCGAGCGTTCGTATCTGCCTGGGATCGAACCTGAGACCCTTTCCGCAGCAGTCACGAACGTTGCCCACAAGGCTACCCGCGGCCTCTCCATATGTCACTTTAAGGTATTTAAGGGGAAGATGCGGGAGAGCGAGCCGCACTTCCCAATTTTTTTTTTTTATTTTAAGTTTTAGATTGCTCTGATATGGACAGCTCATAGTGCAAACTTTTCTGATTTTCTTCTTTAATTTGTGAGATTAGCGAGCTAACTGTTATTTCTAAGTGATAGAAAATGAGGAGGAAGCCTACCGAAATCGGAGTTCAACTGCATATTTTACACGTTTATCATATTTTCATACAGAACTTTCCTTCCTCTGTTAGTGCGTTGTATATCTCCATCTTTTCTCTCAAAATAGGCTGAATGTGTAGATGTCATACGTTTAATTTTAGATTGGATTCCAAGGGACAGGAAAAGACCCAGAAGAAGACCACATGGGAGATGGATTGATGAAATTCGAAAGTATGCGGGAATAACATGGAGGAGACTGGCACAAGACAGACCGTTGTGCAAGAGGCTTGGGGAGACCTTCGTCCAGCAGTGTATTGATAATGGTTGACAATGATGATGATGACATAAAAATTTTAAATAGAGTATAAAAATTTTCTTATGCTCGTATATCGCAAACGCAAATTCCAAGAAATCTACACATACAAGTGATTAAAAATGTGAAAATGTTATACTTTTGCTTTTATTCAATAATACAACACGGATTTCACCATGGGGTGGTGTAAAATATTAAGGATCCTAGTAAGGTAACTGTGCTGGAGAAAATATCTTTAAGAAAACATCAGGAGTGTAAAAATGTCCTTGGCTTACTACAAGCGTGTTTCTGATTATTAAGGAATCATAACAATGCTACCTGAAAACGTATGGTGCAAACCATTCCCCTGCCACTTGGTTTCAGCCCCTTTAGATTATTTAGATTAGCACATTGCAGTAAAAAACAAACAAATTCGCTAACCGTTTAAATGCCAGTTTAAAAAAAAAAAACTTTTTATAGGAATAATTTCTAATTATTTGCTATTGTTGAAAATTAGGTAGCAAATATTTTGTTGTATGTGGAAGCACTAACGTCACGTTAGCTACTCTGAGACTTAACCGTATACATGGAAAGTCGGCATAGAAGACTGAAATAAAGCTGAATGCCAGCTTCCAAAATATGATGATGTGTTGCAGTGCAAAGATTTCTACTCTGTGGAATTAGAATTTTATTGCCGAAGTAGTCCGAGCTGTCAGTGCTTGAAAAATGGCCCCTTCAGCGAAGACTGTTTAATGTTTTATTGAGGAATGATAGAAATTTCAAATTGAAGTCCATGTGGATGTTGTTGTTTTTTTCCTTATTATTATAATATTTTCCCTCATTTTCCTAACTTTTTAAATTAATTTTTCCAAATATTCAGCTATAAAGGAAAATAATTAAACTGAATATAAAAGGAGATCATCCAAAAATCTATGGGAGGGGGGCGTTCGTGGATTTTCGGGGGCTAAGCACCCTGAGAAAATGCTTGAATACAGCACTGAGCAGAACACCAACGTCATCTGTACAGGCAGAACGTGAGGAGAGAACGTCATGCGTTGCTACTTGTCTGAGTGAGTGATACCTTCTGTAAGATAAAATTTACAGATTTTGCTCAAGCTATAGCAAAGTTTAACCGACAGTACTGTGTGTCATGCATTAGAATCAACTAACAGCTCGGAGGGAGCATGAAAAATTAAGTGCATGTGGCAATACTGCATCAAAAGATCTGAATTACGTAGACGCACAATGAAGTATTGAGAATCATTGGTGTGTGTGTGTGTGTGTGTGTGTGTGTGTGTGTGTGCGTGCGTGTGTCTGAGCGGACGCGTGTCTGTTTGTGTGTTCTATCGCAAAGATAGACCACTAAATGCAAATTAACGGCAAAGCGTTCTTCTATCCAACAGAAATAAAGCCCAAATAAGCTAGTATTCATCTAATTTTCTCTTGAATTCCAATAGGTTTCCAAATGTGATTTCCTTTTATTTGCTTGCCATGCAATGAAAATTACTAACGAAAGCTAAAATAACGGGTCCTTATTGCTCTGTCTTTTACTTTCAGCCCTAGAAATTTTCACCCCGATCGGAGCTTGTCTGTCCTAGGAGTTAACAAACTTTTCTTCATTGCGAACTTATTTTTCAGTTCACCACAGCAAAGCCACTCATTTATTAAGGACAGCTAAAAGTAAGCATGATATTGGAGTTTTGAGATATAAAAAGTTTTGTTCTTCCAGCAAGTACATTTGCACATCCAAATTTCATCCTTATGCAGCATTTCACAATAAATGTTAATCTGGAAAATGCATACTACTGCCCATCTGTACATCAATGATATCTATCTGGCTGTACAGAAACGAAGCTCCTGTAAATTCCACTTAGTGTGTATACATGGTAAACATGCATTCCAAGTATATATCTCGTATTTTCATTTCTTTTTTTACGTGTAAAACATCATATTAAAAGAAAGCTACAACGTTAATGACTTTAAGTTCAAAGAGCATCTCTATTGTCACCGAGGTTCTCTATTCCGTAAAGGCATAAGCACAGCAATGCTGGTCGTGTGTGTACGCTTTAGTCGTTAGTCAAATTGTTCCACTTCCGTGTGAGCTCCACTGAACACAAATCCACACCTCATTAACTCCTTAAATGAGGTTTCCGTTGAAAAGAAGTTATGTAGGTGAATTGAAGAGAGAAACTGCGTGTTTAGACACCAAGCTAATCTATTCAGGCCATATCCGTGTTGTTTCTTGCAAATTCAAAACAGAGACATGACCTTAAGTATCAAATTTCACATTTAGCGTATACTGCAACGACGAGGAAGATGATCATCACTCAAAACGTCTGGGCCTATCCATTGCGTCATCCGCGGCGATTTTAGATTAAGATCTTTATGGTGCAAAATACTGTTGCAGGCAGTTTTACTGAGACTTTTTTTTTCCCCATGAAATCTGCTTTCCTTGAACGTGCATTGGCATTTAATTTTGAAATATATCACTTTCCTATAAGTACTAAGGCTGGTTCGGTGAAATCTTGTGTCTACGGGTTCTTTGGGAATATATCACAAATAAGGAGAAATGAACCAGAGTTTTCTTAGAACTCCATTGCAGTTTAAAACTAGCGATTTATAAGTTCAATTGAAAGCAGAATTTTTAGTTTTTAACGTAGCGTTTTGCAGTTTAACTAGGAAAACATCACATTTTTACCACTATCAATCTATAGTTTAGTTAAATTCCCCTTAAATCCTCAGACATTTATTTCTCTTGTGAGAATAGAGAGCTGCACATTTGAGCCTCAGCACACTGTAAGAAAACTTCTGAAATTCACGGGCCACTTTCCGTGATTTCTTTCGTTAATTAACGAAATATATTTTTGATATTAATACATCTTTTTCCGCGAAATGACGGGGGAAAATCTGAATTTCACAGAGTTTCTTACGCCAAAAAAATTGTGAACTTTTAGAAATCTTTCCGCAATTTCTTTCTTATACTGACGGTAAATTACCGTTTTAGAGATGTGTTAACGGAAAATTCTGAATTTTCAGAAACCTTTCCGCAATTCCTTTGGCATATTAACGAAAAAACTCCGTTCTCAATCTTCTGTATCCATATGGCGATAACATTCTGCTAATGGGAAAGATTTGCGGGAATATTTGAGGTTTGATTAACTGTTAAATTTCAATCGTCTGTCAAAGGAACTGATTTTGAAGTTCTCAAACGAGATCGGATACTGTGAATATAGCTTATCGCATGAATTCTGGTTATTGTGGCATAGGACATTTCTTCTCCTCTTCCCAATTTTGTGCACCAGCTATTATGTATTGTATTACCATAAAAAACTGATGGGTGTACAGGGATTGTATGATGTCCATGTATCAGTTCGTGAAATCCTTAGGACGAAAGCTGTCCCAGCAAAAAAACAAGTGTTGGGAAACTGCTGGCCACCAACTGGCAGTGATGGGTCACTGCTGGCTGAAATCTGCCGCTCACGGTCCGGTAGCGGTCCGTTAGTGGCAGCGCCATCAGTTGGCAGCCATTGATGGTCCTGCAGCATCGCAGTGAATTGCGGGCCTCCAAGCAAGTGCCACTAGTGGTCCGTAGTTGGCAACCGATGCAACCCCAACGCCAGGTCGGACTGCACTTGCGCAGAAGCAACACGTGCTGGGTCTCTCGTGGTACCAGTTAGTTGAAGACGACGCTATCACCATTGTGTTATTTTAGCGGATGTTAAGAAAAAAAACATATGTAGAGAGGCGAATTAATTTCCTATAATGAAATGCGACGTCGACGAAGATACCAGATTAAACCATGAAATACTAGATTACAGCCATGAAATACACCAACTCCATTCCCATGAATAACAAGAAAACATTTTTGTGTAAACTTTCGTTTTAACATACACTAAGCCGCTTGAAACATAAGTCCTGGAAAAACATTTAAAAAATGTTATGTTGAAAAAAAAAAAGAATTATACGACTACAAAATTTATCAATTATTTGAAAAAATAAATAAATAAAGCAACGCTTTGTGGATATAATGTACTCATGGATGGGTTAAATACACAAGACTCGAGGAATTTTCTTCTAAAAACAACGAGAAGTAAAATTAAATATATTTCCTCTTTAAAACAAATGTAGCTTCGGACAGCGGAAAGGAAACACACAACGCTGAAAATGTAATAGAATGTGACATGAACGGGTAAATATATTAATTCGACAATCGGCTTTCAAGACGACAACGACAGCACGAGACTTTGGTAAGCGCCTTTAAGTTGGTACACTCGTTGAAAATGAGTGGTTCCCTTAAGGTAAAAAAACAAAAACAAAAACAAAAACAATCGTTACGTTGAAAAAATAAATTTATGAATTATATGAAACTGACATTTATGAAAAATATCTCGCAATATTGTAAAATTAAAAAGAGAACCATTCATTACACATTCCGCAGGAAAGAGACTCAGCTTCAAGCAAACGCTCATGCGTGGCAAATCAGTCCCGTTGGTAGAGCGCCCGCTTTCCACGCAGATCCAAACGGGCGTTTTTCAGGACCTGTTGAGAAGATTTGCCCAGCGCAGTGCTGTAATGCAGAAGTTTCGTAAGGCGAAAAGAAAGTAGTTGTAGCTTTGGGAAACTGCGGTTATCCTTTACTTTATTATTTTTTATGGCTACTACTGGGAAATAGGCGGACACGATTCGGCAACCCATCAGTTACGCCACGTGATTGCAGGCTGCCACTGCCGGGAAACTAGGGGATCACATTTGGCTAGCCATCATTTATGGCATGTGCTTGCAGGGCCGCTGAAGGGCCACTTGTGGCAGCTACTGCCTGTGATGGATAACTAATGGCCCTGTTCTGGCATATGACAACTGATGGGGGTGCCACTAGGCCCAGAACTGCTGACCCAAGTTGTGGCCACCGGGACATTTTATTGACTGTTGGGCGGCGGCAACATAGTGCTGGGCCACCGCTGGCAGTGCTGGCCCAGCTAGTCTGTTTTTGCTGGGGTATGGCTATCAAGAGTAAATTTTATATTTAGAAGTTTTGTGAAACACTGTAATACTATAAAACAGTACATTACACCTTCTCTAAAGATAATTATTGAAATTTATCGCCAGTTGAAAACATGATCTCAAACTCCAAATCATTATGTTGCTTCGAAACATCACGATGAAAAAAATACGCAATTTGTAATAAGACCTCGTACAGAAAATATAAAATTATTATAAACGTATTCAAAAAAATAATAGGCTCCAATAGAAAATATAATGACTAAATCATTCGCATTGATGAAAAAATAATTCACCATCGCCCAATCAATTTTACGTTGAACGTGAATCTGATTCATGTGATATTCTGGCTCAGTGGTTAAGATGCGCAGCTACAACTCAAACGACATGGGCTCAATCCCTACCAACAGCGCAAAAGGGTTCTCTTGCGAAAGGACTGAAATATTCAGCGTGTTGGATTTTGCGAAATTTCTGTATAAATGCTGAAAAACTTAAAACGGACTTTTCTAAAATAAACGGAAATACTGACTAAGGAAAGTCTCTGAAAATATAGAAGTTAAAGAAACGGAAATTTTTAAAACGGAAATTCCGTTAAAAGGCGGACAGTTACAGACAACTTTGTTGCACGTTATTTTCAGAAATTTTTCGTGAATTCACACAGCTTATTTTTTACAATGCAGCCTTCAAAAGATGTTTTGTGATAGGAAATGCCTGAATTATCGATCTCACACCCAAGCTACTGGCAGAAGGAGGGTGAGGGACGCTTGTATGAGGAAAAGTAAAATTTTAATGCCTGACTGGAAAGTGCAGCTAAACAACAAAGGAATATGACTGCGGTTAAGAAATAAATGGTGGATGTAGATCTTTGAGTCACATTACAGATATATTACCCATAAATGTTATAGAACCTATAGTTGCCAACTCATCGCAAGCGAGCTTCCGCAAAACTCGCGAAGGTCGACTTGGAGCTACGGTATTTGAAGCGATTTGGAAACCGAAACCTTTTAGTCCACCGTTTCGCAGCTTAGTCGGAGCAGTAAGATTAACTCAGTGTGCAGTTAGTTGTAAAGTAAGCCACTCGCGTCGTATATCTCCTGATGGAAGATTGTGTTATTCTTATATGGTGTGGCCTTGCTGTTAAATGTTCGTTCTGTTTTCGTGGAACATTTTGCTGTTTCCATAGGGAAGTCATGAGAATAAACAAAAAAAAAAAAAAATAAAAAAAAATAAACTTACACCCCAAAAAGGCAAAAAAAAAAAAAAACGCATTTTTTTTCCGAAGTTAAGGGAAAATATATTTATAAATATATACGAAAAGAGAAAATGAAGCGGTTTTAAGACAGTGAAAAAGAAGTACAATATCCGACCCTAATATCCGCCCCGGCGTCACGAAATTTGAAATGACCCCAAAACCGACAAATTTTTTTTTTTTTTTAGGGGAGGGATTTTTTTTATTTTCTTGATATTTTGCACATCTCCTTTTTTGAAAATAGCATGCTTTTTAAAAAGTTATGTGGCGTTGTTCATACATGTGTTTTAAGACACCAATAACACTCACAACTGAAAAAAATCTGAAAACTGGAATAGTAAAAACACGCGTAGCTCAATGTGTGTTGGGGGACACTATGAGAAGAGAAAAGGGTGATTGGCCCTAAACTCTATTGAAGAAAAAGCCAGCGCAAAAGCAGGAATCGTTCCACTTTCTCTTGCCTGCCCAGTGACTTTGATGAGTCCTCTACGTCGCTAAGTTTAAAATATAACGAACCTTTATTTCTGCGAATTATTTACAAAACTGGCCGAACTTCGTAAATCACTAATAGCAACATACCTCTAAATATCGCGCGCGAATCGGGTAAACATTATTTAAACTAGCCATAGAAACTTTGAATACACAGTAAAAAGTTTCGGAAATTCACGAGCCACTTTCCGTGATTTCTTCTGTTATTTAACAAAGCGCATTTCTGATACAACTTTTTCCGTGAAATGACGGAAAGAAATCTGAATTTCACAGATTTTTCGCATGCCAGAAAAATTATTGAACTTTTAGAAATCTTTCCGCAACTTCTTTCTTATGCTGACAATAAATTACTGTTTTCAATATGCGTTAACGGAAAATTCTGAATTTTCAGAAACCTTTCCGGAATTCCTTTTTTATACTAACAACGGATAAACTCCGGTCACACTATAACGAAGTAAATTTCTCCGTCATTTTTGGTCTACGCCGGGATTCGAACCCGAGGCCGCTTATTCCGGAACAAGTCGCTCTACCAACTGAGCTATGCAGACATTTATTCTGATTCCTATCTGCCTTTATGTCATGTGCGTCCTGCTGGCAGGTACGTCACATGACATAAAGGCAGATAGGAACATTTAAAAGTGGAAATTTCATTAAAAGACGGACTCTTACTGACAACTTTGCTGCACGTTATTTTCAGAAATTTTCTGTGAATTTACACAACTTAGTTTTTACAGTGTACTTTTACGCTGTTGCAGATAGTAGAGCAACTGTTGTAGGGCCCAGAGATATCTCGAAAAAGCACGCGAAGCTAAAACAAAGCGATAACTTGAGAAACTTTTTTTATGATATCTGATCCTCTGCGTATCAACCAATGAAACAGTAGCCTAATAAGAACAGTTTCCTTGTAAAATAAACTACATACTTTTATTTCCTTTATTGCGTGGTTTTCCTTTTCGTCAATTTTCGAGCAGTGAACCACGCCTCAGACAAGTTTTATTGTCAAGCGTGGTGCCGACACGCCGTCGCCTATCAAGTCTAAGCTTTTAAGGGAAAGAGTAAAAGAATGATCCGTTTTATTAATCCCCCCCCCCCCCACCATAATAGAAATAAAACTAAGCAATTCATTTGCCAGCAAATGATACCGAAAATGATGGTAAATTTGAAAAGTAAGCATATTCTAATAAAAAATACTTGCCTTAAACACATTTTAATTAAAAATACTACCACTACATCTGTCATTTCATAAAGTAGTACTATTTTCATCTTCCAGTCACCTTGATTACTGTTATTATTAAAAGTGATTTTGATTTAGTTTGTGCGAAGCATGCTCGCCGTGGGAACTGATTCGTAGCACGTATAACGTGATTCGAACATGTAGACTTTTGACCCGAAATCCGGAAAAATCCGGAAACCCACAAGTCAGTGGTTATGAGTTTCCCGGATAAAAGGTTCGGTTGTGTATAGCAATTGACTCACAGATGATCTGTTAAAATACTGCCCTTTTGCCGGTGGTGAAAATCAAAACCACGTCTCCTCGCTCCGGAGCCTGCTATTCTTCAGAGTGAACTTGAAGGAGAATATTTCATATTTCTCGAAGCATAGAAGAAAGAATTTTTATTAATTCCAGACGATGTGTGGAAGAATCATCATACATTATTCTCAAACCTCAAGGACAGAAGATTCATTTTTACGTTCGGGCGTCAATGTGAAAACAAGCCCTTTTTTTGCCAGTGATAAGATTCGAATCCACGTCTCTTCACTCCGGAATCAGTTATTCTCCCGACTGAACTACGCCGACTTTGGCTTATCGCTGCAACTTGCCGTTTTGATTCTTGCATCACCTCATTGATATGTCACAGATCATCAGCTGCATAACAGTAGCAAAAACTACTCACCAAACCTTTAAGAAATTATGGACGGAAGTATAGAAAATTTTTAATTAGTAACTCTTCAAAAGATGGCAGATTTTGAAAGGAACTTCCTTGCTTTTCAAGTTTTGTGACCCCAGTTATAGAGGAAATGCAATTCTCGGCAATAGTTCAGGAATTGCTTTAATGTATCCAAATGCCCTTCTTTCCACCGTTGTCCATGATCACACTTTGCAGGGAACAAATCATCAAATAATGCTACAAAGAATATAACAAATACCCACTGAAGAATGTTTCATATTTACTTCTCAGTATATGAATATTTTGTTGTTTCCCCTGCAGAGACCAGTATTTGAAAAGCAAAACTTCTTCCGTTAGACATACGAATTTCGATTGATCACAATACGAATCTGGGGCGTAAATTTGGAACATCCCGAGAAACGAGTAGATATTTGATCTATTCTTGTAAGATTATTTTGTGTCTAGTTCAATGTCGAGCAATGTAGTATGTGCTGCAATGGTGATGTGAAGTGGTCCTGTAGATCCAAAAGTAAGTTCTATATTATTTAAAGGAATTACAGAACCTAAATAATGTTTTTCGAAGACGTACAAAAGACGTGATTTCAACAGTCCTGACAAGATGTATGCTAATTGGAAAATACATGTTGGTGCACTGTTGTGCAGTAGTTGTTCTGATATTTTACGGAAAATGGGAAATCAATGTCTACTAAACATTTTCTGTATACATTTCATCTCGAAACTATTGATTTTCAGTGTAACAGATTCCAGCACTTCAGACGCACATTTAAGCACCTGTTTGCGCCGATTATGTGTTCAGATTTCCTTTCTTCTTTCCTCTAACGTTTCTTAGAACTGTGTCATTGGCACAAAGATAAGACCAGGTATAGGAAACATACAAGGCGATTCACAAGTCAAAAGCAGATATCACAGATATCTGCTGCATATGTACATACCAAGAAATAATTTTGCATTTAAGAAGATAAAATAAATTCATATATGAGCGTACGCGCGCATGCACCTCGTGTTAGACCTCGGTCCACAACGCAGCGGAGAACATCAGAGGTTCGTATAGAACGTTCCTGAGTGAGAAATTAATATATGGTTTTACTATATGTTTCCTTCTCGGCATTGATATTCCTCTTAAATTATTAGTTTAATAAGAACCATATGATTCGTATCGGAGTTCAGTTGCAGATTGGAATTATGTTTTCAAACCCCTTTTAGAAATACCCCTGAAATCCCTGCATGTAATGTTTTTTATTATGCCAGTTTCCGTTTCTTCAAATTTGTGTTTTGAAAGAATACAATATGATCTTAGACACTTCTAAAACATACCTCTGAAGTGAATGCCAGTTCTTTCCATTGTATTTGTTACACTTATTTATAAGATTGTTGGAAATCTTTTTCAAAATGCTGCTTTTCTAGTTTCATATTGTGAACCAATACCCAAACAATATCATTTTTTGGAAGAAGTGAATCCGTTTATTGGTGTAAATATGACAGATTTTAAATCAGATAATATCCGAAAACTTGAAAATTTCGTCTTCCTGGAGCGGGAAGGGACCCCGCGTCTACATCACCCAGAACGACCAAGTTTCAAGTTTCCGATTAATTTGAATATAACCATCACAGGATATATAACCATCAAACATATATAGCATACTCGGGCGCCATCCAGGAGACGCGGGTTCGATTTCCACTCCAAGATGACGAAATTTTCAAGTTTTCGGATATTATCTGACTTAATATCCATGTCATATTTACACCAATAAACGGATTCACATCTTCAAAATTTGTATTGTACAATGGTATAATCCCGTATTTCATTCAATGGCATTTTGTTGAACAACAGAGTAGGAGTGTAACAAACTATTCTGAAGTAAGATGAAAACCTGTGTTAATATTTGAATTCAGTCGAAAAAACGAACAATCAAAGTTAGAAAAATGAAATATCTGTTGTATACGTCATGTAAACTTCTAAAGCATAAAAATGCGTTTTCTATATTTACTGGTATATGACTTTTTGTAAGAAGAAAATAGTTTTCCTGTGCATTAATAAGCTCATCACGTGAAAAACATGGAGGAAATGTTCAAATTTTGCAACTTTCCCCATTTTTAAACAAAAAGACCGATCTTATTGAAAGCGCAAGTGCATTTCTATTTTCCTTTAGTTAGGAAATGAGAAAGGCGACGATGAACGCTTAAATAAAATCAGCAGGACTTCTGTGTGAGAAAAAGAAAGGGAGAGAGAGAGAAAGAGAGAGCTAAATAGATGGCATATCGATTCAGAACATTTTTTTGCAACTTTTAAGCATATGAACTTTTTAGTAAATTACAGGACAGCGGAGATATCGTGCACACGATGAAATAGCACGGTGATTTTATTTTCATCTGCAGCGCACGTTACCCCTAAGGAAAAATTTCTCTACCTGGAAAACTGAACATGCTTTTTTCTATTCGATCCATATTCGGTTTTTCGAACCCAGAAATTTAGATTTCATATGCACATATAAACAAACCAATAATATGCCATTTTGATATTCGCGTGAATGTCAAAATACACGTTAGAATTTCCCTATTGAAATTAATTTGTCAAAGTGTTGTGGGGCGTATACGTCTAATTTAACTTACCCTTTAAGTTTCTATGTTCTTATGCAAATTTGGTTTCTCCTTGTTAAAGATTTTCTAACTTAACACCACAAAGTTCCTCCCGACGAGCTGGTAAAAGTTGACATCGTGACAGCGGATCGAAGGGCAATCAACGTAAATAACGTGTTCTGAGATAAGTGCGCAACGTTGATTCGTGCACATAGGGAGCGATTCTTGTTAAAGCAGATTGTATTTAAAGAGTATTAAGTACTTCGTAGGTTGTGAGACATCATTGATTGAGTTCTCTTCCGAGTATTGTGTTACGAAATACTTCTTGATGATCAACTACTAACGTGTTTGAATAGATAATAAAGTGGAAGTGGTGTTCAGTAAGTAGAACCCTGATGTCATTAAACTCTGGCCGTTATATTGAAAGAGATTGTGACTGTTGTGACTCTGCGGGCGCTGTATTCAGGCACTCGGCCTGTCAGGCTCAATCGTTGGCGGTTCGTATTTAGGATTCGTGCTCTTACGGAAAATTCCTCAGGCTCAAATCGGTATGACTTCTAACAAAACTATGAACATATATAGATACAGTACATTTTTATATTTTCATTAGTTAACGGGTTAGACCCATCGGACGCAAAAGCTACTACGTCCTTCTCTCTCTGCTTCCAACCACTGTCTGTTTTTTCTTTACCCGCCTTCATCGTGAACTTTTTACTCCTCGATCGTTTCCCGTGAGATCTTAAACTAATGCGGTTTAGTTCCGCCTCCATGCATGTAGAAGGCTACTACAATATACTGTATCTATTCAAGTTGAAGACAGCCTTTCTTGGAAAGTACGACACAAAATGTCTTTCTTAAAAAAGTCTTCTAAAAAGGACGACGCAGTCTCTTGTAACCGGGGCTTCCATATTTATCAGAAGCGAAATTCTGTAGCCATTTTTAAAAATAACGAATCGTATTCATTTTCTTTCATTTCCCGCCATTTGAATGAGAATCGCAGCGAAAGGCAAAGAAAGTATTTCCTTTCCCACTGGTCGCAGCAGAGGGGACAACAGCAAAGCAATTAAGAACATAAGAGTTTTTAAGAGTGAAGGCGTGGCTGCGCTTTCTTGGAATTAGACGGACCAAGGGGTTTTTCTCTCCCCGGGCATGAGAGAGAGAGGACTCGATGGCGAAAAGTCGAAGGAGGAGGGAATACTTTTAGGAGGCTCTGAGGAAAACCTCGGGGGTGAGTAGGAACGGATGAAGGAAGCAGTTTGGATGGCCGGAAAGAGATAAAGGGATTTTCGGCAGTGTAGAATACTGATGGAGAACTAAAAGAATGAAAGTACGAAAATGACGGACAAAAGCTTGATGAAATTCCCCGTAACATCTGAATAAACGTTTTCCTCACTGCAAAATTTAGCCTCAGTCTATTCACTTTTCTATGCTTTGTATTAAATTTATCTGCTCCAGTTTCGAGAATAACGGTTTATACCACCGATACCGAACTTACTGCAAAGGAAGCATCAACGAACCCTCCACACAGGGCGCTGTAATAAAACTCAGCACCAAGCCCTGTAACACTCACATAGTGCCAGAATTGACCCTTTACACAAACATAACGCATATTGTAACTGTGACATATATAACAAAAACTACATGTTCATCACTATACTGAAAACCAGGAGGAGAAAAAAGAGGAATTAGTAGGAGACCCTAGAGATCAGACGAGAGAAACTCAAGAACACATGTCGGAGTCAAATATGTTTAAAGAAGAACAAAAACAGTGTACAACTTTAAAACAGGCCTAGAAAGACGCAAGTAAAGGAAAAAAATAAGTATACGGTCAAAGATGGAGTGATGTACAAAGTCGTCGAGGTTTTAGGACGTTGGGAGGGCGATGACTACATACCTAATGATTTGGCATTCCCAACGTGGGAATATTTGGAAAAATTGAAACAAAATTTAGAAAGAGCAGTTAAAAAGGCAGAAATTGCGGCATAAATAAAGCAAGAAGCTTATGTATTAACAACAGAGCAAACTATAAGAATTTTGCAGTGAGAGAAACAGTGGTTTTATTGATTTCATGGAGTACAAATAAATTATATGCGCGAACCTGCCACCGTCATTGAAAAAAATCACAAAATAGTTTCCTGGTAGAATGTCCGGACGGCACGAAGAGACAGCAAATCAAAAACTCCAATTTTATAGTTGCTTGGTGAAAAATAACTTTGGTTTAAAGAAGAGTAAGTAGCACTCACCATTCTCATAGTAATAATATGAAAGATTTCATTTCTCTCTGCGTGTCATGCGAAGTGCTTTTGTGTATTAATTCCACTACCATATAATCAGATAAGCAACAAAATGCATTTTAGAATTGTTAGATAACTACTGGAAGTGTAGATCATTTGAATATTGAAAACCATCTCGTAGATCACAAATATGGAACAGTAATATCTCAATTAAAACCCTGTTTCCGAAATTCATGTTACTGAAACGACATTCGCTAAGAAATATAGTTAAGCACTCTTCTGCCGTAATGGTTTATTGCATTAGAAGAAACGTAGGAGAGAGGTCTACATTTAGGTATAATAAGTGAGAGGAACGTTACAGGAGAAATTGAAGAGAAAAAAATGTCGAACAAGCCTCGTTGAGAACCTTCAGCTGCTCATCTTAAACGTAAGACTCGGGAAGAAACATCCTCAGCTTGGATCACGCAAGCGAAGCAGAACAGTTTCTCCTCCCGAAGATGTCCTTTCACCTCACCTTTGCTTATGATTCCCACTACTAACTGCACTATCTACGGAAGGGGTTGCCCACTCAGCAAAGACGCAGCAAGGAAACCTCAACAGGTGTGGGAATGGATGCGAAGACGCCTTTCCGAAATCCTTGATCGATTTTAAGGCATGGCTGTACGCTGACAAACGGGAATAAACCAGTCAGCCTCACGGCGAAAACGACCGCTACAGAGAATAATAATAATAATATAAAAAAAAAAGGAAGAAACTATAAAAAAGAATGAAAAAATGTATAAAAGAAAGATAATAAATGGAGTCGCGGAGAAGAGAGCCTGCAACATCTTTCATTTTCTTGGCCGCTCTGACAGTTTTGGGTAGTGACATTTTAGCCGCGGCGTCGACTCGGATATTTATTGGCCGACATTTTCGCCGAAGATTCCGCGGGCTTTACCAGTGAGAGGGAGTGTGTGTGTGCGTGCGTGTGAGGGAGGGTGGGTGCATATCTAACCGACTCTTTTGATTGGTTGTGACAGCTACGGTGGCAACGCACACAGAGCAGAACAGATGGGAGCACGGATTGCAGCTTGAATCAGACAGGCCAGCTTCGGAAACAAGTCCCCTCTTCAAGCAACTGCCGATAAAATTTATACAGGTTTCTTTGTTTGGAAAGAATCAGAGTGTATTATCACCTCGTGTTAAGTGCACGCACTTGAAGAATTTTAACACTCCTCCTGCGCTTTTCATGCCACATTTAATAAATAAAACTATCATTTTTCTAAATTCAAAGATAAGATCGCATAAGTATTATATTATAGATCAATATCAATACACCATAATACCAAACTTATCTGCATTTCCTACATTCCTTGCACTCCGAAACGTCAACCGTATTTAAATGAATAAACACACACACACACAACTAGAGCAGATGAAACTTTCTGGTGATTTTTTATATTCAGAAATCATTGATAAGAATACTATAAGTAACAAAGGTAACTCAGGACATTAAAACGGGTTTTTTTATAATTTCTAAAAAAGTAGTCGCAGTTAATAATATAAAAGGAAAAACAATTGCCCATTAATGCAGCATAATGCTCTCCGGATTTTATGTGTACACATGCAAAAAGTTTTGGACGATCGTAGCTTTTAATACCAGTTTATGCACAGTGACTTAGGATATAGAATCACCCTGACTCTGCGAGCAGCATCGGTTTCTGGAAGGCCCTCAAAACCGATATTGTCCGCCGCTATCCTTTAAAAATAAGGTCCCCCCCTCCCCCTCTTATTTTTTTTATCATACTATATGAAAAGTAAAAAAATAACTGAAATGGGAAGTAACTTGAAGTAAATGCGAAAGTAAAATAAGACAGCAGAAAGTTGTAATCGCAAACAAATTCGACATCCTGATTTCAACAGTGGTTTTTTGGGTTTTCTAAGCGTGATTTGACTATTTTCACGGTGTGTGTTACCACCATAACTCAAAACCTATTACAGTTATTATGACGAAATTTAAGGTTTATGAGTTTTTTATGGTTAGAAATAGCGGAAGTTACTATAAACATTTGTCAAGAGAGAAAAGACAGAATTTTATAAACATTAAACAGAAATTATCGCTCTTCCCACGTTAATAAGTAAGTCACCGAAAAATTCTCGTCGGCCGCCACTGATAATTGAACCAGGGTCTTCCAGTTACGCGTCGGACATGCTACCACTGCACCATACCGGCGTCGAATTCTTCAGACTCGCATGTGATTAACTGCCAAACTACATGGCAGGTAGCTTCATGGAGCGCCGCACAGTGCTGGGGATTTACCAAAGATGGAAAGCAGCAACTGAACAAACAGCTAGAAGGCGAATAGATAATTAATTCAAACACTTGACGTGGATCAGGAACACCAAACAGAAATCATCGCTCTTTCCACGTTAATAAGTGAACAGCGGCCTCGAATTCTCCAGACTCACACCCTGGGTTCGATTCCCAGTGGCGGCCGATGAGAATTTTTCTGTGACTTACTTATAGAGCGATGATTTCTGTTTGGTGTTCCTGATCCACGTCGAGTGTTTCAATAAATTTATAAACATGGTTACTGGAGCACAGTACTAGTATTTAACATGCTACATGTGAATAGTTAATGGTACTGCTTTAATTGGCATTTATTCTACATGCGGTGTGGGAGCTGCCGTTGCATGTCATCAGATTCTCCTCATTGACACTTCCCTTAAAGACCTCAAATATGGGTTAAACCAGTTACGTGTCTCTTAGAACCAGGTTTTCCCATGCCACTTTTTCCATATTGTAACTTTCTTGTGATGATTGCCACTTAAACTAGCCCATATAAGGTAAAAGAGATTTTAAGAGAAAGATGGCCGGTCATATTAAATACCGAATTAATTAGCAAAATGGTTGTTACATTCTAAGCAAATCACTCAGAAATAACACTCCAATCAGTGAGCTCACTTACTATGTAGTATTAATTAATATTACTCTCAAAATCATTTTTTGTTAGCCTGCATTTTAAGGTAATAAATTAAAACTTGTAGACGACATACTTCAAGCTCGGGTAGAATCACGTTCCTCGAACTCAAAACAGCGAATTTCCCCCTCTCTATGCCCTTTCTTCCTTTGTTTCTTTTTTTTTTTTTTTTTTTTTTTTTGGAAGCAAAATGGAAAAAAAAAAAAAAAAATTGGGGCGGCCCTTTAATATCACGGTGCCCCGCGTCTGGGCTTCCTGAGTTTCCCTGTAAATCTGCTCCTGCCAGTTTATTGACTTAACTCCATGTAAAAACGAAAATCATAGATTCGTTATTTGAAGACCGATTAGCCGCATATCTGGGGTCAAGTGTATGCGATTCTCGGGTGGAATCTGTTTTCTTTTTTTTTTTTCTTTTTTGTTTGTGTGTATGTGTTTGGTTTCATTATTTTTCGGCGATAATATCAGGGGAAATCACCTACATATGGGATTTGAGGGGGCGGGGTCATCAATCTCATTGCTTCCACATCGTTAGGAGCCTCAGTTCGACTGTGCGGCAGCTGCTGTTTATTTGTTCCCATGGTGCACTAAAGCGATTTCTTCCTTTTTTTTTTTTTTTTAGGAAACCTAAACATTGAATATTCAAGACTCAAATCACTTTCTCTGTTGTTCAAGCATGGCTATGTATTAAAGATTAGGTGTTATGGAGAGAAACAATTTTTTTTCCAGTGATCCCTGAAATGTACGAAAATACACATTCGAACTTTTCGGATATAAAGTGTCTTCCTCGTCATTCCTCTTCCGAATCACATACAGGATACCGTAACAACTGTAAAAAACACAAATTTACCGGTGGCGAAACTCGAACTCTGCTGCGGAGCCAAATGTTTTCCAAATTACGCCACACCGACGAGTGCTTATCATCTTGACATGTGCGTCGCCTCAGTAGTACGTCACCTATATCCGCCCATTCAGAAAGGTAGTGGCACGAAATCTCAGGTTTCGGGGGAAAAAAAAGAAAAACAAAATCAAAGAAAAGAAAACGAAATCTCAGGTTTGATAAAAGAAAATCATCGGTGTGCAGTGTGGAAGATCGAACGCGCGTCTTTCTGCTCCGGAGCCGAATACTTTCCTAATTAAGTTACACCGACGTAGTTTATCGCTGCGACTTTGCCGTCTTGACATGTGCTTCACCTCTGTAGTGCGTCACATATATCCCCCTTTGGGAAAGGCGGGGTACGAAATCTCAGGTTTCGGGTCAGCCGCAAACCATGCTTGAACTAACTCTCTGTAGAAGGAATTGTCACTAATTCCAGGCGATGTGTGGAATTAGTGACGTAGTTTGATTGGCATTAATTAGTGACTGAATCAGGGGCGGATTTCCGGCTAGGCGCACTAGACGCGCGCCTAGGGCCTCACTGTCTGAAGGGCCCCAAAACATATAATTGGATTTTCAGCTGGTTTTTTTCACGGGCCGAAGCAAATCATTCCTTAAAGCGACTACTTTGTATTGTCAATTGATATTTTACTTTCTCATATTAATAATAACATTTGTTTTCTTGCTGTTGCTGATATTCCGAATTTTCAAGTTCTTATCAATGTATTTATTTTGAAAGGGACGGTTAAAATAATTTTGAGTTCCTTGTAGTGGTTGGTAAAGAAGGTATTCACGCTTCCCATACTTTTCATTGTTTAAGGCGAATTCTTAACTGGCCTGCTGTGCTATAAATTGCTTTCATGGTACTTCCAGCCAAGGGAAGAGCCGCGGATGGCTTAGTGGTTAGTGTTTCAGACTATCGATGCTGGGTCCCCAGGTTCAAGCCTGGGCTGATCTTTCAGAGATGGTGTGATTTACTAACAATCGCTGAATATCCGCCGTGCATCGGACGAGCACGTTAAGTGACGGCCCCCAGGCTGGACCCACTGGTTAAATGGGTATCCGTTCCTATACCCCACCTGAAATTCTTTCACCCCTCTATGTGCAATATCGTACTTGTACGGTGGCGCCATCTACTGTACTTTAATCTCACTACAAACTGTTCTGTCAAAGTCGCTAGACTTGCTCTCATTCCTTCCGTTTCTGTGTCCTGCCCAAAAGGCGATCTCGCTGTAGGTGGCTGGGACCTAAACTCTCCTCCCCTGTGGACGTAAGTCCTACAAGAAAATGACGCTGAGCTAAAACGACTTGCAGTTCAGAATTTCCAGCCAAGGGAACACATCTGTGTTGGAACCTTCCCACCTTCTTCCCAAGTTGCGATGAGAAGTACTTGTAAAAACTTTCCTGATGATCGGGCGTGTTCGCTGTTAATTGTTTTTTGGTATAGGATAATCAGTGAAGAAAGAAATATTCTTCGTAGGATAATTCTTCTTAGGACAATCAAGTTCTTTCTCGGCCCTAAAATATCTTAAACCAAAAGAGTTATTAATATTTAGGCTGAAAAAATAAAGAAATTTGAGAATATCACACTATCTTATTTAATAGTCTTAAAAGTAATTTATATTGTATTGCAAGAACGTTTTCTCATTACTTTCTGCTCCCTTGGTTTAATACTGATAATTATCAAGTATTCTCAACTTTTCTGCTCCTTAAATCGACTTAAAACTAGCTTTTGAAAAAGAAATAAAAAGTTTCAATGATAATCTTACTCAAAAACCTGCGGTCCCTACTTTTCCATTTTCAAACCGGATCTTTTGCATTTAATTTGCATGCTTCTGCTTCTTATAACTGCAGTGCAGGTATAAATGGGATACGGTTATTTAAAGTGCCAAACCTAACATACATTGATTCCCTATTAGCCCCAAAATTCTGTTTATGATAACTGCAGTGCATGAAGTATATGGGATATTAAAAGTGCCAAACTTAATGCCATTGATTTCCTATTAGCCGCAAAAAATAATTTTTGAAATATCTCTGAAATCAAAAAGTTGGATGTGCACGGACAGACAAAATTATTACACTAGCACTGTTTCTTACAGAACGCTCTAATAATAGGAAGCGATGGCATTTTAAAAAAGTGTAAAAACCTTTTCTTGACCCCCCCCCCCCCCCCATTTTTTTTTTTTTTTTTATTTTTTTTTTTTTGTTAATCTGACGGATGAAAATTTGTGAAGGCACAAGAAAGGGGAGGAGCCTTTGAACCTTTTAGCGCCTAGGGCCCAAAAGATCTAAAGTCTCCTCTGGACCGAATAGCATCACACATTTTTGGAAGCGAAGAAGGAATTCTCATTAATTCCAGACGATGTGTGGAAGGGACATCACACATTTTTCAAAGAACCTAACGGCCAGTAGATCCATTTAGAGGTCTGCGCGGACCGGGCTGGCCTTTTTGTTTTAGTTTAGAGAACAGGCCGGGCTTTATCCCAGACACGATCGGGCCCGGCTAAGTCGACCCATTCTTTTTATCGCAATGGTAAAGAAAGAAAAAAGTCGTTCTCCCCGATTTTCTGGTGTTTTTAAATGCTCCTATTCACCCTCTTCATTTGGTTTTACTTACTTCCATGACATAGTCCAGTACGTAATCAGAAAGGCAAGGAGAGGCACTCACAGTGTTTTTACCAATCAGTAAGTATCAAGATGGTAAAACCATTTTGGGGCTTGTTGACAACAAAAAGATTCGACTCGAGCGAATGTGTGCCTTGGGTAGAGTGGGGGACGGAGGATGTCTGCAGTGGGGTGATGATGATGATGATGTGTGTGTGTGTTTGTATGAGAGAGTGGGACGATATCGTTTTTTTCTCCTATCCCTAATCTGTATAGGGATTGACTTTCGTAGTGTTGCCACTTACTAGTTCAGAGAAAGAGCGATTCTGAACGCGCTTAGTCTTCCTTTTTCTCTATTTTTAAAGGTTATATTTTTCGAAAATTGTCAAAGTTTAGTTAATATTTTTAGGCTTACATTCAATTAAATATTTTCAATAATATCTCATTTCATTATTTAATTTTCACATTTTAATAAAATAAAATGGAAGGACAAAATAATACCAAATGGCACATCACGGGCCTGGCTGGGCCTAAATAACAGTTGCAATTGACGGGCCCGGGCCGAGTGTCTGATATTTGAAACGGGCTGGGCCTTAAACGCACGGGCTTGGGCTGGGCCGGGCTCACCAAATTAGGCCCGTGTAGACCTTTAGATCCATTTGCACGTTCAGGGACTAATGTGAAAGCACAGATTTGCTGGTGGCAAGACTCGAACTGGCATCCTTCTGCTCCGAAGCCGAATGCTTTCCTAATTAAGCTACACCGAAAGGGAATGTCACTGCCACTTTGCCGTGTTGACATGTGCGTCACCTCTGTAAAATGACACACAACCTGCTCGTAAGATATTACGTCTCTTTTTTTATCTCCTCTGTTTCAAGGAAGCCTCTAGAACGGTTGACGAATAGGTGAAGTAACCATACATGTAGTCATTTACAGTTCACGAAAACTTTCACTTGTCAAACCTTTTTAAGCTAAAATAAAGAAAGTGATGCTGAAATAGAAAATCTTTTATTCGGTTGGAATTGCACGTAGAAAAATGGTGCATTTTCCTAGTTTGTTATTAGTCGGTGTTACTGAAGCTTAATCTTTAAGTTCGAGCTTTAAATATGCATTCATGGCATAAATTAACTATTAAGGATAATGCTTTTTTTTTTTTCGAAATTCTTGCGGGATACTTTCCTAAAGTTCATGGTGGACTTGAACGCCAAAATTAGTTCGTTTAAGAAATTTGTTGTCATCAAAATGTGTCTCAGTTTTAGTATAAACGAATGTGGCATTTATCATTAAAACTGTCACACGTTCAGATGACAAAATGAGCTTGAAAGATTTCCAACTTATGCAAGTGGTGCTTCTATGAAATTTGTTTGGGACTGGACGTTTTTCAAATGCAGTAGGTCATTCACATTAATAAAAATAAGTATCATCATATTATTGTTATATGAAGCCTGTGAGACGTTGCCGTTTGTATCCTACTTCGCCAACTGTTCCATCAAATAAAAATAAAACGAGTTACACTGCTGTTTTCTTTTCTCTTATGTATAACACAGAATTGTTTTTCACGTTAATATTACTTATAGTAATTTTCTTTTCCCACAACTTTCAATAAATCCCATACCTTCGATTTTCAGAATCTTTCGCAGACATGCACACTAAAATTTTTTTTCTCTTATTTTCATAATGGAAATCAGAGTCAAGATTTCTTTAAGTTTGAAACGTTTAACTACCTGTTCATAATTCCTTACATCCTTTATCCAGTCTGGACTTGTTTTGTTCATCGTGTTTCTCTCACTGTGAATAGGGTGCTTGAGAAACACAAACAAACTTTGGTTCATCCGCCAAACGGAAAAGTTTTTGTGTAGAATGTTATGCACTTAGTGTGTTAGCCAGTAATGTTCAAGAATACCAGCACGCGCAAATGAGTAAAGGTGCTTAATAATAATTAGAACTTACCTGAATGCCAACAGATGGCGCTGGAACAGATATTCGAAACACTAATTTGACCGAGTGAAGATTGCTGGTGTTGAGACTGACACAACATAACGAAAAATCTCAAGAAATTTATTTTCATTGAAACGTCTGTTGTTTAAGAGCTAGGGACTCCAAATATATGTTTGATCTCTTGACAACCATGCAGAAATCATAATTTAAAAAAAATTATTGAAGGTAAAGTTAGTTTTCGTCTTATGATCTCTTCTTGTACATAATGATAGGGGGCGTATTTGGTGCGGAATTCGTCGTAGAAATATCAAAACTAAGACTCTTTGCTATTACTAACTTTTCCATGAAATAATAATATTCATTAAATCTAATTGTGTAAACACGCACTTACAGGATTTGAAAACCACACGGCGCATAAAATAATTTTAAGGTTTCTTAATTGATAAATTTAGTTTCAATACCTGTGTTTTTATTCGATCGCACTGGAAAGGGAAAGGAATAAAATATTTAGCCGCTCGGGTGGCGCTGTGGTCTAAGCGATGGCTTCTGACCATTTGTCCGGATTCGAATCCCGGTGAGGCATAGATGTTGTGTTTGTCTTACGGAACTGGCTCGCCCCTTCCTTGGAACCAGTGGCCCTAAATTAGGGACGGGCAATTGCTTATAGCCCAACGAGTTGATCACGCTGGTCGTTAAACCTTCAATCAAAAGAAAAAAAAATTCAAAAAGAGAACCAACCGAAAAGCAACATTTATTCTTTGTTTCTGTACTTTAAGATGGAATACAATTTTTTAATCTTCGAAAGCAGAACACAATTCATAAATTGAGTGCAGATTATTATCAATACTGCCAGTGGCTTCCAGATATATTATTCTTGGAAGCAATTCATTATACGTAATCTGCAGTGTGGTAGCAGTTCAAAAATTATGGGAAAGGATCAAGTAGCTTTATACCCAAACACCGAAAATAACTGCTAAACTAGGGTAATCAATTATTGATTAAGCGTTAATTATCAATAATTCATTATTTAGAATAATTATATAAATTCATTGATAAATTAACAATTTTATTGATAATTGAAATACTGATTAACAAAATTTTGATACAAAACCTTATTATGTAATGTGGAGGGCCATGTATTTATTACATGTGGTTAATGTAAAATAGAGTGCTTCTCTCTCAATGTACAATTTCTCGGAGTTATTTATAAAAGCGCAGTTTTAAAAATAGTCATTTTACGAAATAAATAGTAGTGTAAAATATTGAAAATATTAAGTTCTGTTAGCGCTTTAATAAAATTATATTTACATTTCTTAGCATCATTGTACAAGGTAACTGCGCTTCGCCGTCATTGCCTTCAAAAGGGGGTATCTTTACTTCTACTTCTCGGTGAATGTTCGGTACTACAAGTCCAGAAAGACAAGAATTTGCCACCGTGTTTCGAAGATACATTTTCTGGCGCCTGAGAGTAGAAAATGTACTTTCCGGAGTGGCTGTTGAGAAAGGGAGTATTGATAGAATATTTAGTAATTTCTTAATATTGGGGTACAAAAAAATAAAATATAGCAGCTTCACAACTTGATAAGGATTCTATCGCAGTGGTTGGCCTTTCCTATTGTCTTTTGTTAATACAGGCATCTTCCAGGAGCGTTAGCGATAGCGAGTGAACCCTGCATGTGTGTTGCTTGCACGGGGAAAATGCGCCAATGAAACGAATTCAAAGAGATTCAAAAAATTCGCGAGTTCGTTGGAAAAAAATGACTTGAGTCAGTTTTTTATCGGTTTTTCAGATTCACTTTGAATTTTTTAATGCACAAGATTTAAAATCCGGATTTACAAGAGAAAAAGAAATCATATAATTCCGTGTTCAAGAGAAAAACGTGACTTGATATCCAATGGGAGGGGCTTGAGCCCCACCCTTTCCTACGCCAATGGTAAGCTGTATGTAATTAATACAGACATTGGCGTGGAGCAGGAACATCAAACAGAGGTCATCGCTCTTTCCACGTTTATAAGTGAGTCACGGAAAAATTCTCATTGGCCGCCACCGGGAATCGAACCCAGGGTCTTCCAGTTACGCGCCGGATATGCTTCCACTGCACCACGCCGGCCTCGAATTCCTTCAGACTCACATACACTAACTGCCAAGCCCTGGAAGGTTGCTCCTTGGAGCCCCGCACAATGCTGGGGATTCACCAAAGATGGTAAGCAGCAACTGAACAATTAATTAGAAGTCGAATGAATAATTAATACAGACAAATAATTAATTGTTCAGTTGCTGCTTACCATCTTTAATGAATCCCCAGCATTGTGCGGGGCTCCAAGGAGCAACCTTCTAGGGGGTGCAGTGGAAGCATATCCGGCGCGTAACTGGAAGACCCTGGGTTTGATACCCGGTGGCGGCCAATGATAATTTTTCCGTGACTCACTTATAAACGTGGAAAGAGCGATGACCTCTGTTTGAAGCTGTATGTACATGACTGTACTTCTTTCCTCTTCCCACTAAGAATCAGCTGCCTTTTCGCTATAAGTATTTGATAAAAACTCCAAATTTAGATTTCTGAGGAAACATTGACATTTAACGTTTTTCTCATAGAAGACTGACAATTGTGTTTACCACTGCTTTTTCACACATTATTATAATGAATTCCATAGAGGGAACAGGCAAAAAATGCGCTGCAAAAAACTTAATTTAAGGATACAATTAGGGTAAAAGTTGTCCAATATTCTAGCCGAACAATATATACACATACCAGTATGTGCAGATTTGCTCTTCACTAAGAGATTACGGTTCACAAGAGAATTTCATTATGCTGTATTGCAGTTAAATACTGATGAATTACGTTACCTACCATCCGGCAAAAGGTTGTTTGTTATATTGGCGACTGAACGTAAAATGAACCTGCTGGCCGTGAGATTCGAAGAAAATATGCTATGATTCTTCCACACATCGTCTGGGATTAATGAAAATCCTTTCTTCTATACAGTGAGCTCCTTCAAGCCTTGTTTGTCGGCGGACCCGAATCCTGCGGTTTCATGCACCCTTAATTGAACCAGGGGACGCATGAGTGAAAACTGTAAGTAAGTTGCAGCGATAAGCCTTGTCGGCGTCGTTCAGTCGGGAGACTATCCCTCTGCAAAGTAGGAAAACGTGGCTTCGAAAATCATCAACGGCAGAAGAAGATACTGTAGTTCGCTTTAAGTGAATATTTACATCTCTACAGTTATCCAGTCATTAATTCCTTTTGCTAACTACTCGCTCTTTCGTATTTTCTTGTCTCTACGTAGCGTTCTCATCGGGTGGGGGGGGGGGGGGGCGCCACCCTCAGGAACCAGGAAAAAGCGTCGATTTGGTAGGTTTTAATAAGAAATTGCATCATTTTTCGTGAAAGAAAGTATTACTTAAAAGTATATTACTTTCGTTAATTAACTGGAAGAATTTATAGACGCACTAAGAACACTTTTTCATTTTGAGGTAAAATATCAGAAAATTTCCCTGTTATTTCCGACACTTGCGACCCCCCCCCCCCTCGCCCTCACGAAAATCCTGGATCCGCTCCTGGTTCTCATTCCCACCGCATCTCGCCTCCCGCAGGCTCAAGAAAGGGTGCCTGCTTCCCAGAAAACCTTTCTTTCTTTCTCTGTATCCGAATTTACTCTTCTCCTCTTTTGGCCTCCGTTGTAGAATTCCGCTTTCGAAATGCGTCTTGCTAACCCCTACTTTAAAGAAAACGCATTGTAAAGCCAAAGAGCAATAAACTAGTTACGTAGTCTGTCTTCGGTTTCACTCAACGTTTTGCTGACGTTGAAGGCAAACTTATATAAAATAAATGCAATAAAACACTTAGCCAACGTAGTAAGCTCGATTGCTTTAGAATGTTGAGTGAACTCCTACTAATAATCATTGTCTTGCTGACAGGATCTCGATAGCATCGCGAAGTTTTCCTATGTTGACGGATATGATGATGACAAAGAAAGACCGCCTGCTGAGAATTATATCATATTTTTGTAAACGAATGATTTCTAAATTCTCCGAAACACCTGAGCAATGCCATGAACCAGTCATGTTATGACCGTGTTTCTTGCAGAGTGAAAGTAAAGGAGGAACAAAAGACGGTAACTATTGGAGCAATACCCATAATACACTGAAGTGACAAAAGTCATGGGATAGCATTATGCAAATTTTAACTGGTGCTGCCGTCGTATAAAAGCTTCGACGCACGCCACGATTTTCATCAGTTGCGAGGTGCAATCTCGCGAGTCAGGTTGAACAACCGCCAATATGATATTGGCAAGCCGACGCGAATTATCGGAGTTTGATCGAGGCATGGTTGTGGGAACCAGACGGAGGGGGCATTCAATTTCCGAAGTTGGGCGAACATTCAACGTTCCTCGACCCACGGTGTCACGTGTGTACCGAGAATACCTCATGGAAGGCATTACCAACCACCGTGGACAGCGCGTTGGCCGACCACTGGTGCTGAATGACTGTGACCACTGGCGTCTGATCCGGATTGTCCATGCTAACAGACAAGCAACACTGGCTCAAACAACACCCACATTCAATGCAGGAGATACCACAAACATATCCATCAGGTCAGTGCAGAATAATCTAGGGTCCATGGGGTATGGGAACAGAAGACCCACCAGAGTACCTTTCTTAACGCCACGACATCGGGCATAGCGCCTCATGAACACCTCATGAACACGGCTCGTGAACACGGTAATTGGGCCCTAGAAGACTGGCAACATGTGGCGTGGTCTGATGAGTCATGCTTCCAGTTGTTGAGCTGATGGTAGGGTTCGGGTGTAGAGCAGACTTCGTGAGGCCATGGACCCAAGCTGTCAACAAGGCACTGTGCAAGCTGGTGGTGGTTCCATGTGTGGGGTGTCTTTAAGTGGCACGGTTTAGATCCTCTAGTCCTCGTAAACATGCCATTAACCGGTAATCGCTTTGTTGCTCTGCTGGGGTACTACTGACCATTTGCAGTCCTTCGTGGACTTCATGTACCCAAAAACGATGGGATTTTTCAGGCGAACAAAGCATCATGCCATCGGGCCCAAGTTGTCCAAAATTGGTTCGAGGAGCATTCTGGACAGTTCCGACGGATGGTGTGGCCACCACGTTCGCCCAACATGAACCCAATAAAGCGCTTGTGGGATGTTGTCGAAAGTTCCATTCGCACCCAAGATCCTTCATCTGTGGGAGGTTATTCAGACGGCATGGCTTAACATCTCTCCAGAAGTCTTTTGGCCACTTGTGGAATTGATGCCACGTCGAGTTGCTACACTTCTCTGGGCTAGAGGAGGTCGTACACGATGTTCCGTGATTTTTGGAACTTCAGTGTATAGCAGTATCAGCCAAAAAATAATTGAAACTTGCGAAACGGAATGGAACATAATTACTGTGTACTCGATCTTTGATCAATCGAACTACTTGTTACGTATTTCTCTATTTAACATTTCTTTAAAGTTTCTGTTTTTTTTTAATGTAAATTCAGTTACTTCTTGATTAAACATTTTCTCACTAAGCGACACATTATTTCTCAGAATAGCTTTTACTAGCTGGCAACACTGACAGTGAGTCACAGAAAGATAAATGGACAACACTGAATGTAGTAGAATGCCATTGATGGAGCTGTTGCTATGAACGTGGATTTGTAGAGATTACGAGTAGATTGTAAATCGTTGATGTAAAACCTGTTGAGATATACTATATGATGGATTATTACTGGCAGTGGATGAAAAGACCTGTGAGTCACGTTGCATCAGTGGATTTGACCTTTCAGTCAGTGGAAGAACTAAAGCCGTTGAACTTATTATCTCTTATGTTGATATTTTTGTCTCTTACCTCTTATGCTGAATGATTTTGGTCTCTGGGCGTAGGCAGTTACTTAATTACTCAAAGAATCCGGATATATGTTCTACACAGTTCTCTAAGCACGTTTAGCTAAGAACTGAGTTAAGAAAGTTAAGCGGCAACAATCAGAAGCTTAAAATATAGCAGACAACTAGATTGTGCTGTTTTCTGTATAGCATCAAGAAGTTTTAGAGCTCACCTAACCCAAATATAAAATAAGATTCCTGTGTTGGTTGAACCTTCAAATTGCGTAGTATCAAAATTTACGACTCCAATAGGAGAAAAATTTCTAGTTGGATGAAGTTTCACCGTTCGAATTCTAAGGCATTAGCAGTTCAAAAAAGTCACTTTGTCAGTAATTCGTCCTACACAACGACCAAGATTAGTTGAATTAGTCCGTGGAAGAAATCGTTTTTCCACTGACTGTGTTACAGAAGCACTCAACTCGTGAAATGTGCAAGCCGAGCAAATGTAAGGTATCCAGTCTAATAGCTATGAAGTCTTAATTGTCCTTTTAATGACATTTACTTCGCAGCAGCGCAGGTGAACGTATCATTTGATCCCATCTTTCGCAATAATAAAACAGGAATGTAGTCTCAGTTACCAAATATCTCTTTGATGGAACCCTCACGACGGAAACATGGGTCGGTTTGATTGATGGACCCATTACTCATGTTTTAGCAAGGAAAACTTTTGGCGCTTCCGAAAAATTTGTGAAACGTCAGCTGTTACAAAACATGCCAATCGCTCGTAATTAATTTAACACTACCCATCCATACTTTTTTCTCTCTTTTTTAATGACTGTAGATAAAAGAATGAAAACAATAAATTCAAAACTTATTAATTAAAGATTTCCCGAAGAACGCTTAGCGAACAATATCTTCAACTCATCAGCCTTTGTTACGGTGTAGTTAAAAAAATTAATTTACATAAATCCTGATGAATACACAAAGCAGAAAGAAACAGAGCATGAAGAGACCATGAATTCTGGAACGGGAGGAATTCTTACAAATTATGCAGAACTAAACCATTTTTCCGATTTCTTTTTTTTTTTTTTTCGGTTGCACTTAGTTGATGCTGACATTTTATACAAACATTTTCGTTAATTTTCATTTTGGACTTCTGACACGTCACTAAACAAGGGGTGCTGTAAATCATATGACCGACATGCAACGTCCTACGTGATATGGCATACATGACATAACACGGCGGTAACATATTACGTCATTTAAATACACCCCTCTCCTTGGTTTTACAGTTCTTTCTAATTTTCATACCTTATAAATATTTTTTTCTTTAACTTCAGAGCTAAATATTCCCCTGCGCTATATTTTCAAAAATTCCTGAAAGGAATGGTTAGGAGGAACAGGGGCCCCCGTAACATAATTCTTGCCCGAGGCCCCCAAACCTATGGTTCCGGCTCTGGTCTGTGGACGCCTTAAGATAAAAATTATTTTAGCTATATGAGTAAATTTTATATTTAGGGGTTTTGAAAGGACTGGTTAAGAGGAACAGGGGCTCCGTAACATAATTCTTGCCCGGGGCCCCAAACCTATGGTTCCGGCTCTGGTCTGTGGACGCCTTAAGATAAAAGCTATTTTAGCTGTAAAGAGTAAATTTTAATATTTTGGGGTTTTGTGAAATAATACTGTGAAGCAGTATATTTCACTTTTTCTTAAACATATTGATAATTGAAAGTCATTATCAGTTTAAAAAGATCTCGAAATCTAAAACTCTCTCATGGATGCTTGATGCTATAAGGACTTGAACATCTATGGTCGCCTTTATGCAGATGCCATAAGAGATATGATTACACCACCCCAGAACCTTGAGTTGTGTTTACAAGGCAAGCTGCTATGTTGCTTCGAAAAATCACTATGAGAAAAAAATGCAATTTGTGATAAATCCTCTTACAAAATAAATAAATAAAATTATTATAAAATTTTTGAGAAAACTAATAAATTCCTACAGAAAATAAAATGACTAATTTACCCGCATTGATAGCGAAAAACATTTCATGGCGCGATTTGAGTCATCTTCATTTCTACCATATACGTGACCATGTATCAAGTGACTTTCTAGGTCAATCGGTACAGCGCTTCGTTTCCGTTGAAGACGTACCCGATTTGAACCCTACCTGGAGCAAAGGAAAAGGATTCGTTCACCTCACACTCGAGGAAAGAATCTGTGGGCTGGAAAAGTCAAACTTGAAGTTTTTGCGATATTTCTGTATGGAAACGAAAAAAAAAAAACCGAAATGAACTTTTCTGAAATAAACGGAATAAATGACAACGGAAAATCTGCCAAAATACTGAAGTTAAAAACAGAAACTTTGCAAAAAGGAAATTTCGGTGAAAGATGAACCCCGGTAACTTTCCTATACGTTATTTTCAGGAATTTTCCGCGAATTCATATCACTTACTTTTCACAGTGTGCATTTTAAATGATACTGTTGTTCCTCAAAATTTAAAGGATTTTGTTCCTTTTTTTAGTAGTCACAGACAAAAATTACGAAAACCAAGCTGCCTTCATTAACTTTGTTTTATCCGAGTACAGCTATTATGTATGTCGACCTACGGCGTTGCACTCGTAAAAGCTGCTCACTCTATAGCTTCAATTTGATATTTGCTTTTAATGCTGGCACCGATCATAAAGGTCTGGAAAGGACAGCATTTTTTCCTTAGAGAAAAGGGGCACGTGATCAAAATTTAAACGGGTCGTGCCGGGAAAGACCGGGATATCCAAATCGAGGCTTGTACAGACTTCTAACCGATTCTAACGGCACTAACTGAAATTTAACACTTCTGCTCTGATATGACAGAATAAAAAATCAAACCGCATCTAGACACCATACTCGTGGTACTAATCTGCAATGGCGTTTCACAAAGTGGTTCTTGCATGATCCTGAGTGAAAAAAACAGGAGATTCACTTTGCATGCATGATTTCTGGCTGCTAAAATAGAAGAAAAAATCAGAAACGCTGAGACGTTTCTCCATATCGCTATGAATCTCTCTCGCTCATCTCCTACGCTCGTTTTTACTTGTTTGTTCTCTTCAAAAAGGGGGAGAAGTCATATACTGACGACAGGCCCAGCCTCTTGAGGATCGAAGGTCTTGAAACGCTGACCTTCGACCCTGAAAAACTTCACCACCCGTGGCGTGTAGACCGCGCTTTGAAAAAGTATCGGTGATATTTCACCCGATGTCTGAGCTCCAGGTGGTCTCTCTTCTGAAACGCACCAGGTACATGTGTTCTTCCATATCTTCAACTTTGTCTTAGAGTAAACTGAAAAAGATGGAAGGCGTGGGGTCACATGAAAGTAGCCTCACTCCGAGGGGCGAAGAATAATTTTTCCATCCTACACTACAACGGAAGGACCTTTTTTCTTTACCTAATTTTTAGTTAAAAGTTGAATAAGTTAAGCTCATTCATCTTCATACGCACTCTTTCGAGAAATCGTTGCTTCTTTATTTGTACGATTTTTTGACATTTGAAATCCATTCATTATACAAGATTATCATAAAGTAAAAGCAATTCATTATTCTTTGCTTTTTCTACACACAAAGTCATCAGAAAATGTGAAATCATGAATCGGCAACAAAGTTGAAAATCAATGCGCAGTATAATTAACAACTCCATTTAACTCCACACATTTATTTTTTGGCATTTTAGTTTGCTCTGACTCACTGCCAGTGTTGCTACATTTTGAAAACTGTTCGGTGAAGTAATGTGCCGTTAAGTGAGAAAAATTTTAACCAAAAAATAACTAAATTTACATAGAAAGATAGAAACTCAAGAGGAAGATTATTTTAGAGGGTTTTTCTCTTTATTTGAAGGTTTCACAACTACCGTGAGCAACTCAATGGATATAAGCAGTCGGCCCGTCTCTAATTTAGGGTCACTGGTTCCAAGGAAGGTAAAAAACCATGGCCGTAAGACAAACTCAACATCCATGCCTCACCGGAATCCGAACCCTTCTCGGACGAAAGGTCATAAACCAGCTCTTAGACCACTGCGCCACCTGTGAGGTTTTATGAGAGGTATACGTGCAAGCTGTTTCTGATAAAGTCCGTCTCTACAATACTCGTTTTAAGTACTTAACCTTGTCGCCAGTTTTCTATTATCTTTTTATTTTACATGTTTATGGTGAACTAATCATGAAAGGTAAACAACCGGATAAATTCCGTTTTACTTAAAAAAAAACAGTATAATATAAATGTTATGAATGATTTTTGTGTCGTATTTTTACGTTAACTTTTTACTTCACTTAAAGCTTAGCTTAGCTTGTAAACTTAGTGAATTAACTTCACTTGGATGACTCTGTCTTACGTGTCTTGCTGAAAATCTTAATTAGTCAGAAATATCACTTCAAGATGAAGACCAAGATTCATTGATGACATAAGTCTTCTTGCAAATATCCAACAACACTTTCTTTATTCGTTAATCAAGCACATTCAAAGTCTATAATCAACAGGTCTGCTGTTACAGGGTTGTTCACTAAGTTTGTTTGAGTGCTCTATCGCTTGTATTCATTTAGAATTCGATTGCAGAGACTTTTAGAAGTTCTACGGTTTACCCGTATTCCCCCGATGATAGAAACAATAAATAAAATACCAGCTAAAGTGAATGCTCGTTCTTTTGTTGCGAAGAGTATTTTTATTCAGTGAAGAGGGAAGATCTTTCAGGCTTTCTCCTGATTTTACGTTTCTTTATGTCATCATCACGTTCATTTGTCTCTGTTTATTATTCCATTGGGCTTCTTTCTCAGTTATCTCGCTGCAAAGTTTGCTTTTCCCTACTTTATTTATCAGTCAGTTTACCTTCTCGAAACTGGATATTTTCTCTTCCGCCATTGTTCCCATGGACCGAAAGCACTCCTATACGACACGGAGAAAATCCTCTAAACCCACCTCTCTCAAAGAGCCTGATTAGAAGTCCCTCTCGGCTTCAAAAATTAGATGAATCTCCTTCTGGTGTCTTCTCCCATTTGTGACGTATATTCAAAAATAACTTTCATTTTCAGTTCCTTTTCCTTTGTAAATTTGTGTATGTTCTCCTTTACACTTTCCAAACTTAACGTGATATCTTCCCTCTCACAAGAATGAGGTTGGCAACACAATTGAGGTCAGAATGAGTAACGTATGAATGTGATAAGAACGATAGATAAAAAGGACGATACAGCAGTTGCTTAGTGTGTGTGTGTGTGTGTAGATGTTCGATCGCTGTTAAGAGATTAATAGCAGTGCTATATTGTGAATGTCGTCATTCGTGTTGGACCAATAAAAAGTTATCCTAAGTCTGACTTCTGTATATGTTTCGTCTGGCGGTAAAAGCTTAATTAGGAACTATTGCATCGTATTCTCATTTAGTTCACCATTTCCTTTGTCATGGTTTTAGACATAGTGGAGCACCAATCACGCACACGAAAAAGACTTACGTTATACATTTTTTTATTCTTTCCCACTCAGAGGGGGGTATCATTCGAAGCTCCCTCCTCAATAAGCTAGGTCCAGACACCCCTCTTTATACCCCTTCGTTAAAGCCTTCGACCTACCGTGAAAATTTGCTCCATTAAAACCCCAAGACGTCAGAAGAACTATGAGCTTGATACCCTCCCTACAAAGAAAAGATCGTTGTCCACTCATTCCACTGTGCAATGGAACTGAAACTCGGACATCCGTTTGCATGGAAAATGGCTAACAGTAACGTTCGAAGGCGAAAGGAGGGAGGGGCTCATTAACGCCGTTGGTGTAGAAATAGGAAAGATACCATCTTCAAATCTTTCCTAAAGCACCAACTGAAGAGGAAATGATTTTGACTTGCAAAATATTCAAAATGTTTATTAAAGTTTACTGTTACTAAAATCTATGACTCCAAGGTCACTCTGGTATTCACAAATCTTTCACAACATGCTGAATAAACTTCTATCAACGATGCGCGACATTTTGAACACAGTATGTTCACTCAGTACAAGAATCACTCATATATGGAAATTGCGCCTCAAAATCAAACTACTCTCTACAAAGAAAACGCTCTTACAAGGTTCGCTCGCTATTTGCTCGTTGTATATACATGAATCACTCAATAAACACTGTACTCCCAGATCTTATCTCAAAAGTCTTTATTTACGTTTCTTGACCTTTGACCTGCTGTAAGGATTGCCAACTTCAAATTCATCTGAAGAAAATTTGTAGCTTCAAGTTTAAAAAACATTTAACGCGAAGAAACCAAATTTACATAAGAACGCAGAAACTCAAAAGGAAGATTAAATTAGACGTATACACTAGACAATGGATAGCTCAAAAGTAATTGCCCTTAATGTAAATAGCAGAACATTACAGCTCTCAGGGAAATGGAACTAGGTAAACAATCCTAACATCTTGATGTAACATGCGTGAATAAACTGGAAAAGAGATTGGTGCGACACTTGCTTAGCTGACACAAAACGGGTGTTGGTAATAATTACAACGCGTCAGAAAATAGCAAGTAGTTGGTAGCGCTGTCCCTTGTCTTAAGAGCGGTGCCAGTAATATTAGCAGTAAAACATACACAGCCCTCCGGCTCCCAGCCTGTGGGAACATTATTTGCAGATAATAAAAAAAAACCGGGTCACTAATCAGCATTTTTCAGTTCATGCCCTCAAAATGGGTGCTGGTGACAATTAGATGACAGTTTTCAGCAGCTCTGCCTGCTGTCGGTACGAGAGACGCGTGGACATTGGAAAAGGATCGCCGGTTATGAGTCCAGGATAAAGCTTCAATAAGCAGACGGGCGCATTTGACGCTGCCTCGGTAAACAGCTGCAAATTGTATGAACCTTTGGACAGAAACAGGACGGCGCGAGCGGTACCGGGCATAAGCGCTCATAGTTAAATTTATAGAAGAAAAATGCAGAAGCTGTATCTACAGGTAGCATAAACAAGCACTATGTGCCAATTTGCACTATGCTTTCTTATTGTCTCACGGGTTTAACCCTACTCATAACAAAAATTAATTGAAAACCAGATAACCCTAGAACTACATAAAATAAATTGAGAAATGAAATTATACAGCTTATTCGGGCAATATGAAATTTCTTTGCTGGTCCTTTGAGCATTATGCCATTTGGCTACTTTTACCTCATAATTCACCAAACTCCAGTGATCACTCAATCGGTCATCAAGAAAATAAGAACACTTGTGTCCAATGTGACACAAATTTCAGGTTTCGTGCAATCGGTCATCAAGAAGGAAAGGCCACTTGTGTGCCATGCGAAACGGAACTCCACTGATCGCTTAATCGGTCATCAAGAAGGGAAGACCGCTTGTGCCCCATGCGACACGAACCTCCAGCGATCACTCAATCGGTCATCAAGAAGGGAAGGCCACTTGTGCGACATGCGACACGAAACTCCAGTGATAACTCAATCGGTCATCAGGAAGGGAAAACCATATGTGTGTCCAATGTGATACAAACTCCAATGATCACTCAATCGGATATCAAGAAGGGAAGACCACTTGTTCCCAACGTGATACAAACTCCAGCGATAATTGAATCGGTCATCAAGAAGGGAAGGCCACTTGTTCCCCGTGCGACCCAAAACTCCAGCGATAACTCAACCGGTCATCAAGAAAGGAAAGGCACTTGTGTCCAATGCGACACCAAACTCCAGCGACCATTCAATTGGCCATCAAGAAGGGAAGGTCGCATGTACCTCATGTGACACGAAACTCCAGTGATCAGTCAATTGGTCATCAAGAAGGGAAGACCACTTGTGTCCAGTGTGACACAAACTCTAGCGATCACTCAATCGGTCATCAAGAAGGGAAAAAGACATGAACCCCATGCGACAAGAAACTCCAGTGATCACTCAATCGGCCATCAAGAAGGGAAAACTACTTGTGTCCAATGTGACATAAACTCTCAGCGATCACTCAATCAGTCATCAAGAAGGGAAGGCCACTTGTACCCCATGCGACCCAAAACTCAAACGATCATTCAAACTGTCATCAAGAAAGGAGAGCTACTTGTGTCCAATGCGACACGAAACTCTAGCGAGCCCTCAATCGGTCATCAAGAAGGGAAGGCCATTTGTGGGCCATGTGACACGGAACTCCAGCGATCACTCAATTGGTCATCAAGAAGGAAGGCCACTTGTGCGAAATGCGAAACGAAACTCTAGCGATCACTCAATTGGTCATCAGGAAGGGAAGACCACTTGTGTGTCCAATGTGATACAAACTCCAATGATCACTCAATCGGTCATCAAGAAGGGAAGACCACTTGTGTCCAACGTGATACAAACTCCAGCTATCATTGAATCGGTCATCAAGAAGGGAAGGCCACTTGTGTCCAATGCGACACCAAACTCCAGCGATCATTCAATTGTCCATCAAGAAGGGAAGGTCGCATGTAACCCATGTGACACGAAACTCCAGTGATCAGTCAATCGGTCATCAAGAAGGGAAGACCACTTGTGTCCAGTGTGACACAAACTCCAGCAATCACTCAATCGGTCATCAAGAAGGGAAGATCACATGTACCCCATGCGACAAGAAACTCCAGTAATCACTCAATAGGCCATCAAGAAGGGAAAACTACTTTTGTCCAATGTGACACAAACTCTCAGCGATCCCTCAATCGGTCATCAAGAAGGGAAGACCATTTTTGTCCCATGCGACAAGAAACTCCAAGGATCACTGAATTAGTCATCAAGAAGGGAAGGCCACTTTTACCCCGTGCGACAAGAAACTCTAGGGATCACTCAACCGATCATGAAGAAAGGGAAACTCTTTCAGAATGTAGTTCTGGAAAAACTTGGAATGATCATTTCCCAGGAGAAATGGTTGATGCAGAAGTTATATATAATGGTGGAATGAAATGAAAATTTTCTATATTATTACTTTCTGCTGTAGATTCTCAACGGTTTTCTTATTTTTACTGCATACACACGTATCTAGAAGTTCAAGCAGAAAATTGGCTATCAGAAGTAGTCATCATCATCATCAACAACTGTGGGTAATATCCACGTGCTGCCATGGGGCATCAGATTTCTTTTCTTTTTTTTTGATTGGAAGTTTAACGACCGCCGTGAGCAACTCAATGGGCTATAAGCGGTCGCCCGTCCCTAATTTACTCCAGCTATCATTGAAAGGGTCACTGGTTCCAGGGAAGGAAGAGAGCCAGTGCCGTAAGACAAACACAACATCCATGCCTCACCGGGATTCGAACCCGGACCCCTTTCGGACGAATGATCAGAGGCCATCGCTTAGACCACTGCGCCACCGGGGCGGCCATCAGATTTCAGTCGTCTTACATTGTTCTACTACAAGCGAACTCAACCAGGATGCTTTTTTTCTATTTCGGCATTGGCTATGAACGACCACTTTCAAGGATTTTTCCGACGATTCCTCACAATTTTGCTTTCTTCTAGGAAGGTTTTCCAACTTTGGCCCATTTTATTGTTTAGTCAATTCTTACAGACTGACACAGCTATGGGTTATGAAGAAAATTAAGCAAATAGGCTATTTTTTAATTCTCTTAAAAAACAAGAAGAAACAACAACAAAGAACTGAATGGTAGAAATTATTGCCTTATTATTTAATTCCAGCTCTAACACTTTTTGAGCAATTTAATTTAAGCATTAAAACAAAACTTTAATTTGATTTCTTTCAGCAACCTCTATTTCGTCAAAACAGATTTCTTTAAGGAAAGTATTTGTTTGGAGCTGTAATCGTTTAAACCTACTTCAACTAGTGCAACATCGTGTTGCCGTAAAAATACATTCATGATGTTTCCTAACCGTCAATATCATAAATGCTCGTTGTAGCAACTATTATTGCATGAACGGCAGATGCAACCATCATGAGGAATTTTTACTCAGATTGCAAAATGTGCAGAACAAATCTGGTGCTCCTAAATTTCTGTGCAATTCCATAAAGGACCAACTGTTGCAGTTACGCTCAAAATCGAATTAGATTATGTAGCACATTAAAGAAAATAGGTCTTTTTGATCACACACCTCTTGTACACTCGGCACGAAGGGTGACTACGTTGCCCTTGCCCGGCTGGAATACGATGTTATATACGCAATCAGCTTAGTTTCAAGAGTGAGTCTATCTTCAAAAAAGTTACTATGCAAAACAAAAATTATTATCATTGTCATATACGCCAAGTGATCACTGAATTATGATTACTCCTATCAAAAGTGAATGTGGCCCGTTGACGAAGTAATTTCCGAGAGAGAGCGATTAGTCGACAGACGTAGCATATGTAAGGTGTGAGTGGAGCAGTAGGTGGTTAAATTCGGGGGTAATGGGCAACGTAGCACACTAATAAAAGTTGGAAGGATACCGTTTACCATTACCGGACTAACGGAAGGATACCGTTTACCATTACCGGACTAACGGAAGGATACCGTTTACCATTACCGGACTAACGGAAGGATACCGTTTACCATTACCGGACTAACGGAAGGATACCGTTCACCATTACCGGACTAACGGAAGGATACCGTTTACCATTACCGGACTAACGGAAGGATACCGTTTACCATTACCGGACTAACGGAAGGGTACCGTTTACCATTACCGGACTAACGGAAGGATACCGTTTACCATTACCGGACTAACGGAAGGATACCGTTTACCATTACCGTACTAACGGAAGGATTACGTTTACCCATTACCGAACTTTGAGAAAGGACAGATTGTGGGAGCTCGGAGAGCAGGTGCCTCGATTTCCCAAACTGCTGAACTGGTGGGGTGTTCGCGAGCCGTCGTAGTTAAAGTGTATCAGGACTAGCGTGAAAATGGTCAAACAACGACCCGGAGGCAAAAATGCACAAGCCACCGAAAGGTTGATGTGAAAGGTGAGCGCAGGTTCCGACGATTCGGACAGGCCAACATACTCAGCACTGTTCAACAGTTGACTACCCAATACAACAGAGGTCAACCTCGAACGGTATCTGCCATGACGATGCGTCGCATTCTTGCACGTATGAACAGCAGACGATCCCAGCGACATTCTCTCCAAACCACGGTTCATCGGTGCAAAAGACTCACCTGATACAAAGATCATGCCAGTTGGAAGTCGGATGACTGGGGAAAAGTGTGCTGGTCTGACGAATCGCGTTTTCACTTCCACTCCGTGGATGGGCGTGTAAGTATTTGTCGCAAACAACATGAGGCACTTGATCGATTCTGCATGGTCTCCTCAGTGCAACAACATGAGACCCTCGATCCATCCTGCATGGTCTCCTCAGTGCAACAACATGAGACACTCGATCCATCCTACATGGTCTCCTCAGTGCAACAACATGAGACACTCGATCCATCCTACATGGTCTCCTCAGTGCAACAACATGAGACACTCGATCTATCCTACATGGTCTCCTCAGTGCAAGCTGGTGGAGGTGGTTGTGTGGTGTGGGACATGTTTACTTGGCAGGAATTCGGAGCCCTCGTGCATGTGGAACAACGTATGACTGGTTCCCACTATCATGAATTGTGTGCTGACTCTGTACATTCAGCAAATGTTGCAATTTTTCTCGAATGGGGACGTTGTCTTCCAAGATGTTAATACCCAGAGTCACAGGTCCAATGTTGTGCAGAAACGGTTTGAGGAACACAGTTCAGACTTTCAGCATATAGATTGGCCTAATAGCTTCCCCGATATTAATCCCATAGAACACTTGTGGGACACTATGTAACGGCGTATCAGGCGTCTGGATACATCAATAATACCCATACCTGTATTGAAGATTGCATCACACACACAGCTTAGTTAGCCATCCCTCTCAACTGCTTCCGGCATCTTAATGAATTAATGCCACGTCGGATAACTGCTGTACTGCAGGCGAAAGAAGGACCGACGAAATATTAGGTAGGTGGTCATAATTCAGGGATCACTCACTGTAGATGCCAAATAGTTTTATTGCTTCCCATGTTTCAACCTTCATAAATTTTAAAAATGACACTGCCTTAGAACAAGAAACCAACTCACATCCCCCCCATTTACTTTCGGCAATACTATGGTTACACCACTCACGACAACAAGACCTCAATCAACTATAGCTTTGGAATCCGAAGAATTTTCTGAATGTGCGCTAGTAGCAGCAGTGACGATTCAGTGTAGTGTCGACGACCATTTCCCATCTATGTACGGAGGATGTCAATTTATTTCTGGTGTTACAGATCATAAACATAAATGAGAAGCGATTTCCCTGACGAATTCATTCTTCACGAATACAGGAAAGGCAAAGCATGTCATTGTTGGTATATAGATGCCATACATTTTACCTTTTCCCATACAGAATTATTCAGAAATGCCATTGGTTTGAATATTAGAATGCAAGACACAATAAAGACGGCTATTAACACCAAACTATTGGGCGTGTGCCTAAGTTCTACCCGTTTTTGCAGGTTACAAAGAAAGGAGGAGAACACAACAAATAACACACCTAGGATTTCACATAATTGCCATCATTCTGTATCACCTCTTGCTATTTGTCTATGAGTAGGTGAATCCCACGCCGGAAAAACTCCTGTGTGTCAGAGTCAAAAAAGTCATGTTATGCCGTTTTCACATCGTCCACATCACCGAAGGTTTGGAGAGCCAGGTCAGGGGAATACGCCAGGTGAGGTAACACTTCCCAAGCAAAGTCCAGTAATTTTGACCGAGTGATTAAAGCAGCATGAGGTCTGGCGTTATCATGATAAAGGAGCACGCTTTTGCGATTGACGAGTGCTGGCCGCTTCGATGTCAGTTGTTCTCGCAATCTGTCCAACTGTTGGTGCAGAGGTTAGCATTTATCGTTCGGTTAGGTGGCAACACCTCCCATTGGATTATTCCTTTAACATCCCACTCAAACACTCAACAAAGCCTTTTTGGGATGCACTCCTCCTTTTGAGGTCGATGGGCTCCGCACCATGGCACACATTCCGTCAACGCTTTACATTACAGTACAGTACCCATTCCTCATCATCCGTTACAATTCGTCCCAAAGACGGTTCATTTCTGTGACGAGAAAACACAGAAACACAGGTACGGATTCTCTCCTCTGTTGCTTTGCAGAAAGCTGGTGCGGAACCCAGTTATCGAACTTGGCGATGAACCCAAGCGCATGCATTCCTCTTTTGACTGTTGTTCTGTGCACCGACAACGTTTCCACTAATTCCTGAACGGTTGGATGTGGGTCATTTGTTATGGCTCGGTCCACATCCTCGTCAGAAACCACGGATAGACTTCCAAGACGAGGTTGATCTTTACAGCTTCTGTCTCCGTCCCGGAATTTCCGAAACCAACGGCGACATGTGCTATCATCAACTGCATCCTCCCCATACACTTAATGGATGTTGCGGCGGCAAGCCGCGACTGCAGTACTCCTACAGTAAACATCGTCTAATGTGCTTCTTATCGCATGCCATGTTACACCGTCCGTGATTTCCGTTACGAATGACTTACTCGGACAAACCTATTGTTTCCGTATACTGTACTGCTCCACGCTTTATTGGCCGGAAATTCGGTATTGCAGCATCATCTGTGACGTAACTACTCCAATTGCAATTTTCATGTAATACAAAAATGGGTAGAACTTATGCACACACCCAATAGTAAACTAGATTAACCGTAATTGACAGTAGGTTGTTCATTTAGTTAAATTTATTATAAAGTGTATTGTTAAGTTATTAGGATTAGATGGCGAAATCAAAGGGCGACTGAATTCGTTTGTGAAGGTCATTGGTCTTTTCTGTCTTAGGAGGATTTCATAGGGCTGCTGGATTCTCAAAAAAGTCATTAATGCCTGTGAAAGTATAAATTTTCCGACTCTGATGCGCGGTAGTGAAAACTGGGCACAACAGAAGTTATATAGGAATTGTTTGGGTGCTGGAGAGAAGCGAAGCATTACTTACCGGAGCGTTTGTGCTAAAACATGTTCTGATCACGTGATGGACGAAGATGTGTTGCCCGAGATTTTGTTAGTAAGGTGGAGGCAAGTATTCTGAAATGATTTGGCCATGCTGCCAGAGTGAGTTGTGAGATGCTCATTAAGAGAATCCATTCAGCTCAAGTGGCAGGAAAGCAAGGTAGAGGAAGGCCCAAGGATATCATGGGAGAACCAAATTCTGGAATGTCTGCATGAGAAAAAGATAGTGAGTATAAATTACAAAAGGTCTTGTGTGGTGTGTCCATGGATACCAGTGAAGCTCAATTTGTGCGCAAGATTGCTTTACATATGGAGACGTTTGGTACATGAACAGTGAGTAAAACCTAGTACCAACAGTTTTAAACTTTTATCTGGCAGCTGAGCTTTAACCCTTGAAACGACTGGAACGAATTAACTCGGATAGCAAAATCTGCAGAAATCAACTCGAACGAATATATTCCCCTTTTAATAAGTGAGCTGAATATGTCGAGAACTAGAAACGTCGACAAGGGGTTGCGAGTGAAAACCGTCTTGGCCACCCTGACGCCCACCCAGTTCAGGGTTAGCTATATTTTATTTTTTGCTTAGACTTTAAAATATAATCTGGAATTTGCTAAAGAGTAATAACTCCCGTGTTTATCGTCGTGTAGCCCTACGTAATTTGGCCCTGGGAAGTGCGGTTTTCCTTTTCCGTAGAAAGGTCATCAAAATACAGGGCCATGAAAATTTAGTTGTTCTGCAATCGACCGTATCCTCAATTTAAGCATTTTTTTGAAGTTAGTATGATCAGGAGCGAATGAAGAGGGTGAATAAGAATTCACTGTGGTCATCAGTAATTGCTTTGCTGTTGTTAGAGGTCATTGGTAATTGCTATGCTGTTGTTAGAGGTCATCAGTAATTGCTCTGCTGTTGTTAGAGGTCATTGGTAATTGCTCTGCTGTTGCTGTTAGAGGTAATTGGTAATTACTCTGCTGTTGTTAGAGGTAATTAATAATTGCTCTGATGTTTGTTTCTGCTGTTTGTCGGGGATTCCAACACGGAAAATGGAGTCTAAAGCTATACCAGCTCTCTTAAGCCTGTTCCGGGACAGTGAGGCAGCAGGTCGTGGCTAACGACTGATTTGGAGGAGACGAGTGCAAAGGCAATGTCAATGGCTTGAGGGAAAGGAGTTAACCGTAATCCACGGAAACATTTACTTCGAGTCCTTTCTCCTAGGCATAAAATTAACTTTTTAATCAGGACGTGCTACTGGTGCTGATGGCAGTGTGTCACGTTTATTATACAGGTATGTAACTCTTGAGGTTTTACTAATTTTTTTAAAAATGAATGGACGGCACATTAGCAAAAAATGACTCCAAACTTTGGATTCTTTTGCATTCCAAAAAGTACAAAAACTTCAGGACAGTTCCAAAATTAATGAGTATGTATCCAGGAGGAAGGGGGCGGGCGGGGGGGGGATATGGGACGAATGCCTTCGCAGCTTGTAGAAAAAGGGAAACAAAATTCTTTCTTTCAGTGTTTCGTAAATCAAATTCCTATCAAACTTGCCGCAGCAAAAATACCCGTCGCGCATCCTGATTTCGAAGTCTAGCGACGTCCCTGGCGAAAACTAGTGAACCTGCGTATCACAAGCGTTGCTTTTCGCTCAGCTTTGATTCAAAGTGATGATATAGGGAAATGATTGACACTAATGCTTTCAGGCTGATTGCTTGCTTAAAGGGATATAACAATGACGACGGACTAAGAAAGCAGAGAAGAGATGTTGGAGTCATTGAGTCACTTGTTTCTCCTCTGTGGCATGATGTAAGTATGAGGGGGACTAGCGCTTCCCCATCATGCCTTGGGTCACGAAGTAGAGAATTTATCACATGTGACAGGTTTATTTCCGGTACTGCTGAAATGAGAAGGAGGGGGAGGGGAAGGAAAATATTTTGTCGTAGCTTTTGTAAAACCCGGCCGATATGTGAACGTTCCTCCTTGGGGAGAGCGAAAAGTTTATTTTGGCTACCATTTGGTTCCGGTAAATTGGCCGCTTAAAGGGGCTAACCTCCGAATTACAGAGAGCAGCTTTGTGATATGTGTATGAAGTTATTATTATATTTATTAGGATTATTGCTCTACACGGGTCCAGTCGATGCACCAGCCAACAGCACGTCATTATAATCCCACCAGTCTCGTGCTCTACGAACTGATCTGGTTCCCGAGTCCGTTATTTACACAATGCCATTCCTTAAAGCTGCGTCGTTTTTTCTTTCTTCTTCTTAATTTTTTTTTATTTTATTAGACAGATATCCATTGTTTTGGGCTATTTTTGAGTGAAAAATAAGCTGAGTTTTTTCCGGTACTCATCGAACCTAAATGTTTTCATTTTTAGCTCTCCCCACTCTCTTTTTCTTCCCCTCTCTAACTCTCTTCCCACTTTCTCCACCCCTCATTGTGTCTCACTAGTTTCATCTATTTGTTTGTTTAACGCCCTGCTGTAAAAATTTTGATTGTTTGTTATGTAACAAAAACTGATTCCTAAACGAAAAAGGATGAGGGATGGGGGCAGGTAAATACAAAAATAAAAATCAAAGAACTGTGCTGATAATAGAAGCAAAGCACTGAAATTTTCTGAGGTTGCCGCGTTTCCACTTAATAAACAAAATAATTCATTTACTCCGAGGATTAATAGGCAATCAACCAATGTTTGCATTTGCCCGTCCACGGTAATCAGGTTTCTAAACCACATCAATTAGAAAAAAAAATCATTGACGTGGAAAAAAATACCAAACATCACTGAAGTAAAAATCACTAATTTTTTCTTTATACGTTTACATGAAAAAAAAAAACCCATCTTAATAAGTGGTTTCTCGTCCCTTTTTCTGGAAAATAAAGCAGGTGATTATAATTATAATTGCATTTTTACGAAGGTGGGGTACGCCATGTGCAACAGTAGATACAGAAAAAAGTGAAAAAATTAGAAGACAAGAAATAAAATATTAAAGGGCATATGAAGTTGAATGGGTTCCTTAGTGCCAATTAGAACATGGATAAGCAGTGAAACGCACAGAAAATAAAAGTGGTAAAAAAAAAAGTGGGAAAAAAAAGCTTCTTTAAAAGCCGATCTATTATCACTTTAATTGACTTCAGATTACATAATTCAACTCTAATTGCTAGTGAGAAGCATCCCAGTGCACTGAACAAATTAATTACCTTGTAAATATTAGGTATGAAAACGTCATGGATAATAAATCCTCATTTGAGCTTCTACTGAACGGAAAAAAATTAGAGAAAAAAAAAATGAAATAAAAAAGGTGGAAGTAATGTTAGCTGCATTGACGCTTCCGAATTAGGGAAACATGAAATTTTTATTAAGTGCCGGCGTGTAAAAAAACGTTTCGCAGAAAAAAAGGAAAGGAAAAAAGAGAAAATCTCAAATTGCTTTGGCGTCAAGGGTTTTATTTTAAAGTGCCCGAGAACGTAACTTATTATTTGTTATTAACATTTGTGCGTCTACCAAAGTTAAGGGGTTTTTAATTTAAAACACTTTTTGTCCCTATTTGATAAATGTTTACTTATAATTTAATAAATTGTTTTTGAGCAAGTTGTATGCAAACAAATGATAAATGAAAGAATGTTTGTAAAAGGGCTTCGTTTGTTTTTGAAGGGAGAGGAAAAAATATTCACTTCTCGCGACACCAAGGCATGCATTTTTTTTAAACACACTTTGCGTTCCATACAAGCTGAAGCAGAATACTTTTCTTACTTGAACAGTTTTGAATGGCGGATAATTTTTTTATTTTTTTAAGTTTTATGATGTGATTTCTTTTTTGTTTCGCTGCCTGGATGCATGGTATTTAAGATATTGATGACACTGGAAATACCATATAGGATTAAGATGGCAAGGAAGTACTTCAAATTTATGAAGTATATATTTTTTTCTCACGGAAACCTAGTTTATAGCGATGAAACGCACATCATTTTTCAGTAGCGTGCTCCAAATGTTCCGCATATGTCTGAAATCCTTTCTCCCACGTTGGGAATCATTCTCTGAAGGCGTGTTCAGCCTACAGTTATATGACAGGAGAAGCTGCGACGTACTCAGAAGTGAAACACTTGTGTGACGTACTACAAAGGTGAATCACGTGTCAAGACGATATATCTGCAGCGATACATTCCGTCCGTGTAGCTTAGTTGGGAGAGCAACTTACTCCGGGGTGAGGGGGCACGGTTTCGATCCTCGTTATGGACAAATTCCTGTTTTCACATTGGCGCTCGAACGTAAATATGGATATTCTGGCCGTTGGGTTCTTCGAAAAAGGTGCGATCTTTGTTCCACACATCGTCTGGAATTAATGAAAAATTCCTACTTCGTTTCAAAAATTAAAAAAATAATAATAAGGGGGGAGATGATGTAACGTACTACAGGGGTGAATCACGTGTGAAGACAACATATCTGCTGCGATACATTCCGTCCGTGTAGCTCAGTTGGGAGAGCAACTTACTCCAGAGTGAGGGGGAGCGAGGATTCGATCTTCGTCATGAACAAATTTGTGTTTTCACACATGTCAAGAGGTCAAAGTTTAAGTGATAAATTCCGTCGGTGTACTTTAGTCGGTTAAAACAACTGGCGCCGGAGTTAGGAGGCCTGGTATCGATCGCCGCCACCAGCAAATTTGTGTTTTCACAAAGCCTAAATATTTCCCGTTATAAAGTTCATAGTTCGTCGTCAGAAACGACCATTGTCATTTGGTGCAAGTTCTGGCGAATGTGAAGATGTGTGATAAGATTGATTTTGTTCTCAATGGAATATGCAAAACAAATTTGAGCTTACTAACACTGTATGAAGCACGGCACAGCTAATGGGAATGCTACGGCGGATATTCGGTAGGCATAGTGTGTGTGTGTGTGTGTGTGTTAGCGCCCTTAAAAATGATCTACTAATAATTGGCGAACACTGTTAAAGCACGGTACTACCAATGATACCTTTTTTCTTCCCTTCGGGTTTAACACCCAGTATTAGCAACTCAAAGAGCTATACACGCAATTGTCGGTCACCAATTTGGGGACACTGGCTCCAGGAAGGGGTAAAAGACAGTGCTGAGTATTCGGTAAGCATAGTATGTGTGTGTGTGTGTGTGTGTGTGTGTGTTGGCTTCTTTGAAAATGCTCTACAAAGAATTGGCGAACACTGTTAAAGCACGGTACTACCAATGATACCTTTTTTCTTCCCTTCGAATTTAACACCCAGTATTAGCAACTCAACAAGAGTGGAAGACATCATGATCAGAGTTGAATCCCTGAAATGGCAATGGGATGGACATACTGCCAGAAGAACAGACCACCGATGGACAGCCGAAATTTTAGATTGGACTCCAAGGGACAGGAAAAGACCCAGTAGAAGACCACATGGGAGATGGGTGGATGAAATTCGAAAGTAGGCGGGAGTGACATGGAGGAGACTGGCACAAGACAGACCGTTGTGGAGGAAACTTGGGGAGACCTTCGTCCAGCAGTGGATTGATAATGGTTGACAATGATGATGATGATGTTTAGCAACTCACACACAATTGTCGGTCACTAATTTCAGGCCACTGGATGCAGGAAGGGGTAAAAGACAGTGCCGAAGAACGAGAACCCCCCCCCCCCTACTCATTCCATGCCTCAGATGAGTCTAGGGCCAAGCCTCACTCCGATGAAAAGTCAGAAACAAGCGCTTAGACCATTTCGCCACCCGGGCGCCGCCAACAACATCCACTGAAGCGTGGATGTTTAAGAGAAGATAACAGACCTTACAAGATGAACATGTGCGGTTTACTTCATGAGTTCAAAACTTCATGTATTAGTTGAAAAATGATACGTAAGCATAAAATTAGCAAATTGAAAGTATGGATATCAGTTAGTCATTTTCGCTTGCGAAAATGACTAACTGGAATTCGCGAAATGTACTTGACTTTCTCTCTCCATATTGGCCTTCTGAAAATACCAGAAAATCACAGGGGATGTCCTATACTCACGTGAAGGGCGATCTGAGGAATTTCATATTCCTTATTAGCTTACTGAAAATTAATTTTTTTGGCACTTCTTTCTCTAGGCAAGGATCCCTTTCTGACGCTAACCTTTCTTTTTTAGTCATTGTCGGCTAAAACGGTTTACACCGGTTTCCATAAATAATGCAAAAAATAGAAAATTCGCGATCATTTGTAAAAAAAAAAAAAAAAGCTGGAAGTGCACAACAATTGGGTATGTGACGTGAAATATAAGCCCGAATCAGAGTATCGCATTCAAATGAGTGACGTTGGCATCGGTTTATGTAATTGAACCGTAGCATAAAAGGTGTGACGTACTACAGAGGTGAAAACATGTGTCAAGACGACAAATCTGCAGCTAGATATTCTGTCCGCGTAGCTCAGTTGGGAGTGAGTGGACACGGATTCGATGGGCGTCGCGAACAAACTTGAATTTTCACAAAGGGGCAGTTGCGGATGTATGCGTCATGTCGTTTGCGGAGTGTAAGGAAAGGATTTTGAGATAACAGATTTGTTGTAATGGCGGCGATACATCATTTAACAGATAAACGGAGGTGGAGAGCGATCGGAGGACCAGACAAGCCAAAGCCAGGTGGAATTTGAAAGACGGCAGTTTTTGCGTGTTTCATAGAGTGTAAAAGCAACCTCCAAATACGGGATCAACTTGCCGAAAGTACAGTGAAGGAAGGCCTAAGGCTACAACATCCTTCGATGACCGATATCTCCGAGTAACTCAGACCAGGAACAAGATAGCTACACCTACACAGTTGCGATCTGCCCTTGCTGCTGCAACAGGAATAGTGGTGTCTGCTTTCACAGCGCGCAAAAGGCTTCACGAAGGACGCCTTTACGCCAGGTAATCAGCACTCTGTGTGTCTGTTACCGCCCGCCACAGGAGGGAGAGTTTTTATTAGGCAATACTTTCCGTCAATTGGACTAAAAATCAATGGAGATCAGTATTCTTCACAGATGAGTCCAGGTTTGCTTTTCAGGGCGATTGATTCCTGGCATGCTCTGCTGGAGAGAACGAAAGACATAATATCATCCCTCAATGACTCGTGAAAGAGACACTTGTAGTAATGGCATGTCGTTCGGTGGACGCTTAAACCTGTATGTTCTTGGAAGAGGAACCGTGAATGTTCGAAGCTGTAGGGATGATGTCATGGACCCATATGTTCGTCTTTACGTAGGGGAACTAGGAGATATATTTATCCTATATGTCGATAATGCTAGTCAGCAGAGAGCGAGGCTGGTAGAACAACATCTTCAAGAGGAGACCATTGTCCTTATGGACTGGCAAGCCAGATTTGGCTCCCGACCTTTATACTGGAAGACTTGTTGCTGCCCTCATCTGCCCTCTACAAGGCATGAAAGCTCTGACTGTAGTCATTCATGTGCAGGAAACTGTGACGTCTACCACCTACCCAAATACACTGCTTGACATAGAAATTGCCCCACCCAGACGTAATAAGGAGAGAGGGATGAAATTGAGCATGAAAATAGAAACACATAAGAGTTTACCTTGATGTTAATTTCAACCACGAACAGTGTTTATCAGATGAGATAATGCAGCACAATGGGTAAGCCTCAGTAAGTGGTTGCACCGCCGCGAATGGCATTACAAGCAGCAATACAGCGTGACAATGAGTCATACAGTTGACGGATATCGTCCGGAAGAATGAAACACTAAGCACGGTTGATTTGCTTCCATAATTCATCGAGATCGTGCGCAGGCCGATTCGATTACAGACGACGTCCAATGTGGTCCTACAGCTGTTCGATTGGGGATAAATCAGGCAACCTTCGCTGGCCATGGCATTGCTTGGACATGTTGCAAGCATTGTCTTGAGACACAAGCCGTGTGTACACTGGGGTTATCTTGCTCGAAAACGAGGTGCTGTAGGCTATTCAGGAACGGTATCAAAATGAGCTGCAGAACCTCACTGACGTATCGTGCAGTTGTCAGTGAACCCATGATGCGAACAAAAGGTGGCCTGTTGTCTGGCGCAATAGCATCCCATACCATGATGCCTGCCTGACGGATGGTGTGGCGGTCGCGAACGAAACCGGAATCCGTCTGGTTACCAGGCTGTCCCCAGACATGGATCCGTCGATCGTCAGCACCCAGACAGAAACTGAATTAATCACTGAACACCACAGTGGTCCATTCGTGACCCCAGTTAGCATGACTTTGGCACCAAACCAGACGAGCTCGGTGATGGATGGCCGTCAATGGCAGTCGACGTAACGGTTGTCTACTGCGCAGGTTTTCCACATGTAACCGTTGGTTTACAGTTCGGGTCTAAATGGTGACGTCTATGGCCGATGACACAGCACATAGAATATCGGCTGCAGTGCTTTGTGGTGACGAACGAGCGTATCGAAAGACCCGCCGGTCCAGGCGTGCTGACGTTTTTCTTGCATCCCGTTGTACATTAGCAGCGATATGATGTGTAGACCAACCCGCTTCACACAGGCCTACAATTCTTCCTCTCTGAAACGCATCCAAGTAAGGATAAACCTGCCGACGGCGTGTTCCCGGTCTTTTCGGCCTTCGCTGAACAGTTTCTCAGCACAAACCACAAATCTGAAACGTTTGTGATACTTCCACCTGCGTCCATGCATTACCATTCCTGTTGCTGCTGGCACCTTTATCTCACGAACGTGTGACGTCATCGGCTCCAATTTAACATCATTGCATATCTCGAGTAAGTACACCTGCCCTCGATTTACATATTTGTAGCACACCTCTTTCTTGGTGGGAAATTTCTATGTCGAGCAGTGCATCATCTGTGGTTTGTGTTGGAATAGCAAATTCGACCTTCTCAGCCTCGTAAGTTTCAAGAGATAAAGGGTCTGCTGGTAATGTGTTGCTACCGGATACCACATGACACCTTTAGAAATCTTGTAGCGTCGATTCCTCGCCGGGTAAGAGCTGATTTGGCGGCACGATGAGAACCAAAATCATATTAGGCAGGTATAGTCGTAATGTTTTGGTTCTTCGGTGTGTAATATAATATAATATAATATAATATAATATAATATACGGTCGAATCACATTGTTGTGACCACCAGCTAATATCCAGAGTAACCGCCGTGTGCAGTGCTGACAGCAGCTAGACGGGCTGGGAGGGACTCAATAAGGTGCTGAAAGATGTTCACAGGTATGTGGAGCCATGCTGACTGCAGTGCATCTGGCAGACGCTGGAGGGTGCGTGGTGGAGGATCCATAGAGCGAACAACACGATCGAGGTGGTCCCACAGATGCCCAATTGGGTTTAAGTCTGGGGAATTGGGAGGCAGGGAAGTACTTTGAAGTCTTCATCGTGCTCTTCCAACCACTATCGGACATTTCTAGCTGTGTGACACGTCGCATTGTCGTGCTTGAAGATCCCATCCACACCAGGGAAGACAATCAGCATGTATGGGTGTACGTGGTCTGCAAGGATGGATTCATAACGAATTCGGTTCATAGTGCCTTCCACAGGCATGAGTGGACCCAGAGAATGCCACGAAAACATTCCCCAGACCATAACGCTGCCCCCACCAGCTTGTGTTCTTCCAGCAGTTGTTTAAGAGTGTTTGTTCACCGATGTTTCTCGCTTTATACGTCAACGTCCATCCGTTCGATGAAGCAGAAAACGTGACTCATCGGAGAAGGCAATCCTTTGCCAATCAGCGGAGTTCCAATTCCCATACTGCCATGCAAATGTAAGCTTTTTCTGCCGATGCACGTTCGTTAGCATAGGTGCAGTGACCATCCGTCTGTATCAGAGCTCCGTACGCAACAAGGCTCGCTGAACTGCCGTTTGAGACACACTTCCAGTAGCCCCCTGGTTAATTCGGTCAGTGAGTTGTTCCACTATAGCGTGTCGATCGGCCCTCACGCACCTTCGAAGCCGACGTTCATCTCTCACATCAATGGCACGTGGTGCTCCCCAGTTTCCACGTCGCTTATTCGCAATGAGGTCATTTCTCCAATCACGATACACTTTAACCACAGCAGCAGGCGAACAGTTCACAAACTGCGCTGTTTAAGAAATACTGCCACCCTTGTCCCGAAAAGCCGATAATCATCCCATTTTGCAAATCTGGTAAATCGCTCCTTTTATCCATGAGAGCAACGAGGGATATGTTTTCAGATCACATGATCATATGTAGAGGATTTTAAGAAGGGAGTGTCTGACCCCAGGTCCTAAACAACCCTTAGAAATAGGAAGCTAGGAGATTTGGGCTACAGCGCCCGATAAGCAAATGACACGGAAGAGAAGTAGAAAGGGGAAGGAAGACGCCCTTATTTATTACCGGGGGCCAGTACCCGGAATGTTTTCAGAATGCCTACAGTATATCTTATGTACCCTCCAAGCTAGCTCACGACACGTACCTTCTTTCATTGGCTACGCGCTGTTGACGTCAAAAATATGAGGTGGGCACAATAATGTGACTCGTCCGTGTATAATATAATATAATATAATATAATATAATATAATATAATATAATATAATATAATATAATATATCGGCGATAAATCAGGGGAGCCTGCTGGTGGAGGTAGCATGTTGATACCTTGCAGACATTGCCTTGATGCATTTGCATCGTGAGAGAGCGGGCACAGTCTTGCTCGAACAACGCACTGTTTCACCCTGCATTTCACAGTATGGCAAAAGGTTCAAGGATTTCTTTGACATAACAAGGAACCGTGGGAGTTATCGTAGTAAACACTAAACGGGAGCGCGAATCATTAATGATATTCCAGTAGTCGATGTAGGCCGACTGCTTCCAAACCAACGGCTGGATATATCTTCATTCATCCAGTGCGCACAGCAGCGAAAAGACTGCGGTGTTGTGGTGTCCAATATGTGAAGTAATACGCCGAGTCGAGCAGCCGACCTGATATAGGCCAATAGGCGCCACGTTCCGAAGTCAGCTGATAATATTCTCATAGCCGACGGATTCTCGACAGACAGCTAATGATGGATTTTCTCCAACAGCTAATTTTTCACCGATTTGTGGCAAAAAGAAAAAAAAAAAAACGTTGACCCCTTACTCACGGATCACTGATTCACGCGGTTATAAGAACTTCAGATTTTACGGCATGAGTTCGATAGTGGAATATTTTGCATCTTTGTGCTAGTATCTCGTTTTGAACTACCGAATATAAACATTTTCCAATTATTTCACTTTTGTAGAAAGTCGTGTTCAACGAAAAGGTTTCCCCGTGTCCTTAGTTGAAAAATCTTACTTCTAGCATTGTTTTAAATAAAATCGTTCAATCGACCAAATGGTAAAAAAAGAACAGTTCTAAGTATTTCGAGGTTTTTTTTATTACTTTTTTCAGAGTATATGCTATTCTATTTTGAAAACACGCATTTTAGAGTTTTTCATAAATATGCAGCATGAACTGAACACAAATAAGAAATCAGTTGCATAGATTGAACGAGTAAGAAAGATAAATAAATAAATAAATAAATAAATAAATAAATAAAGCATTACAGTTACCACATCCAGAAAGGAAAAAGCCCCCGATATTTTTAGATAGATTTCGTGGTCATAAATTCTGATCAAAACAAATTAACTGCAGACATATTCGGAAAGCATTTCGATTTTGGAATGGCGCCATCGAATGAGGAGAAACATTTTAAAGATTTGCTTTGAGCAAGATAACTAGCGTTTGCATTTCTTTCCTTAAAATCTGAAGAAAAATTAAAAAATTAGTCCAATAATATTGAATTTATTCACACTCTAATTCTTCGGGATTTGAATAACGCTTACTAAGATAAATGTAGTTATAAAATTATGACTGTGATACATATCTGTTTACCAAAATCTTCGTCAGCATTTTTAAAAGCTTCCATTTCTCTTTGATGCTCTGTGGACTTCCTGTTATGAAACGGAAGCCAGATGATAGTTGTATTGAAGACACTTCTTTGTCAACCAAACTCTTTCTGAACGATGTTGGAAACCATGCCGTCTTTTCTGTAATCTGAGTTGAAATGAAAGATCCTATTTTGCTGCGCGCTTCACTTCACCCGCTCAGATTCTGCGTAAACAGGCAACCAATCTCAAATCAGCCTTCTTTCTGCGCTATTATAATTTCCGAGACAGGAAGCGATTTTCAGTCAAACAGAAAGAAGACCACACACAAATCCCGGGCAATTGACGTTACTTTTGCCATTTCACGTAATAATAAGGTGCGGATAGAACAGAGGCATCTGCTCGGAGATTAAAACTGAATCTACAAAACGCCTTTTGGCTAATGACACCTTCACGGATCAGCTGACCTCAAGGACAAATCACATTTTCTAAAGGTCACAGACCTCGACTGCGCTAGGAAGACGGAAAAATTAATAACAATAATAATACAATCCTATGTTTTTTATTTGTATCGTAATTGCAATATTTTTCTTCGGTAAAAAGATAAAAAGAAATTCCCTTTTCCATTTAAAGATATCATAAACGTATCAGGATTAAGAAAGATTATTATTTAAAAGCAACACATGTGCAGGAAAACTAGTAGTTATTGTTTTGGGCTGCTAAAAAAAATCGTTTCGTGAAAACAAGAAACTCTTGCCTAAAAACTGGAAAATCTAAACGATTTAATTTTGTTCACAAAAATCAGATTTTTATTATTTTTAATGAACATTTTGGTTGTTTCGAAGCTGTAAAGTTTTGCGCCTTTGTTGTACCTATGGTGTGCGTGTGTTAATGTAACTTTCGTTTGGAATGGGTAAACATATTTAAAGTGCACAAAAACATCTTAGTGCAACCCACTTCTTTTTCAAACATTGGCAAGCAGAAAAGTTAAATTGATAAGAGAAAATAATTTTTTTGAAGGATCAAGCGAAAGTTTCGCTCCACCTGGGGTGCTTGACTTTAATTATAATTTAATAGCAAACTTAAGTCCGATTTTGTATGCTGTCTTCCATCATTCGTTCCTAATTTGCAGCATTAGTTAGTCAGCTAACAGATAAGTCTTTTCAGAAGCATCTGAGGACTTCGAAAATTCCTTCCTCCACAACATTTCAAAATTCCAATAGCGTTTGTTTTAGGGCAACATGTGGACAGCCATACACTATATTTACAAAAGTCACCGGACACCTAGAAGAGAAACAACATAGCATTTATTGACATGCATTAGCACAGTGTCGGTCCACCTTTGGCCTTTAGCGATAGGTATGCACTTCCATTCAGTACATAAAGCTGCCGCTGACTGTTGCTTAGTAGCAGGCATTGGTTCCAAATTTCTTATGCGGCGCTCTAATTCATCCCATAGGTGCTCTATGCGATTAAGATCAGGGCTCTAGCTGGCCAGTTCACACACGATGCGGAATTAACTTCAAACCACGCCGTAACAGTCCTTGCTTTGTGGCTCGGTGCATTATCCTTCTGGTACCAAAAAGGCTCGGTCCCATAGTATTGCCATAGAGTTGGTAAGGCATAATTGTCCAGAATATCGAGGTATACATGCTATTTAACTGGTTCTTTCACGATAATCAATTGGCTGTTACCATACCACGAAAACCCCCTCAGACGGGTACACTACCAGCTCCAAACATGGCCTGTCCGCGTATATACCCACACAGATGGATCGTGTATCTGGATTCATCAGTCCATAGGACCAGTTTCCATTGATCTACGGTCCACGATAACTGCTCTTTACACCATGCTAAACAACGAGTAGCATTACGAGTGGAGATGAAAGGCTTATGAGCAGCCGCACGACCACGGTAACCCATGGAATGAAGTTCTCTGCGAATGGTACGTGTACATAGCGAGGTTCCAGCATTTTTACTTACCTGTACACTGAGGTCTTGTGCAGTACTCCGTCGATTAGTTGTAACAATTCTCCTAAGCATCAAACAAAGGTCTTCGCTCTTTCCACGTTTATCAGTGAGTCACGGAAAAATTCTCATTGGCCGCCACCGGAAATCGAACACAGGGTCTTCCAGTTACGCGCCGAATATGCTTCCACTACACCGCAGCGGCCTCCAATTCCTCCAGACTCACACACGCTAACTGTAAAGACAATTTGGCAGGTTGCTTCTTGGAGTCCCGCACAATGCTGGGGATTCACCAAAGATGGTAAGTAGTAACTGAAGAAATAATTAGAAGGCGAATGAATAATTAATACAGACATTTGACGTGGACCAGGAACATCAAACAAAGGTCTTCGCTCTTGGTGAATCCCCAGCATTGTGCGGGACTCCAAGAAGACTTTATAATCCCGGAACCACCCCACTGCGGTGCCTGACGATTTCACTTTTTAAATATGTAAACATGTTTATATATTTAACAAGTACGCATGCGTCAGCTTTTGCGGCGACTTCATGCCAATGCATTGTGGGTTGTTTTTTCCGACTTTATAATCCCGTAACCACCCCTCTGCGGTGTCTGATGATGTACCCATAGTGGGTCTGAAAGATCTCGCATGTATATATGGTTTTAAGTTGTAAATAAAAGTTCATCTTTTAATCTGCAATTATCTCCATTGTTTGGTACCGTGTCTAGACAGCATTCAGTTATTTTGGTATCCTTACTCTCGTGTCCCCTCACTCCGGAGTAAGTCACTCTCCCAACTGAGGTACGCGGACAGAATATCTCGCTGCAGATTTGTCGTCTTGACACATGTTTTCACCTCTGTAGTACGGCATAACACTTATTCAGAGTTACTTTTGTTTCAGAATTATCTATGAGGGACCATCAAAAGAACTGTAGTTGCAGCCAGTGGCTCAAAGAAAGGAAAGAAGGGAGAAAGTGACAGAGAAAGAAATGCTCATAACCAAGTTCCAAACTCCGACAAAGCTTCTCGTGAAATAAAACTGCCTACACATTTCTAGCAGGAAAGAGTAGATTACAGACGTACTAAACAGGTTTGGGAAAAATTAAAGCTGCCTTTGTTGGCAGCTTTATTCTTCAGCTCATCAGTTTTTTTTTAATATTTTACAATTATCAATAAAAAATGTATCTTTTAAGCAGGAACAAAAGTTGCCAATTCTTCTACCGCACGTTTGCACAAATATTTTTCCTATCGGTGTTCAACAAACAGAGGTATTATGAAAAATAAAAAATATATATATGTATTTGTTGCAAGCATTACCTTAAAGGTGCATATAAAATCACTGTCAACTTTTGTCAACGCCTCTTTATAGAGAGTTTTCTTAATGGAAAGCGTCAACGTACGTATGTGTCTTTGCCAGAATATCTCTGTTCGCAAAACACTACAGATGCCAAATGTGTGGGAATATGTCATAACACATCGAAATAAACTACTTTCTTTAAACAAAGGCAAACATTATACATATTAACTTTAAACTGGGTGCCCTGCTCGCTAGAGGTCCCGAAATTTTATTTACAACTTGAAGAATACACATGTGTAATGTAGGTATTTTAACAATATTCGAACAAGACATAACTCATCGAGGATGCAGACGATGTCACATTGTTTGTTGCAGCCATTTATATTTAAACACGCAGATCTCCACACGCACCTCTTCATATCTGAAGTCACTACCTCAATTTTACCATCCATGTTTTCTTGTAGTGGTTTCCGTGGCTTGTTTTTCCTTTCAGAAGGCTTCATAGGAAAATAAGTTACGCGGTATTAAATCTGTCGAAGTTGGTAGCCAAAGCCATTTGAATGGGACTCTGTCGACAAAGACTGATTCAATCTCCTACATGCTGGCGTTGGATGTGTGGCAAGTTGCGCCGTCCTGTTGAAAGTGTCCTGAAGTAAGCTCCTCATCGTCGAATTAATTGACGAAAGGGTGAAATCCTTCCAAATACACTGCTGTTGCATCTGTTTCGTGGAAGAAGATTGGGTCAGTTGCGCGATGCCGTGACGCCAGCATGGAGGAGCTTACCAAACACTAGGTTTTCGAGCATGAAACGGTTCCTCGTGTAGTGCATAAAGATTTTCATTTCCCCAAACACTGGAATTTTGTCAATTTTTCCTACCCAGATAAGTTATAACGAAGTAAATATCTCCGTCATTTTTATCCGCGCCAGGACTCGAACCCGTATCCCCTCATTCCGGAATAAGTCACTCTACCAATTGAGCTACGCGGACGTTTTATTCTGATTCCTATCTGCCTTTATGTCGTGTGCGTCCTTCTGGAGGTACGTCACATCTCCTGGTACGTTACAAAGTGAAACCAGTTTTCGTCAGCGTATCACGGGTAGCCCATCCTGGATTTCCGACGATGAATCTCTGCTACCAACGGCGATACGCAAATCAATTTTGGTGATCTGGGTCTTTCAGTTCACTGACAACAGTGACACGGTAAGTGTGAAGATTGACTTACTTTGCAGTTCGCTGGTAAGTGAACTGCAAAGAAACTGAAAGTGAACTTGGGCGTTTTGAACTTCCCATCCCCAACACAAGTCTACGCAAGGACTTACGTGGAGAAGCTAGATGTTTTGATTTCACATTCTGTATCGTTCCTCTGACATTTTCGGACAAATTCTTGCATGAGTATCCAACAATGCGCCCATCAGAAAAGGCAGAACTGGAAATGAGGGTATACTGAAAGCACTTAAAGTGCCAGGTTTTGGAAAAAAGGACTTGGAAGAAGAAAAACTGTGTTACTATTGACATGTATTAGAAAAATAGAAAGACGTGTATGTCTGCAGTGATGAACATGGTGCAGCCATGAAACGGGAAGATACAAGATGGTAAGAGACTTGAGTAGGATGATGTAAGACAGAAATAAAAGAATGATAGTCAACACCCATGACCCCGCCTAACATTGGGACCATTTTTTCCTAACATTTGGAGAAAAAAGCAGTGATTTGTGAAGTTCCATTGATAAACATGAAAGCACATTCTTTTCATTCGAAGGTAAGTTCACATCTTACATAAATTAAAATAAAATTTAGTGAAAGACGGATATGCTTTGTTGCGGTTGTTCATATTTGAAGGTGAATTTTGGTATGATTTCTTTTCAGCGGAAGTTGACTGGAACACGTCTGAAGATTTCAAAATTTAAAACCAAGTAATAAATCATTTAAGCTCTAAATATGCTCAAATTCGAATATATTTTCTGGAATTCTAAAGCTGATACCATCCATGTTTTATCACAGGAAATAAAATTTTAGGGAATTGAATGACCTGTTGTTTTTAGGGTTTTTCATTTGAACAACATCACCTGAACCTCTCAGTAGGTGTGGCTTCGACGGCAGTTATCCAAAAATATGACTGCCGACGAAAGTTGCTGGATGGAGGGTAGAAAGCAAAATATGACCTTTTTTTTTTTTTTTCATTTTTATAACCAGTTCATCCACTCATTACAGTCTAGCGCAGTCATTGTTGTTTGGCGACCACGGTCTCTAGAATGGAGCCCAATGGGACGAAGGCGGCAAACACAGCTAAATTACTACCTTGTGTTCGATAGATAGCTACCGTTTGCCGAAGGTTAAAAAAAACAAGAAATGAAGAAAAAGAAAAAAGAAAAACGGCTGGGAAATAATACAAATAAAAAGAAAGTGAGGAGAAGAAAGGGCTTCTCGGTTGCAGATGCTGTTCTAAGGCCTAAAAGCAGATTTTTACATTTTCCCACACTTAATCCCATGTTTCAGAAAACCGCGGCTTCTTCAGAGCGAAATGTTTTAAAACAGGAAGTTCTGTCTTTAATGGCGGTTCCTGTGAGATTCGGAAATCAACATTCTTGGTGTGTACTTTTTTTGCTGGATATTCGGCTGTTGCTATTTATATAAAAATACCTTGGTTTTTGAAACTTTTTTCTTTCGTGATAGTGTAAAATCATAAAAAATTTTTTTGGTTGAATTTAAGTTGTTTCCTGTTGGCAAACGAGCTGATACGTGGCCCATCCTCATCCTCAAACATATACTGAATGATGGATAAAGTTGTTGTGAAATTTGAAAAGAATATGGATAAATTTAAACGTCTTTACCAACAATTTTTACGAGAAATATTTAGTAGATATGAATAAAATATTACAACATATATATGGAAAAGATGAAGATTTAATTTGATTTTGCTAATTTCTTCTGAAATATGAAGAAACCTAGATAATATAGATAATACATTTACACAGTGCTCAGATCTTAAACAAAAAAAAAAAATCCTTTCAAATTTTCCATTATATAGTCTGCATTTTTCGTTCCTGTTGCATTGATGCATCGGGCGTTGTTTTAGTCTAAAACTTCTATCTCTTTAATTAAATTGTAGTACGAAAGGACCCTGATTAATTTATTCTATAAACTTCTTAGCATAAAATTGCAGTAAGTTTAGAACTTAAAGAACCTTTAGCACTCCCATTTCATTCTTAATTATATTGTGTTATCAATAATTAGAGTAGCACTACGTGAAATCCCGTCAATAATGACGGGGAAAAATAAGACATATTGAATATTTTTTAATCACCAGGTATTCTTTTTGTTTGTGATATCCAAATGTGAAAATATGTTTCATGAACATTGCAACAATAAAAAAAAGTATATTGGTGGAGGCAGGGCATACCAAAATTTGAACGTTTATCCCACGGAAGTGGCGCAAATGTTCAAACGTTGAGACTAAGAAATTATATTGTTTGTGATTCTATAACTGTTACAGATATTAAAGTCAGACAAGTCTGGTAGCTGCGATTATTCTTTCCTCTATAAAGAAAAGAATTATTGTAAAGAGTTTTAAACTAATTAATCCAACAATGGCAAAAGAAGTTCTAATACAGTTACCAAAAGTCACTTGAAAATTTTAAAATATATCGTTTATAGTAATATAATCCCCGTAAAAGAGGCCAAACAAAGAAACTAGAAGAAAAAGCCATGTTTAAAGGTTTAAGAAAAAGTATCAAATTTTGGATTCGTTAGTGAACCTCCTTATTTACCCCATTCTTACTTTCTACATCAAATTATTTGTGTTTCTAATGAGAGTTTTTGAGCTAATTTACTTCAAATTTACAGAATTTCACACAAAACTCACTCGAGGAATACGGTCTTCGGTGAAAGCGTGAAAAAGATGCAAGAAAGTTTGCATCACGAAAATTATTTGTTTACCACGGCATTATTACTATTAATATTATTAATATTATTGACATGGATTTGCCTTAAGTAATTGGTATTAATGTAGACAACTCAGAAAATCAGGTATTTTGGGTGAGGCGGAAACAGCCATGGTTCCTCATTATGCCCCAAATAGTACCAAAACAGTTGTAACGTACCAGGAGATGTGACGTACCTGCCAGAAGGACGCACACGACATAAAGGCAGATAGGAATCAGAATAAAACGTCCGGGTAGCTCAATTGGTAGAGCAACTTATTCCGGAATGAGGGGATCCGGGTTCGAATCCTGGCGTGGATAGAAATGACGGAGAAATTTACTTCGTTATACAGTGCGCGTTCAAAAAGGAGTACACTGTCAGTATCATATTCTGGAACAATGAGTACTCTGTTTCAGGTTTCCTTGCGGAAAGTGCGCCAGACAGAGAGATCAGTGCATTCCGCAAAAGAAATAATAGTCGAACAGGAAGAACGCGAAAAATTTGAAGAGGAAGTGAAATAGAAAGTATAACAGATATGTTACATTTCCGTAAGTGTGTGTAATGCCTTTTTGCAATGTCGGATTCCACAGATCACTTAACAAACAGCTTTATGTTAAGTCGCACTTGGAAATAACCAAAAATAAATAACAGCTCCACCACTGAATGCAATGGAAAGCACATTAAACTGGTTACACTTCCGCAAGCCTGTCACCTAACAAATAGCTTCACATTAACTCGAACTGAGGAATGAAAGACAGATCTGTCGTGTGAAATGGATCGTACAATAAATGGGGTTCAGTTCAGTCTGCGCAAGGTTTCCAGTGTTGGATTCCACATATTACCTAACACTTTAATGTCTGGGAAATGCGATTCCGTAAGGTGTGAGCAATTTAAAAAATTACCATGGATGCAACATTTTTTGTCAGATTTTTCCTTCACTTAAATATTATCCATAATGAAAACATTCCCGTGTCCGTGTATCTGTCAATCGCCTATGCAAAAAACTACTCAATGTTTGAAATTTAGCAGAAACCGGTCAAAGCACATCAGTGTGCTCTCCTCAGAGCCGTCTTTTTTTTTTTTAATTCGAACTTGCAAAAATTTTAATTAATTTTTTAATTTTTAAATCTATTCTTACGGGAAGACCTTGACTACTTTTCTTCAACCAGCGTTTTAAATTTGACAAAGCGCACGTTTTGCGCAATTTTGTGGAAAACAAACAAAAATAACCTCACGCCAAACGAGAAAAAACGGACAATATTAACAGATTCTTCCCAAATTTTGTGGCTAGACTTCCGAAATATTGCGTGTATCCTTCACGGATGCCAGTGGGTTTGTTTACGTTTCAGACCGCGGCTCACCGTGAGTTACTACGCATTATAAATAGCTCCATGATACTTTTAGAGAGGACATATGTTTCAATGAAATACAAACAGAACACAAAAAATTAAATTCGAGAAAAATGCGAATTTCCTTGAATTTCATTTTTTCAAAGCCTAATATTGCTATTAATTCATTCGAGCATTCTCCCACCTCTATTTATTTATTTTACCTTGATGTATGTGGTGATTCGTTGCCTTGAATTGTGAATATGGTTCTTAGCACTTATTTAATTACAAGGTACAAAATCAATCGTTAAAAGTTATTATACTCAACGTGCAAAACCCATGCTTTTCTGATGTCTAGCTATATGTTCGTTGCTCCAGAGTTGGCAACGACAAAAACCTCTTCATCTTGGCTCCAAATGGAAAAGCACTCAATATCGTTTTTATTTTTTTTAGTTTGAGATTTTAACCATCACGATTAAAATCTTTAAGAACGACAGGCAGTCACCCGTCCTTAATTTGGAACCACTGCTTCAGGCAGGGAAGAGAGTTAGTGGCGTAAGATAAGCGCACCACCTAGGCCCACTCAGGCGAATTGTCCGAGGCAAACGTTTATAACACTGCGCCTAGGGAGGCACACAGGCTTTCTTTTCTTTACTTACCTTGATTATCCGTGACCTACGATTTCAATGTGCATAAAATTATTTCCTTGTATTTGCCTATAAAATGCGATCAGCGGAGAGTGGTAACCACCGTAAGTGTTTTGGAATTTTGAAACTCTGGGTATATTTTTTTTTATAATTTAAATAAAAATAAACGAAGATAGATTACCTAGTTTAGAAAGCATTCTTCCACCGCTGACAGTGTTTGTTGGCAACTTTAATAATACTCTATCTCTCAGGATGACTCATGTTGGTGCAACTTTAATAATGCTTTACCTCTTAGAATGACTCACGTTGATACAACTTTAATAATGGTTTGTCTCTTTGAATGGCTCACGTTGATGCAACTTTAATAATGCTCTATCTCTTAGAATGACTCGAGTTGACGAAACTTTAATAATACTGTGTATCTTAGAATGACCCGTGTTGATATAATATTGATGACGATACATTTATTTGGGGTGCAAGGTAGCTCAACCCAATGCCATTTTTCGGACGGTGGAAATATTCGGTTTATGAATCTGCGGTCAATCTTCATTTGACTTGTGATCTTAGTAAACCATTTTGGAAGAGACTCTCGGTATTCCGTTCCAAGCGGTGAAGCAAAATACGTCGAGATATGGGTTCCACAACTTTGCCTCTGGAGGATATGACTTCCTATGTGGTGTATGTAAGTTGTACTAATGAATGTTTTAGCTCAACTGCAAGAGAAAAGTGTCATTCCTTCTTTTGTTTTTTGTGTTTGCTTCATCTTTGCAACTTCTTTTTGTATTTTTTTTGATTGGAGGTTTAACGATCACCGTGAGCAACTCAATGGGCTATAAGCAGTCGCCCGTCGCTAATTTAGGGCCACTGGTCCCAGGGAAGGGAGAGAGCCAGTGCCGTAAGACAAACATAACATCCATGCCTCACCGGAATTTGAACCCGGACTCCTTTCGGATGAATGATCAGAAGTAATCGCTTAGACCATTGCGCCACCGGGGCGGCCTTTTGTATTGCAGTTGATGATTTCTGTGAACACTGTGAACTAAAAGTAACCTCTCTGATGGTCGAGTCGTCCGATATGAGCCTGGGTTTGAGCCCCCGATTATGTAAGGGTAGTGTGTCTCTCTTACGATTCTGGCTCTTCCGCTTCCCTGGAGATAGTCTCCCTAAATTAGGGACGGTTGACTACTTATATCTCTACAAGTTGCTCGCCAAACCCCAAACAAAAAGATGTAAAGGTAGAAGCAGATGCCTAATTTTCCTTCCAGATAAGGGAGGCAACTTGGATTGAAGATGAAAGCCAGTGTTCCACTCGGATCTGTATCTCAAGATCTCACAAGAAGCTGCGATTCTAAATTTTGGGTTTATTACCCTTTTTGATTTACAATAAAAACAAGTCATGAAAATGAAATTGTTATTTCAAATAAAATGTTCCAAAATCGACATAATCTTTTATCTTGCCTTTCAATTTTTACACACCTATCCTATATTCAGCTGTTCCCTTCGGTAATGCCGAACGGAAGTATGAAGCAAATGTTCCCTACAGGATTATTTGTGCTCATTATTTCTTTAATTTTCTTCTACTTTAGCCAATAAAATCTCAGTGCGCAGGTAATTTTTACTAGGAAGTAATCGCTACTTCTTACCTAATGCTACTTTCAACCTGTTGTTCAAGTTCAATGCTGCTTGTAGTGTTCTAAAAGCTACATTGTTCGCATAAGTCATATATATGACTGTTACTAAAAGATTTGGAATTACAAAAAGATTAAAGAGTAAAGCCATCGAAATATAATTTTTATTTTATTTTCACCCAGAGAGATGAAATTAAAAAATAAATATTTGATGGGAAAATATATATATATATACGATTTGGATTCCAAGGGACAGGAAAAGACCCAGAAGAAGACCACATGGGAAATGGGTGGATGAAATTCGAAAGTATGCGGGAGTAACATGGAGGAGACTGGCCCAAGACAGACCGTTGTGGAAGAAACTTGGGGAGACCTTCGTCCAGCAGTGAATTGATAATGGTTGACAATGATGATGATGATGATGATGATGATGATATATACGATAAGCACTGAAACTGCAAGAAAACTCTGATTCAGAAGAACGAAAGGTGAGATAAAATTATAATCCACCAGGAGAAAATGCAGAAACCGACACCTTCTGATCTATTTATGGAAGTATGAGAGCTTTCATTTGTGCTAGCCCTTGATGAAGCTATAAATGACAACTGCCATATGTTCTACAGTCCTTCCTTTTTCTCCTGCATGGTGGATTATAATTTTATCTCACCTTTCGTTCTTCCAAATCAAAATGTTCTTGCATTTTCAGATTTTTACTTTGCTTCCCGTGTTATGTTTTAGATTTTTCTGATACGCAGCCACTGGCGCTTTAGAATTTCAAATGCTGTATTGTAAATTAATGAGTATCTTTTAATTCACCTTTTCTTTAGCACCTGTCGTAAACAGAGAAACAAATTTCACCCAAATAAATATTTCGATCCTCAAAATTTATAATTTCAAAAATGATTAGCAAATCATTATGTTCCGGACAGATCTTCTAGAGTCCTAAAGCTTTCGCTTCAGCGTAGTTCCTCAATAAAAATATTACTTGAGTTTTTCATGCGTCTTACTACGTAGGAAACATTCATAGTTGCTAATAAACAAGGCAGTAATTTGATATGGATGTTTATTTTCGTGAGAAAATCTGACCGTGTTTTCCGAAGCAGTCAAACGACGCAGTAAGAGTTCTCGAGCGTCCTGCTCCGATAAAATACTTTTCCATGGTATCTGGCAATCGAATTGCATAGTTCTTTTGCACCAGTAGCGCCATCACACGTTGAGGCGTGCCAAGCGCTTCAATTGACCGTCACAAAATGACGTTCACAACCGCAGCTCAAAAGCGCCGCAGTATTTATTAAACCTCTCCACTTAAGTCGAAGCCATTCTTAAACGAAAGAGGAAAAAAAATCGTACGGAAAAAAACAAAAAACAAAAAAAAAAAAAAAACACGAAGAGGTAAAAAAAATCTTGTGAATCCTCTCTCTCATAGTCCTTCCCCCTGAAAATATTTCGCACAGTAAAATGCAGAGGAACAGCAGATTAGAAGTGACACTGGGCGGGAGGAGGACGGAGGTGTTGTTAGATAGGAAGTAGCAATTACGGGTTAGGGGAAAATTATATGGGCGGGCGCAGCACGGCGGAAAATCATATGGCGCGTGGTGATGGGACGAAACCACGAATTATATAGAAATGAATGAAGGGAAAAAAATTAGAGTGAGAGAATAAAGGAAAAGTGAATGCATAGTCCGAACCCGATGGAAACGAGACGAAAAAGTCTAAAAAATAATAAAGTAAAGGCAAAGTTAGACTGAGAAATTATAAAAGTCAGCGACATTTCTCTTAGTTTTTGATTTTCTTATGCTCTCCTTCACATTTTTTGCAGTCCTGTTTTTTTTAATATTGTCAGTTAAGGATCACATCTTATAATTTCTATCCTCTATCAAAAGTTACAACGCTTAACAGCGAAGGCAATAGTTTAACCTGCGTTTAACCGAGAGATTAAAAATCTAGTCTCTCTTAAACTGCAGACTTGGTCAGTTTCATTTATGGAATTATCTACTAAAAACAGAGCACGTTTAAGGAGGCAGGAAGCCCGGTGGTTGGACGGTATTTTGGTGCCCCAGTTATTAGTGTTACTTCTAGGATTTCACTATGGGTGGGTGAATAAAAATATCCAGGAGAAAACATTCCCAAAATATGATGAGAAAGCCACAAAAATATCCCCGGCGTATTGAAGCGTGTATCTCATGATTCATGGACAAATCAGAGGTACCAAGAAAATGTAAAAATGCATGACTAAAAATTGGATACAAGTTAAGTTCTGCTTTAACCCCTTCCCACCTCTTCCTCCCAGGGTTGGGTTCAGCTTATAGAAATTATATCGAAGTAGTGGACAAAATAATGTGATCCAAATATCATGATTCAAACCAATTCTTAATGTATGAAGAATTTCCCCAATTACAGATGTGTACAAAAAAAAATTCTGTAATGCTTTCGAAAGATTTGAGGATGGACTGGGGGGGGGAACTATATTTTTTGCGGACTCCTGCTAAAAAAGCGGAAAGAAATAGAAGAAAATGTTCACAAGGCAGTTTCTTATAGCTTTTGTGCTATCTACAAAAAAAAAAAAAAAGAAAAAAAAATCCTGTAGAACTCTGTCAATTCTACAAGCATTCTGCATAATTCTGGGGCCCCTTGAAAATATGGGGCTCGGGGCTGCAGCCCCTATCTCCCCGTCTTAAATGGGCTCTGACTAATAACTTTGTCACAAGTTGCTAATAGAACTGAAACCAGATTTTTCAGCTGAGGATGCAATTCAGTTATTTAAAAAAAATGAAGCATTTTAAATTTGAGTTATATCTATGGCGGTCCAGAAAGGAACATGAACTTTACTCATACCCACAACAGATACGTATACGAAGCAAAATGTAAGTTGTACTCTGGGATATCTGTCGTAATAGCATTTTTTTTTCTTTTGGAGGGTTAAAAGACCACAGTGAGCAACAAAGTGGGTAAAAAACTGTCGCCGGTATCTAAATTTAAGTTCCCTGGCTCCAGGAAAGCGAGAGAGTCAGTTCCGTAAGACAAACACAACATCAATGCCTCATGGGGTCCGAACTCGGACGAATAGTCAGTTGAGATCACTGCGCTACCGATGTGGGGTAGTAGCATTTGTGCGTGGGAGAGCTGTATGATGTCCGACAGGGGCAGTTGTAACACGAGGACGTGCGTAACGCATTTCTAATGTACGTTAATGATAGCTCATAAACTCGATTGTCACTCCAAGTTAGAAGTTCATTGAAGAAACTTTTTTGCACATAAAAAAACTGGAATCGTACGATAATCCAACAAGAAGTATCCGCCGTATACGGGAAGAATGCGACTTCTCGTATTATAAGTGGTGCCAACAGTTTGAAAATAGCTGAACAGGTCCTGAGTCAAGTTTCGCACATTAGTGAGATGATTGTGGATTATAGCCGGAATAAGGAAATGACGAGTGCCATGGACATTTCCTATTGCAGTGTGCATTTTGTTAAACATAAATTGTAGGATGGATTCCAAGCTCTCTAAAGAACCAACTCAAAGAAAAACGTTTCTTGTCGTCTTTAGTCTTTCTGCAACACTATTCCGCGCAGGGTCAGAACTTTTTTGTAAGAATCGTTGAAGGTGATGAAACGAGGGTGCACCATTTAAACTCCAGAAACAACAGATCGTCGACAGAATGGCATTACACCTCCTCACAGACCTCGAAAAAATGAAAATACACACCATCTGCCAGAAAGGTCATGGCAACCGTGTTTTTTGAAAGTGAAGAGGTTGTGAACACTTGGATCATGACGAAAGGGTTCACAACAAATGTAGTGATTCTGAGAAAGGCCATTAACCACAAAAAAGACTCTGACAGTTGAACGCCGAAAGTATTCTTCTGCACAAACGCACGCCTCACAAAGCAGCCTCAACACAGGAATTGCTGAAGTTCACGTAGGAAGTGTGGCAATAGCAACTCTATAGTCCTGATTTATCCCTTTACTACCACCATTTGTTCGGTAAATTTAAAAAGTATTTGGGAGAACAGAGGCTTTCTCCAGATGAAGACATCAAAGAAGCGGTTTTGGCCTCATTGATTGACATTGGAGCAGATATTTACACTCAGGAAAAAGACAAATTAATCACGTTCGAAAAAATGTTCAAATAACCAATGCGACTATGTGGAAAAGAAGATTCTGATTGTAACTTCATTATAATATATTTACCGTTTTCACATCCTTCTTTTTTTGGTATTCAAGAGTGCAACTTACATTTTGATTTTTGATACGCTCTTATACCATGTCCAGCTGTTGAGGCCAGCCAGGAGCATTTTTAAGTTTTCAGCAGGTCTGTTCGCTCTCATTCGTAGATGCCCTATAACATGGTGAGATTTGATTACATATGAAATCAGTTTCCAAGGAATACCTTGCAGTATGACTTCTTGTTCAGTTGCAGTATCCATAAATGTTCTTCATACACAAAGTTCCATTCTTTACATTAATGCTTTACGAATACTGTCAAAAGAAAGGAATTCATGCTAGAAATATAGTAGTGTATTATTTTTCAGGGATAACAGGGGTCAACATGCATTTTAACACTGAGAATACGTTTGAATCTCATTTTTAGCCCGTTTTTCCAACCACTTGAGTGCTTTTGCAAGTGCACAATATCAGATTTCAATCTATGATCAAGACGATTTGAAAGATGAAACAGGTAAAAATAAATAAACATTGTGCCACCTAAAGTTTTGTTATACGTCATCCAAGAGGAGAGTGAAGAACGTCAGAAAGTATGCATCCGTCCTAAGAACGACGACAAAAGGCCCTCTGCTCAAAAGCCCTCACTCAAAGGTAAAAGGGATTAGGAGGGGAAGCCTTAAATAACGCAATCATCTGTTCAACTCTTAACACAAAATACACACAGAATTTTTTATTTCTTTTGACTTATTGCAGAAGCTTTTCTCTCCTTCTTCGGTTCCGATTGAAACTGGTGATTAGAAATAGCCATAATCCAAGCCACAAAAAGAAGAAAATCGATAGAGTCAGAGAAAGAGAGAGAGAGAGAGAGGACATTCCCGTGGCCAAACTGAGTTCCGTACAGATATGTTAAACTAGAAAAAACAATTCCAGTCACAGGGGAAAATTAGATGGCAAATGAGTATCGGTGTCGTTCATCTTATAAGAAAGATAATACAAATACGCAAAAAAGCATAGTAGATTTTACTCACTCATACTTTGACATATCAGTTACAAGATTTGAATGAAGCATGCTCATACTAAGCTTAATAGAGGTCATGTAGAGCTTTAATGTAAAATGGACGGTAGATATGGTTATTTCCTTATGCTGCAACTAAAACCCTAACGTACTTCACAATAAAGTTTAAGTCGTGCTACGGATATTTAAATTAAACAAAGCTAATTAGGCACTGAATAGCATTAATGGGCAGTTTTAAAGGAGTCTTCTACTTACGATATCCAATAATGATTATTTGACATCATTAATGACACATATAGGTTAGCACAACATCAACTGTGGAATGTAACTCTAATTCGTAGTTAATCCAATATCACTTCAATATCTGAATATGCCATAACACAGAATGAGTATTCTGTGTTGCAAGCGTCTTACTAACTCGACAACAATTTGGGACCATTCAGGTCCCAAATTGTTGTATATATTATTGAAATAAGAACGCATATCATTTAACGTTAGCGATTCAGTCAAGCTCGTATACATTGAACTTTAATTGTTCTACATCCATCAATTCTCACCAACTGCTCTCATAATAGATATCTACGAGGTTTTAACCTCTCTCTCTCTCTCTCTCTCCCTCTCACTCTAAACTCTAATTGTTCTACATCAATTCTCACCAGCTGCTCTCATAATAGATATCTCCGAGGTTTTAACCTCTCTCTCTCTCTCTCTCAACTCTAATTGTTCTACATCAATTCTCACCAACTGCTATCATAACAGATATCTCCGAGGTTTTAACCTCTCTCTCTCTCTCTCTCTCTCTCTCTCTCTCTCTCTCTCTCTCTCTCTCTCTCTCTCTAAACTGCAATTGTTCTACATCAATTCTCACCAACTTCTTTCATAACAGATATCTCCGAGGTTTCAACCTCTCTCTCTCTCTCTCTCTCTCTCTCTCTCTCTCTCTCTCTCTCTCAAATCTAATGTTTTACATCAGTTCTGACCAACTGCCCTCATAACAGTTATCTCCGAGGTTTTAACCTTTCTCTCTTTCTCTCTAAACTCTAATTGTCCTACAACAATTCTCACCAACTGCTCTCATACCAGATATCTCCGAGGTTTTAACCTCGCTTTCTCTCTCTCTCTCTCTCTCTCTCTCTCTCTCTCTCTCTCTCTCTCTAAACTCTAATTGTTCTACATCAATTCTCACCAACTGCTCTCATAACAGATATCTCCGAGGTTTTAACCCCCCCCCTCTCTCTCTCTCTCTAAAATCTAATGTTTTACATCAGTTCTCACCAACTGCCCTCATAACAGTTATCTCCGAGGTTTTAACCTCTCTCTCTCTTTCTCTCTAAACTCTAATTGTTCTACATCAGTTCTCACCAACTGCTCTCATAACAGATATCTCCGAGGTTTTAACCTCTCTCTCTCTCTCTCTGAACTCTAATTGTTCTACATCAATTCTCACCAACTGCTCTCATAACAGATATCTCCGAGCTCTCTCTCTCACTCTCCCCGATACTTTTGTTGACAGCATTACTATCACTCTTGTTCACATATGTCATTCACTTTTGACCGAATGTAGGTTACCAAAGAAACATTCACCAAGAGAGAAAATGTAGCATTAAGATTAGAAAATGCTTAACCAGAATGGACCAAAAATTACATAAGAGTGCAGGAAGCAAAAAAGAACGCTAAATTAGAGTACACTCAGCAGTACAACCTGAGGGAGATAAGATGGATAGGTTCTGTACGTTTCTATCATGGCATCGATTTACACTCTTCTCTTAGTCAGTGCTAAGTAACGCAACACAACAGGTAGATTATAGTTCTCAAAGTTTTTAGTCAGAGCGAATCAGAACTTCTTAACATCGTTGAAGTTTCTACAGAACATTGTTTTCTTAAAGTATACGAACCATTCATTCTACCTCCTTTAGGCTGTACCTCACACACGATGATGCCTCACAAAAATCTTTTGATAGCCAAAATTAGCACTTCAATAAACCACGTTCATAATTCAGACTTTTCGTTTTTCGATCAGTTTACATGTGGCGCATGTTAATGTTATCTTTCTTATATTTACATGAAGAAGATGAAAAGTTTTCCTCGCATGCGATCTCAAAGAAGAATTTCTTACCTGGATGACCCTCATGTTGAGGCCCGTCTCCTGCGCTAGTTGTTCCCGTATATGCCTTGTGGGCTTTGGCGTCGCTGCGAAGGCGGCCTTTAATGTTTCCAGCTGTTTGGCCTTGATGGTCGTCCGAGGACCCCTTCTCTTTGTTCCCGGTGCGTTTTCGTCATTTGGGGCAGCGGACTGAGTGGACGAATTCGTGGTCTCATTACTGCTCGTGCTTCCGTTCGTGGAGCCACCAGTCCCTGGCACAGTGTTCTGACCACTACCTGATAGTCCAACAACAGTCCCACTGCCACCTCCAGGGGTGTGCTGGGGACTGCTAATCGAGGTAGCTCCCCCGTTGAGACCATTGTGCTCCCGCTCCACACTGGACTCCCTTTCACTGTCCCTTCCTCCAATGTGGGTCTCGGCATCGTGGTGGGAAATCCCATCCGCTAGCTCTTCAAGTTCGTTAACTTCGGAAGGAGAGTTCGCCGTTAGGACTGGAAAAAGAGAAGAAAAAAGAGAGAAGCAATCAAATCAGAGAATAATTTCTACGTTTTTACAAGTGTGGTTCACTCATTACTTCCGAGCATATTAATTAACAGCTATGTTAGAACTAGACACAACCCGCCATAAATGGCGGAATAATAATAGAAATATAGAAAGGCAAATTCCCGTTTGTGAAAATTTTCTCCTGAAAAATACAGCGAATGAAAAAACTTTTAAAAAAGAATTTGTGGTATTTATGTTGAAGTGTCGCCGTATTGTGTATCTTTTTTAATCCAAAAAGCATTTGTAAAAAGATTAATCAATTAAAAAAAATTATTTCAATAGTTTTAGCTTAAAATAGCATTTCATTTGTTTACATGCTCGATTTTTTGTGTTTAGCAGTAACTTTGATAGTAGAAGACGCCACTTTACTAATCCCAGTCATTGAACTTAATTACTCGTGAATGGAGGAAAGAACGAACGCATGAACCTATACAATTGAGAAACGAATCTCCCCGAAGAAATAATTTTTCATAAATACATGGTAGGCATTGTAGTGTTATTATTGGCATATTTTCACCTTTTTCCATGTCACCACTTCCTTCAGAAAACTTGAAAATTTTCATCGTCCTGGACGGGGATCGAACCCGCACTTCCCGATTTCCGGTCGAGCATGCTAGTCATTACACTACCCAGGACAAGAAAATTTCAAGCAATGATGATGTGCGAAAAGGTCGTGAGGCGCCACGATGGGGCAGGAATAGCTTCGACTATCGCAAAAATCTGAAGATTCTCATATATTCATTGAGTGGCCACTTTATTAAGACCATCCCCTCAGTACTTCGTTGGGTCACCTTTTGCCTTTAAGACTGCGTCGATTCTTCGTGGCATGGACTCCACGAGATGTTGATAGGTGGTTTGTGGAATCTGAGACCATGCTTGATGAATAGCACTTTCCAGGAGTGTGAGATTGCAGGGTTGTGGATCCAGCTGTCTGATGGCTCGTTCAACTTCATCCCACAAATTCTCAATGGGGTTGAGATCTGGAGATTGTGGGGGCCTCCTAAGCAAAGTAAACTCACCCGGCATGTTCCTGAAACAAATCCTGTACAATACGAGCACTATGGCAGGACGCATTATCTTGTTGAAAGTAGCATTCGCCATTGGGATAAACCGTCCACATGACAGGATGCACTTCGTTCGCAACGATGTTTAGATATGATGTGCCAGTCAGACGTTGATCAACACGAATTAAAGGGCCCAAAGAATGCCAGGAAAACATTCCCCAAACCATAACGTTGCCTCCACCAGCTTGAAGGGTTGTAGCAATGCATTTGAGGTCCATGCTTTCGTGCTGTTTCCGCCAAATTCTCACTCGGCCAACGGCATGGTGCAACTGAAAACGTGATTCATCGGGCCACATAATTTGTTTCCAATTATCGACTGTCCAATTCGTGTGCTCCTGTGCGAACTGGAGACGTTTTCTCTTGTTAACTGCAGACAGCAAAGGTGTTCGAACAGGTCTTCGGCTGCCATATCCCATCCGATGCAGTGTACGGCGAACAGTGCTTGCAGAGATCATTTGAGGGGATCCTTGATTAAGATGGTCTGTAATTTGCTGCACTGTTGCCCTTCTGTTGTCTGTTACCAGTCTGGACACTCTCCATTCCTCCCGAGCAGTAACTAGTCGATGACGACCACACGTTGCACGTAGAGACCCAGTTTTTTGCCTGACAGTCCAGTCTTTAAACACTTTGACAACAGCTGCTCTGGAACATTTCACGAATGCGGCGGTTTCGGTGATACTCGCTCCATGGCTCCGAGCTCCTACAATCATCTCACGTTGAAAGTCCGTCAAATCGCATTTTTACCCATCTCGTTACCCAAAAATCACTTCTACTACTGTCGCAAACACTAAGCTTTCCCTTTTTATACTAGCCTCGGCGTCTGGCGGCAACAGCGTGCAGCCATAGCTCATTTGCTTAAAACTGTTAGGTGGTCATAATAAAGTGGCCACTCGGTGTATATGTTGAGTTGCTTGAAATTTCCTTGTCCTGGGTAGTATAGCATGCTCGTTGGGTAAATCAGGAGGTGCGGGTTCTATCTCCACTCCAGGACGATGAAAATGTTCAAGTTTTCTGAAGGAAGTGGTGACATGGAATTAGGTGAAAATATGCCAATAATAACATATCAACCTAGCTGGTTATGGGAAATAACTGTTGATTAGTCTACACTGGCTTCCTTGCTTATCTTCCCACTGAGACACTGATGATCCAGACTAGGTAGGTACCAGTTTGCTCGTAGTAAATTCTGCTATGGTGAAGAAATGCGTTTTTTCAAAAGTGATTGCGTGAAGGGATCTAACTGTTAAAAAATGCCATTAATGATCTTCATGATTATGATGATCCTGGTTCGATTGGAATGATTGTGTAATCACTATGCAAAACATTTCGGTTAAAACATATCGGTACCGGAAAAAAAAGTATTTTTATTTATCTGCTAGTGATTGTCATTCTTTCAGACCATATTACATGCAAACTATTTCTACTCACACAATTAGAGAATGATGGAGCAGAAAAACTACTGAAACTTTCTACCAGGAAAGAATCCCTGCGTTACTTTCCTCACTACGAGAAATGAACTTAAAAACAACAGGAGACAGGCCACTCAGTCGAAAGTGCTGAAGTTTTTGAACCAAAATTTAGATTTTATGGTTATCCTTAAACAACATTCGGATATTTTCGGAAAATTTGCGGTGTTTGGTTTTACAAACATTTTTTGCTTATTTCTGTGATGATGCGGGAGAAATCATTTGACCGTCCGTTCAGCTCATATAAACATGGAAAAGTTCTGGAATTACACAGCAGCGTCAACCATTGGAACAACTAAAGTGATTGAAAAAATCATAAACCTTCGCTTAACGATGCGATAGTATTGCTTCTACGGCTTGCATTACTCCGAAATGCAAAACATTTCTGAAATTCCTTTGATATTAAAAACCGTCTGGAAAATATATCACAGTTCAGCTTCAGCAACGAAACCTGTAAGATAATCCCATTAAAAACTGGGGAACCAGGAAAGACTAAGTAAAACTTAATGAGATAAGCTCGGCACCATTTCTTGTTCGTACGTCCTTCACCAGGGGCTGAGTCTTCCACAAAGGAGCAGTTAGGATACACAGTCGGCATGCCTGAAAATATATTCAGGTGTCACTGAAAGCTCAACCTGTCCCAAGAAATCTCATGCTGATCACGGCAAAAAAAAGTACGGCTACTGTGTGTTCAAAGTACTCCTTTGCAAAAGACTCAGTCCCCAGTAAAAGTACCACTGATAAGAAAAGCCTCTCTCTGCTTATCGTACCATTAAGCTGTACTTTTAGCCTTCTTTGGTTTCACCAGCCTTTTTAATGCCATCGCAGGCATTTTTCTTCTCTGGAATTTCTATTTTTCCCTAACGAATTAATACACTGATTAATAAACAAATAAAGGAAGCTATTGGATTAGAGGTTTTAAAATCACGTAAAAGAACACAGTTATAGCCAGCCGGTTGCAGTTTCGAAACAACATTAGTTAAAATGCGAATGTAACGGAATTTTGCGTATTTATTCATCCCATTGACTTTTTTATATAATTACACAAGGAATGAAAGGAAATTCTTCGTTTGATTATTGATAAAGCCAATTATTTGCTCCCAAACCGTTATTATGATCAATACTGGGAAACTCAAGAACCGTACTGTCACTTTTGCCTTTCTGTGTTTCTCAGCAGATGTTAAAACGATGGACTGGGACGAGAACGGTTTGAATGTGTGACGTATCACAACCTTGATACCACGTAAGCTATATAAACAAAGAGCTTTGTTGCTATTCAAACAACACTTGCGTGCGCAGTTACATCTGAAATTATTATTTTAAAAGTAGCAAACAGTCGTTGAAAATCTTTCCCCAAAAAGTGACAGAAAAGGGTATCTGTATCTATAAACATACCGAAGTGTTTGAAATGAAAGTTGGCATAGTAGGACAATTTAAGTGCCAAACTTGAAGTTGATTCATCTACCCGTTCCGAAATTAGTTTGGGACGAAATTCGGTATTTAACATCAAACGTCCTACTGAGCTCTGTTAATGAAGTCATGTTTCCATTCGACACCTAAGACATGTGCTTCAAAGGTACGGTAAGAAAGAAAGCGATCGTTTTGATGATGTGAGCGTAGCCTGAGGACTTGCACATTAAAGCGCAGACTTCAAAAACACTTTGTTTTTTCTTCTGCTAGCCGAACGTATGCTATCAAGGCGTTCTATTTATCCTGCGGTTCTATGTCGTTCGTATCCAGATGAAACAGCAAGGTGTAAGAGAGTTTCAATCTTAGTTTTTACAGTTTTACCATCTGAGCATACAGAAAACGCCAAGGCAGCAACATCATCTGATGAAAGCCTCCTTGTAGCTGTCATTGCAAAAATATCTTGGGTTTATGATGTTATTTACCAATGTGGGTTTATGGTAAAGAGCCGCCCCGGTGGCGCAGTTGTCTAAGCGATGGCTTCTATTCATTCGCCTGAGAAGGGTCCGAGTTCGAATCCTAGTGAGGCATGGATGTTGTTTTTGCCTTACGGCACTGGTTCTCTCCCTTCCCTGGAACCAGTGGCCCTAAAGTTGGGACGGGCGACTGCTTATGCCCATTGAGTTGCTCATGGTGGTCGTTAAACCTTCAATAAAAAAAATGGCCTAGGGTGCTATCTACGGTTTTCTTTATCAATGCATCCAAAAGGCAACGAACTATCCGTTTCGATTTTCATGGAAAATTTAATTGCCAGGTATACAGAAATAATGTTTTCTAGGAAAGACTGAATGTCCTCTGCACTATATTTCAATACAGAGAAGATATCATCTACGTATCTTGGCCACGTCGACGGTTTCCGTGAAAATCCATTCAAAATTTTATTTTCAAGGGGTCTCAGTACTTCCTCGGCTGACACCAAAGAAAGTGAAAATCACATAGGTTCTTCACTAGTCTGCTTGTAAATATTGTCTTCATAATGGAAGAACGTGTTTCTGGTGACGAGGCCGAATACTGTTGAGATGTCTAGTATTGTTTCCGGCTTGAAGCTACCAGAACGCCATAGGGCTTCATTAACATATTCATTGGTTGGAATTGACGGGTACACTGATACTATATCAAAACTTCCTGTAGTGTCATCCTGGGATACACTAACGCTTTTGATCTTATTCATGATTATCCGAAGGAGGCCATGAAGTGGTCTGAATCCGGTAACGATTCCTCAGCAACATGGAGAGTGCCTTTTCAAGGTGGTATGTCGAGGCACCAGTTTTAGGAACAGTCGGCTTCAAGGGGTAACCTTACCTGTGATGCTTTAATCCACCGTAAACGCACGGGATTTTAGGCCCGAGCGGTACTGGTGCCGCAGGCTAGAAGGAAATACTCTCATTTTCGATCGCGCGCGCTGTCCTCTTTATTACAGCATTTTCTGTTCTCTTTACCATGTAATTTTAAGAAGTGTTACATCACACAAATTGGACTACGCCGCTATTAAATCTACAGTCAAGTGGAGATGACTACCGTAAAACTACAGTAACGTAACGATTGGCTTGGAAACCGAAATTATGTAATCCGTTTCACTCTACCCTATCGTTCGTACTTTTTATTTTCCTATTCACTCAAAGCCAAATATTCTAAACTTAAAAATAACTTGCTTTTACAAAGATGTTTCTATTATAATCGTTGCAATGCGTGTGCTTGGTGTTTCTGTGGGAAGAAAGGGTTCCAAACAGTTTTTCGAAAAATTTCTAACTGGTCCTAACAGTTTTTCCAATAGTTTTTTAACTGGTCCTAACACTTTTTCCAATAGTTTTTTTAACTGGTCCTAACAGTTTTTCGAAAAGTTTCTGCGAGATTACTTTGTTTTCGAAATTTGCAGTTTCTGGTACACTGTCTATGTGCTCCAACAGATGTAGTTAGCTTCGCTTTGCCGAGCTCTGAAACAAAAGCGTCTTAAAGAACTTTTGCTTGTTCTAGCGTTCAGTTGATGAGAATGGAGGGAAATGCAGAAAAAGCCCTGATGAAACGGAGGGAAATGCAGAAAAAGCCCTGATGAAACGGAGGGAAATGCAGAAAAAGCCCTGTGAAAAGATACTGAAAAAGTCCTATGAGAAGGTGCTTTAAAACATTTTTTTTTTTTTTTTTTTTGGATAGCAAGTTGGAAGAAACGAGGAAAGTTATTTCAAATATTATTCGAAAGCAAAGAAATTTTCAGATTACTTCCCGAAGTATTGAGTGATAATTTCTCTTTCGTGTGTTTTCAAAATGCCAAACTTTCAGAGAAATATATTAATATTTGTGCTATAAATTTAATTTTAAATAACAAATGTAAATACGTGTATGTAATGAATATCTTCGTGCACACAACGATGTATGTAAGCAAGTACTAAAATAAATGAAAAAAATAACTGAACGTTAATTTTCGAATATTTTCCAGCATTTTCTTTTCTTCTTTTTTTTTTTTTTCTTAGTTGAACACCTATGAAGTGTTATCGTTTTTTGCGCTTTGAATTTAAAAGAAATATGGAGTGTCGTTTTGCGGAACCGACGTGTGGGAACCTCCCATCCGAAGAGAGAGTTTCTTCCTCAAAGGCCGACCAGTCGTTTATTATCCAATTCATGCAGCCACCAAATGGGCTATTTATGAATCATAAGGCGGTGGGGACACGTGTTAGGACCCATGCCGACGGGGGTCCACTTAATTTGTCATTATGCCCCCCTCTAACGCTGACAATCCCCCAGCGACGCACTTGCCACCGGAGGCGCTTATGTTGCCATTGATTTGTCGCCACATGTCGCACCAGACACCAAGTGACCCTTGCTTCCTATATATACAGTCCCATTTTTATTTTCCCCAGCAGAAACGGAAGTCACCCCCTTTCCCCAACACACACGCGCGCACACACACACACACACACACACATACACACACCCGGCTCATATCATCAACCGCTCGCTGAAGTTCGACTCATATCGTTATCTTCTATTGCAATGGGCAGATTTCTTCGTGTACAATCTTTCTGTTAGGCAAAAACCACAGCAGAATATATATAGAGAGAGTCGGTGCTGTGTGTACACAATATGAAAAGCCATTCAAAGTCACATTTCAGTGAAATTTGATGCGTTTCTAAAACAATCTCCTAATAATTCCGGCGTATTTTTATAGTTATTTTCTATGATATATGTTATACAACTTTGACATAAGTTAAAAGAAAAGGTGTGATGTATACCACTAATTTAACTTTTCTTTTGAGTTCCTGTGTTCTTCCGTAAATTTAGTTTCTTCTCGGTAAACGTTTTCTGACTTAAGAACATATTATTTTCCCGAAGAGCTTATAACGTAAATGTCTTTTCGTACTGCTACGTTATTTAAAAAAATCACCATACGATGAAATAGTTCCTAAATTAAACCTTAACGGCCAGACGAAACATTTAAAAACAGAAGTCAAACTTACGGAAATGATGCTTTATTTCTCCAGCACAGATATAGCACTTAAAATAACAAATCGGTATCAACACTCCACATTAAACGCTCTACACACCACACAGCACGCTCTACAAGCAACTGTTTACTCGTAGTTTATATCTCTGGTTCTTATCTCATAACAGGCCTACGTCACGTTCATTTCACCTCAATTATGTTGCCAACAGTATTCGTTTGAGAGAAAAGATATCACGTTAAGTGTGAAGTATAACTGAGAACAAACTCAAGATTTACATATGGAAAGAAACTAAAAAGGAAAGTTAATTTAGAATATACGTTACAAGCTTTTTTAAGTTGGGCCGCAATGTTGTTGTTGTTGTTGATTGGAGGTTTAACGACCACCGTGAGCAACTCAATGGGCTATAAGCAGTCGCCCGTCCCTAATTTAGGGTCACTGGTTCCAGGGAAGGGAGAGAGCCAGTGCCGTAAGACAAACACAACATCCATGCCTGACCGGGATTCGAACCCGGACCCCTTACGGACGAATGATCATAGGCCAGCGCCTTAGACCACTGCGCCACCGGGGCGGCGGGGCCGCAATGACTGTGGGTCGGAGGTCATAAAACATAAACACTGATTGTAGAAGAGCAGAGCAGAGAGAATTGTGCTAACTTCTTGAACGATAAGTGTGTTTTAAATAGAGCGACTTGATAGAATTACAATGTTGAGATAATGTCCTATTAACGATAAGTGCATTTGATTTAGCGTCTTGATAGTGCATATTTTTGAAACAACGACTTGTTAGATAAAACTACTTTTTGATAGAGGCAATTTGATGTTGTGATTGTTATATGATTCCAGTTCATGTTCTGGCTGGCATATTGTACTGTGATGATGTATCAATGAAAAAAGATAATCTGGACTTCTATTCAGAATTATTCATTCCCTACCATGACGTTGATGGTTTCCTGTATTTTTTAATGTGTTATCTTCATAGCTTAAGTAACGTAATAATTTAAGCAAACCTTATAGCTACAGCTACAACTATTACAGCTATTAAAATCATTTAAAACCTAATTAATACTTCGTAACAGAAATTCACCTGACAGAAAAGGAGGCATGGTACAGAAACCTGAACGTCCCAGATGCGCTAAATGCAGAACAGGGGGAAATAATGGTTGTACAACTCCAGCCTAACTCTCGATATAACATGGAACTTACATCCAACTTAAACCTGCTGCAATTTCAGCAATCTTCAGTTATTGGTCTAATATCCACTTGGTGCCAGTTGAACTGCGATTGAACAATGAATTGTCCACTGTTTCGTGTCGGTATGACTGAACGCGTATTACCATTACCTGATCAGGTGACAGCGTAAGTCAGGTTGACTTTTGATGCACTTCAACGCTTTTCCAATAACTGCCTAGCGGCAGTTATTTAAAGCTACTCTAACTGCGCGTTAACAACGGTCGCTCTTATTTCTAACTCTCTGGTTCAATTTACCATGCACTTGCCAAACATTATATGCCGCCCCGGTGGCGCAATGGTCTAAGCGATGGCCTCTGATCATTCGTCCGAAAGGGGTCCGGGTTCGAATCCCGGTGAGGCATGGATGTTGTGTTTGTCTTACGGCACTGGCTCTCTCCCTTTCCTGGAACAATTGGCCGTAAATTAGGGACGTACGACTGCGTATAGACCATTAAGTTGCTCACGGTGGTCATTAAACCTTCAAATAAAAAAAAACGTTGTACACTGCTCGACATCGAAATTTCCCTACCCAGAAGGAAATGTTGTGCTACAAGCATGCAAATCGCAGGGCGGGTGTGCACACTCGAAATATGTAAATGATGTTAAACTGGAGCCGCTGAAGTCTCACGTTCGTGAGATAAAGGTGCCAGCAGCAACATGGATGATAACTTGAGGTCGCTAGTGGAAGTGTCGCCAATATTTTAGATTCGTTGTTTGTGCTGGTAAACTGTTCAACGAAGGCCGAAAATGCCAGACACACGCCGTCAGCATGTTTATCGCCTTTCGATGCGTTTCAGAGAGGAAGAATTGTAGGCCTGTGTGAAGCGGGCTGGTCTACGCGTCGTATAGCTGCACATGTGCACCGGGATGCCCGAATTGTTGGACGCTGTTGGCACCAGTGGCTACAGAAAGGTTCGTACGTGCGTTGGAGCGGCAGTGGTGCAGTTCGACAGACGTCAGCACGCCTGGACCGGCGGATTGTTCGACACGCTCGTTCGTCACCGGAAAGCAGTGCAGCCAATATTCGACGTACTGTGTCATCGGCCATGCACGTCGTCATAACGACCCGAACTGCAAACCGAAGGTTACATATGGCAAACCTGCGCAATAGGCAACCGTTACATCGACTGCTATTAACGAGAAACCATCGCAGAGCTCGTCCAGCATGGTGCCAAAGTCATGCGAAGGTGGGTCACGAATGGACCACCGTGGTCTTCAGTGATGAATCCCGTTCCTGTCTGGGTGCTGACGATCGACGGATCCGTATCTGGCGACACCTTGGTGAGTTGACGGATCCCGGTTTCGTTCGCGACTGCCACACCGCTCTTCACGCAGGCATCATGGTATAGAGTGCTATTGTGCAGGACAGCAGGTCCTCTCTTGTCTGTATCACGGGCACACTGTCAGCTCCACGATACGTTAGCAAGGTTCTGCAGCCACCCCGTTTTCTAGCAAGGTAACGCCCGTGTACACACAACTCGTGTTTCCAGACAATGTTTGCAACATGTTCAAACACTTCCATGGCAAGCAAGATAGCCCGATTTATCCCCAATCGAACACCTGTAGGACCACATTGGACGTCGCCTGCAATGGAATCGGCCTGCTCACGATCTCGATGAATTATGGGAGTAAGTCGACCGTGCTCGGTGTTCCATTCCTCAGGACGATATCAGTCGACTGTATGACTCATTGTCACGCCGTATTACTGCCTGTATTGCCGTTCGCGTCGGTGCAACCACTTACTGAGGCGTACTCATTGTACTGCATTATCTCATCTGATAAACTTTGTACGTGGTTGAAAATAACTTCATGATAAACCTTTATGTATTCCCATTTGCATTCTCAATTTCACTGTTCTATCCGCACTCCTTCTGGGTGGAGCAATATCAATGTCTAGCAGTGTATTTAATCTGCTTGAATTTATGGGCACGTATATCGTTTTGTCTTCTAAAGACGGTCCTCATGCCTTTGACTTTTAATGTTAGTTTAATTATTGACAGCCGAGCGAGGTTAAAACAGCTGCCTACAGTTGACTTGGGTTAGTCGTCTGGCCATTTGTGACAATGATGTTTCATTGTCTTTTGTTATGCGCTTGACTTCGGACTACTGTTTCCAACTACTGTCCGCTGAAATTTGCCCTCAGTCCAACTGCTAACTAGCAGGAGTAGCCCTTATTTAAGAACTGTTGTCTACCTTCAGAAAAACGACCTGTGGAATATCGTCGCAAGTAGCACTTGTTTGACAACTGTTCTTTACTTCTGACAGACCTACCTGTGGAATAACGTCGCATAAAGCGCTTGTGCAGCAATTATTGTCTACCTTCGACAGATTTACCTGAGGAATAACGTATCAAAATAAAAAATAACGCCTTGATATGTTGAGTAGAGACATCCGTGTGGTACATTTTACTTAAAAAACGGTAAAGATGTAGCCTGAAGATGGTCAAGTTTGTTTTTAATTGATCTTGTGCGTGTGACACGGGTAAAGCTATTCCTAATAGGAGTAAATCTACGTACTGTAGAGGAGATTGTACACCAACCTCAGCCCATTAAATAACATGTCACATGAAAACTAACGTGCTGTGGTCAAGGCAGATTACGTAAGAAAAGATTTCATTTTAGTTGGTGTCTTATTCACTTGTAGCTTTCAAAAATGTGGGTTACATATTTTTCAGCTGTCCGCTGTTTCAAGTTAACCACAAATAGTTCAGATGTCATTGTCACTGCTCAGGGCATGACCACTCAAGACTTATTATAAGTTCATTTCGTTTCCATAGTAGTTTCATTTATGACTGATATTTCGCTGCTGAGAGCTTTGGATTAACAAAAGAGACAAAACAGTTTTTCAGTGTCTTTTGATGAAGATCTTAAAATGGTTTTCCTTTGTAGATATCGGAATTATCTCTTCTAACTAAACAAATGGACAAATATTTCATTACTGCCAGAATATACTATATGTGAATAAAAATTTGCAATTATTGTACATTCACAAATGGTAATTTCATAGCAGATGAATTTTACCTGATTCAGTAGTAAAATAAATTGATGAATCCATGTACATTTTGCCCGTTCCGTGTAACATTTTCTATAGTAATATTTTCTTTAGTAAAATTTTCAGTAGTAAAATAAATTGATGAATCCATGTACATTTTGCCCGTTCCGTGTAACATTTTCTATAGTAATATTTTCAGTAGTAAATTAAATTGATGAATCCATGTACATTTGGCCCGTTCCGTGTAACATTTTCTATTTTCTTTAGAATGTTTCAATCCCCTTTATTTTCTCTTATCTGTCCATATGAAAGTTTTCGAGCACAAAATTTAAGAACTTAATACGACTTTTATTCAGTTTTAACATAATCATTTGTACCTAGCAAATATGAAGGTTCAAATGAAAAAAAAAAAAAAAAAAAAGTTGGATTGTAGTTATAGGAATCATTATGCACTTGTTGACTCTCGAATGGTGGTAAACAATCTGGACAGCCCTTATCGATATTTAACTTATCCATATCAATCTGGACAGGACTTATCGATATCAATCTGGACAGCCCTTATCGATATTTATCTTATCCATATCAATCTGGACAGGACTTATCGATATCGATCTGGATAGGTCTTATCGATATTTATCTTATCGATATCGATCTGGACATATCTTATCGATATCGATCTGGATATATCTTATCGATTCTAGAATTCTACCTGATAATTTCCTTGCATATCTCTTTCGGTCGCTAAATTCACCTGTATCTCGATATTTCATGATCGTATTATGAATAACAGTCTTGCTCGAATTCACCTTTCTGCTTACGTCATGTTCGTAGTATCCTTCATGATATAAAATCACTATTTGTGCCTTCTGAGTAACACTACATGACGCTTTCTGCCCACTTTTCGCTGTATAGAAAATACGTACGAAACCTCTTAGCATGAAAACCAAAAGCAAATTGACGCTCACACGCTTCCCCCAACTGTATCAAAAGCTTCTGCTGAAGGATGATGTAACACCGACAAGAAGTTGAGTAATACAGACAGTAGCTGACGCAATCGGCAGAAATCTTCTAATACCAAAAGATAGTCTGAAACTTTTGCGAATGGCTGTAAAAGGAAAAACCGAGGCTAAACGTCACTCAAGATAAGAACTGTCATGAACTCTTATTAGTGAGAAAATGTAGTTTACTGAAGATTTATACAGGAACAGGGTCTCAACTGCGTTCTCAAATATAAAAATATTAGCCAAACAAAGAGAAGATGTCTCATACATCGGTTGACAGTGGAAACCGAAATTCTCTACTAGATTTAAAGGAATTCTTGAATTGAACAAATGTGCTTTTTTAATTTGAGATAAAAAAAAAAACGAGCTGTTTTATAATGGAAGTTCAATGATATCTTGTTTGCTTATTCCTGTTTATTCACTGACGCTACGCATTTGGAGGATTTTCACAACATTCCTTATTGAAGGCTAAACGGTAGCCCCGGTGGCGCATTGGTGTAAGCGATGGCCTATGATCTATCGCCCGAAAGGGGTTCGGGTTCGAATCCCAGTGAGGCATGGATGTTATGTTTGTCTTACGGCACTGGTTCTCTCCCTTTGCTGGGACTAGTGACCCTAAATTAGGGACGGGCGACTGCTTATAGCCCATTGAGTTGCTCACGGTGGCCGTTAAATTTCCCATCAGAAAAAAAGAAGGCTAAACGATACCAATAATTTTGTCAGAAGGAATTCCTCTTTACCACTATAGCTACTGCTGTCGATGGTGAGTGAAAAAGCTAAACACAGTTTTGGGATCCTCAGTCCAGTTTCTGATTCAGTCTTTCTCTTTCTTTCAGGTATCTACAAATGGTACTGTTTTTTTTTCTGTTTAGGTTACTTTAGCGATTCTGCATATATAGAAGTTGATTTTTCTCTTCTGCAATCCGGGAGATACAACGGTTGATCCGCATGCGCAGGAACCATTTTGAAACTAATCAGGTATAAATCGGCACATCGGCTTTAAACGCAAGCTAAGGGCACTGCACTCTGAAAAAAGATGCGCATTTTGCTTTGGAAATTATTGACCAGAGTTCGAAAGTTTTGAAACAGCATTCCGCTCAAACCTAAAGACCTGACCAATAGCTCGTGGTGACTGGCCACCCGTTGGAGTCAACTTCATTTATATGTACAGAAAAAATTACTCATAGATCATGCAGCTGCTGGCAGAAGGTTAGAATTATTGGGTGTGTGCAAAAGTTCTACCCGTTTTTGTAATAGATGCAAATGGCGATCGCAGTAGTTACGTCACAGATGACGCTGCAATGCCGAGTTTTCGGCCAGTAAAGTGTAGAACAGTAGAGCATATAGAGGCACTAGGTTTGTCCGAGTAAGTCATTCGTAACGGAAATCACGGATGGTGTAACATGGCATGCGATAAGGAGCACATTAGACATTATTTATTGAACGAGTTCGATAAAGGCAGTACAGCAGCCGCGACTTGCCACAACATATACCAATGTATGGGGAGGATGCAGTTGATGATAGCAAATGTCGCTGTTGGTTTCAGGAATTCCGGGACGGAGACAAAAGCTGTAAAGATCAACCACGTCCTGGACGACCATGCGTGGTTTCTGACGAGGATGTGGACCAAGCCATAACAAATTACCCACATCCAACCATTCAGGAATTAGCGGAAACGTTGTCGGTACACAGAATAACAGTCGAAAGAAGGATGCATGCGCTTGGATTCATCACCAAGTTCGATAACTGGGTTCCGCACCAGCTTTCTGCAAAGCAACGAGAGGAGAGAATCCGTATCTGTGTTTCTTTGCTTTCTCGTCCCGGAAATGAACCGTTTTGGGGACGAATTGTAACGGGTGATGAGAAATGGATACTGTACCGTAATGTAAAGCGTCGACGGACTGTGTGCCAAGTTGCGAAGCCTGCTCCATCGACCTCAAAAGAAGGACTGCATCTCCAAAAGGTTTTGTTGAGTGTTTGGTGGGATGTTCAGGGAATAATCCACTGGGAAGTGTTGGCACCTCACCGAACGATAAATGCTGATCTCTACTACCAACAGTTGGACAGATTGCGAGAACAACTGACATCAAAGCGGCCAGCACTCGTCAATCGCAAAGGCATGACCCTTCATCATGATAACGCCAGACCTCATGCTGCTTTAATCACTCGGCCGAAATTACTGGACTGTGGTTGGGAAGTGATACCTCACCTGCCGAATTCCCCTGACCTGGCACCTACGGACTCGACACAGAAATGATCGATCGTTACAGAACGGCTTCGCTCTCCAAACCCTCGATGACGTGGACGATGTGAAAACGGCATTACATGACTTTTTTTACTCTAAAACACAGGAGTTTTTTCCGGCGAGGGATTCACCGACTTATAGAGAGATGGCAAGAGGTCATACAGAATGATGGCAATTATATGAAATCCCAGGTACGTTATTTGTTGTGTTCTCGTTCTTTCTTTGTAGTCTACAAAAACGAGTAGAACTTATGAACACACCCAATATAAACAAACAAGAAAGATGACACCGAATTTTCGGTTGTAATCAGTACGTCTTCTGCATCCTTTTCGAAACTAAAATAATATTTCAAAGCTGATTTTTAAGAAATCCAAAAATTCAGCAAAGAGGAGAATGCACTTACACAGCCTAGGGAGATACTTCACATAATTTTAAATATGCAGTGAAAATTCACAGTAAGTGGAGCAGATTACAAAAAAAAAAAAAAAAAAAAAAAATCAACCGGATTTCTACAATCGGAAAAACATCCGCATATTAAAATAGCTACTTACTCGGATTAGCTGCTGAAAATTAAAAAAGTTGTGCGTAAAAAGTTTCTCATATGGGAAGATATCACAGGTAAAAAATATTTTCAAATCGAATAATTAGAAGAAGAGATACAGAGGAAAACGTGATATAATTTTACTCCCCCTAACGAAAAAGCTGTGCGTTATTTGAAGAAGAAAATGGGTGCAAAATACTCTTCATAGTGAACAGTATTCTACGAAAGAAGAATTTTTATAATTGAGTAAAATCTTTCAAATACAAGCATACGATAACTTCCAAAGAATGTTTCCAATGCAGTTTTCAGAAGTGCAGGTATTTTTGCAAATACACCAGAAAAAAAAAAAAACATACAACTACTGGTGACCAAACTTCTTTTTCGAGAATTTTAAAGTATATTCATAACATGTTCCACTAGAAACTCTGTCCGACGGGAATTTTTTTTTTCGTATTGGGCTATCAAAAGCAGGTATATCGGGGAAATCGCAATTTACCTTTACGCCCCCTAACGAAAATTGTGCATTACCTAAAAAAAAGGAACTGCATCTAAAATTGTTTTCCTTGTAAATGGCATTGGTCGCCTCGGTGGAGCAGTGGTCTAAGCGATGGCTTCTGACCATTTGTCCGTGATGGGTCCGGGTTCGAATACCGGTGAGGCATGGATGTTGTGTTTGTCTTACGGTACTGGCTCTCTCCTTTCCCTGAAACCAGTGGTCTTAAATTAGGAACGGGCGACTGCTTATAGCCCATTGAGTTGCCCACGGTGGTCGTTAAACCTCTAATCAGAAAAAAAGAAAATTGGTATTAAAGGAAAGGAAGAATTTTTTTCAGTCGCATATTTAGAAGCAATGATATAGAAGAATATGTATTTTGAATTTAATAGCATGTGCATTTACGGCCTCTAGCGGCAAAATTTTGCATTGGAAAATCATTTTTTTAATCGAACTAGTAGTCGCAGAAATATGGTGTCCACAGACAGGCGGACAAAGCGATAATACAAGAACGAACGTTTCCCCCCCCCCCCCAAAAAAAAAACGCGTGCTAAAAATATTGTGGCAAAAATATCCACGTAAAATATTCTCATTCGAAATAACTTATCACATTTCAAAAATGTGAGAACTCAAACTCATTCATTTTGTGCTCACATTCGCTTCTTAAATTTGTTTAACGGTGAGGGGAAAGTATTAGAGGCACTGTCGCTTTGACTACAACGCATATTTGAGAAAGGATGGACGATTCTATCGATCTAAAATCTTTTCCCCAAATCAAGGGAATGATCCCTATCCTCGATAAATTGGCGTCAAAAGTTTGAATTCGCAAGTTATTGCCGTGGAATCATTAAGTCATCGCTTATTTCAGTGCATCAGATAAGTTTAACTTCTCTTAAGTTCATTCTTTATTACCATTTAAGGGGTCACACTATATGTAACATCCATAGCATCAGGGTGGTGCGAATAAAGTGGCCAGGATGTGTTCGTAAATCGATCTACCTCACATTGCGACAATGTGGAAATGAAGCTTCTACTGGATGTGGTAAGGTCAGTCCACAGCGCTAAGAAAGATCGATTCAGTGAAGAACTGCATTTTCTCTATCGTCAGAGTTATTTTCAGCTGCTTTTTTTTTCTTTTTTTTCAAACGTGACTTGCTGAGGTCAAGAGGATTATTTTACAGGATCGTCTGAGATTTTGTATCAAATATACCCGACGAGCACGGGAATGATTAAACGCTGCAAGAGCAACTGAAGTTAGAAGAAATTGATACACTTAAGCAGAATGGTTAGTGCCAAAGACTAACACATTTAAAGGTGGGAGCTGCTTGTGGGAGGCGAAGTTGGAACATGATATCGTTGTCTAGGTTTTGCTTTACAGTATCCATATTTTTCTTAGCTACACGTGTTTTACTCTATTCATTTTCTTTTTTCATTTTTTATATATTAATGCCAATATTGCATTTCGCACGGTGACACTGATTCTTGTTTTTTTCCTTTCTGTACGTGCTCACTTTTCAATCTTCGCTGATTAAATAACATGGAGTATTTAATTATTCTGCTTTGACTCCGGGGATGCCATGTACCATTTGATTAATTTTGGATTAACGATGACCGATAAGCAAAATCATGTAGAAAATTCAATAAATATGACTTCGAATTGCAATTCTTTTCTTGTTAAGATAAATAAATAGATAGATAGATATACCAGGCCACAGGTAGGGAACCTTTTTATGTTGGAAGGCCACATTAAGTTAGCTGTAATCTAACAAGACCGAATTCAAGAAACTTCAATTAGATATACTTCGAAATGTACATTATTTTGTAAAAATCTTACTATGTACTGATTAACTTCGAAAAATGAAAAAAATGTTAATTATAATGTTAACTAACCTTTTAATGACTTCGTTGTGACTGCTTTTTGTTGGAAAGCATTTGAATTTTTGGTTGCAAGATGGTGGTCTGCATCCTGTAGATGCGTATCCGTCATTTGTCACCTTAAGGGTGTCTTGACTTGCGTTAGGTAAGAGAATATAGTTATGAGGACTTTAAAATATCTTCTAAGAGCTCAATCAATTTCATCTGTAGTTCTTTAGGAGACACACAACGAAATCATGAGCGTAGCAGGTGTCAAAATAGTCCTTATGACTTACTTAAATGTGGACGTTAGTCGGGGAGCATTATTTCGTTGAATCTTCTTTTACTCTTTGGCATTTTAAATACGGTCATTTTAAGATTAGAATAAAAATAATAATAATTGTAAAGAAAAAAACGTATTAGTAAAAATAAAAGGATTTGTTCTGCAAAATTTGGATCGACTCAAAAAGCCGCACTTAATGGCCTAAAAGACCCCATGTGGCCTCAAACCACAGTTTCCCTACCCCTGTACTAGACTTGTTCTTAACGCATAAATGAAGACATGATCACCAACACGCTAAAATTCATTACCGGAGAATTTTACTGATATGTTGCCAAATGAAACAAATCCGGGATTATGAAGCGCAAATCATTCCAATTAAATGCTATTTTCCGACAATCTACAAAAAACGTAGCGTGCCGCGTAATTTCTCATGATATGCTCTCTGAATTTCTTTAGTTGCAAGTAGAGGCAATCAAACGTTCTATGTTTAGACTCAATGAACGTTCTAAACTTAAGTCATTAAACTTATGACTCCCCAAAAGTTAAAGTATGGCATCATATTCATATCTCGCGTCGTATGAAAACGTAGTACTTATACTAATAATGTTTTATGTGACGCATGCCTCAATTTAACCTTCCTTTAGAGTTTCCGTTTTCTTATGTAAATTCAGTTACTTCTCGGTTAAACATTTTCTTTCTGAGCGGCACATTTCTTCCTCGAATAGTTTGTATATTTTTTCAACGCTATTAGTGAGTCTGAGCAATGTAAAATGGCGACGTTGAATGTAGATTATTAAGTTTTATGAAGACTTAGAAAGATTGCGAATAGATTGTAAAGGGCTGATGTTGGGAAAGAGATTAATTCTTGTTTGATACATATTGATACCGCCGCTGGCACCAAAATGTTGCGATCTCGTGGGTCGTTATCCTACCTTTGACCACCAAAATGTTACGGTACCGGGCCGAGCTAGGTTAAGCATTCACCGCTCGCCACCAAAATGTTACGACAATGGGTCATTATCCTACCGCTGTCAATCAATTTAACAACCGTAGCCGAGCAATTTGTATATTTCTTCTCTGAGATCCTTCGACGTAGTTCTTGGCGCGAAAATTGTATTATAGGGCATACACTTAAACAATTTGAACCAACCACCTGTGTACACATACATAATGTGTTCTATGACTTCGCTGACTGCCTAAACAAATATTTAATTGGCTATAAAACATAACAATGGCACACATACGAATAAAATTTAGCTGTCTTCTGAACATAAGTATTGGGTCAACTTTGACCTAAATCAGTTCCCGGGAGATAGTTTTAATGAACTTAAATTCCACAGTTCAGTCTTACCATTTCTCAGTTTAGTTCTTGCAATATATCAGTTCAGTTCCTCAACTAATTGCGTAGCAGATGTAACAATAAAAACAAAATGTATCTACTTACATGGATGCTGCCAAGAATAAATGACTGCCTAAACAAATATTTAATTGGCTATAAAACATAACAATGGCACACCTACGAATAAAATTTAGCTGTCTTCTGAACATAAGTATTGGGTCAACTTTGACCTAAATCAGTTCCCGGGAGATAGTTTTAATGAACTTAAATTCCACAGTTCAGTCTTACTATTTCTCAGTTTAGTTCTTGCAATATATCAGTTCAGTTCCTCAACTAATTGCGTAGCAGATGTAACAATAAAAACAAAATGTTTCTTCTTACATGGATGCTGCCAAGAATAAATCCAAATTGTGATTGCACCAGTAAAGTAATACACTACACACCTCCTTTTTTTACCTGGAAGATTTCATTGCAGGAGCTGCGTCCCCTGGCGCTACCGTACTCATACACACACACATCCAGGCGTTTGTTGAGGGAGCATCGCTTCGCCTCATAAGATAAGCGCGACTCTTCACTTCCTCCAATAGTAGGGGATGAATGGGGATGACGATTCCACACTGCAGTGGTTGGCATTCGAACCCGACTTCGCTTTTCATTGGAATGACCACTGTCCACCCACAGACTTCTTAATTCCTCTGTAACTTTGCTTTCATTGAGCCAACCAGTCGCTAATTTTCATTAGGCTCCAGCCTAGAAATTGCTGCTTTATCACGCGGATTTAGGCATTTCGCTGTCTTTATGGCAAAACTGGCATCTCCAGCTGCCCCGAGTTGCTGTATCTCCGTTTCTTACCAAATGCAGGAGAGATTCGCTGCTTCATTTATCCCAATTCATATAGCAGATCCAAGGCATACAGCCCAGCCTTACACATCGGAGAGCGTACAGACAACTAAACTTTCTTCCTTATTTTCACGCTAAGTGCGAAATCTTATTTTTATGCACGGACCACACAGAGAGCAATTGTTCTCGAAAATGCCCCAAACAATTGACGAATTTACGATTATTCGCTAAACCTTTTGTCCCCCATCTTCATTCATTTCTACTCAAGTGGCCCCTCTTCGAAATGTAACTCCTTCCCTGTTTAGACTGGCCGTCAGCTGCGCCCTGGTATTTATGACCTAACAGAGCTATTCTGAGACCACCCTGCCAGAGGGAGAATTCTTCGCCTCTTTTCTGTCCTATCCTCAGATAAAGCTTTCCCTGCTGTTTACACTTTTAAACTCCAATCAAGCCTCGAACATAATTGATACTTAATTAATTTCACACATCCACCATGCCCATTAATTACTAAATTAATGACGGGGTAGGTCGTAACAATATATTATCAACAAATAAGTATAATAAACCAGAGAAAATAATTTTGTCAGTGAATTACATTGATGTTCCTTTGATCTTCTCGTGAGTGGAACACATAAACAAAGTTGTCATTATACGCCAGTCTCTTAGTTGATTCTTTCTGTGGCCGTTAGTAGTTACTTAGTTATTCTAGAAGTTTGAATATATGTTCAACGAAGTTATTTATGAATTTCCCTTCGAATTAACCAGCTACTTAGTAATAACTTAAACGGCGGCTTTCAAAAGTCTAAGCCATACAGCTCATAAGCTACAGGGAAAATAAAATAGTGCTATGCTATAGAAAAAATCAGTGCGCAATAAGATAGTATCTTTCAAAAAATTTATTTTCAACAGGTTTCGTCTCCTTTAGTTCAACAACGACAAAAACGGCACACATATTTTTCGCAGTAAATGTCCATATTTTTCAGAGATAGGACTGCATTCGCGATGCTTCGTATAGGCCACTTCAGCTTTCAAATAAAAAAATACAAAGCGACGATTGAAAATTGTTTTGCTAAGGGGTCTGCACTTCAAGTGTCTTCCACGTCCTCCGTATTCACCAGACCTTGCCCCAAGTGACCAGTCAAAGACGCGATGGGAGGAAAGACTTTCAGATCCGATGAAGAGGTACGGCAGGTGGAGCATGTGTGGCTGCACATGTGACCGAAATAATTATTTTTTTACAGAAATCTATGCGCTTGGTGAGCGCTGGAGGACATGAATTGCACAAAATGGAGATTACATTGAAAAATGATACAATGGTGTATCACATTGTGAGGAAAAAAGTATTTAACGTTTTCATTTGACTCTCCCATTTAGGAACTTAGCTGCATGTTTTTCTTTGTTCTGCTGAACCAGATAACTGAATATTGGACTTGTATGCACGTACGCACAAATGTCTTTGAATCAGCAGTGTGTTCTATCAGAACCTATTCAAAACGCAATTCTAAATCTTTAAGATTTGTTAATAATATCTGATAATGTTATTCGCAAAGTATTTCCTCAGTAGCTTCCATTTCTCATGAAGTTGAAAAAAATTATTCAAACAGAGCATTAATGAAAACGATTACATTTAGAACGGAGCATGAGATAAAATTTTAATTTTAACAAAACAATAAAGCTTTCAGGAACTGCACGAGGATATCATCAGTTTGTGGTTTTTATGGCTCACTATGTTGAACATGTCGAATGTGGTTGTATAAATCACACCGGATACATATAAAATCTATTTCAAATGAGTTAAAGATGTTGCAAATACGTATAATCGTAAATGTATCATTTTAAATGAATAAATGGGGCTGCAAATATCTAAAGTTAACTGCGAAAGCAATAAGTTAACTGCGAAAGCAATAAGTTAACTGCGAAAGCAATATCTCTAAATTTACATAAGTAAACATACTGTAAATCTTTAATGTTCAATGAATAAACGGTAACGGCACCGTAAATCTGTAATAAGTCCAACTCGAGACATAAGTTCCATGATTTACTTACTGGTAAAAAGAAAAATATAAAAGTATTAGACTCTGTTAATTCTCCTCATCTTCACATGAATATTTTCATACCAGTAGTATTATTTACCCCTATTAAATTTACAAAGTAAAAGTTTTTTCTCACAGAAATTGAAGGAAACACAATCTAAATTTCGATTATAAGAAACTTACCAGGCAAAATTAAGTATATACTTTCAGTACTTAGCGCAAAAACCGATGCAAATCCACAAACAATCGACTTTAATTCATGGTAGTATAACAAATTCGAGAAAAGGGAAAAGAAGATGATAAAAAGAACAAAAGCAAAGGCATATTTTGACATGGTTTGCCTTAAATACCTATTAATCTTGAATTCATGTTAAAGAAACTGTTTTCCAAAAAAATTCGCGATCTCATGTAACATCCTAAACAAGACAATCGGATTAAAGCTAATTCCAAATGAGAATTCAAAAACTGACACTCATGCGCATAAAACCTTCCAAAAGAAATTCCCTTTACATTTAATTCGTTTTCATTGACAGAGAACTGTTGGTATCCCAATATAAATGAAATCATTCAGAGAATTTTTAGCTGGTGGAGGGAAAAGAAATCACTTAAAGTTTTATGTTCTGGGAATTATGCGAGCAGAATTTGACAGCTCTCACGCAGTATTACATTTTCACTTAAATGTATTATGTAAGCATGAAAATGCGTGTTATCTACGAATACTTACATATAAATGTGTGGAAATAAATGCTAACGGCACTGCTTGATCTGGTTTATTAAGTTATATTTCCCTTAAGTAATACTGCAAAACTTTCCCTTTTGGTCTCATGAAAGCGCCTTTGTTTGTGCCCACTTATTTATTTATTTTAAAGAAAATCACTGAGAAATAAAAAATGCACAAGATAAAGATAAATTCTTGTTAAAATCACAGTGGTAACACTTGAGAGAATTAGTAAAAGTAAACCGATTAAAATGGAATTAATTGATAAAACACTTTTTAAGATGTTTCAGGTAGGAAAGGATTTCCAAAATATAAATGCAATATATAATTTTATATAAACAGCCAATAAAACTTTATAAACAACTGCTAATCGAGAAATACTGGACCAACACAGTCAGGTCAAAAAGTTATGGCCACCCCTGATGTATGAAAGAACCACAACTAGCATCGAGATTGCGTGCGTAGCAACATATGCAAATCGTGTAAGGCATTTTAAAAGGACAAGGACTTGCGAAAGATATGCAGTTTCACGTGAAAATTGGAAGAGGACGTGACCTAACAGAGTTTGAAAAGGAATGACGATTGGCTACCCGCTAAAGGGTGTTCACGTGGTTAAAGTGTTCCAGGAACGAAAGTAAACCGGAAAGACCTGCAGTAATCGGGGTAATAGTGGACACCCACGGAACACTGACGACCATGGGCAGCGACGACTATCACGATTAGTGCGATCCAACAGATGGGACACAGTGGAACAATTAGCCAGAGCATTTAATGCAGGCACATCGAGGAGCGCATCGCAGAACACAATCCAACGAACTCTGCTCTCTATGGGTCTCCGGAGCCGCCGTACACTCAAGGTACCCATGCTGACGGACAGACATCGACGATTATGGCCTGAATTTGCATCTGAGAGGTGGCATTGGACTATCGAACAGTGAAAGAAAGTCGTCTTTTCAGACGAATGACGTTTTCTGCTTTATCGTGTGGATGGTCGATGGAGAGTACGACGAAACACTGCTGACAGAAATCATCCCGACACGATGCTCGAGAAGAAACAGGCAGGAGGGGACATCGAGTGGGGCATATTTTCCTCGGAATCAGTGGGAGCAACAGGATGAACGCTTCAGACCACCTACTCATTGTGGCGGATCAGATGTTCCCATTCATGATGACTGTCTACCTCGATGTCATGGGTTGTTTCCAGCAAGATAATACCCCTTGCCATATTGCTATGCATGTGTGAGAATGGTTTGAGGAGCATTCCAGTGACTTTAGCTTGTTACCCTGGCCACCGTACTCGCCGGACATAAATCTCATTGAACATCTGTGGAGCTGTCTTGACCAACAGGTTCAAGTATGGATCCACCAGCAATGACTCTTGATGATCTGCGAGAAGAAATGATCTCCCTACAGAAACGTTCAGAGGCCTCAGTGAATCAATGCCACGCTGTATGTCTGCCGTATTGGCGGCACGAGGAGGTCAGATCTCATACTAACAGGTGGTCATAATTTTTTGACTGGACTGTGTATAATGAGACACTTGACTGATCGATTATCGAACACTAATTATTCGATTAATTCAAACACTCGACGTGGATCAGGAACATCAAACAGAAATCATCGCTCTTTTCACGTTAATAAGTGAGTCCGCGGGGCCCCATGAAGCAATCTGCCGTGTAGTTTGGCAGTTAATCACTTGTGAGTCTGGATAATTCGAGACCGCTGTGGTGCAGTGGTAGCATGTCCGGCGCGTAACTGGAAGACCCTGGGTTCGATTCCCCTTGGCGGCCGATGAGAATTTTTCCGAGACTCACTTATTAACGTGGAAAGAGCGATGATTTCTGTTTGGTGACCAATTATTCGAACTGGAGTCTGCCAAGAAATAAAGCAACAGGGCACAACCGACTATAAGAAATAAAGCAATATGCCACTGCTGACTATATCATCATGCAACATACCATTTTCTTTATCATACCTTTTATTATAGAACATACTGGTAGTCTAAACATACTGGTAAACATACTGGTAGTCTAAATATCACACATTTTGCAAGTTGTTACAACTTACTTGTATATATCAGCGACATCGTTCCACTACCTCGGCATATTTCTGTAGCCTTAAAACGCATATACTGAAACAGTTCCATAGTCGACTACCATATAATTTCTGCAATTTATACCAACGGCTTTTTTTTTTCTTTCTTTCTTTTTAAAAAAAAATAATTATGACATAGAGGTGTGCTCAACAGTGATTTTCGTGTCATACTGACAACGGAGACAGTTCCACGGAGGTAACGGTGACTTTAAACAGTTAAGAAATAACCATTTACGACAGTAGTAACGGAGCAGTAAAGAAGCCGGATCTGCGAGTCACCATCTTACTTGTAATAGTGAGAAAATCGCTGTTACAATCGGCTCTCGCTGAATTTATTGCATACAAGTGAACGTGCAGTGAAAGCCAAAGAAAAACTATCTGAAGCGTGAGAAAAAGGGGAGACTGAAAAGTTACTCACATCTCTAGCGACCTCTCTGATGTTTCAAAAGGAAAGGAGACAACTTGTATAGATATGGTGGCATGGTAACCGAAGCTATGACGTAACAGGGATTTTGGACCCCATGCATTGCTCACGCATCGCTAGCAGTGACATTCTTATCAATAAATTTGGAACTGTTACTTTTTGTCACTGGTCATAACGGTGACAAAGATTTTTCAGTAACAAAGACTGTGACGTGATTTCCGACCCATCTTTATGACATATGCAAACATTAATTTTCATAATTACATTAATTTTCATATTCTACTGCAAACCCAGTTTGTTGGCCCTAATAGATAACACTACTGTTCCTTGTAACTTGCCATGTTATACGCATTATTTCGCTAACACTGTAGTACAGAAATTCTTGTTTTGCAAGTCAATTTTGTACAGAAATTCTTGTTTTGCAAGTCAATTTTGTACAGAAATTCTTGTTTTGCAAGTCAATTTTGTACAGAAATTCTTGTTTTGCAAGTCAATTTTGTACAGAAATTCTTGCTTTTGCAAGCCATAATTCTACCGAAATTTAATGCTGATATTATGAATATCCATTTCTTTTGCTTTGAAAAACAAATTAAAAAGCACAGAAACCTTATATCTTCTTTAGAGAAATCCTCGAAATAATTATATACACAATACGCGTATTTACACATATTTCCAAGATGTATAAAAAGGATGGCCGCTTTTCTGTCAAAAAATTATATATATATATAAGATTATAAGTATATATATATATATACATGTACGCTAATTTTTACCATATACATATATACTGCTTTTGAAAGCAAAAACGGTACCCCTTTTCACTAATTTTGAAAATATGTGCAAATAATATATAATGCATATGTCGTTCCAGTTCTTACTTTATGGATCAGAAGCGCTGATTTTAACTAAGAAAGATGTGCAGAGGTCGTCTGCAATCAAAGAGGCATGGGAAGATGCATGCTCGGTGTAAACAGGAAATATTAGAAGAGGAACTGGGATTCGGAAAATGACAAGAGTGGATGACATCATAGAAAAAATAAAAAAAGTGAGAATGGGCAAGAAAAACGGATACCGTTGGACACCAACGACAAGAGGCAATGCGCTAAAAAGACAAGCGGGAACGGGCTAAAAAGACAAGTGGCAATGGGCTAAAACGACAAGTGGCAATGGGCTAAAACGTCAAGTGGCAATGGGCTAAAAAGACAGGTAGCAATGGACTAGACATATTGCTAGAACAAACACCGTTGGACACCCGTAACACTAAAAAGACAAGTGGCTATGGGTTAGACACATTGCTAGAATAACAGACACAGTTGGACACCAGAAATACTAAAAAGACAAGTGGCAATAAGTTAGACACCTCGCTGGAAAAACAGATATTGTTATACTCCTAAAATACCATAAAGTAAAATGGAAATGGGACAGAAACGTTGCTAGAAGAACGGACATCCGAAATACCAGATTAGATACCAAATAACAGGAAAACACCCAGAAGAAGACTACGTAGGGATACGTGGATGAAATTCGAAAGCACGCTGGAGCGACGCGGAAGAGAGTGGCTCAAGGCAGACTTGTGGAGGAAACTTGGGGAGACATTCATGCAGCAGAAAAGCGAGAATGTCTGTTGTTATGATGATATGCTAAAGCCCGTGCCTGCCCCTTTAAAAAAAATTATGGATCCGCCACTGATATGGTGATATATGATGTCGAAGCAATAAGCCGGAAAAGCAATTAGTCAACAGACGCTCAATACATTCCTTCAATATTCAGAGAAAATGTTCTTAATGTACGATGCATTGAGACTACACGTGCTCGGCACAACCAGTGAGAACTGGTTCAATCTTTCCATACAACTTTAAGTACTCGAAACAGACGTCGACGTCTGTACTCAGTAACACACTTAAATGTCTTCAAGCTGGATAATATTTTGGGGAAAGTCATAAAGCGTACAAACAAAAAGATTTAATTGATATCATTAAAGCTGCACCAGTCCAAGACCAGGAAGTATGAAGTAAAAAATAAGGAGGACCTATGTAAGAATATAAGCAATAACGCTTTTCATAATCTTATAATTCCATGCTGGATTTAACTGAGTGCTGAAATTGCAAACTTTTGGACACGCATGTTGGCACTTTTGTGGCATCTTGTTACATTTAAATGAATTCAAAATTGCATTGCTTTTTTTCATTGCTTGTGATACGACTAGTGATAAATAGACATTCCAGCTGGAAACTCTGGCTCCATAATAACGTTACAGTGATCATCTGTAGATTCATAGCACCAGCTCTTAGGATATAGGAATAAAATATCCGAGGAGAAAAGCGTGAGAAAAAGAAACCAAAATCGGATGCTCCGAGCAAGGAATCCAGGGAGTTTTCCTCGGAAGCATGTTCCTCTCCTATGACAATCAATGGCCTTTCCCCTTCTTCTTCTTCTTTCCTCCTCCACCTCCTTTTGCTCTAAGGGTCCCTCCCCTTGGTATCTCTTTTACCGTATCATGACGTTCCCCCCTACCTCAACACCTGCCCGAACCCACAAGCACCTCCCACATCGAAGGGATCGATTGCAGCGATCAATGACAAAGGGGAGGAACTCACATCGGGTCTTTCTTCTTATTTCTACTTCCTATTCTGCTTTCTTTTTTCTTTTCATTCTTCTTATATATCCGTCCCTCCGGATGGCGAGAGTGAAGTTTTCCTCCAAGAAGAAGGATTTCTAGTCGGCACGAAGCAGTCGTAACTCGAAGAAGCTCTGGAGGGCGGGTTAAAAGGGCGGAAGAGAGAGAGAGAGAGAGAGAGAGAGAGAGAGAGAGAGAGAGAGAATCTCTGGGTACTAAGATTACATAACATGACGACAACTGATCAGTTCCCTTTCTTTAGACCCTTGTCTTTCCTTCCTCAGTATAGCGCGAATTTAATTAATATTTTCACTCCGTCTCAAATCCTGCCGCATTCTTTTTTTAACTCCTATTATTTGCATTAAGACAGTGGTGACGTTAACCCCTCCTGGCTTAGCTGCATGCACCTTTGTTTCACGTACACAGGATGGGATTTTTTTATTTTTATTTATTTCCGTCTTTGTGCACCTAAGAATCATTGCATTTGAGAGTTCAAAACTGAGCCTCGTTCGAAGCGAGGTGAACATAATCCGCGAGATTGGGCTCTGAATACAGATTATGCCTAATTTTTTTCTTCTCGTACGCATCGGGACTTTGTTTGAAAGTGTAAGGTTTCGATTTTCGTGTCGAATTTAGAGTTCACCTTCTCGATGCCTCAGAGGATTGAGCAATGTTATTGCTAAACAACAAAAGAGATTCTTCGGACAAAACACGCAGGCAGCCTCGACGGTATTTCAGTTTTGAAACAGAACAAACACAGGCTTACATGAAGTATGAACTTATAAACTTACAGAGCTTTTATAAATACGCTTCTTTTTCTGTTGCATGATTAATTTGACTGCTGGGTGGAGTCTCTTTCCTTCATGCAACTCCATCTTCTCTTCCATGTCTTTGCCTAAGAAGTACGACCATCTTATTATGGCCTCGTCTCTCCTATAGTTGTGTGTTCATAATTCTACGTCCGGAGTGCTCTTCAACTTATGTCAGTAACAGCACACATCTTGCTTCGTGATCCTTCTTTGAAATCTATCCCCTTTTAATTATTGTCACTCTAATTGCAAAACAATAAGACTTTCCTATGATTGCAAACTTTCTAGCGACACTGCACATTCAGCAAAACATCATTAATTTCTCTTAGCATGCTGATAATTTCCTTATTGACACCTGAAAAGTGCATTCTTCCAGGTACCTCAGCAACAGAAGCCCAGTGCAACTACGATTTTGTACCCGAAAAAGAGCTTCCCTGTTAGATACCTGCTCTCACAGAGAAGCTCTATTGCAAGGAGAAAACTCAACGAAACGGAAAAAAGCTGACTTTCCTGCAAAACAATCAAAGACTAATACAAAATCGCTTGATCGGTAATAAGCGAAATAAAGTCTGATAAAAGGCACGAGGAAAATTCCAAGTGTTATCTGTACAAAACAAGCAAATGTAAGATCAGATAATTCTCAAATGTAGAAACTTGGATTTTTAGGTCAATTTTCTCATGGTTTGAGTATAATTCTAAAAAACTAATTATACCTAAGCATATCTCCATCTACTGACATGAATTTAATTCTGATCTTTAGAATAATTATGCAAGTGTATTCTAGGCAATGATTTGGATTTACTTCTCTTTCAAAAGACCTTTATGTAAGGATGTGCTTGCCATCAATTTTGACTAAATTTTATCTTAAAGTATCATTTCGTAAGCATTTTAACCACTGACTAGAATTTGATTCCAACCTAAAGCATCGTTATGAGCGCATATTTTTGTAGATGGACAATAGTTGTGCTATGCCTTCCTTGTTTTAATCAAGTATGAATGGGATGAAAAATAAATATGCTTAGTTTGAGCTCTCATGTCCTGATAATTCGAACACTAGTATGCTGCTAAATTTTCGTTGTTTTTGCTGGGACATAAAGTGCAGCTTTATAGAGAGGCTTTATTTTATAGATCTACCACCCAGGACAAATCACGAAAGCTTTTCTCCAAGAGCACGCGTAAAACTTAGCAATGAGTAAAACTCAATAATAATTGATACAAAAAAGCAGTTTTTTATGGAAAAATATTTTGCTGGTGTGCTTATATTGTTTATTAGTATGTACATATCAATAAAAAACTGTGGGACTTCTTGAATAAATCAATAATCTAGTTATGAATAGAAATGATATTCATGTTATCATCAGTCACTCAAAGGCCTCAGGGAAGTAGCTGGGTGACTGCTTATAGCCCATTGAGTTGCTCACGGTGGTCGTTAAACCTCAAATAAAAAAAAAAAAAAAAAAAGAAGTAGCTGGAGCAGCATAAAATAGTGGACGACGCAACCGCGAGAGTTAAAAAGCATGCACTCTAACAGTTTGTAGCTGGAGAAAATTATACAATTACTGCCAACGTCATGAGTCTATTGCAACACCTTACACAGTGCGTATTTCTGTCTGTTCGAATGTGTGCGTACCTCTGAAGCTGCCCCGAAAGATATTAGACAGTGCCATACGCAAGATATTCTGGCCTAGCTACCCTTTGATTGAGAACGCATGCTTACAAACATTGGCGTAGCCAGAAATTTCTTAAGTGAGGGGTCCATGGATTTGGTTCTTAGGTAAAAGCTTTCCGGGGAAAATACACCAAGTGGGAATATGCCCAAAACAAAATCTTAAAAGTCAGAAAATGAAAACAAATTACTGAGAATATTGAATATTTCTTATAATGTATATATACACACAGATGAGCAATTACATTATGGCCACCCTTAGCCTAGAGAAATGAGCGCGCCTGGAGACCTAACGGTGGCACAGGTGAAGTTCATAGAGCAGTTTATATACAATCCGAGGACCGGCTTTCGGTTAGTAGAGTTTTCGGGGTCAGAATGGGAAAAGCTGCCGATTTATCGGAGTTTGATAAAGGACAAACTGTGATGCCACGACGCCTCGGAACTACGATCTTCGAGACGGCGCGGCTTGTGGGTTGTTCATGTGCCGTTGTATTGAATATGTATCAAAAGTGGTGCGCAGATGGCCAAACGACGAACCATTGTCCACAGCTCATTGACGCCACACGGGAGCGGAGATTTTCGCGCATTGTTCACAGCGACCGCAGGGTCACAGTGCGATAAATCACCCGCAGCTACAACAGTGGTGATCAGGGCAATGTGTCACAGCACAGAGTTCGTCTCAGTCTTCTGCGCATGGGCCTGCGTAGCCAAAGACCCAGCCAAGTCCCCATCCTCGCTGCACGCCATCGCCAACAACGCATGAAATGGGCCCAAGATCATCGATATGGGACCGTGGATGAGATTAGATGAAAGTGGCCTGGTCTGACGAATCAAGATTCCTGGTGCATCAGGTAGACGGCCGAGCGTGGATACGCCGATTACCAAAGGAGGCTATGGCACCTTGACGCATTGTTGGGCAGAAGCAAGCCGACGGCGGAGGTGTTATGCTGTGGGGGATGTTTTCTTAGGACAGCTTAGGCCCCATTATCCCAATAGCACAATCCCTGACAGCTGTCAGGTACCTGAACACCGTTGCGGACCAAGTTTACCCATTCATGGCAACTGTGTTCCCTGCTGGTGATGGCCATTACCAACAGGGTAATGTGCCATACCACACTGTCAGTATTGTGAAGGAGTGGTTTGAGAAACATGCTGGTGACTTTCTGTTAATGCCCTGGCCTCCAAATTCACCTCACATGAACCCAATCAACCATTTGTTGTTCGAATTCGTAAAGCGGGTTCGCGCTAAATCACCACCACCCCGAAATGTACGGGAAGTGGAAGACCTGCTGTTAACATTATGGTGCCAGATTCCCCAGGATACCTATCGCCACCTCATCGAATGGCTGCTGTTTTGTGGGCTAAAGGGGGTTCTACAGCTAATTAGGCAAGTGGTCATAATGTAATAGCTCATCGGTGTGTATTTATGTAAATTACAAAAAAACAACTGAAAATCATTCTCAGTTTTGTAATATATATTACAAAAAAACTGAGAATGATATACCGCTTAAAATTCGTACTTAATCCCCCTCAGGGGGATCCGGACCCGGGAACACCCTCCCCGGCTATGCTTATGCTTACAAAAGCAAGAGTTCATTTATCTAATGAAATCACGTGACTTGCCTTCCTATCAAGCCGCAAAATTAAGCTTATCAACATTTCAAACCAAAGTGTTGAAACATTTCAGCTTTGTACGGACATAAACTGACCATCGACGGCTGTCCTGCCCAGCAGTTCATCAGACCTAGATTTTCGGTTGCCGATTAAGAAAATAATAAGTTGTAAATAATATTCAAGTTGATATTTCGAGCTGCAGATTGTAGGACAGGCTCGAACGACCACCACCGCGAGACAGATTAATTACTTTTCAGGGTGAACTACACTTGATAAATACTTTATGGGTTCTATAACGAAGTAAATTTCTCCGTCATTTTTGTCCACGCCGGGGCACGAACCCGGGTCCCCTCATTCCGGAATAAGTCACTCTACCAATTGAGCTATGCGGACATTCGTTCTGACTGCTATCTACCTTTATGTCGTGTGCGTCCTGCTGACAGGTACGTCACAGTTCACAAAAACGTTTACAAGCACCGAGAACAAAATAGCATGAAGATGGTGGTACTAAAGTGAACTTTCAAACATCATGTTCCTTACGTGAGCAAAAATTATATTACACCTAGCTTTGGACTTTGCCGTTATACAAGTTGTCATTTTAATATATGCGCCTTCAAAATGCCAGCACCTAATTGTTGTCCGCGAACCAAATGAGAATCAGTTTTTGAAGCACACAGGCATTTGGCTCTGTGTTTCAAAACCTACTATAACCAACAAGTTTGTCCGCGTCGGGTATCGAATCCGGATCACCTCACTCCGGAGTAAGTCGCTCTCCCAACTGAGCTACTCGGACATGTGCTTTCACTGCTATCTGCCTTTATCTCATGTGCATCGTGCAGTGCAGGCAGGTCACACTACGGATAATTCCTTAGAATTTGATGCTTTAATTGCTGGAGTTCAAAGCACCTTGCTTTACTTTCTGATCTCCTTAACTTGTTGTCTATTCCCTGTGAAAGTATACTTCATAAAACCGGTCATCCACTTCGCCCTCTAGTCTCTAGTTCCTGTAATCCTACCAGGCCTTTAGAGAAAGCTTTGGCTTTATTTCTAGCTCCTCTTATTCAGTCCTCTAATCTTTCCGTACGCAGTTCTACTGATGCTTTGAACAAAATTAAATCTTTCCGTCCTACCGAACCCTTCATTTTAGCCTCCTTGGACGTCGTATCCCTGTTTCCCAGTGTCCCCAATTTGATGTGTTCATAATATTATACAGTCTAAACTTTTGCTAGTTCCAAACTTAACTCCTCTTGAATCTGAGGCTATTATGTCAGCTTTAAAGCTTGTAGCCTCACGCACTTATTTTCTGTTTGACGAAGTCATTTACCAACAATAAGCGGGGACCCCCGTGGGTTCCCCATTCTCCCCGTTCATGCCGAATTTTTGTTGCAGTCTTTGGAAGAATATGTCATTTCCATTTCTCCGTTGAAACCCGCATTTTATATTCGTTATGTCGATGACATTTTATTGTTCTGGTCTTTTACCTTCGAACAACTTACAAATTTTGCAGATCTTATGTCTTCATAATATCCTATTATTAACTTAACGGCGGAACTGGAGGAACAGGGATCGCTTCTTTTTCTTGACTTCTTACTTACCCACACATCTAGTCCCCGTGGGTTAAGTTATTCAGTTTATCAGAAACCAACTTCTTGCCCCGCACTTATTCCATTTGATTCAGCACACCCTTGGTCTCATAAGCTTGCTGCTTTACGCTTCTTGGTAAGATGCTCGTTCTCACACCCTTCCTCCAATCAACTTCGGCACAAAGAACTTAATAAAATTGTTGAGATTGCACAAATGTTTGGCTATTCAACTAAGACCGTATTCGAGCTGGTACAAGATTATAATCGTTTGACTTTCACTACTTTGCAAAGTTTTATTTCCACCCCTAAGTTTATTGATGCTATTGATTTTCTTCCTCCTCTTGTAAACATAATGAAGTATCTATGTAGAAAGTACGACCTTGATTTTGGTGTTCGTACAGTCAATAACTTTAAACTTGTGCGCAGAGATCGTGATCGAATACCTCTGCATAAAAAATGCGGTGTGTACAACGTACCGCTTTCTTCAAATGTACCAGATCTTACATATTCTTGTTATATCGGTTCCACCCTCCGCAATTTAGGGGTGAGAATGGCAGAACACCAATACACTGTACGCCGAGGATTACTGTCAACTGCTTTAAGTAAGACTGTTCTTGAAGATGAATATAACCCTAATTGGGCACAAACAACAATTATTGCGACAGCTCCAAATAAATATGCCTTATTATTTGCAGAAAGCTTATGTATCTACAAATTCGCCTCAATCTTCTGTAATGATTAGCCCCCTGTGCTCGTCCCCCAACCCTGGCTGAACTTAATGAACGAGTTCGACCACATCCCTAATGTTGTATAAAACGCTAAAGTTTCACATTGTTCGATTATTACTTTTTTATTACCCTCCGTTGGCAACACGTTACTACCTGCCTGGCAGGACATGATGGTCTACTTACAACTTGTATATAAATGTTCATGTGCGCGTTTCATTCTGTGTCACTCGATCTGAAGATGAGTGCTTTAGAAGATCCGAAAGATCTTGTCACTGATTTTTAACCTCTTGGTGTGGTGTACAACTTTTAAATTGTAAATAAATTTCACCTTTTAGTAACCGACACCTTGGTGTTCCTGATCGTGATATTCATCGTGTTTTGACAGCCTGTTTTCTCATTTTTGTTACCTCTGAATTAACCTTCCTTTTGAGTTCTGTATTCTTATGCATTTTTGGATTCTCCTCGTTGAAATTTTTTCTAACTTAATGCCAAAGCGTTCCTACCGACGCTCTGATAAAGTTTAGCAAACTGACAGCTAGTCATATGACAATTAATGTAAGTAAAGTGTTCTTAGATAAGAGCTTACACTGAAGAGCAATTGAATTAGAGACAGCTGGCGTTACACAAATGTGGCGCTGTGGGGGGCCCTGTAAACGGAAACGACATGACGCATGCAGCGATCCGACAATATAAGGAGTGATGCGACGGGAATCAGTAAGAGACGGACGCAGTATGGGTAAGACGAAGGATCTAAGCGCATTTGATCGTGCGCAAATTGTCGGGGCCCGACGAATGAGTCACTCCATCTACGGCGCAAACCACATGAAGCGATGGATCCTTCTTGTCAGCAGGGTACTCTTCAAGCTGGTGGGGGTGGCATTCTCGTCTAGAGACTGTTTACGTGGACTGAAATGGTACCCCTCGTACGTGTGACATCGTCCCTCACAGGTAAACGTTACGGGGATATCCTGGACGGCCATTTGCTCCCGTTTGTACGTCATCAACATCCCATTGGGACCTCATCGTGCAACAAGACAATGCACCGTACTACCGTTCCCGAATTGTATCCGAATAGTTGGATGAACACTCCACCAGCGTGACCTCGTTTCCTCGGCCAGCTAGGTCACCTGACCTCAATCCCATCGGGCACATCTGGGATGTCATCGAGAGAAATGTTCAAGGCTCTGACCCCCTCCATCAAATTTTCGTGAACTGTGGGAGCCTATTCAGGGGTTGTGGATCCGCATGGCTTCCCAACGCTTCCGGTGTCTTGTCGAGTCCATGCCGAGATGAATCGCCGCCGTTATCAAGGCGAAAGGTGGTGCTACACGTTACTAGACAGGTATCTCTAATTTAATTGCTCTTCAGTGTATAATGTAGTGTGCAATGTTGCTACGAGGAGATAGGAAGCGATTCCTAGAAGAGCGATTTTTATAGGTACGATTCCTGCAAAAACAGGTCGTACTGAGCATATTGTTATTCGAAGAGAGATACACGGTCGTATCAGAATAATATGACCACCTACCTTATAATGGAACTAATCACCCTTGGCTCGAATGACAGCCGCGAGAGGGCGTGGCATGGACGCAATGAGTCCCTGGAAGGTTGTCTCGAGACACACGTGCCCATTCGGACTTCAAAAGAGCCCGGAAGTCTCCGAGATGGCTTGTTGTGGGTCGGCATGTCGAACCTCTCGATCCAAATAATCCCACCAGTGCTCTATGGGACTGAGGTCGGACAATTTCGCCGGCCAAGGCAGAACGGAGACATCGCTGTCGTGTTCCTGGAACCAGTCACGTACCCTCTTAGCAAAATGGCATGGCGCATTGTCCTGTTGGTAGACACCATCACCACCAGGGTAAACCCCAACGTGAAGGGATGCATGTAGTCAGCGAGGATGGACAGGTAGCCATTGGTGTTTAGGGACCCGTCGAGTGATACTAGTGGTCCCAGGCCATACCAGGAAACCCTCACCTAGACATGCACACCGCCATCTCTGGCCTGTATTTGACCGACAATCGTGTATGGGAGTTGGTTCTCGTATGTCCGGCGCCGTATCCGCCACCGCCCGTCACTTCTATGGAGAAGAAACCTCAATTCGTCCGAGAAGGCAACCTTTTCCCCCTCCTCCACTGTCTAATAACGGTAGTCCCATGCGAACTGCAGGCGTCCTTGCCGATGGACCTGGGTTAACATGGGCGTCTTGGCGCAGCGTTGACTGCGGAGACCCATGCGTAAAAGGGATCGCTCTACTGTTATCGGGGACAAGTACCTGGGTGCCCCAGCTTTCGCTTGCGTGGTCAATTGCGGCAGTGCTGCGCGTAGATTGCCGTTGACCAGTCGACGAAGGCGACGTTCTCCTCTGGTGTCGACGGCTTTTGGGGTTTCACAGTTATGACGTCATGAGGTACTCAGTATGCCAGCGGTCTATTCTTGGTACAACCTTACTACAGCACCTCGCGAACAGCCCACGAAGTCTGTTGTTTCTGAGATGCTTCCATTCTTGGCGCGGTAGCCGATGATCATTCCTTTTAGAACATCCGTCAAATCCCTACCTCTGCTCATTATGCTTACGTAACGCACTATGGCTTATCTGTCCTGGCCGGCCGTTTATATATCCGTTTGGTCAACCTTGTCACGTGTACTCTGTGATACAACTGCGTGGGAACACTCTAATCCCCGGGGTGGTCATATTATTCTGATACCACTGTGTATATCCCAGTGCTTCTTGTGAGACATCTTTTCTTGAGTTCTGATCATCGTATGGTGTTACGAAATACTTGTTTAGGGCTAAAATACCTAACGCGCTTAAATGCGAATAAAGTGGAGGTAGCTTTTAGTAATTAAAATGCTGTTGTCATTTAATTTTGGCCGTTATACTGAAAGTGATATTCACATCTAGTTAAGGTTTTCAGCAAAGATATGAAAGACTGAGGCTAATATGAGTTCAGCAAAAATTTAAGGCTTTAAATTAAAGTTGAAATTGCATTGACTTAAACATAAGCCAATTCAACAAGCCAGATAGTAGCTTCCGTTTTATATGCCTAATACCGGCGTTGTACACATTACCACCGTTTGTAGTATTTCCACATATGCCACACATGGCCGCCCTGATGGCGCAGTTGATGGCCTCTGATCAATCGTCCGAAAGGGGTCCGGGTTCGAATCCCGCGCGGCATGGATGTTGTGTTTGTCTTCCGGCACGGCACTGGTTCTCTCCCTTCCCTGGAACCAGTGACCCCAAATTAGGAAAGCGCGACTGCTTATAGCCCATTGAGTTACTCATGGTGGTCGTTAAACCTCCAATCAAAAAAAAAATGCCACACATGCCTAGGGTAATTCTAATTTTGTGTTTCCCCGTCAAAATGATATAATATCGTCCTTCTAATTGGTTGGGAATCCGCAGCTCGCTTTCATCCTGCATTTAATTATAATTTGAATCAACCCTCTTTACGTAGAAGAAGCGATCTGTTTCGGGTAGTTAAGAGTAAAGAGCCAAAGGAAAAAAAAACATTTGAACATTTCGTTCTTTCTTTTTCCTTCGAAAATAAGAACACATATGAATTTAAAAATAAAATCCATTCGCTGTTCTGTATACCCATTAACAAACACTTCGCCCTGGTAAATTGTTTAAATATTATTTTTCGTTATTTCATGGCTTTTTTTTTGTCTTTTTGAATCGTTTTCTAACTCTTTTAATGACAAAAAATGTTCATTGAAAACAAACATCGCGACGTTCCAAGGGGAACCTTTTCTAGTTTCCTCAGCGCTTCGTCGATAAAGAGAGCATGTCTTCCGTTTCACACGAATCCAAACCCCAGCGTAAGATTCTGTAACGACATGCAGGCCATTGTTTGAACAGTCTCTACAACAAGTACCAATTTTACGCACTCTCTTCTGACACCCTCTCAGAACTCGACACATTGTACCTAGTCGAGATGGGATCTTAACAAGTATGAAAACAAAAATCGTCTCTTCTCGCCGGTGGGTAGAACCGGCGGAGACGAGGAAGGGAGCGTAGATAATGGAGTATCCCTAGTCCACCATAATCCCCTTTACTTGGCTTGTTGAATGTAAGTCCGTTCAAATACTCTTTACTAGGCCTAATCCATACTGTCAACACATCTGCCTCCACCCTCCAAGGCCATCCCCCGTTCTCTGCACTTGATGTTATTCCGCCTGAAGATCACTACATTGCAAACACGAGCACCGGGGAGTCATGTAAAGCTCAGAGATACGTAAAAAGGAGAAAAAGGAAGATTTTGAATGTGTGGAAGCAGAGAGATAACTCTCCCTCTTGCTGTCTCTCTCTCCAATCTTTTACGGTCTGCAGCATCTCCAGAAATTCTCCTGAAAGTGAGGCCCGATTTTTTACACTTCCGTTTCATGTTTACACAGAATTTTCCATCGCTGATGCCAAGCTACACGTAGCCTTTCTCCTCCTATCCCCATTCATCTAACTGTTTCTCTATAGGTGTTTTTAGCACTCTCAATTCACTTTTCACCCTTCTCTTTTCCGCAAAACGCTATTTTATGCAGTTTGGGGAAATTTGAATGCCATACTTCATTCCACCTTTATTCAGAATCAAGAAAATTTCGACCAGCGGTTAAAGAATGGAAAATTAAACTTTGAGAAAATTATTGCAAGTTATTTTGGATGTCTCTGTATGCTGACCAAGTGAGGAAAATTTAAATGTTTTGCTTGCAGCAACAAGACAAAGTGGAGATATGACTTCTGTTTCAAACAACTTTGAAAATTTGCAGTTTAGCGGAATACATCCTGTTGCGAGCATTGCGAACTGTAAAACTACTGAAAAAATATTTAGAAATATTTTCTCATTTTGACTTTTTTTTCTTGTTCATCATTTTATTTAAAGGGGAAAAGGTTCTTTCTTCAAGGAACATAAGCATTTAAAAATATATATATATAAGGCTGAATTGTATCTAATTGAAAGTCGAAAGGCAGTAAATGTTCTGGCAGTGAATTAATTACATTGATGTCCTGTAGTGACTGAAACCGTTGGAATTATAAGTAAATCTCTTCTGCTGATTCTTTACACTGGCAGGTAAGATCCTAATTGATGTAATTATTATTGAAGTATATGTTAAACGAGTTTGCCACGAACATTAACCAGCAGAGACAGATAAATAAGCACTTTAGCTGTTGCGACTTAAAGCTTAAGCTCTATACATAACAAGTAGAACCATAACAGTACGGTTCAGAAGGGATAATGATGATTTAACATAAATTATTTGCACTACAGGATCACGGTGCCTTATAAAGATTACGTGATATATTTAGTCAATGCTAATGGTTTTGATGCATCAGTATTTTGCCAGGGCTTGACTGAACTAATCTAGACAAACTCATACGCTAGTCACTAAGCCTTGGATCTTCTTACCAAAGGAAAGAAAATGGAAAACAAGAAATAACAAGCTAGCCGACTAGCAATAAGGCATGGGAGAGATAATTAGCACTCGAACTTGCAATTCGGATTGAGGTCGACTTAAAATTTAGTAAGGAGTTCAACCAGGAGCGCATGCGTGCCAGTTAAAATCGAAGAACTACTGAGCAAACACGTCATCTGCTCTTGCACCGGACTCGAATTCAGAGTAGCTTCAATCTAGTGTTCTGTCGAAGTGATCACGGCGACACGTAAACATCGGTACGAGCAATCAAAACTGACAATCAAATATTATTCTTAATCTATGTCCTTGGCGAATATAACTGAACCACAGAAAGAAAAAAGCACAATAATCCTGGATTATACAGATGTATTCAAACAACATCTGCCGAACTTTTGCTCGCCAACGGGCGACTTTTTCAAGGCATCGGAATGACTTCAGATTGAAAGTGTAAGACGTAAATAAAATAAAAGGAGAATAAGAGGTTAAAGAAATTAAATCAAATAAAAAATGATCGCGCGCTTTGCGCTTTTAAAACTAAACAAAAAAATAGCGTTACCATGTGTATGCCGTAAGACGTTATGATGATGTAATTTCGTGCAACTATTTTTCATTAGATTTGGTTTCTTTAACCTCTTATTCTATTAACAGTTTCAGACTGAAGTCGTTCTAATGCCTTAAAAAAACCACCGGTTGGCGAGCGTAAGCTCAGCAGATATTTTATGAATACATCTGCTTAAAGACCCGGATGATTGTCTCATAAAGTCTTGTGCTTTCTTGTTTCTATTTATTAGCGGGGTATCTACAGTGTTTTGTTACAGCTGAACCATACTCTCTAGAAGGCTTATCGTGAATTAAGGTGTGATTATGTGTTATTAAGCAAGATGTAAAGCGCAAAACAATCGGCAAACTTTGAATGCCTCAGTTATTTCTCAGCACAATAGCAAGACACTTTTATCAGTACTCATGTATGATTTCCTTATGCTAATGTGAAATATTTTCCTCTCCTACTTGTGTAGACCCAAAACATAGGTCTGATGTCCTAGACCTAATTTTTTTTCATCTCCCGGAGGTTTCGAACCCGAAATTTTGCCCTGAATTCTGTCTAGTCTTTTCTTCTCCGTAATCAAGCATAGGTTTGCTATTGGAACTGGAAATAACGGCCATAATTTAGGGTTGGAAAATACACTGCTCAAGATACTTAGAGTATATAGCGATGTTAGCTTGAAAGGACGGAAAAATCGAGAAGCTGCAGATCTGTAATGCAAATGCAGCCTCTGAAGGGCACATGTCAACAACAAAAAGTGAATCAGAGCATCCACGTGTGTAGCACTGATGTATTTGCGAATTTTATTGGAGCAAGACGCAAACCCGTTATAATTATCACGCTGTCTCAGTCATTCTCATTCAATAGGAATTTGCAGCTGTATGTGTGTTTCAGTTGAACGATGTCTCAGCAATGCGATTTACCAGAATCGGTAGCTTGAAAGCTTTCCAAATAAAGGAGATAGTAGCAGAAGCGGTTGCGGTGTCTCAAAGCGCCATCAGTACACCCTGGAGTCGTTTCAATGATACCAGAACTCTATACAAAAGACCAGGACAGAATCTGTCAACATCAAAGACAGCACAAGACTACCGGTGTTTGAGTTTGCTAGCTCATTGGACACGCCGACGAAATGCAACTGAGCAGCAAAGCCAGTTTACCGAGGGCACAAGATGACGAGTATCCACGTATACCAGTGGTCTAAGCGCTGTCTTCTGACCGTTCATCCATGGTGATCCCGAGTTCGAGTCCTGGGTGGGCATAGAGGATATGTTTGTCTTACGGCACTGTCCGTTTCTTTTCTCTCGAACCACTAGCCCTAAAGTAGGTAGTAGGGACGGGCGACTGTGCATGCCACTTTCATCCCATCACTGGATATCCCGAACACAGTGAGCAGAAGGTTATGCTTGTTGTTGGAACCGTTAACAGTGGCGCTCCGTTCTCTTCACTGAATAGTCGTGGTTCAATCAGCAGTCCAATAACTGTCGCGTTCATCTCTGACGTGAACAAGTAACATGGAATAATGCAGCCTTCATTCAGGGGGAAAAGTGCCGTTCATGGTGCCAGAGTTTTTGTGTGGTCAGACATTAGATTAGGCAGTCATGCAGGTCTCTACGTCATCCGGAATGGACCCCTAACGGTGATGTCAGATATTGAGATGAGGTCCTGTGACTCATAGTTGTGTGCCATGCCGTAGCAGCAGGAGATACGTTCCTCTCCATGGATAACAAGGAGCGCCCGCATCAAGCCCAGCTGTGGGAAACAGGCTTCAGGAAGATGAGTGAATGGGGTTTGTGTCCCCTGAGCATTTTCGTTATCTTGTCTTCAATTCCAATGAGCATGCGTGTGACGCATTTGGCGGACGTGTTGCAACTCGCACTTCCCCTCCCATGACGCTCCAACAGCTGAAGTATCGGTAGGGAAGAAACCACAAGAACTTCTTAATAATCTCATAATTTCGATGTCTCACTGATGTGCCAGTGCTTTAGTGGTCTCTTGTAACCGTAAATCCTACTGGAGGTCAGTACGTACAGGTTCTCTCCATTTGTGTATGCGTAACCTCACTACCACGTTTTTTTGTAACCACAATTGTAACGTAGTACGTAACATGACGTAGATGACGTACTATTAAGGTGTCGAATGGTTCAACTTGACAATGAAGCAGTGATATCAGTGTAGTTCGACTGGGATAACAGGCGCTCCGGAGTAGGAAGATGTCCATTTGAATTTCATCACCGGCAAAAGTTTAAACGTTGTACAAAATTGCCGTCAATTTGCTTGAATAGTTTGTATTTTTTGTCTATGTTGTCATGTTACATGCTCTGACTGTATCATATGCATGGGTTCGACACCAGCAAATCATCCTTGCAGGATCTCGTCAGCAATAGTCATTAATATTTTCTGAGCAGTATACTTATTAACCTGAAGAGAAAGTCTTGCAGTCTTTGAATTCTAAATAGAAATCCCTACTCTGGAATTTTGACAACAATAATGCTGTCTTGTACCCAAATGTAACAGTTCAAGTAACTAAGCTTTCACAGACAAATTCCTTTATAAAATTCTAATTCATTCCATGAGGTCTAATATACAGAGTGCTATTTACACATCTACACTGGTAGTAAATCTACATGATGAGGGACGATTAATTGTGCAGTCTGCAGTTTGCATCAGCACCCAACAGAAAGCCACCTTGAAACAGAGCAAAACATATTGGGTTGTCGGAAAAGTCATGACGTATTTTGGCACCCGATGGCGGTTGGGCGGTTTTGGAAGTACTAGAGGCATGCGCAGCTCTGTTATCGCTATGGCATTCGACAGGTGTCAGTTCTAGCTGCAGTCTAAAAGGAATAGTCAGCGATTTGGTTGATTTGCGGAGATTTGACATCAAGTTGAAGATGGAAGACCAAACTCTGCATTTTCGCCATAGTTTACTGTTTTAATTCCGTAAAGGGAAGAACGCGCGTCAAGCTTGTGAAAAGTTGCGTAAAGTGTACGGTGATAATGCTCTACAAGAACGTCAGGGCCAACGGTGGTTCGCAAAACTTCGTGCTGGTGATTTTGACCTTAACGACGCTCCTCGGTCCGGGAGGCCCACTGAGGTTGATGACGACCAAATCAAGGCATTGATCAAGTCAAACCCACGTTACGCGACACCACGAGAGATTACAGACACATTGCACATCCATCATTCAAGCGTTCACGACCACCTGAAGAAGCTGGGATACGTAAGCAAGCTCGATGTGTGGGTTCCTCGTGAGCTCAAAGAATCTCAATTGACGGCGCGTATAAACATCTGCGATATGCTCATTAAACGTGAGGAAAACGATCCTTTTTTGAAGTGACTGATAACTGGTGACGAAAAGTGGATTGTGTACAACAATGTGCTGTGCAAACGGTCTTGGTCCCGACGTGCTGCTTCGCCTGAAACGACATCCAAAGCAGACATTCATCAGCGGAAGGTTCTGGTCTCAGTGTGGTGGGATTTTAAAGGTGTCGTGTTTTTCAAGCTCCTACCACGGAGCCAAACAATCAATTCAAATGTGTACTGTAGGCAATTGGACAACTTGAACGAATACATCATCCAAAAACGTCCAGAGCTCGTTCATCGTAAAGGTGTTGTGTTCCATCACGACAGCGCGAGACTACACACAAGTTTGATCACCAGGTAAAAATTATTGGAGCTTAGGTGGGATGTGTTACCACACCCAGCATACTCGCCTGACCTTGCGCCGTCAGACTTCCACTTGTTTAGCTCTCTTCAACAGTCCTTGCGTGGTATAACATTCGATTCAGATGAGGCTGTATATCAGCACCTTGTACAGTTATTCTCCACGAAAGACAGGTTCTTCTATGTACGAGGCATTCTGAAGATGGCAAAAGGTTATCGAACATAACGGGCATTATATCTTTGATTGATCTTTGTTCTTTCTATCAATACATGACCTTTGCAAAACATGGCTAAAAAACGTCATGACTTTTCCGACAACCCGATAGTTAAACACTATTATAGACAGCTCCATGAGACATCATTCGGTTAATAAAGCAGCACTGAATTCATACATCACCATTAAAAGACAGAAATGTTGCATATGTTTTCAATTCAGTGTCAGTATACACTGTGCGAAAACTTATTCGGTACATTTCCCCTTTTCATGAAACAGACTGCTTCTTCACTGAAAGCACCATGTCTTCATCCATTTCATTTTAAGTAGATAGGCAGGCACCTAAGCTTGCTCTTCTGTATGCAATACGGCGTGAGAAAAACGAAATGTAAGAAGGAATTTAAACGTATCGTAGAAATCCGAGAACTGTGGACATGAATTCGCAGGTGTATCCTTCCAGGAATCAACGATATATGTGTCAGTGTAAAATGTTTTAGTCTCACACATTACGCAGCTCTATGCAGGTGCAGTAGAGTTTGAATCATACACGATGCTCAAATACATGTTATTGGCAGATGGATGCGATATTAATCATACACATAGATATATCTCAGAAAACTTGAAAATTATGTCATCCTGGAATGGGAATCGAACCCACATCTCCCGATTTACGTTGAAAGATACTACCTTTACAGCACCCAGAACGACAAACCGCCAAGCAACTGAGGATGCATGCACACGCTGGGAGTGTTACATCGTAGTACCAACTAAATCCTCAGTTGCTTGGCGATTTGTCGTTCTGGGTGGTGTAACGGTAACATACTTTAGCCTAAATTGGGAGATGTGGGTTTGATTCCCGTTCCAGGATGACGTAATTTTCAAGTTTTCTGAGGTATGTGTACATGTATGATGCACAATATTTGATCAATCTGCAGTTGGGGTCTTTCACTAGAAAAACGCTCCATCTCATACGATCAGGAACTTCATGGCATGGCTCCGAAAGTGAATTCAGCTTACTGAGAGAGGACTTTCCAGTACCCAGATCTCAAACCGGTGGACCATCCTGTCAAATGTAAAGAAAAACGGTAAATAATGGACTTATCATGGGCCAGCATTCTTGTTGCACACTTTCGACGCCTGACTAAACATACCCGTGAAGAATTCAGGATGTTATGAGGACAAAAAGAAGATACATACATATTTTAGGTATTATCAGTAAAGTGATCATTCGGTGTATTGGAACTGAAATTTGTTTGAATTCGCTTTTGAAATGTAGAAAGGATTTCGCTGAGAAACTCTGTAAATCCAGCGAGATATAGCGAGAAGCTACATGATCAGTTTAGCCAATGAGAGGAATGACAAGATACGATCATTAAATTTAAGGCCCGACCGAGCCATAAAGGGAATAACAAGACACCATCATCAACACAAGGATAATTCCGATTACTGGAGTAGGCAGCATGTTATAATTGATAAATGAATCGCCAGACTTGCCATAAGAATAGCAAATGATTAAAGTCATGGTCAGCCAAGCCATGGTAGGAGTAAAAGAACTTGCAACTCAATACGCGATTAATTTGGACCACGAAAAGCACAACAGCCTGCGATGGTTGAACATAGGCTCAGACTGGGACATACACAGTAAGAAATAACACGTATCGGCAAAAAGCATGGTCAGTTCAAGCAGTTCAATGATCAAGAGTAAAGTACTTTACACATCATGACAAACGAAACTCAGCTGATGGGGCAGACACGTGGGATTCTCTTTACACTTTGGAGTCAGTTTGAAACATGTCTTACACAATTTCCGAAACCATTACTTGATTGTCATATATCGCATCGTGTGCTCACGTGGCAGAACTAGCTTCATGGGGAGCAAAAAAAGGAAAATATTTCAAAGAGGTTATGAAGTTTGAACTGTATCTTCATCTACAGCTCTTGTGCTTTTGTATTGTTCCATGTTAGTACACCGTTAAAACTTTAGTGGTAGCTTGCACCAAAATGTGGTTCTATACCAGCTGCACTACTTCCTCGAGAAAGATACATCACTGTGTGTTGCAAACAAAACACAACAGCATGGTGTAAGGTTGTACCATAGTGTGGTGCATCTGTGCACCACAGTGTGGTACAAAGTTGCATACTGTTGTTGAGTTTTGTTTTCTCTACACAATGATGTATCTTTTTCAGAAAGTGGTGCAGCTGATGTAGAACCACTTTTTGGTGCAACCTACCACAAAATTTTTGACAGTGTATTAACACTGTTAAAAATTTAAACACATACACACACTGTTATAACGGAATTTCAAATACACTGTTAAAAATAAATTTTTCATAGTTTATATACCCTGTCAAAAATTTCATTTTAACAGTGTATGTATTTAAAATTTAAAACAAAATTTTCAACCGTGTAATGTTCGTTTTAACATGGTGCAACCTGGCTCCACATTATGGTAGAAGGTTATAGGACATTATGTTTGTAAATTTCGTTTTAACAGTGCATGTATTTAAAATTAAAACAACATTTTTAACAGTGTAATGTTGGTTTTAACATGGTGCAACCTGGCTCCACATTATGGTAGAAGGTTGTAGGACATTATGTTTGTAAATTTCGTTTTAACAGTGTATTTAAAATTTAAAACGAATTTTTTAACAGAGTATATACACTCTTAAAATTTTGTCGTAAGTTGCGACAAAATGTGAAGAAAGATACACCTTTGTGTGGTGCAAACCAAACCCAACAACATGGTGCAATCTGGCCCCACATTATGGTAGAAAGTTGCAGGACATTATGTTTGCACTACAAAATGGTGTATGTTTTCCCAGAAAGTGGTGTATGTGGCGTAATACCACTTTTTAATGAACCTACGACAAAATGTTTAACAGTGTATTGTGAAATCTGCTTATCCTGCAAGATTTGCGCTGATGAGAACTTGAATCACATTTCCTGGTTTCGCAAAATAAAATCCTGTACGCATTTGGCAGAAACATACGCCTCGTATACTCTTTGACAGAAATGCACGCTTCGTATACCTTTTGACAGAAATGCACGCTTCATATGAAAGCTTATGTATGGTTGCAGTTGAATTTTTCAGGTATCATGCCTGTTCATTTCAAGCTCTTCCGTTTGCGTGATTTCTTATTCGTGTCCACCCCAATGAGAATCATCAAGCTGGTTCGCGGCGTTTCTGGCAACCTGGAGTATGACGTCACGGATAAAATTTTCTGAACCCGATCCGCGATGTTATATCTCAGTTAATTTCTAGAATTCATTTTTTTTTCGGTGGGAGGGAGATTATTATGCCATTTGAGCCAAACAATCTAATTTTAGAACAACCTCGAAGTACACTGGAGATTTTATAAAACACGCTATTTCCTAGCTGTTTTGCTGCGTTACAATAGCGGGGTGTTTTCCATATGTCAATAAAAACTTTAGAATGTATGTTTACCTTCTACAAAACTGATCACATTTCAATGAGCCACAACAGCCAAGAACACTCAGTGCGAGAGTTTAGGAATAAACTGCAGAGACACCCGGATGTGGCGTCGTAACAGTTCTCATCCGGGTATCAAATTAGTTTCTTAAGTTTAAATAACAAAACACATGCAGTCCCGCGCAAAAGTTGGCCACACAAAACTGGTTATACGGAGTACATCAACAGTTGTGTTCCGTCGATAAAAACCTACAAAGAATAAAACAAATCTCTACTAACGCCCTTTTTTAAACGTGATAGGGATGCTATTAAATGAAACAAAAGATGATAATGAGCTCTGCTGTTAACAAAAAAAAAAAAAAAAAAAAAAAAAAAAAAGGAAAGAACTCTGTAGCACACAAATTGCAGCCAGGACTGGTGACTGAAACCCCCTTTCCAAAGAGCTCGAATCATTGACATCGAAATTTCGGGTGTAATGATCATGTCTTCTGAGTCAGAAAAATTCGCGATCCTGTAAAACGTAATAATCGTTGAACATTTATTGGCCTGCCAGTTATTTGAAGACGAAAGCATGTGCAAAATGCTTTTAACATTCCAAGATACCTGACCAAAAAGAACTTTTTCATCGGATTCCTAGAAGCGAAAGCACTCTTGCAAATACAAATATACACTGAGTGTTCATCAGAACTGTGAATCATCGAAAATTAGAGATTAAGCGCAAAATATATATAAATTCCTTGCCAAGTAAAAAAAAAAAAAAACGAAGCATCCAGAGAAAGTCTTTCGTTCGATCCTGATGAAACTCCGCATGTAAGTATCTCAGGGCCGAATATTCAAATGATTAAGAATTAACGACCAATGGCTAAATAGTGGCCCGCCACAGCGCATGGGAACCGGGCATCGAGGAGAGCATATCAAGAGTGAAGCTCGCACGCAGGTGCAATTGTGGCAGCTAATTGTGGTTGCATTAACCACCACGGACTGTGAGGATACCTCCACGTCGGATCTATGCATAATACGAGCAGTTGAGAGATAACGTTTAATTGGGCTGAGAGAGGTCGGTTGGTCAAGTCGTCGTATCGCCAGGAATCTGGATCGGAGCGGGGCGGCAATCATACGATGTTGGTGCCAATGAGTCGAGGAGGTCGCAACCCAGCTGCACGCGGACGGTGGACGCCCAACCCAAGGGCAACGACAGAACACGAGGATCTAGCGATTCTGAGAACCGCACGAACAGAACCTAATTCATATCTCGACTATACGTGGCCATGTTGCGTCGTCTACAGGCACAGCAGAGGAAACAACCGGACCGTTGCGAGACGACTTGCGGCACGGGGATTGTATTAGAAGAGACCACTCTGCTGCTTACCAGTGATCAGCAAGCATCGCCGGTACCGGTTGCAGTGGTGTCAAGCCCGATCAACGTGGGATAGTGTCCGGTGGAGTCGGGTTGTCTTCAGTGATGAGTCAAGGTTTCACTTTGACCGGCGCATACGTGTTTTCAGACTAGCCGGCCAACGAACAGATCTTACCTTTACCGTGGAACGGTACACGGCTCGCACACCAGGAATGACTGGTTGGGAAGCCATTTCCTACGATAGCCGGACATCTTTGGTAGTCCTCCGTACCACCCTCACGACTCAACGGTGCGTCGACGACATTATACGACCTGTAGTGTTGCTATTCCTGTCGTAGCATCACCAAGTAATTTTTCAACAGGATAATGATCGGCCACACACGGCACGGCTCTTCCAGCCTGCTTCTGTAATGTCGACACCCTTCCATGGTCAGACAGATACCCCGACCTCTCACCGATTGAGTATGTTTGGGACATGATGGGACCCTACCAACGCCCATTCCGGGATGTCGGCAAACTGTGCCACAATTTGGACACAATCTGGCATTCTATACCTCAGGACAATATCGGTTAATTGTATCTTCTATACTACGCCGGGTAACCGTTGTGTCATAGCCAGAGGTGGCACTACAGCGTACTGACTTGTTCCACTCGTTTTATGAGAATAAATGACCCAACTGCTTTGGAACTGCAATCATTTCCTTTCCTATACATTGCACATACAGATTTTCTTCTGGATTCCATGATTCCTTCTCAGCTCTTAGTTTTATTTATTTATTTTTTTACATATACACAACTGATTGTTGTGAAAAATTGTTAACACCATGTAGGATTGCTCGTATCAGTTTGAAACTTACATGATATGCAACAGGTTAGGTCATATAAATAAATAAATACATCGCTCTTTCCACGTTCCAGAAACACATAGCAACCGAAAAACTGTTTTCAGCCGCCGCCATGGAAATGAACCACGGATCTCTCGATATCTAACCGAGCGCGTTAGCTTTACACCACGGTGGCCAACAATCCACGGTGCTATGTACAGTATATTGCGGCGGCTAAAAACAGTTTTTCGGTTGCTATGTGTTTCTGGAACGTGGAAAGAGCGATGTATTTATTTATTTACTGACGCCACGTATTTGGAGGATTTTCACCTTGGATCTCGCCCTTTGGATTTAACTGCTATAATATATAAAGCCAGTACCGTTAATGCTCACCAGATGAGACGTCTCAGTAGCTGAGCCCATCTTACGGATATATGATGTCCGAAGCTGATTTAAAACATACATAGCACCGTGGATTGTTGGCCACCGTAGTGTAAAGCTAACGCGCTCGGATAGATGTCGACAGAGCCGTGGATTCAATTCCCCGGCGGCGGCTGAAAACAATTTTTCTGTTGCTATGTGTTTCTCGAACGTGGAAAGAGCGATGTATTTATTTATTTACCGAAGCCACGTATTTGGAGGATTTTCACCTTGAATCTCGGGTTAGGACGTGCAAATGATTAAAATATCGATGAAAATTCGCATGTGGTTTCGGAGCAGCGCTGTCTGGACTGTGCAGTCTTGGATATAAAGAGAAATCTTGTAATCAGTGAAGAGCCGACATTGAGTCGAAAGCGTGTTTCTAGTGTCTCCGTCGCCGAAGAAGGCCGCATTATCAACACCTGGCGGACTTTGAGCGAAGAAAGTTTGTTAGGATGACAGAAGCTGAATTTTACTACTGGGAAATTTTAAGATTGTTAGGATGACAGAAGCTGAATTTTACTACTGCGAAATTTTAAGATTGTTAGGATGACAGAAGCTGAATTTTACTACTGGGAAATTTTAAGATTGTTAGGATGGCAGAAGCCGAATTTTACAACTGCGAAATTTTAAGATTGTTAGGATGACAGAAGCTAAATTTTAGTACTGGGAAATTTTAAGATTGTTAGGATCACAGAAGCTGAATTTTAGTACTGGGAAATTTTAGGATTGTTAGGATGACAGAAGCTGAATTTTACTACTGCGAAATTTTAAGATTGTTAGGATGACAGAAGCTGAATTTTACTACTGGGAAATTTTAAGATTGTTAGGATGACAGAAACTAAATTTTAGTACTGGGAAATTTTAAGATTGTTAGGATGACAGAAGCTGAATTTTACTACTGGGAAATTTTAAGATTGTTAGGATGACAAAAGCTGAATTTTACTACTGCGAAATTTTAAGATTGTTAGGATGACAGAAGCTGAATTTTACTACTGGGAAATTTTAAGATTGTTAGGAAGACAGAAGCCGAATTTTACTACTGGGAAATTTTAAGATTGTTAGGATGACAGAAGCTGAATTTTACTACTGGGAAATTTTAAGATTGTTAGGATGACAGAAGCTGAATTTTACTACTGGGAAATTTTAAGATTGTGAGGATGACAGAAGCTGAATTTTACTACTAGGAAATTTTAAGATTGTTAGGACGACAGAAGCCGAATTTTACTACTGGGAAATTTCCAGTCCTACGGAACGAAACTCCAGTACTGTGACGCGAACGTGACGTGAGTGGACATATGTGGCTCGAACGCACAAATATCCGTGAAATGCACAGCAAAATCGCACGACCGCACAGGATGACATCTATACCGCATGGCAGTGACCGATCGCACAGCAACATCCACGATGTTAGAGCAGCTCTAGAACATCGTCATAGGTTAGACTTTGTCCTCCAGCACAGTTCGACGTCGTCTGCCTAACGTTGTCTGCTCGCTAGCAGCCCATTACTGCGCATTCCTTTGACTCTCAACCACAGATGCTTCAGGTTACAACGGGGTCTCGAACACAGACACTGGCGCGTCCCGTGTCTTTTGGTGAGTCACGATTCACCATGATGGTCGCATACGTATTCGAAAACATCGTTGTGAACGGCACCTAGCAGCGACATACCGGCCCAACGCCGAGTTTCATGGTTTGGGGCTCCATTGGGTTCATTTCGCAATCTCGCCTGATAAGAATTGAGGGAACCATCAACAGCCAGAGATACATCCACGATGTATCTCTGGCTGTTGATACCCTTCCTTCAGATTTGTCCTGGCGCTGCATTGCAATAGGACAATGCTCGGCCACATGTGGCTCGGAACGGCCAAGACCTCTTTCATGCAGGGCAGATACCGCTTCCTCCTTGGCCTGCACGTTCGCCTGATATGTCCCTGATTGAACATGTCTGGGACACTGTGGCAAAGCGACTGACCCGTCGAGCGCCTCCGCCAATCACCACAAATAAACTCTGGTCTCGCATAAAAGCAGCCTGGAAGGCGACAAATGAACTCTGGTCTCGCATAAAAGCAGCCTGGAAGGCGACATCAAAAACATCTGGCATTCGATGCCACGTCGTGTAGAGGCTGTTTTTGTTGCTCGAGGTGACGTCACACGATACTGAGTTCTGAAGCGAAAAAACCGTGTATAGCTCTACAAATGTAATGCGTAGTGTCCTGTAAGATGAAGAATCTGTGATATATATATATATACACTGAAGAGCAATTGAATTAGAGACAGCTGGTGTTATGCAAATGTGGCGCTGTGGGCGCCCCTGTAAACGGAAACGACATGACGTATGCAGCGATCCGACAATATAAGGAGTGATGCGACAGGAATCAGTAAGAGTCTGACGCAGTATGGGTAAGACGAAGGATCTAAGCGCATTTGATCATGGGCAAATTATCGGGGCCCAACGAATGGGTCACTCCATCTCGGAAGTCGTGCAGGCACTGGGATTTTTACGAGCCACTGTGTCGCGGTTGCACCGTGAGTACATCGAATCCGGTAAAACCATCCCTTCAAGGGCCAACTGCCGTGGACAACAGCGTGTGGATGAGTGGGGTCATCGTCGGCTAGCTCGCATTGTAACAGCGGGTAGACGGGCCACAGTGGAAGAAATCACTCGGCAATTTAACGCTAGTGCACAAAAACGTGTAAGCAGCCACACCATCCAGAACCATCTCCTCGCTATGGGGTACAGAAACCATCGTCCCACGAGGGTACCGCTGCTGACCGTACATCACAGGGTGCAAAGATTAACATGGGCGCGGGAACATCGCCGCTGGACCCTTGACATGTGGAAAAATGTTGCCTAGACTGATTAGTCGAATTCACGTTGGTACATGCGGATGACAGGATACGAGTACGGAGCAAACCACATGAAGCGATGGATCCTTCTTGTCAGCAGGGTTCTCTTCAAGCTGGTGGGGGTGGCATTCTCGTCTGGGGACTGTTTACGTGGACTGAAATAGGACCCCTGGTACATGTGACATCATCCCTCACAGGTCAACCTTACCGGGATATCCTGGACGACCATTTCCTCTCGTTTGTGCGTCTTCAACATCCCACTAGGGACCTTATCCTGGAACAGGACAATGCACCGTGCCATCGCTCCCGAATTGTATCCGAATGGTTGGATGAACACTCCACCGACGTGACCTCGCTTCCTTGGCCAGCTAGGTCACTTGACCTCAATCCCATCGAGCACATCTGGGATGCCATCGAGAGAGATGTTCGAGGCTCTGACCCCCCCCCCTCCCCTCCATCAAATCTTCGTGAACTGTGGAAGCTTGTTCAGAGGTCGTGGATCCGTATGGCTTTCCAACGCTTCAGGTGTCTTGTCGGATCCATGCCGAGACGAATCGCCGCCGTCATCAGGCCGAAAGGTGGTGCTACACTTTCCTAGACAGGTATCTCTAATTCAATTGCTTTTCAGCGTACATACATAATTATGTTTAAAGAATTGCGATAATTACTATAAACTTCTGAAGAGTCTAGTGTAAATTTCGTTTCATTTGGACAACTAAAGGGTATAAATTCCTGAACTGCAAATTAAATATTTTAATTAAAAACGTCTATGGAAAATAACATATACTCATTTTCCTAGGAAACATTTCCAAATCTTAAGAGTCTTCTTTCATTACTGCTTACAAACAGCTGAGATATTTCTGTTGCGGTCGCCATGCTTAGTTGTTCATCAGCTCAAAGATAGTTCGCAGTTTACAACCGAAAAGAGCAAAAATAAAAAGGGAATTCAACTTGGGCAGATTGGATACATTTTTGCAAAGAACGGTGGCAATGAAATAAACAGTGGAAGTCAGGGATAGTATCAGTAGACTCTCACACAGCCAAACTGTCAGAACTTCATTAGTTGTGGTGCAATTTTTCAGTTACGGATTAGAAGATCAGAGAACAAATAGGCAATCGAACGAGAAAGTAATAATCTGACAATTCAAATTTCACCAATCAAAGTGAAAATGTCCGCTGTGTTGTCAGTCATTCTCATTACTTTTAACATTAAGAAGGACATCGAACAGAGAGTCTGATTGGATGCCATTCCATAAAATAAGAAGGCAACTCTGGGTCTGCAGATTACATAAGACATACGGGACAATCAAGGATGATTAGGAAGGGTACAAGGGCCGAAGCTCAGAGCTTGGACCATGTCCTGCTCACGTCATTTAGCAAATTCCGCTACTATGCGATTGCATTACACACATTCGTATGAAGACAAATCTAACCTCACAACGAAACATTTGGCATTACAGGAATGTAGTACTCAATTATTCTGAATCTGAATTTAAATTCTAGATATAATGAGCGTTTGAAATTCAAAAATTTACGAAAGCCAGAATTTGAGATGGACACCCCGTCCCCCATACGATTCAAAGCGAGTGTGACATGGCGGTGCTTTTAATGTAGTGTCCAGGTTTTGCATTAAACATTGGATTCATCACCAGCAAAGTAATGAGAACAAAGACGCATGCTTTCCAAAATATGTGCTTTTATCTTCGATAAAGGCGGCTTCCATTAAGATTTTAAAATTTCCATTTCCGAAAAAGAAAGTAAAGAAAAAAAAAGCTTTCAAACGAAACCAGTCGGATTTTTTACTTTTTTTATTCTTTTTAGTGTAAAAGAAAAGGAATGACAATCTTGGCAGACAAAAGCTGCAAAACCTCTAAGAAAACAATAGATAGAGAAAAACCTGCTAACTTTCGAACCCGCTATTGTTTTGATTATCAAAAACTAAGAGGAAAAACAAATGGAATAAAGAAAAGTTGCCAAAGAAAAAAGGGACGGAAAGTCAGGATGGTGAGGGGTTACTGTACGGAACCGAACTATCGCTCCAGGGATCAAATGCAATCGTCCCTGTGAAAAGCGAAGTGACATCATAATCACATTGAAAGATCGCGAATGTTACGTAACCGTCTCAGATAGCGGGAGACACCCGACCATGTCTCGCCACGGCATTGTCGTCGTACGACGTAACAGCCATTGTTGGCGCTACGTTGCTCGGAGAGAGAGAGAGAGCGAGAGATATGACTCAAATACTGGTTATCAGTATCTCGTACACACATCCCCCCCCCTACCATACCCTAGTAGATGTGTCTGTACGTGTGTGCATGTAAGGGGGTTGCGAAGAGAGGGGGAAACTTATGATTTAAGGACAAGGGCAGGAAGCTCAGGATATGTCGGAAGTGTTGATAAGTTGGAAGTCCTCATCAGAGTAAGGGATCTATCTGCCTCCGTCAGAACGTTAAATCATCCCGGTTTGCTAATTCCAATGCATGACGCAGCACATGGTCATGACAGTGCATGCTGCTCGGATCTTGAATATTATCTTGGATTTAGTAGCTCGACGAGACAGTGCACAAGACAGGGGTGAATGGGTGTGTTTTGTCACAACAGTTCACAAACTTGTAAGTAGACCAAGTGCGGGAGATGGCTGTGCGTGCTTTAAATCAGCAAAGAGAAAACGTCGTGATGTTGTACGTGGCTAGCTACTGTGATTAGGAGTAAGATGTAAAGGAAAGCTTTATTATTATTATTGTTTTCCCTCTTGAGCCTTTGATCAAAATTCAGAAAGGACACTGGCAAAGATCTGATTTTCAGATCAGCGGGTTTCTTCATTGTAGAAAATATCTCTCTTTCGTTTCAACTTCGAAATTAAGTTTTCTTAATTTCAGAAAATAACATTTTAAATTTCCAATTTATTCCTGGAACTAGAATTTGAACAAATAAATGTGACTTGATGTGTGAATTAATAACGAGGAACAGTACACCAGCTATGTATAAAATAGCAAAATTACGCTAAATATCCGATTTATTGTCGTAGAAATGTAAATAAACGTTTCTAAGCTTTCGCACATCAACCAGATGGCTTTTTCAAAGAGAATAGACCGAAACCGCAATCTGAATAATAGATTTAGATTGCGGTTTCGGTCTACGCTCTTTGAAATTTGAACGCGGTGACTTGACTGATTGCGATTTCGGTCTATCCTCTTCAACAATTTGAACGCGGTGACTTGACTTGACTTGCCAATAAACAAACGCATCTTCTTCTTCTTCTTCTTCTTGGTTACTCAGTCCAAGGACTGGCTGTTCAGTAGTTGTACTCTGTCTCTCCATTCCTCTCTATTCTCCGACGTTCTCTTCAAGTCATAGCATGTCCTAGTATTAGTGTCTTGGAGTAATCGTGCCACAAAACCATCCCTTGGTCGTCCTCTTCCTGTCTTGCCCTGAATTTTCCCTTCCAAAACTTTCAGAATCGGGCCTCCATGGCCCAATTTGTGTCCCATCCACAACATTCTTCTTTTTAACATGTTGATCAGATTCCCGGGTTCTCCCACTCTCTCCAGGACCCCCTCATTAGTCTTTCTATCGAGCGAACTTATTCTCTCCATTCTTCTATAGCTTCACATCTCAAATGCCTTCAGCCTCTTCACTTCCCTCTTGGTCAATGTCCATGTCTCAGAACCGTAGAGAGCTATTGGCCAAGCATATGCCTTTAAAATTCTCTTCCTCAGTTTTAGATCTATAACAAACACATACGATGCAATATTCATTCAAAACACCAGGTTGGGTACACGACATCTTGGTAGGAAAAAAGGCGTTATTTGAAGAATTAGTTCCAAATTCGTGGCAGCTCTAGAGAGACGCTATCATTGCAAGCTTCACTCTTGGTAATGATCTTCAAGGTTTCTCGAATGGCTGTAGATTTAGGGGTGGAGTAGGTAGCTAATTTCTTTACATCATCCCCAATAGATGTAGCATACTTGAATTTGACTTCTCTAGATGGGGCAGTAGTTACTTACATCCTTTTGTGTCCCTCTTATGCTCGTCGATTCTGTTCGTAAAAGAACGCTTGGTGGTAAAAGGGACACAAAAGAAGGTAAAGTAGCCACAGTCCTATCCAGAGAAGTCAAATTAAAGTCCGCTACACCTATGTGGGATGATATAAATAAATTAGCTACCTACTCCACCCCTAAATCTACAGCCATTCGAGAAACCTTGGAGATCATTACCAACAGTGACGCTTGCAATGATAGCGTTTCTCCAAAGTTGCAACGAATTTGGAGCCAGTTCTTGAAATAATGTCTTTCTCCTACTAGAATACCGCGTGCCCAACCAACGTGACACCTCGGGTCTTTGAACGAAAATTACATCGTATCTATTTGTTTATTGTCAAGCCACCGCGTTCAAATTGGTTTTGAGTTCTACTATTCAAATTGCAGTTTCTGTCTGTCTTCCTTGAAAGGCCATCTGGTTGATGTGCGAAAGCTTGGAAACGTTTATTTATATCTTTACCACAATAAATTGGATTACTAGTTTAGTTTTACTATTTTATTGATGTGTGTAACTTTTACGGCGCCACATCTTCTAAGCTAATTACAATAAATTTATGTAATAAAGTTTTATGACGAAGTAAATTTCTCCATCATTTTTATGCCAGTGGAGGGACTCGAAACCACAACTCTTGGCTCCGGAGCCCAGAGTGCTATCCACTCTACTACACTGGCGTGTGCTCTCACTGCTATCTGCCTTTATCTCAGGTGCGTCCTGCGGGGCAGGCATGTCACACATTTTCTAAAAAAAAATTCTAGGAAGATTTGTGATCTTTTTTAAAACGCTCCACCGGAGAGTCAGGAGTCATACGCCCTAGGACTACTGGATGTTTAAGCATTATATGAATTTCCCCCGTGTTTTACCATATTACGACTTCCTTTTTGAGTGTGTTTGTTTTTGTTTCGAGGTTTAACGACCACTCTGTGCAACCCTAAAGGCGTTAAGCAGACACCCGTACCAAACGTAAGACCACTGGCTACAGGGTAGGAAAAGAGCTAGTGCTTTTAGACAAAGTACGCCAAACCGCCCGTGCTTCATTGTAGTGGTCAGAAGCCAGCGCTTATGGGCGACTCTTACGTACTTCTGTAATTTGGCAAACAGAATGAAAACTTGCTCTTTTCTCTTGCGTGAGTCCATTTAGGACGGAAGACGACTCCACTCATTTCTCTTTCATTGCAAGTCAGAGAGGCGCGGTAGCTACGCTTTTCATCAAATTATTAATTGATTCTTATTGAAATTGAGAGTAAGGACAGTTACATCTGTGCCGTCAGGGTGCGTGGGATAACCACGAGAGTGCTCCTGCTGTCATAGGAAATTGCTCCCCAGACCATTACTCCAGGTGTAGGTCCAGTGTGTCTCGGCCGCAGACGAGTTGGTTGCAGACGCTCACCTGGCCTCCTTCTAACCAACACACGGCCATCACTGGCACCCAGGCAGAACCGGCTTTCATCAGAAAACACAACAGATCTCCACTCCGTTCTCCAATGAGCTCTAGCTTGACACCACTGACGTCGCAAACGGCAGTGGTTTGGAGTAAGTGGAATGCACGCTACAGGGCGTCTGGCTCGAAGCTGTCCTTCAAGTAACCGATTTGTAACAGTTCGTTGTGTTACTGTGGTGGCAACTGCAGCTCGAATTGCTGCCGCAGACGCGGTACGATGCGCCACAGCCATACGCTGTACACGGCGGTCTTCCCTCTCAGTAGTGCCACGTGGCCGGCCGGAACCCGGTCTTCTTGAGGCAGTACCTTCCCTTGACCACCGCTGCCAACAATCATGCACAGTGGCTACATTCCTGCCAAGTCGTTCTGCAATATTGCGGAAAGAAAATCCACCTTCTCGTAGCCCTATTACACGACCTCGTTCAAACTCCGTGAGCTGTTGATAATGGCTTCTTCGTCTTCTTAAAGGCATTCTTGACTGACATCAACACACTACGTTGAATCTCAACGATAACTAACGCTCACGTACGTTACAGCGCGTATTTACAGCAAACCTGCTTTGCATGTTCCGAGGGGCGCTACTAGCGCCACACGTATGCGCCGAGAGCTAAATTTGCATAGACGTCATCTTACAGATGTACTCTCACCGCCTACCAACTGTCGTTTATCTAACACAACCCCTTCTTGGTGTTGGGATTTTTTTCCGTCAGTGTACAAACACGCCTGGGAGGAATGAATCTTTTTATAACCGCATGTGTGCTCTTTCATGTATAGAGCTCATTTATTTATTTATTTATATAGGATTGTAATTTTATGATACTTTAATAAAAAAAAATCCGAGGTAAAGTTTCAGTCCTGAAAGAAAATTCTAGGTTGAACGCTGGCCTTTTCGCTGGATTTTTTGAGTTTGACATTATCTACAAGCAGCTTATTTCGCTTTTCCTGTTTATTTTCTTAATGAGAATATTATTTACAAAATTGCGTTTTCGTAACGTCAATAAGAACGCAAGGCGTTCTTTATGAAATTTTCAACCAGTGTGCTTTCCAAAATCACAAACTTTTATCTGGTGAAAGGGGTCAATGCTATACAATGCTGGTGGATTAGAAAAATTGCTTTTTGTTAGGTAAGTCTTTGTTAACCCCACGAGTCCAGGATGAACGATAATGTTCAAACAGAAGCGGAATCTTTTCAGCGAGTATTCTCGAGTGATTGCAACGATCAGGAACAAAGTAGTAGTTTCCCCTTTTTAGCATATTTGCCTGTTCTTTTGTCTCCGCTAGAGGGAGCCTTCGCTGCTCGACAGGCATAACCTTCGGAAAATCTTGTTGTCGATTCTTCTCAGATTCAGTTGTATTAGCTCTGGAACCTGTATGCATATGCTGTTGGATTTTACTCTAGGCTGAAAATTTATTTTGCAAATCCCGTTAGTTTGTTCGAAATTCAGCCCTGACGTGATTTTTATACGTGGTGCTGTGGTTGCATCCCAGTCCTTCGGACACATACTCTTCCCATTTTAGAAACAGTTGAGAGGAAGTTTTGAGAGTTTCCTGAAACCAAAAATGCTACGAAAACAATTTATAAACCCACAGCTACTTCGCGTGGGTGTATTATTTGCGCTTTTATTTACGCTTTCCAACCGTATGTTGAAGAAACGTATATTCTCCAACTTTTTCCGTCTGTCCGTCCGTCCGCACGATAACTCGCGTAAAAACGGTTCGATTTCGATGAAATTTTAGTATGTGGTAGAGGACCACCTGGGGACGAATGGGGTCAAAGGCCACGGCATACGAGGAGGAGGATCCATTTCATTGCCTTATGCATCATAACTTGTTTTTTTTTTTTTTTTTTTTTTGATTGGAGGTTTAACTACCACCGTGAGCAACTCAATGGGCTATAAGCAGTCGCCCGTTCCTAATTTAGGGTCACTGGTTCCAGGGAAGGGAGAGAGTCAGTGCCGTAAGACAAACACAACATCCATGCCTGACCGGGATTCGAACCCGGACCCCTTACGGACGAATGATCAGAGGCCATCATAACTTGCGTAAATATGGTTCGATCTCAATGAAATTTTAGTATGTGGTAGGGAATCACCTGGTAACGAACCCAATTGAAAATGGGTGAAGTGGGTCAAAGGTCAGGACATAGGAGCGGTATGCATTCCATTGCCCTTATGCATCATAACTGGCGTAGAAATGGTTCCATTTCGATGAAATTTTAGTATGTGGTAGGGGACCACTTAAGAACAAACCTTATTGAAAATGGGAAAATGAGGTCAAAGGTCAGGACATGGAATGTGAATCCACTACATCGCCTTTATTCGTTATAACTTACGTAAAAATGCTTCGATTCAGACAAAACTTTATCATGTTGTTCCGGAAGTATACTTTACCGGTTCTGTTGAATATCATCAAAATGGGGTCAAAGGTCAGGACTCAGGAGCGAGATTTATTCGACAGCTATTATCCCCATAACTTGAGTAATGATTTCCGGTATGTTGGAAAGCGTATCATAATTAATGCATTTCATGATTTTACTAACTTGTTTCAAAACTTCGCTTAAAAACATATAAGTGGACACTCATATCCTTACTATATTGGAGAATTGGCTTGTCAGGAAGGTGAAAGGTATAGGATGTCAAATCTAATACACAGAGTTTCTACTAAAAAAGAATAGTACTTCAAATAAAATGCACTGCAGATTCCAATTAATCTGGAATAGAACGCTTTGGCCTATTTAAGCGGCTGCTCCAATTATACGAAGCTTTATCCCAAAGAACGAGTTGCCGCCCTGGTGGAGCAGTGGTCTAAGCGCTGACTTATGACCGTTCGTCCGAGAAGGGTCCGGGTTCGAATCCCAGTGAAGCATAGATGTTGTGTTTGTCTTACGGCACTGGCGCTCTCCCTTCCCAGGAACCAGTGGCCCTAAATGAAGGACGGCTAGCTGGTTATACCCACTGAGTTGCTCATGGTGGTCGTTAAACCTTCAATCTAAAAAAAAAAAAAAAAAAAAAAACAAGATAGTAAAATCATGCAATGCATTGATTATGATACGCTTTCCAACATGCCGGAAATCATTGCTTAAGTTATGAGGATAATAGCTGTAAAATAAATAAATATCGCTCCTGTGTCCTGACCTTTGACCCCTTTCGATGATATTATACAGAACCAATTCAGTACACCTCCGGAACAACATGATAAAGTTTTGTTGCAATCGAAGTATTTTTAGTCAAGTTATGAGGATATTGGCTGTGGAATAAATCTCGCTCCTGTGTCCTGACCTTTGACCTCATTTCGATGATATTCAACAGAACCTGTTCAGTGTACCTCTGGAACAACATGATAAAGTTTTGTCGCAATCGAAGCATTTTTACGTAAGTTATGACGCATAAGGACAATGGAATGGATCCCGCTCCTATGTCCTGATCTTTGACCCCATTTCATCCATTTTTAATAAAATTTGACCCCAGGTGGTCCCCTACCACATACTAAAATTTCATCGAAATCGAAGCTTTTACGCAAGTTAAGACTCATAAGGGCAATGGAATGGATCCCAATCCTATGTCCTGACCTTTGACCCCATTTCATCCATTTTTAATATAATTCATTCCACGGTGGTCCCCTACCACGTACTAAAATTTCATCGAAATCGAAACATTTTTATGCAAGTTATGAATTATAAGGGCAATGGAATGTATTCATCTCATATGTCGTGACCTTTGACCCCATTTCGTCCATTTGCAACAGGCTTTGGGCGGACGTGGTCCCCTACCACATACTAAAATTTCATCGAAAGCGAACCATTTTTACGCAAGTTATGACGCATAAGAACATGGAATGGATCCCGCTCCTATGTCGTGACCTTTGACCCCATTTCGTCCATTTTCAATTGGGTTCGTCCCCAGGTGGTCCCCTACCACATACTAAAATTTCATTGAAATCTAACAATTTTTACGCGAGTTATCGTGCGGACAGGCAGACGGACAAAGCTGGAGCCTATACGCTTTTCCAACCTACGGTTGGAAAGCGTAAAAAAGAACTAATTTGGAATGTTCTTCATGAATTGCCCCCCCCCATAAAACGGCTGTCCAGATAAACCGATGTCCAATTAACCTGAATCTACTGTATATTTAAATAGTCAAGATCCAAGAGTAATAAATGTTAGTAATGACAGCTTCGAGTGTAGATTTTTAGGGCAGAGGTTGTCGTCACGCGTATTCTTAGTGAATTATGAACGGAACAGTCTCTCAGTTTTCAGGAGATATGAATGATCTGCGAAAGTCTGAGTTTGTGAAAGTGGTGCAGTGAGAACCACTTTCACAAACTCATTGTGTGGTCCTAAAATTCCCCCCAAAAATATAAAAAGAAGCCTTGTATCTCAACGAACCGTTGAGATCGTTGGCGACCATTTTCCCGTACACGTTTAGAATCGGTTAGTTCTTCAGCTCATTGCTTAAAAGGTAGTGTGTAATCCCTGTAAGTTGAACAACGTTCAGTATATTACTGAAAATAATCCACGAGCTAGTTTTGTAATTGCTATGATTATGTACGAAAATACTGGAAAAGAAGAAACACTAAAACTTGGCAAAAAAAGTCTTAACTCATTATATTATATGCTGCATTCTTAATTTTCGATGCGTATTATGCTTTAAATATTGGCATTCTTTTGGGAAAATTCTGCATTTAAATATCTCGACAAAAGATTTTTGCTTGTTTGACTATCAGAACATATTTAAATTCATTTTCTCCTCGACAGAACACGCCGATCTCAAAGTTCGTGTTTCATTGGGGGTTTTTTTCGTTTGTGTGTGTGTGTGTGTACCTGGGTATAACAACCATTTTGGACAATAAGAATGCGCCCATCCCTAATTTTGGGACGCTGGTTTCAGGTAAAGGAGAGAGCCCGTACCGTAAAGTAAACAAACCACGTTGCTTCATCTGGAATTTCAACCCAAGCCAGCTCGGACGAACAGTCGGAAGCAAGCGCTTAGAAAACTAAGCCACCTGGATGGCTTTCTGAGAAATTCCAGTCCTATCCTTTGGACTAGAATCCTTAAAAAAGGACCAACGATACCTGAATATCAAGATTTAGGCACAACTGAAGATTTCTACCAAACTGCTTATTAGAAAGGTATCAGTTCGTTTAAGATACCTCCATCAATGCATCAGTTCGCTTAGAAGGCTTCTAGAAAGTTATCAAGTACAGGATGTTCGGTACGAAAAACTACCAATGAGAAATCATTGTAAATCAGTGCAAAGGATAGATGCAAAAATGCTTTGCGCTAGCAAAAAGAGGAACTTACCGAGTTTCGTTGGCGGCACACGACGAGGCTTGTTGGCGATAGATGGCGCAGCTGTTCCCCTACGTACGTTGTGACAATACTTATCGAAATGGTTTTCACGGTGCAGCAGAAAGTGCGCAGTGTTGTTACTGGCTTTGCAGAATTTAAGTTTCCACTGACTGTGCAGAGGAAATTCCGACACATGCACGAAATGGAACCACCCGAAAGACACACAATAACAGCATGACACAAAAGTTTTCTGGAAACCGGATCACTTGTGGAAAGCAGAAGGCACGTGGGAAGCACGTGTCTGAAGACTTGCAAGTGGAGATCATTCGTGAAGTGTTCCACCGTAGCCCAGCTAAGTCCATTCTTCGTGCCAGTCGTGAACTGAGGATCCCAATGGCGACAGTCACGGCGTTCTTCACAAGAGGATAAGTCTTCGTGCATACAAATTTCAGTTAGTGCAGAAGTTAAAGAAAAATGATATGCCTTTGAGATACCAATTTGTTTCCGACATGCTGTCAAAGATTGACAACGACAATGCTTTCTTGAGAAGGTGATTTTCAGCAACGAGTGGACATTTCACGTCTCAAGGAGGGTCGATAGACACAGCTGCAGGATATGGTGATCTGAGAATCCGCATGCAGTGAGAGAACTGCAACGAAATAGTCCTAAAGTGAACGTTTGATGCGGCCTCAGTGGACATGAAATTATCAGCCTGTTCTTTTTCATTGAAAGGATTTTCATTGCAGATATTTACTTGGACATGCTGAAAATTCATGCCATACCGCAGATACAAGATGCATTCTTTTTCCAACAAGATGGAGCACCACTCCTTCTCATCACGCAACTCATGTCAGGGCTCATTTGGAAGAATGCTTTCTTGAACGTTGGATCGGACGTGGCGGACCCGTGCTATGGCCTCTCTTATCCCCCTTCCCTTGATTTCTTTCGGGGGGGGAGCATATCAAAGACATTGTACTCCAAACACCAGTGAAAGATTTAGGGGATTTGTGGCAGAGGATCATTGCTGCTAGTGAAAGTGTCACTTCGCTGGCGTTGAAATACACATAGCGATGTGTCGAATACCGTTTGGATATCTCTCGCGCCACAAAGGGTGCACGTGTGGAGATTTATTGATGCCCAATGAAACTTGGTAATTTCCTCTTTCTGCTACGGCAAACATTATTTTTGTATCTATGTTTGGCACAGATTTACGAATATTTATAATAAGTAGTTTTCGTCCCGGATACTTTGTAGTTTACGAGACGTCTGGGAAGGTATCAATTCGTTTAGCAGACATCTATGAAAGTATTAGTTTGTTTAGAAGACTCCCATGAAAGTATCCCTTCGTTTTTCTCTTCAAATCTAAGATCGTACCGAATGTAAAACTTGTCAGAAAAGGGAGGAGGAAGAATATAGTAGATTCTCATGATAGATACCATGCCGATTAAATATCCTTTGTCTGTATGTGAGTATTGTGTTGTGCTATGTTTACGGCTCCGAAAACGGCAAGTATCTATGGGATAACTGATATAAAGCAAAATATACTTATGAAAAGTGTATATCTGAAGCAGTCAGTCAGTGACGTTTCGGGACAGCAAAACTTCCTTTCTTCAACAAATATATCCACGAAGGTAGCATATTTATTAATAAGAGCGGTATCATATGCGTGTGAGACAGCAGAGAGCATCATTTGTAAAATTCTACCAAAGATTGCTAACGCCACCATCAAAAACAAGCAAGAGTTTTCATTTTTAAAACTTTTACACATCACTTATTCCGTTTGTATTGATTGGCTTCTTTAAATTAGCTTGTTTACGTTTCCAATATTTACGAATTAGCACTTTTTACCTTGACATTTTTCCCGAATGCTTATGCTATTTTTATTTCACCGTGTAGCGTCTTCTGTTTTACAAATATTTTCTGGTCATATCACGGCTCAAAAATTTAATTTTACGTTTCCATTTTTAAAAATATGGTCTTTCTTTTATATAACAAAAGGCCTGTGGCTAATTTCGTTTTGGAAGAGATGTTGTAAAACTTGAGAAAATGAAAAAGAACATATTATCATATGAGTAAAGCCCCGTTGAAATCATAAAAAGGTTTTGAAGTAACACCAGCTGCCTCCGTTTTCATTGTTAATTTTATGCATACCTGTAATTACGGTAGGAAGAAGTTTTTTTTTTCCTTTCTCGTTTGCTACATTTAAAATTCTTTGCTGTTTTTCTAAGAAACGGAAATAGCAAATGGGAAGACGTAGGTTTTGAACAGCAAAGAAAGGAGTATAATGGAGAAGTTTTTAAATGAAAGGCTAACAAAACTTACCAAAATGTTCTAACGGATAAAAGAAGCTGCAAAAGAAAAATTAGTTTAGATGGAGAAAGGAATATAGGGAAATGACTGAAGTAGAGAGTTCATAAAACAGTAAGAGCACTGTGAGAGAATGCGAAGTTGATTCAGATTCTTCGCCGCAGTAAATCAGTGAAAGAATTTATTCGCTGGTTAAGACAGTTGTGCAAGAACAATAGCACTCGTAAAATGAAAAAAAAAAAAAAAATAGAAAACTCGGTAAAAGAATGTTAAATATTTCTCATTGATCCAGACAAATAGGAAAAAAAGAGAACAGAAATTTTGCGTTGGCCAAACAATCAACTGCATGGACGGATCATATGAAGTAGGTAAAAAAGTAGGAAGAAAGAATGATTAAAGAGACAACATAAGTAGGAAAATACCAGTTCATCAATTTTCTATAACGCACGCATAAATAAGCATGATTATTTTCACTTCTAGTTTTGTTTCTTACTAATGAAATAGGTCAGTGTTCGAGCACAGAAGATGAGGCAACATGGCGAGCTTTTCATTATATGTAGTAAAAAATAATTAAATTTATCTTCATGGAGCAAATTATGGCCTCGCGTATGAAAGTACACAAAAGTTTATCAGGCGCTTTCACAGGCTAATGTCAAAACTAATTGGTGCTCAAAAATATCGAGAGTGAATCTCTAAAAACCAATATACGTCGCTTATGTAATGTGAAAAAATAAATGCTTTGCAAAGTAAGCTCCTTCATACCTAAACGCACGTGTTCAAACCACATTACTGACTGTGCTAACCCGAAAAATATCTTAATCTTAGCTTTTAAAGTAGCTAAGTACTGAACCTGGATTACTTGTTTTGACTTTATTTAAGTTAAATCGCATTCACTTGGCATGCATAAGGTTTAAGCCTTTCCCTCGAGTATGACGCAATAACGCGTAGATATTGAAAATTCTTAGCGGTAGGCATCATCCTTCATTTGAACATTCTGTCAGTGACTCCTCGGTGGCTCAGTGGTCTAATTCGGTCTCAGACCCCTTCTTCTGACCATTCGTCGGAGTGGGGTCTGAGACCGATTACCGGGGTGACGTATGGATGGAGCATTTGTCTTACTACACCGGCTCTCTCCCGAGCCAGTGGCCTAAAACCAGAGACGGGCCACTGCTTGTGTCCCATTGAGTTGCTCACAGTGATCGTTAAACCCCTAATGAAAATAAATTGATAGTATTTTGGTATTAGCAGCCTTGGATGTTGCAGGAAACATCCTTGTTTCGTAGGGTGGCTCTCTCTTTCTCTCTCTCTTCTTTTTGCTTTTGCCGTTAAATGGAATCCTTCGTTTTCTGCGTTTTGCAGCCCACTACCGATATTTATGCTTAATTAATCGATTTTACTGGGCGTTTATTAGGCACTAGGTCTCCTATGGTAGACAATCGCCCTGTACTCCAAGTCAGCTTAAAAGTGTGCTATTGTGGAAGACACAGCACAGCTACCTTCGCTACGAAAAGGAGTCCCTAGCGTTTAGAGCGAAAAACTACAGAATTATTCCTCAGTATCATCGTCTTTGATTGTTTAGCAGTTTGTGAGGTAAAACTGATATTTAAGACACATTTTTCAACAACGCAGGACGTCTTAGAAATAGATTTAGCGCGAGAAGTTGTTCTATCAAGAGCCTCGCACTTTTGACAGCTGACTGTTCAAGTCATTCTTGTAACTTGGAGGTGGAATGGGCTGGGCGGAAGGAATTGATTTCTTTCAGCATTCGCAACACAGAGACAGTGAATTGGCAATCCGGTAAAGGCGAGGGTTGTACTTAAGAAGTCGTAGGGAAAACATGTCTTCGAAGCACGGAAGTAAAGGAGGAAGATCAGTGCCGGAATAATGCTTGATATCAAGGATGCAGTAAGGGTGGAATATGACGCGGATGAATACGATCTTGCGTTCTCCTGGAGATGCTATGAGCTTGTTACTTAAGTTCCATAATAGTACACTCTTAAGTTTCCTTAGAGGACATTGACATCGAAAGTAATGAGGTTTTCGGTTGGAACGAGAGATGATGGTCAGTAAGACAGAGTACGGAGAGAGGTCTGGAAGTGAAATTGTTGGGGCGAGAAGAAGGCAAGCGGTAGTTGGAGAGAGCAGGAAAAATAACGGGAGTGGTCTGTCACAGTGGTAGACAATCCGAAAGGGCACGTGAATTTTTCGAGTTTAGAAACAACGGTTAAGCGCAGAAAACTGAGACCTCAGACAGAGTAATTCGACCCCTGTGACCTAAATTAAGTTTAAATAATGCTAAATTGGAACCATATATATTATTGTAGTGAAATTTTTGCTCACTTTTGAGGGTTTTTTTTATATATATATATATTTGCGTTGTAGCGCTGTATTGAACTTGAAATTAAATGAGGCAAATAAAGAATCGAACTTGTGAAGGTAATCGCATTTAAAGGCTGCCGCTTAATGCTGTGGCTGCTTTACAGAAACAACAAGTCAGACACTGGATATCGGTTGCTGGAATACAAGTTCAGTTGTTATGTCAGTTAGTACTGTCAGGAAAAATTGCATACATGAAATTAAAAGCAGTGACTAAATTTTCCAATAAAAAAGAAACTGCGCACAAATTTTTGAAACGTATGTTTACAGACTACGGAGATTGTGTACCTTGTGATACAATCCAAGGCACTGAACTCATTTCTGAGGCTACAGAATTCTTCCAGTAAGCCATAGAAATGTTGTTTGTAAGACAGGATTGGTACTACTATTACCTGAATAACTCAGCTGCAGCAAAGTTGTGGTAAGTGCATTAAAGTTTACCCGGATGTCGAAAATTAATAACACAAAATTGCCAGAATTTTCAAGGCAGAGGTGTATGCACTTTAAAATTTATAAAACCCTCCTTACATGTTTAAACAGTATGAAAAAAATCGGTGGGCAAAAATAAATGAAGGTAGGCGGAATAACAGATAGATGGACCAAATCAATTAGTATGACAATTTTTTAAGACACACATACATCGCAAAATTTCAAGATCGGAAGGAGTAATGTTATGGTTGTACGAGCTCTCCAGAGAGCGAAGTGACGTGGTTGACATCATCACTTATATAGTAGTTTGAATTGTACTTGGCGCTGCACGCGTATGACATTTACGATGCAATATTCCGATTTTTGCTGCAGTGAATGATTCTGCTAAACCTCCTAACCATGAATACTAATCACCCTTTACGCCCTCTATCTATGTAAATTTTTTAATAATGCAGTAATAATATCTTTGGAATACATGAATATATGGCAAACAATCTCAGTAATAAGTTCATAATAAATCTTCATAAACTACGTTAACTGTTTTTTCATTCGATGTTAAAATGTTCCTTTTCTCTGCCTTTTCGCTTCTTCCGTTTCCATAGGTCTAGCTGCAGCCGCAGATTTCCTTTTTTATTTGACGAACACATCTTGTACACTTTATGAACCACAGTGAAAATTATTTACCAGATACGGAATCCATGTATAGAGAGGGGGACGTACATTCGTGGTCAGAAAAAATCCGACCACCTATAGAATAATAATACCCAAATAAGGGAGGTGGTTCCAGTTCTCGTGCTGCTCGCATAAGAGGAACGTTTCCAAACGTCAATGACAGTGCAAGCGCGTTCAAAGTCACACACGTGTTCTAAGCTGGTTCTCTTGTTTCCGTATAAATGTGATGAAAAATAGTTTTGCTTCTAGTAAGACACCCTATTTCTGCCCCAATTAGCCAGATTCGAACAATTCTTTTGCACTGGGAAGCCTGAAATGTGAGAACGAGATAATCCTGCCTTTTGGTCTTCTTTGATGCATAACTTTGTCGCTAGATGGCGTGAACGAAGATCGTATCTATTTCAAAATATATTTTTATCCCACATCATTGTTTCTGAAAATCAGATTGAAGCACTTTATTCGTTCGAACGTTGTGGGACAAAGATAATTCTGCGTACAATTTATTCTTCACATAGTACACAGTTTTACCTCTAGGGGGCGAAATGTATATTGCATTTCTCTCAATATCTCTGTTTCTAAACGTCCCATTAGAAAAATTCTTTTGGCGTCGGAAAGAGTTCAGCGTGAAAAATGTGCTGCATGTAATTCCTAATTTTTCGTAAAGAACATTTTTGGCTAGAGGTGCAAGGGCTTATTTTAGTTTGAGATATATTCGCAGTAAAATCAGCGCTGCCTAAAACTTCATTGAAAATATTCTTTCCCAGTCAGATACAGCTCACGACGACGAACAAAATTTTGCGCATACTTTCTGTTCATAATAATTCACAGTTTCTCCGCCAGGGTGCGTAGATATGTATCCTGTTTTTCTCGATATCGTGGCTGTCACGGATAAGACCTCGGGTTCGATCCCAGCAGGTACGAACGTTTGAAATACTAAATATCCGCCGTGCTTCGGATGGGCACGTTAAGTCGTCGGACTCCGGGTACTGACCCCCCGGGTAATAAATAAGGGCGTCTTCCTCCCCCTTTCAACTTCGCTTCCGTGTCACTTTCCTATCGGGCACTCTAGCCCAAATCTCCTAGCTTCCTATTTCTAAGGGTTGTTTAAGACCTGGGGTCAGACACTCCATTTCTAAAAATCCTCTATATATGATCTGATCTGATATGATATCGCTGCTGATGATAGTTGATTTAAAAATACTTTTTGTCGGACAGCGTCCCTAGTGACCCATATTTTGCATATGATTTCTAACTTTTTTTAACAAACGATTTTGCCACTAGTAGGAGGAAGGCAATGTTTCTGTTTGCAAATTTTCTCTGCATCTATCTGAGCGCCTAAAAGCACGATTCGAATTTTTTTTTTTTTTTTTTTTTTTTTTTTTTTGATCCTATGTCGCTCACTACAAAAACTTGTTGTATGAATTTCTTTCCCAAAATAATGCACAATTCAGCCTTTAGAGTGAACAAATATAAAATCTATTTTTTTCGATATATATGCTTCTAAAGGATTGATTTGAAAAATTCTGTTAATATTGTATACACTTCGTGGAACTTTTGCACATACTGTTGGATTTGTTATGATGCCCAGTTCTGACACCAGATGGCGTTAGGGCATATTTAGGTTTGTAACTTTTTTTCGTAACGGATGTTTCCGCGCGCATTTTAATTAATGCTCAATTTTCCACTAGGGAGCGTAAAAACATTATCTTTTCCGTATATTCCTTCTTATTTTTTTTTTTCTTCTTTATAGCTTTTCTGGAAATCTACTTTAAAAAGTTCTTTTTCTATCGGAAAGGGGTAAAAAAAAAGCAAAAAACGTTCTAAATACAACCGATAATTCGATGTGATGCCCCGGTGACGCAGTGGTCTAAACACTGGTTTATGACCATTCGTCCAAATTCTGTTCGGGTTCGAATCCAGTGAGAAATGGATGTTGTGTTTGTCTTATGATCCTGGCTCTCTTCCTTCCGTAAAAGCAGTGGCCCTAAATTAGGGGTGAGCGACTGCTTATAATCCATAGAGTTGCTCAGGGTGGGTGTTAAACTCTCAGAAAAAAAATCGGTGTCATCTTCCTTGTTTTATTTTGCAAGTACTGAATAGCTGTTCATTACTTCTGAACATTCCAGAGCATGTGGGAAACTCATAAGCCAAGCACTCTCGTCTCTGAACATTTATGAACAATTTCTGCAGTGAATTCGGCTTGTATTTGATTCTAAGCCAGATCATTTCCTTAAATGTTCTTAAGATGAACCTGACGAAATTAAGAATTCCTAATTTATTTCGAGACTGATGGTTTATCTTCCGTGGCTTCTTACAAATTGCTGTACCGAGCTCATAACGTTAATAAATGCAGGTCGTAAAGAGTGCTTGTTACTTCTGACAGATATTCGTGAATATTTGCAACAATGATAAATTTCAGTATCGATTTAATGCATAGCATGGTTTCATATACTTAGGCTTTTAATCAACAAGCCCTAGAAATTTCTATGGGGAATCTATTTTTGAGGATATATGGAAGAAGTTTTAAAGAGTTAAGCCTACCACACAGCGAATATACACTTGAGATTAACAAATGTACCTTCATAAATTTTCAAGTAGAGCATAAAAGAGATCAAAAATTGACGGTTTATTTGTTTCATGGTTTTAACAACTGCCATGGGCAACTCTAAGGGAATATAAGCAGTCACCTGTTTCCGGTGGGGTATCTGGTTCTAAGGAAAGGCGTAAGCCAGCGTTATTGCACAATCACTCCACTTATGCTTCATCGGAGACTCCAAACCCGATCCGAATCAGAGATGGAAACGGGTCACGGGTTAACGGGTCGACAATTTCTTGCCGGTTCAACGGGTCGGGTCAAGGTGTTCCTGATCCGATTTTAACCCGGTTTTATTCCCGTTTTATTTTTGAAAAGAGAAAAATGTATTCCAAAGAAAAATGCGCGTTGTGGAATTCTGTAGTCGATACTGGTGCCCACGGAGTGAATAATGATTTGCCATGCAAAAATATTGTCGTCTCTTTCTTAAAGCAGCGAAGATTTCTACCGACCGACGCGACGTCAGACACACCGACACCATACCGCAAAAAGATACTTCCTTTGCGTTCTTTTACAGTGCGATTGTCCAGGGCAAGGTACCATGCCATTCGTCTGCTTCTCAGCTGATTCATTCTCTCCATGCGAAGTTCACTGTATGACTAAGAGTTACTTTTCACATCGCATCTTTTACATTGAGCATTCAGAGGTTTTCGACTGATGTGCTAACATCCCGTTCCCATGACATGTCATGCCGAAATTAACTCCTTATTTGTTAATATGGATGGATTTAATGTTAAGAAGGTTGAGAAAGGCGTCGAGGCCGACAAATACGTGCTTGTTGAAAACCACAAGAGGAAGATTGAATGCTGGAAATTGTTTCGTCTCATTAAGAAACCGGTAAATATTTATGTATTGTTTGGTCTTGCTTGTTGTTCAAAATGTGGAAAATGTATAATTACAAAGAAAGATGTGGACGGTGGAATGAAAGATTATGGAACCAAAAATCTAACGGACCATGTGAAAGTATGCGCACCTCCATCAAAGCGTGGAAAGAATGAACAATCTAAATACATTTAAAAAAAATACATTTGTGTTATCGTAAAAAATGATTCCCATTTATAATATGCTCCATGGTCACGGTCATAGTCAGCCATTACTTTTGGATTACGCAAAATAGTGGCACTAAAAATGGCACTAAAATTTAGCAAGTAACCAAATTTTATTATTAAAAACTGGTTTCAGTTATTAAATATCAAGCAGTTATTGGGATGAATATATATATTACGTTTATATGTATATATATATAAATTGAGTTTCTAATTTATAGTTGAAAGCAGATTTGTTCGGGTCAGGTATGGGTCCGGATCGGGTCATGTCGGTTTTGGTGCGGGTCCAAAATATCTGACCCGTTTCCGACTCTGATCCGAATTGGACGACTTGCCAGAAATATATGCCTCTAACCACTTGGCTACCGACGCTGTTCAAAAACTGACTGATCGGTGTCATCTTGGCAGAATAATCAACAAAAAATTGGCTGACTTGTTTGATTTTTCGTGTAAAAGAATAAAAACAAGAAGAAAACAAAAATGAACTGACCGAAGCGAGCGCAGCTGATTTTGATCTGTCTATTGATCTCTTCGTATTTTACTGGAAAAGTCAAAAACGAGCCTTTTTTCAAACACAGAGAATTTAGAATATAAAAACAGCAACTCAAAATTTTCCGTTTACATAAAGTCCGACATCGGCTGGCCACAAAATTTTTGCTGACTTTCTGACTGAACAAGTTCATGCATACTTACGTACGAGGTACAAACGCAGAAAAAAGTGGCAAAAACACGTTTTATGCACACTTTACTGCGTTTAAATTAGATCTTCAATGAGTAACGGTACTTAATTTGGCACTTAATAACGTATCGGTTTACATAAGCTTATTCTGGACAAATGAAGCCAAAGAATGGGACTGTGTTCCATGGATTTCGTTTCCTATATTTTCTTCTACATCTAAACGACTGGCCACTTGCACCAAATCGCATCCGTGCACATTTTAATTTACTTGGGAAGCGCATGCAGTCTACTGTTAAATCAGCCCTTTGGTGAGCAAAGTTCGGTGGAAGCATTCTTCGTAAGAATTTAATTCAATTGGCACTAAAGTGAACTTCTCACACGTGTGTTTAACAAATGCGTATACATTTCTCGGTGATCAAAACGCAACGTTTCACTTATGAAGAAAGTTCATCAGGTGCGCACTTATTCTGATTGATGAACACTAGGTTCTTGATTCCTAATAGGCAACTTTTGAATCAAAGTAATAATTTTTCATTTGCTATTTTCTTTATGAAAGAGGCAACATTTTTGTTTTCCGGAAAAAAAAATTCATAATATGATTTTAATTTGACTATTGGTAAACAGATGCATAGAATATGCAGTTTCCCGGCATATACGGCAGATTTAGATTATTCAGTCACCCACGCAAAACCATTCCCAAAATCCTTTCTTCTCGAAATTACTGGTTCCTTTTTTTTTTGTTTTCAGAACTTTATATATATATATATTTCAGAAGCAGTGAAGAACATTGAATGTCACCTCAATCAGAAATTTTCAAAAAGTACGGGTCTCTGTTTTTAACAGCTGAAACATTTGATTACCAACACAGACTGCCTTCGAGTCATGCACCTTTTCAACAGAAAAGTGTCAAAAGGCAATAATGTTTCCTTTGGCCCAGAACAGCCACACGTGATGGAAGTAAATTAAAAATATTTTAATTTATACACATAATAAATGCTGTTTTTGGGTTGAGGAATAAGTAACGTCGTTTTTTTCAAACTTTAGAAAACTTTATTTCGCAACAACAAAAAATAACAACTTAATCAATAATGTATTCGCCACTAGTATTTACAACTGCTTCCTATCGTTCAACAAGTTGCTCGATGCCTCGGCGATAGAAATCTGCCGGTTGTGACCCGAAGAAGTCGTCCAATCACGTCCGCAATTCTACGTCATTATTGAACGACACGCCGCGCAAATTGTTGGAAAGCGATCGAAACAGATAAAAGTCGGATGGAGCCAAGTCCGGAGAATAGGGCGGGTGCGACAGAACTTCCCAATTGAGCGCTTGAAGGGCGGTTTTGGTCATATTGGCGATGTGGGGCCTAGCGTTGTCCTGTTGCAGCAGAACATCGTATCGCCGATCGGGTCGCTTTTGTTGCATTGCGTCGTGGAGTCGATGCAATTGTTGAACATAGAGGTCCGCGTTGACCGTCCCATTGTTCCGAAGAAGTTCGTAGTGGATGATGCCCTGGCAATCCCACCAGACACACAACATCGTCTTCCGATGATGCAACTCTTGTTTTGCTCTCGGCGTTCCGTGTTTTGTGGGACTGAGCCATTCTTTTCGCTGCTTCATGTTGACGTACAGACAGACACCATTTTTCGTCGCTGCTGATAACGATGCGGTACAGAAATCTTTCCTTGTGACCACGAGTAGCTCTGTGACGATTTCTGTTGTTGTCGTTCAAAACGTTTAAACTTTTCCCATCGCATAAAGGTGATTCACGACTGTCTTCTGATCACAGTTCATTTGCTCAGCCAATTCTCTGGTCGATTGACGCGGGTTTTCGTGCAGCATCTGGTTCAATTACTCTTCATCGAACTCGACAGGGCGATCCATGTCCTTAAGATCGAAATTGTCGGATTTAAAGCGCGAAAACCACCGTCGAGCCATCCTTTCAGTCACAGCATCTTCACCGTAGACAGCACAAATCTCGCTAGCAGCTTTCGTGGCTTTGGTCCCCTGATTAAACGCGAAGAGCTGTAGATGTCGGTAATGCTCCTTTTTGTCCACTTGACATTCCATTTTAATGACCTGAAAACCAAATAAAATTAAATCAAATCACACACACTCACTGGCATGTAGAGCGAACACGTATCTATCGCATAGTATATCACATGTTGCCACAATATTTTATTTTGGCACACAAAAGGAACTGTGGAAAAAACAGACATTCCTATTCCTCAACACAATACTATGCAACAGATGCAACAAACAGCCGCTATCTATACATATGAAAATTTGTAATTTAATCAATCCATAGTGCAAGTTCTGAAAGCACTAAATATCAATAGTGAGAATATTTTTAACGCTATTTCAATTGGTATTTGAAATAAATGAACATTCGATGCTGTTTTTTCAGTACAGTACCAATCACTTAGCAATAAATATGCTATGCAGTGAAACTTCACCAAGTGGATCTCTTCACGCAAAGAAAGAATTGAAGTTTCCGAAAGAAGACAGAAGGACAGCTGAAGGCACTCTTTCGCAAGACAAAAGATTTATTTATGCTCCACTTATATGTGCTCAGAATTTATGAATTTGGGGGAATTTTATTTTCCCGACCTTATCTCAAAATTTCATGAACGCGAGTTATATATATCTCTCTCAGATGGCACGCTTCCTGGATCTGCAGCCCCAGTGCCTGCGTGAAAAGAATAGATCCATTCTTCTCTGCGTTTGTAGGGAGCAGCTAATGATCGAAAGGTGATCGTCGCTACGCTATATTTCAATTTTATGAAATTGCTGAGTTTCAATACAAACGTGAGTGTACACTAAAAGTGCTGCGAATTCTGGAAACGTTTCGGGGGAGGGGTGGAGAAAAACCTGCAGAAAGGTTGCCGGCTGGTGTCCGTCTTTTAGCGTTATATCCGTTCCTAAAAGCTCCCATTTCTTTCAACTTCCGTATTTTCACACATTTTCCGTAGTTAGTAATTCCGTTTCGTGTATTACTGACTACGGAAAATGCGTGAAAATACGCATTTGTACAGAAATTTCGTAAAGCCGAAGGTGCTGAATTTTTCAGCCCTCTCGCCAGAGAATCCTTTCCCGCCGGTGGGACGCAAACCGAGGTCATTTGGGATGGCTCAACTTAAACCACGCGTCTTAACGACTGAAACACAATGACTCGGAAAGCACAGTCACGTTCAAAGTAAAACTCTAATTGCGCGATGATTTTTTCTTCTTTTTTGTTATTAATGCGTGTGATTTAGTCATTTCAGTTTCTGTTGAAGCTTATTATTTTTAATACGCTTGTAATAATTTTAGCACGTCTTTTGTAAAAATACCATCGTGCTTGTATAATCAGTTGTCCGTCCGTCCACCTGTGGACACCATATCTCTGCAACTATGAGACCGATTGAAAAAAAATTTTTGCATTGGGAAGCTTGAAATATGCGAATGATGATCCTTCAAATCGTTTTTTTTTTTTAATAATGCACAATTTCGCTGCAAGAGGGCGTAAATACAGATGATATCGAATTCAAAATACATTTTCTAACACATATTTGCTTCTAAACATCCGATTGAAAAAAAATTACTTTTAGAATACATTTATGTCGAAGACTATTTTAGGTATAGTCACATTTTCAAGATACGCATAGATTTTCCGCTAGGGGGCGTAAAAATAACTTGCGTTTCCTCCGATATCTGTGCTTCTAAAACTCCGATTTGAAAAATTATTTCTGCAGCGGATACAGCTTATGATTGGAAATCTTTTGTATATAATTTCTAATTTTTGGTAAGAAATGGCTTGGCCACCAGGGAGCGTAAGTGTTAATTTCTGCTTCTGAGGTATTTGCAGCAAAATCTGAGCTCCTGAAAACTCGACTGAAAAAATTATTTCCTGAACCGATATCGCTCACATCGAAAACCATTTTTAGAATACTTTCTTCTTAAAATAATGTATGCTTTTCCCGCCAGGGGCGTATCTTATATTCGTCGATATCTCTGTTTCTAAGAGTCCGATTTGAAAAATTATTTTTTTGTTAGAGAGCGTTTGTACTGCGAAATGTTTCTCATATCATTTCAAATTTTTTTTAACGCACAAGTCTGCAACAAGAGGACGTAAGTTCGCGTTTCCCTTCACAGCAATATCTGCGGGATTAAAAGCCAACTGAAAACTTCTATCTTCGGTCAGGTATCCATACCGGTTCCATTGGCTTTGAATAGCTTTGGTAAATTTAATTCGCGCCAGAACAGATTTAAAAGACGTGCTCATTACACCCGAAAATTCGGTGTCACCTTTCTTGCTTTCCCTGTAGGAGGACGTATCACAAATTAGTATTTTCTGATCGTGATTTTTCGAAGCAACAAAATCCTTTGCAACTTGAGATATTTTTAAACTGACAATGGCTTTCAGTTATCATTCAGAAGAGGTGAAATGTGCTGTTTTATAGTATTATTTCACGGAGCTCCTAAATGTAAAATTTACTCTTGATAGCTTTTGCCTTAACGACTCCACAGACTGATACATAGGCATCGTACAATCAACTGTGCAGTCATTTTAAGTACCCGGTTTATTACAGTAACACAATATACAATAGTTGATGCACAAAATGAAGCAGAGGAGAAGAACAAATAACCAAAATTCGTGCGACATGATATCCACAGTATCCGATCTCGTTACAGAACTTCAAAATCAGGTCCTTAGACAGATGATTAAAATTTAACCGTTAATCAAACCTCAAGTATTCCTGAAAATCGCTCCTACTGTATTACCGCAAATTTTGCGTCATATGGATACGGAAAAAGTGAGAACGGAGTTTTTCCGTTAATATACGAAAGGAAGCTTTCCGAAAATTCGGAATTTTCAACTAACACTTCTTAAAAGCGGCAGTTTACTGTGATTATAAGAAAGGAATTGAGGAAAGGTTTATGAACTTCAGAATACTCCTGACGTACGAAAAATCCGAGAAATTCAGGTTTCATTCCGTCATTTCACAGAAAAGGTTGTATCAGAAATATGTTTCCTTAATTCACGGAAGGGATCACGGAAAGTGGCTCATGAATTTCAGATTTTTTTTACAGTGTACTTGCCTACATTGTTCAAGAAAGCGTCGAAAGTTTTTAACAAAAAAGATATCAGCGGCTGCACTATAAAAAATAAGTGGTGTGCATTCACGGAAAATTTCTGAAAATAACGCGCAGCAAAGTTGCCGGAAGGTGTCCGTATTTTTCAAAAATTTCAATTTTTAAAAGTGCCCGTTTGTTTTAACTTCCGTATTTTCACAGATTTTCCATAGTCAGAAATTCCCTTTATTTCAGGAGAAATACATTTCAATTTTTTCCGTACTTAAACTGAAATTTCGCAAAATCGACGACCCTGCATTTTTCAACATTTAACTCAGATAATCCTTCGGCTGCAGTCAGGACCGAAGCCCCGTCGTTTGGGTTGGTTCAACAGGCAACACACACCTTTAACCATTAAGCCACAAACGCTCGCACTTCCGAATCACGTACATCGTAAATTAAATTGCGCGGCGATGATTTTTTTTTTTGTCATTAATGCGAGCAGTTTTTTTAATAATCTTATTTACTGTCGTAGCTTATTATTTTTCAGAATAGGTTTGTAATACTTTTTTTTTCTGTAGGAGGGCTTTCCACAAATGAAGCATTTTTCATCGTGATTTTTCGAAGCAACAAAATGCTTTGCAGCTTATTTTTTTTAAACTGACAATGAGTTTCAGTTATCTTTAAAAAATAGGTGAAATGCACTATTTTATAGTATTTTTTCACAACCCCCCCCCCTCCTAAATGCTTGATGGCTGTAATAGCTTTTATCTTAAGTTGTGCAAAGACTGATACATAGATATCGTATAATCATTTCTATAATAAGTACCGTATATATCGTATAATCATTGGTATAATAAGTACCGATATATAATAAGATATCGTATAAACATTTGTATAAAAAGTAATAAGTACCATTTGAATAATAAGTAATAAGTACCATTTGAATAATAAGTAATAAGTACCATTTGAATAATAAGTAATAAGTACCATTTGAATAATAAGTAATAAGTACCATTTGAATAATAAGTAATAAGTACCATTTGTATAATAAGTATCGTATAATCATTTGGATAGTTAAGTACGCGGTTTCTTACAGTAACGCAGTATATAATAAATAGCTGGTGCACAAAATAGGGGAGAAGAGGAGAAATATATTGTACCAAAATAAACAAAATTCATGCGGTATGCTATATACAATATCCTATATCGCTACGGAACTTCAAAATTCGACAAATGATTGAAATTTAAAAGTTAATGAAACTCAAGTATTCACACCAATCGCACCTATTACCGTCAATTTCTCGTCATACGAATACAGAAAAAGTGAGAACGCAGTTTTTTCCGTTAATATGCAAAAGGAATTGTGGAAAGGTTTCTGAAAAATCAGATTTTTCCACTGTACAAAATACCGGTGAAATTCAGGTTTATTTCTGTCATTTGATAAAAAAGGTTGTTTCAGAAATATGCTTCGTCAATTTACGAAAGAAATCACAGAAAGTGGCTCGTGAATTTCAGAAAAAATTTTATAATGTATATTTCTGCTCTTTCATCAGCCATATGTAGAATACACGCTGGACTGTAACTTGTCTGTGCCGATGCAGTTCTCTGTCGTTTATTTTAACATAAAGCTCATGTTTGCTTTTTAAGATTGTATTATTACATAAGCGATACCGTAGCACTACCTCACTTACTGTGCTGGCGAAAAAACATTATCATGCACTAATGCCAAACGGAGCTTCAGCCAGTTAAATGTGAATACCCTGCAAGACACTTAACACTTTTACGTCTCACGAATAGAAACAATGGATTTCTTTGCAAACGAATGACATTTCGCCAACCACCATTATCTTCAGGAATTTTATTAAGACTATGTGGCCGTCGAATGATGTATTTCATATTAATTCTTGCGTTAATTTCGTGGGTATACCTGTTACGAAAACGACGATAAAACCATATTCCAAATGCCAAAAAACTGAAAGGGAACATCATGCCTAAATAATTTCTAAAATCATTAGAATGCTAATGCCGAGTCCTTCAGCAGAAGAGGACTTTGATCATTTCCCTGGCAACGTCGATTTAAGGTCATTTTAGCAACTGGGTCCTCTTTGAAACAATGGGACTTCATTGTATTCGAAAAGATGCATTTAAATAGCCATCATTTGGAGTAATGATCATCCTCGCGAAAAGCACCATAATTAGTCCTCGAACTCCTTTTGGGCCCTTTATGACTCTTCGGTAATTGTATTTTAATGTTTGTCGAGAACAATGACCCTCCGGTAGAGAGAAAGAGGCCGGCGTTTCCCGAACGTTTTGTTATTTCGAGGATCAAGATGGCGGACTCCAGAAAGTTTCGTCCCGGAGGAAATTGTGTTGATTTTAGAATTGCTGACGCAGACCGGAGCCGAACGCAAGCGTCCGCCAGAGGAAGACATTTCCTTCGCATGCTTGCAATTAGCGATAAAATCGGTGTTTGAGAAACTGGGAGATCGCGAAAAATTTCCCTCTTCTATAGCAAATTATTTCATAAAGACGTACTGAGAAGTGAAATCTCATTCTCTCTCAATAAATCAGATCTAGTATTACGATGTGAACAGGATTTTCAAAACAACAGAAAAAATAAGACAAGAGAAAAAGAAACAAAGCATGAAAAGTTAACACCAAAGAATTAATGTGAACAATAGTTACCATGCGTTTGTGCCTAAAATATCAAAATTCGCCATGGTCTCTAGAGAACGTCTGACGAAGCGCACTAAATTTCCGAATAAGCACAATAATAGGAAACGAAGTGATAATAACGCAAAAAACATTCTTCTTTTCAGCGATTTATAAGTAAAATATCGAAATCTGGTTGATCCAATATTAGATGGATATTTAGGTGTGTGAGAAAAGAAAGAATGCAGAAAGATGAATCCGACGAACAAAAATCGAAAATTGAAAGTATTATTAATCATTATAACAGCGGAAGTATACTTAAAAATGCCAAACATATTTCTCAGCTCTGAAGATCAATTTGCATCTGCCCTCACAGCTCCAAGTTAAAATATATTTTAACATGGACTGCATTTAAAAATAAGAATATAAGCGGAAAGAGAATTAAAATGGAAGACAAAAACAGAGAAAGTAAAGAAAGGAAAAATAATAATTTCCACATTATGGATAACTTGCACTCTAAAGAACATTTTCCATCAGCCTACAAAGAACACAACGTCTAGAGGTGTTTACAAGATCACAATAAGACATTTTTATAAGAACACATTTTGCTTTCCGTTACAAGTTGCAAGAGATGCAGTCAGCCGAATTCATGTACATATAAAAAAGTTATGTCGTAAATCCTAAAATTACTTATTTCTCCGTCATTAACTTTAGAAGCATTTTAGCAGAGAAAGCTTTTTTCCATTTTTCGAAGGATTCTTTTTGTAATTTTAAGAAAATAAGATAGCCTATTTTAATTTAACGAATTTTATGAAAAATGTGAGCATTAGCGATGTGCAGTTAATGAGAAAACATACCTTGCGTCGTGAAAAAATTAATTATTTATATAATTTTAATAGTACTTCAACCACTTTAAGAGTAACAGACGAAGCTAGAAACGACAGAAATCACTAAAAAAAGCCTCCGATACTGAAGTTATATCACATTTTATTCATGAAATGTGAATTAACCTTCAATTATTAAGTATAATTATTATTTTTAATTGGTTTTACTAATTTTCAATTATTAAACTTCGATACTTGTAAATTATTCATTCCATCGAATTGAGATAAATTGTACTTATGATTGAAAATTTTCAGCTGTTCAGATGAAGTTGTTAGCTGTAATGACGAACATACGGGAAGGGCTGATGCCACCCCCCCATTGGGCTGACAGAGCGAATAATTATTGCTTCGAAGTTTGAAACAAAAAGTCACGATGCGCGATCTATATATACTTCTTAATTATGTACCATATATTTATAACATGCAAAAATTAAAAAGGAGTAGTTCTGTTAAATAAATTTAGAAAAATCTTTCAGCTGTTCAGAAGAAGTTGCTAGCTGCAGTGACGCACATACGGGAAGGGTTGATGCCCCCCCCCCCCTCTGGGGCTGACAGAGCGAATAATTATTGCTTCTAAGTTTGAAACAAAAAGGTCACGATGCGCGATCTACATAAACTTCTTAATTATGCACCATATAATTATAGCATGCAATAATAATAAAGGAGTAATTCTGTTAAATAAATTCAGAAAAATCTAATCATAAAAAATGGCACCTGACTATTTTTTTCGGTAAATTTAGAGGGTCACCCCCACCTTGGGAAAATTCTGGGCGCCACGGCCCACAACCCCCCCCCTTCTCCCTCTGGTAGACATCATGTATCAAAGTGATTTGCATGAACTACTGAAATAAAAGTTCTGAGTATTTATGACAGTTTTTATTATCTGAAGGGCTTCCTTGTCTTGTGGGTGGATGAGTTCCCTCTAACCCCCGTTGGCTACTGCCCTGCTTATATAATGACCCTTATAGATAAGAGAGTTTACCCACCACTTATTTATGGTTACTCTCTGAGCGACAGGAAGATAAGTAGGTAACCAACACAACAACTATGTCTCACATGGAGATAAAACTTCGGCTCTTTGACATCGAAAATAATAAGAATAGTAAAACAATATAGAACATACGAAACCTTTCGCCGCTTAGCGCAGCGCTGTTAACATCATACTTATGTGTTCACATTATCAAATACAATTTTTTTTCGGAATTTATAATGAATTTTAATCAATGCTTTAATTTTTCTAAAGCAAATGTGATTACATAACTCGCATTCTTTCCCTCTCATCACATGTAAGAAAATTTCCAAATTCCCTTTTATATTTTCTCATCACTTTGGAAAAACCCAATAAATACAGAGATGATGAAAAACCTTAGAGTAATGAAATCTTTCGAAGAAAAGAAAAATCGTAACAACAATAACAGGGAGCTGGTTGTTTATAAGCCAAAAGCAACTTTTCCAGCGGAAGATATAAGTATGCTCTCTTTGCCTTTCACGCTTTACTGAATTCGATGAAAATCTGAACAAGCTTTCCACGTGTATAATGCGTTTCTGTGGAGAAATTTTGATTCAATTTATTATCGCTTGAATGAAATGACGTCGTTTTATTTCCCTCGTGCCGCGGTTCCTGTCCCAGGACCTGTGCCCTCCGCCATGATTGAATTTGCGCGGGAAAAACTCATCTCTCGACAGTAATTGGCACCACAAAAACGCTCACATCCACTATTTCTCCTGCGCCACTTTCTTCATTCTCCTTTTCGGCTTTTCTACTAAACACACACGCCGTCCTTTTCTAAAACTCACGATATCATATAATGCAAACTATTAATATTTAAATAGTTAATAGAGAAAAAACTACGAAGTAATGTCGCTGTTGATTTTTTGATTTACTACAACAACGTGCATTAGACAAAAAAAAAATAAAAATCGAGAAAAAGAGGAACACTGTTACCGTATCACCTAATGCGCCTAAAAGAAATTTGTACTAATATGTTGCATTAAAAAAAAAAAACTCTTGCTAATGCCAACATGCTTATCAGCTGTAGTAAAATTAATATATGAATTCCATACGTTTTTTTTTTTTTTTTGATTGAAGGTTTTACCACCACCGTGAGCAACTTAGTGGGCTATAAGCAGTCGCCCGTCCCGAATTTACGGTCACTGGTTCCAGGGAAGGGAGAGGGCCAGTGCAGTAAGATAAACACAACATCCATGCCTGACCGAGATTTAAACGCAGAGCCCTTCTCAGACGAATGGTCATAAGCCAGCGCTTAGACCACTGCGCCACCGAGTCTTCTGATAATACACAGTCCGACTCCACGACACTATCTTTGCTGATGGTACTCCATGAACCAAGTTTTAATGCTACGCATCATTCAGACAGTAGAAAAGTAAAACCCAAGTAAAAAATTTGAATGTAACGAAAATGGGTAACGGTGCGGTATTGCCAAAACCACTGTTGAAATCTGATCGTGCCGCATTCTGTTCCATGAAATGACGCAATAATAGTTAATTTCGTTGTCGTTCAACAATATACACTGCTGGCCACCCAAAATGCAACACCAAGAAGGAAGCATCCGATTGGCCTGAAATTCGCAGCATGCGTCGCCCGCGAGAGGACATGCAAACGATTCGCATTGCAGGGCATATGCAAATCATGTGCGCCCGGCACGCCACCGAGAAGCACTATAAGACGGGTGCACAGAAGGCGGGGTGTAAGTAGTGGAAGTGTGTGGCGCTGCCGGACCTGTGCGTGGGAAGCTTCCTGATGCCCCGTCGCAGAATACGGCAGTCATTCCAGCACGTTTCGGAGTACGAAAGAGGAAGAATAGTGGCTTATCGCGAAAGCGGTTTATCGTACTGAGACATCGGCGCCCGTCTGACACAACACACAGACACGACACCCAGCCACAGTGAGGCGAGTATGGATTCGGTGGGTGCATGAGGGACTGACGGACCGACGTGAGTGATTGCCGCAGCAGCGGCACACCACCGAGCGAAAGAACCGGCACGTTGTGTGGCGGGTATTGACGGCTCGCACCGCCACATCACGAAAGTTAGCGCAGGAGGTTGCGCAACAAGCTGTGTCAGCACGTACCGTTCGACGTCGTCTGCAGGAGCGGGGACTTGTCGCACGGAGCCTATTGCTCCGATTACCATTGACGTTACACCACCGGCGAGTGCGGCGGCAGTGGGCCATTGAACGCCACACCTGGACTACGGAATGGCACGACATTGTCTTCTCCGATGAATCCCGTTTTTGCCTGCAACACCACAATGGTCGGATCCGCGTGTGGCGAGAGACTATATGACTCCTGCATTATGCATCGCCATACCGGTCCGTCGCCTGGCGTGGTTTGGGGCACAATTGGATATGGCACCCGCACCCCTCTGGTACGCATCGCCGGTAAACTCAACAACCACCGCTACATCTCCGACGTTTTGGAGCCTGTAGCCTTCCCTTACCTGCAGGACCTGCCAGCGGCCACGTTTCAACAGAACAATGCGCGCCCGAATGTGGCACGCATCGTGCAACAATTCTTCACGGCCCACCAGGTGTCACTGCTGCCGTGGCCCGCCTGTTCTCCCGATATGTCGCCCATCGAACACGTCTGGTCGCTGATCGGCAACCGAGTGGCCCCGCAAGCACCACCCGCGGCTACACCTGATGAACTGTGGCAACGTGTGGAAGCAGCCTGGACCGACATACCTCAAGCCCACATCCAAAGCCTCTTTCGTTCGATGCCGCGGCGTGTAGCGGCCGTTATTACCAGCCAGGGGGCCACACGAACTATTGATGTCTGCGTGTTCCGCAAGTGGCACGGGCCTGTAAGCTCAATTGTTTCATCTTTGTATCTGTTGTTATGTGTCGAGCAAATCTGGCTTTGCTATCTCGTGTCCTTCTTGGAGTTGCATTTTGGGTGGCCAGCAGTGTATTTTACTAAATTATCGCCGACATTATTTTACCACATTTTACATAAACGTAACATTATCTGATGGAAATATACGTAAATAACGAGAACCTGATACTAATGTGATAAAAGCCATCACAAAACTGCATTTTGATGCTGTAGTCGTAGGTTGATTTCTTTAATGTCTCGAAAACTTTGCTTAGTAGCGAAATTTGGCTTCCCCCGACCCCTAAAGGGAGGCGTACCTGTTATTAACGAGAGCTATAAAAAGATGGGGTTGATATTCTGAAAATACCTTGAAAACAGTGCGTTGTAGCGAAATTTGGCTTCCTCTCGATCCGGTGGGTGGGAAGGGGGGGGTTAGCAGGTTACCTTCTTTGACCAGAACTTTAAGATGATGTGTAGCACGATGGGTGTACCTTGTAGATATCCTGACTAAAAGTTACCAATATTAACACGCTTGCAATTAAGCTTTTCTTTCTACCCTGAGGTCTTGCGCATGCGTAGATGGACTTTTGTAGCTACATCGCATTTCATCGGTCGGTGTCAGGGTCGCTTCTTACGTTCGTCTACATCTGAATAATAATAAAAAATATTATTTTTGAAAAACTAAGCAGTCGATATACTTGCTATCGCCGCCGCCTTAGTTCAGTAAATATTTACTTTTATGATGCATGTAAATCCTTTCATTAGTCTTATTACAATAAACACTCATTAATCCACCTGCCTGAGTACCGCTTCCTGTCAGTAAACCTTATTTTTTTGTTGTTATGATTTAATTCCACTTAATATGTACCGGACCGTGACTCGGTGTGATCGTGAGTGACGAGGATAAATGCGATATGTTATACGCATATACACTATATTGACAAAAGTCATCAAACAGAAGTCATCGCTCTTTCCATGTTTATAAGTGAGTCACGGAAAAATTATCATCGGCCGCCACAGGGAATCGAACCCATGGTCTTCCAGTTACGCGCCGGACATGCTTCCACTGCACCACAGCTGCCTCGAAATTTTCCAGACTCACGTACGACAAATTACCAAACCACATGGCAAGTTGCTTCTTTGGAGCCCCGCACAATGCTGGGGTTCACCAGAGATGAACAGCAGAACGTATTTGTTCAGTTGCTGCTGTTCATCTATAAGCGTGGAAAGAACGATTATTTCTGTTTAATTATCCTGATCCACGTCAACTGTGTATTTATTGACAAAAGTCACCGGACACTCCTTCAAAAGCAAATGAATACATCTGCTGCTTTGTTAAGATGCGCAGTACAGCTGCAAACGGTATAAAAACAAGCCTGCAGTTAACCGCGATCATATCGCACTGTGAGGTTCAGTGAAAATGTCGCGGCGGGAGAGAACTGGCTTTAAGAAAGAAAAGATTGGTATGTGTTATATTAGAGGGTTGTCCATAAGAGAAACCAAGAGGCGTTTAGACATACCCAAGTCAACTGTTTTGGATGTACTGATTAAGTGGAAAACACATGGCGTGCCTGAAGCAGCAAAACGTACCGGCAGACCAAAGGAAATCAGTGATAGAGAGGACGTCGAAGCCTCAGGAGAGTCGTTACATGCTAATCGACGGAGTACTGCACAAGACCTCAGTGTACAGGTCTTGTGCAGTACTTGTGCTTCCATGTGTTATTGTGGTCGTGCGGCTGCTCATAAGCCTTTCATCTCCACCCGGAATGCTACTCGTCGTTTAGCATGGTGTAAAGAACATTTATCGTAGACCGTCAATCAATGGAAACGGGTCCTATGGACTGCATTTTTGATGACCAATTGAGTGATCTCTGCGGTTTTCTAGCCCATGTAACACTGGTCATCAAAAGGATCAAAAGAATGACAAAGAAATTTTCTAATTGTTCTGACACGTGCAGTGGCGACGTCAACCGCTCAGAACTGGGTGGGCTATTAGGGGGGGGGTAAGTATGATGGGAGAGAGCACACATTTTGAAGTGTTTCGCAAAATTTTTTGTAAAAAATTCCATTTATGTGCTATTTACCCTATGCTGAAAATGTTATCCCAGTAGAAAAAGTTTTAAAGTGAACACTGTACGTAGTATGGGAACCATGGATACGAATCTCTAAGGCAAGTTACTATTTCTTCGCAATTTCAACTTACTGGAGGTAGGTTTTCTTTTTCTTTTCTTTTCTTTTTTTTTTTTTAGCCTTCTAAGGCTGTTTATGAATTTTAGTTTGTAACCTGACAAAGAATCTCTCCCTTTCTCTCTCTCTCTCTCTCTCGCTCTCACTCACTCACTTTTAAAACTACAGTATAATTACAAAAATGGTGTTTTTCTACTACTCTCTCAGAATTTTTTTAGGGGACCCCTCCATTTCCCATGCGTACAAACACTAAGTTTAACAAAGAATTCATTTTATATAACAAAATTTCAGTAAATTCGAGAAATTCACATACATTTATCTATGTTTCCTAGAATCTTCAATGGTTGCACCAACCATATATTCCAGCTGCTTAAACATATTAAGGGGGCTGAAAGGTTAGGCTGAAGCCCACCCCCGAGCCTAACATGCTGTCTAATTTCATTTATCCATCTTTTTTTTTTTTTTTTTTATGACTTTTGGGTCTTCCGATTTCGAATTAAATTTAAGAGTTGGTAAAAACTTAAAATGTATATGAGTTGGTAGTGTGGTAAAAACGGTTATGTAATAAGAAGGCACGATGGAAATTTGCATATAGTGTTTGTATATCCCATTCATAGTTAACATTTCTGTTTGTCCACTTCGGAAAATTAAGCTATGGGCGCCCATGGATACTTATAAATTTTATATGCGAATAATTTTGTTAGATACGTAGAATATTATAGTAAATAATTCGAAAATAGTACTGAATTAGTCTGGTCGCCTTATTCTCAACATTGGTACGTGTGATAGTTGGAGTGTCTTCTAAATTTTTCTGACACGGCGTACTTGCACCATATTGTCACAGTCAAAATATTTTCTGAAAATACTATTACACCCGGCGTTATGATTAATTAGTAGACAGATAGACAGAGGCGGAAAATAGTGATTCCCACTTTCCTTGAAAATTAAAAGACGCAAGAGATTGTTACGTGGCTTGGTAGGATCGTATTTTCCCTCACGTGTGGCTGGCTGTTAGGTAACAGATTGCCCTTGCTGGGGTAACAATCCATGAGATATTGGGGTTGGTTTCATCATGCGAAGCGGCTTCATCCCAGGGTGGTAGTGTTTAAGGCCAGAGAGTTGCAATTTGCCGGGAAACCTGTGATTATGCTGTCAGTGTAATTAAGGCCTTCTGTGTTGGAGCCCAACCCCGTTACAATTTTCTCCCCGTTGCAACTGCCGATGCCGAGATCTCCCAGATAGTCGCGATGATCATGGGGTGGGCAGCGTGGTAAGAGGGTGGGGTGAGAAAAGGAAGGAACACAGACACTTCAGGATGGTGCTTTGCTCCAAGATTTAAAAAGCAAGTTGAGGGCAGGAAGCGAAAGCTTATCTTGGGTGGTCAGCCGAAAATCAAATCAAGATACGCACAGAACAAGCAATGAAGTGGACCTCTTCATAATCGTAATAGATTTGTGGCTACCGCAGTCACCGATGAAAGACTGCAATCATCCAAACATTAAATTTATTCACTATTAAAATAATACGTTCAAATCCGAAACTGAAGAAAATTACCGTTAAAATATCTACTACAGTGCTAGCCGGTAGTTGTCTAAAAGATCGATATGTGATGAAATATTTGCAATTTTTGCATCTCAAATGAAAAGAATGTTCCAAACATCAGATTTGGTATTGTATTAAAATTTTCTTCCCAAAAGCATACGAAGTAACACTGATATAAATTAACCGCGCAAAAAAAAAAAAAAAAAAAAAGCTTTCGTTTTTAATGATGAATACAATGAGAGCTAGTTAAAAGTGAAGCTTATATTGATGGGATTTTTAGTCACAGTTTTTTCTAGAAGCAAGAATAAGTTTAAAACTTTTAGCGGCCTATGTACCTGAACAAAATGGTTTTCAAAATATTATGTGCTCCCCAAACAGAAACGTTTAGCTCCCGGGGTTCCCGAAATCTACGGCAAAACAATTCCTTTCCCAACTAGCGACACACAAGCACTCCCTTCTAGCCCTTCATTCTCTAATCCATAACCCAAGGCATAATAGAGAGAAGTGGTAGTCCTCCTGACACGGACATCATGCCACTAGATAGAAACAAGTGAGTCAAAAATATTTTCTTTTTCTTCTTACGTTCGCCATTGTTTTAACTCTTTAGCTGGTAATCAGTCAGTAGGGATTAGCATCAGTCATCCCCTAAATATCCACAAAGCTAAGGGGAAAGCAACGCTTTCTGATGCACACGTTCACTCGTTCTATCAGCGTTCGACGCACTTCTTAGACAGCGAATAAATTCGTTCAAGCCGATTTCAGTCTATTCACTAATCCTGAATTAATTCGTTTCAGCTGGTTGAAGTTTTGACGCTGTTGTTTAAGTCATGTAATACACTACTCATCGATGAAATTGTAACTCTTACAACGAGTAAGCACCTGGAGGCCCCTATATCCTGGTGTGGGTATGAGAAAGAAATCTTTTGTGAGTAGACAGTTTGTGTTTCGCCAATTCGCGGAATGAAATTAACCTTTTTTGTCGGTTCTCAGTAGATTTTGCTGGCCCGAAGTGAAGTGTGACTTGATAAACACTATTCTAATCAATACCATTAGTTTAATTGCAACATAATTTTAAGAAAATAGGAATTTAGTAGCGTTTAAGAAGAGGTAAACATCAGATAGTTTTGAAACATAAGCTTCATGAAAAACAAAGAGGGAGATAACTAAAATATCAAGAAACCAATGACTTCAAAACAGTGACGACGCCAGCAGCTCAGAATTGCGTGTGGGGATGAGCAAGTATCGTACGGGAAGCAGAAATTTTGAGATACTTGCTCGAAATTACGCCAAAAAATTCTGTTCATGTAGATTTTATCTGACGCTTATAATATAAAAAAAATGGTTTCAGGTACATACTGTGCGCAGTTTCAGGTACATCTGGGCATATTGCCAGAATGACATACCATCGATGAACAGCCGAAATTTTGGATTGGATTCCAAGGGACAGGAATAGACCCAGGAAAAGACCACATGGGAGATGAGTGGATGAAATTCGAAAGTATGCGGAAGTAACATGGAGGAGACTGGCACAAGACAGATCGTTGTGGAAGAAACTTGGCGAGACCTTCGTCCAGCAGTGGATTGATGATGGTTGACAATGATGATGATGTTGTTGTAGTAGTACTGGTAACCAATAACCATGGATAAAAACCTCCATGGCCCTTAAAAAGTTACCACTTCTTCTTCACAATTTTAGCTTATTAAGTAATTTTTTTATCTTATTTTAATATTTGCTGTCATAGAAGAGGCTGTTGATGAATTTTAGTTTGTAACCCTTGAAAAGTTATAGCCCCGTCTTTCCCCCTCTCTCTCTGTCTCATCTTTCAAACTATAGTTATGAAAATGGCCTCTTTGTACTACTCTCTCAGGTATTCTTACAGAGGACTTCCTTCGTTTCGCAGAATAGTACAACATTAAATTCAACAAAAAATAATTTTACGTGTATTTAAAATATCCCTGTGTATTCAAGAAGTCCATCCAAGTTCCCTAATATCTTAGATTATTGCACTCGTCAAATGATCATATGTAGAGGATTTTAGGAAGGGAGTGTCTGACCCCAGGTCTTAAACAACCCTTAGAAATAGGAAGCTAGGATATTTGGGCTAGAGTGCCCGATAGGAAAGTGACACGGAAACGAAGTTGAAAGGGGGAGAAAGACGCCCTTATTTATTACCGGTGGGGAAGGGGCAGTACCCGGGATCCGATGGCTTAACGTGCCCATCCGACGTACGGCGGATATTTAGTGGATCGATTTTTTGTACCTGCTTGGGATCGAACCTGAATTCCTTTCCGCGGCAGTCACGAACGCTGCCCACTACCCGCGGCTCATTATTGCACTCGTCAGGTGATCCAACTGCTTAAATATTTTGAGAGGGCTAAAGTGTAGGCTCACAGAAAAGATGGGTGTGCTCAAGCCCACCCTAGCCAACCCGTAGCTTTGATCCTGCTTCAAAAGATATCGGCTTAGCACACCAGCTTATTATCAGTTATTTGACAACTAGGACGAATACAGGACATTGTTTAGCCGAACAGTAATTTATCTCTCTCTCTCTCTTTAAATTTGGTAAAATTCCTAAAGCAGTAGCAGATTTCAATGTGTAACCTCATTGTCCAAATTCTGTTTAGGGGATAAAAAATCAAAATCAAGAAGATTTCAGATATATAACAGGTGCTTCACCTGAGTAAACTGTCTCTAGTTTCACTACTTCCTCAAGTAATTATTTTAATAAAAGTGTTATTTCCACAACTGACCTTCAACGTGCATTGGAGAAAAACTTTGAATCCTAATAATATTTAACAACTCCTATTTACCCGCTTTTTAAAATCTTCATATTTCATTTAACCAGTTCGTTTAGAAAGTCTTAGTTGCTCTTATAATTTTTTTTTCGAAAATGCCTGTTCATTTCATTACACCCATTTGGAAAACAAAACACGTCGAATCAAAATTCGTTTAATGCTAGGTTCGCTTCAAAGAAACTTGTGCCGACTTGCGATGGTTGTGATGATACCATTCTGAAGGTCATTGATTCCGATCACCTTTGTTCGTTACACTTTATTCTTCACGTACGCGCAGAAGGATGTGCCTGGGGATACGATTCCCTGAGACAGGGTAGCCAGGGTTACGGTCAATATCTGCCAGTTCATCTGTCTGGATATTCAGAATTTCGATTGCCTTCCACAGTCTGGCCTCCAGTGAAATAATGCTTCATGGAGCTGAAAGATGGCATTTAGCTGCATATTAAGAACCGCAGGCACCGCGAACAGTTGGAGCATATCCAGCTAATATATTCTTCGGTAACAGAGATTTCCGAAAAGCAAAGCGGACCGTGGTTGCGAGTTTTGTCCTCAAAGTACCTTAGGTTTTAGGATATTTCGATCGTGTCCAACAGGATGTGGTTTTCTTGAAGCCCAGCATCCGTGTGCGTGTTCAGTAGCTGAACTTTCCCCAGAGACACGGAGTAATGGCTCATCCGAAAGCAAACCACGCTCTACGTTTGACAAGCGCCATCCTTCTACAGGCTATGAACCATGTCCATCCACAAATACTGCACGGTGTGTGCTGTGTCACTGGGTACCACATCCTCCATGGTGTGTATCTTGCGGCAGTAGTGGGGCATAGGTGAGGTCCATTCTGCAGCACACCACGTGCTATCGCTCGAGATGGGGACTCCAGAGCAGTGGTTTCGGTTGACTTCACAGGGCATCTTCGGTAGTCTTTGCTGACATATTCAGCACGTTCTTCGATGCGCTTGATCGACCAGATGTGTTCCGATGCAAGATACCAAATATCGCTGATTTCGGGTGTTCTCTTCCTGCAGTTGTTTTGATAAGGTTGGTTCTGGTGTGGGAGTTTTGGCGGTGAAATATTAAATATTATTAAAAAACTACAGAAGCATTTCTTATTATTGATTTTTTTTATATTTGAGAACCACTCTGTGAAATAATGGGAGCTTAACTGTGGAAAACACCAAAATCATATATCCTCACTTCGTTTTTGTTTAGTTTTGCTTTTTCTAATAATTTTCAATTGTTATGGAGTTTGACGAAAGCGCTTTGGAAGAACTACTCAAAGCACAGTCAGCATTGTGTAACGTACCAGGAGATGTGACGTACCTGCCAGAAGGACGCACACGACATAAAGGCAGATAGGAATCAGAGTAAAACGTCCGCGTAGCTCAATTGGTAGAGCAACTTATTCCGGAATGAGGGGACCCGGGTTCGAATCCTGGCGCGGATAAAAATGACGGAGAAATTTACTTCGTTATAATTGTATATAACACAGACTTCGAACGGAGCTTTGGATGTCAAAATATGTAGTAAGACAAAAATGCATATTTCCAATCATAGCGCATGACTGTTCAAGAAATGAATGCTATAAATGACAAGATTTTTTTCCGACCGCAGAGACTTGGAAAAAACAGTCGCATTTTTTTTTGTCGTAAAGTAAGAAGCTTCAACACAACCGTTACTTCCTCTTTTCAGACACACAGGTGAGAATTAGGGGCTTCAATACTCATCAGTAGCACGAGTTTCTGGTGTCTAAGAAGAACGGAAGAATTACAATTTGAATATACTGTGGATACAGTGTGAGAACAAAGTTGTATGCCGCGTCGTCGAAAATATTCCAGCGACTTTCAAACTATCAAGGTCTGTCAGTTGATAGAAGAGAAATAATTGACTTTTCAAATATCTCTTACATTTTCCCTTATTTACTGTATCTTCGGAGTGAACAACAGGGCATATAAACTTAAGTAGAACACCTACTGTAAATGTTTTCTTACAGCTAATTCGTTTCCGTGAGCTTAATACTGCAGCAAGAGTTTGGTTGATAAATGAAGTGCCGCAATTAATTGCGTGTGCTGTGTTTAATTGATCATTAGGGCATAACTTGATGCTCTGGGCTTGATGACGCGATCTCCACACAAAAAAATCTAATTGCTGTTATCTGCAGAATATATTGAAAAGTTAGTTCAAAACATTCAGTTTAACGAAAAATTAAAATACTGAAATATAATGTCTAAATTGAAAGCATACCAGAGCCCATTTAAGGATAGAGGAAGCCCGGGGCTGTGGAGTATTTTGTGTCCCCAGTATTTGATAATGGGTGACCGAATAAAAATACTCAGGAGAAAACATTTAAAAAAATATGATGAGGAAGCAATTGAAATATTCCCGCAATATTAAAGTGTGTAGCCCATGGTTCATGGAAGAATCAGAGTTGGCAAGAAAATGTAAAAATGCAAAAATGCATGGTTGAAAAATGGACACCAATTCAGTTCTGGTTTATCTCCCCCGTCCAGGGTTCAGCTTATTGAAATTATATCAAAGTAGTGGACAAAATAAAACGAACCAAATATCGTGATTCATGATTTAAACGAGTTCTTGATGCATGAAAATTTCTCCCCAATTCCAGGTCTCTACAAAACATCTGTAATGCTTTCGAAAGATCGAAAGATTTGAGGATTGACTGGGGGCGACTATAGTTTTTTGCAGATTCCTTCTAAAAAAGGGAAAAGAAATAGAAATTTTTGTGACAAGGCAGTTTCTTATAGTCTTCGCTGTGCTATATGCAAAAAAAACCCCGTAGAACTGTGTCAATTCTTCAAGTGTCCTGAATGATTCTGGGGCCCTTGAAAATGCTGGGCCTGGACTACAGCCCCCTCTTAAATGGGCTCTGAAGCATACTTATACGCGTACATATAAAGACAGAAAGCATTCATGCAGATAGCAATATGCTATTCTTTTCATCACCTTCAAAACACCAAAATACTTTGGCTGAAAATATTTCAGGACAGATAGTTGATGTAATATGAATGAATGTGACAAAATTTCCAGTGTGTTGCAACTCTCCATGTTGTGGTGGCTTTGAATATGTTGTTTGGCGTTCTACAGTATTTCAACCACAGGCATCGACTATGCGGGTGCTCCTGGGACTCAGGAACCCATTAAATTATCGATAGCAATAAAGAATAAAGGTCTCCCCCCCCCCCATGGGAAAAAACTTTGACTGCCTCTTTATTTTTTATTTTTTAAGATTGATAACATACTACATAATTTCCTTCTTCTCAGTATTTCTATATATGAAACGGCTTCTTTCAACGCCAGTGTATGTTCTGATCAAAGCTCATATTTAAGTCTCTTGATATCCATTTGGAGGAGGTGAAAGATTATATGTATGTATTGGGAGGTGAAAAGTTCACGCATTTATAAGAAAATTAGCTACCGTGAAAAGAACAGAAACTAATCGTGCACATGAAAAAGCTTCCAAAGTGCAGTTTTAAAATCACACACTAAGAGTGATGGAGGAAGAAGTGGAAATAACTGAATCAGAAACCTCCTTCTCATAAGCATGCTACACATACAATGCATGTACATAGGCAACACCAAAATATAAACGTCAACTTCTAAGTACCAAAATGAAATTACCAAATGAAATACATATTATTGTAAAAAGTGCATATGAAAAATTAAGAGGGTTCTCAATTGTATATTCGCCCCAATTTTAAAAACTTAAACCAATTAAACCGTAGGCTCAATTGGCGTACGAGTATAATCGACGTTCCACTTTTTATACGTGTGAACGCGTATGTGTATAGAGCTCGAGCAACTATTCGACTTAACGTCCTGGGCTCCAATACCAAAGGGACTTCTTATTCACAGCTCGAGTACTTACCAGTAGCAGATTTCATATCTACAGCTTTATTTGACTTCATGTCCTGAGCTCCAATACTGAAAGGAATTATTTAGAGCTCAACACCCATTGGACTTTATACTCTGAGCTCCAGTACTAAAAGGACTTAATCAGAACTGGGACTTCATGCCCGGACACCAGTACCGGAAGGGCTTATTCAGAGATGGAGCATTTATTGAAATACATTTCCTGAGCTCCTAAACCAAAATGACCTTTTCAGAGCTGGAGCTGGAGCACCCATGAGACTTCATACCCAAAGCTCAATCACCTATTGGATTTCTGGAAAATCAGATCCTATGATTCTAATTACGGGTAAATTGCACAGAAGAATCCTCATAAGTTCCAACGCCACTACATTTACTAGTTTATGTCATATCCTAAGCGGGAAATTTACTTTAAATTTTGTTATCCATTGTGCATATGTTTCTTATATAATTTCCTGAAAAAGCATGTTCCTAAACATTTGATTATCAGAATATATTTTTTTTTACTTTATTCACTCTTCATGGAACATTCTTCAAATTTTCACCATCCGTTTCGATGTATACATCAGTAGAGACACAGAGGTAGGGGTGACGGGTAGTTGACATGCGCATTCCCCGCGTGCAGTGGAACAGACCCAAACCGAACGCATGCGATAACAAGTTAGTAAAATCATGCAATGCATTTATTATGATACGCTTTCCAACATACCAGAAATCATTGATCAAGTTATGAGCATAATGGCTGTAGAATAAATCTCGCTTGTATGACCTGACCTTTGACTCCATTTGGATGATGTTCAACAGAACCGGTAAAGTACACTTCCGGAACAACATGATATAGTTTTGTCTCAATCGAAGCATTTTTACGTAAGTTATAACGCATAAGGACGATGGAATGGATCCCGATCCTATGTCCTGACCTTTGACTCCATTTCGCCCATTTTCAATAGGGTTCGTCCCCAATTGTCCCCTACCACATACTAAAATGTCATCGAAATCGAACCATTTTTACGCAAGTTATGACGCATAAGGGCAAAGGAATGCATCCCGCTCCTATGCCATGACCTTTGACCCCACTTCACCCATTTTCAATAGGGTTCATCCCCAGGTAGTCTCCTACGACAAACTAAAATTTCATAGAAATCGAACCATATTTACGCAAGTTATGACGCATATGGCCAATGGAATGGATCCCGCTCCTATGTCGCGACCTTTGACCCCATTAACCCCATTTTCAATAGGGTTCGCCCCAGGTGGTCCCCTGCCACATACTAAAATTTCATCGAAATCGAACCATTTTTACGTGAGTTATCGTGCGGACAGACGGACAAAGCTGGAGCATATACGTTTCTTCAACCTACGGTTGGAAAGCGTAAAAACGGCTAAGAGCAAGGCTTCCCAACAGTATCTCGCAATTCACGAACATGGGTAAACGTGGTGATCTGAGCGACTTTGTTCGTATATGCATTGTCGGCTCACGACAGATGGGTCATTCTGTCCAAGTGGTAAGTACCCTAGGGTCCCCTAGGCCAACCGTATCAAGGGTGTACCTCGAGTACACCATCGACAGACATACAGTGCCCAGTGAGCAAGCGGTGGCTGACCACACGCCATTGATGACCGGGGTCGAAGTAGACTATCCAGGCTCGTACAGACCGACCACTTGGCAACGGGAGCAAAAAGGACATCCAGGTTAATTGTCGGAGGGCCAAGCAACGTCAGCGGGCGAACGGTACGACGCAGGCTGCATACCCTGTGCTACGGGAGCCGGCGCACTAGTCGCGTGCCAATGTTGACTGCTTGTCATCGGAAATTACGCCTCGTCTGTTGCCTGGAACATCAAAACTGGATCACTGCAGGGTGGCGCAGCGTGTGTGGTCAGATGAATCCCATTTTCAGCTGTACTGAGCTGACAGGAGGGTGCGGTTGTGACGTCGACAGTATGAGACCATGCCTCCGTCGTGGCGGGTCGGCTCTGTTCAAAGCGGTGGTGGCTCTGTGACGGTTTGGGAAGCCTTCTCATGGAACACATTAAGTCCCTTAATATGTCTGGAGAGGTATTTGACCGCTGTGCGCTACCAGCATTTGCTGGATGATCATCAACACGCTTTTTTAGACTTCGCACATCCTGCTCCCAATGGTCTGTTTCAAAGGGACAATGCGCTATTCCATCGGGACGCAACCACCCATGCAAGGCTCGAGAAATCTCTGAATTTCGAACCATTCAGTGCCTCCCAAGGTCCCCGGATTTGAACCTTATGGAAGTTCTCTGGGATTTCATGGAGTAGAACATCAGATCCATAGAACCTGAATCGACGTTTCGGGCGCAGTTGTGGACAGTGCTACAACAGGCATGGCTGGCATTACCTCCGGCATCTGGTGAAGCTGATGCCTCGACGTGTACAGGCTGTTATTCGCACTAGAGGAAGACCAACACGCTATTAGGTAGCTATCTCTAATGCTTTGTCCATTGAGTGAAGAACGGTCCTTCACTCTATATCACCAATATAGTTCTGTACTTTTTCATTTCTTTTAATATGGAAAGCCGCTGAACGTTTCATTATCGGAAATATCATTTAACTTTCGTTTACTGGCGCACTTCTTTACTTACTATACCGTGCAAATTAATTGGGACAAGCTATTTTATTCTCAGAATTGTATTGTGATCGTCAGTTGATGTCGGAAACCCACGTAAACCGGTTTTATCAGCTGTGAGGTGGTGTGACTATCAGGACTTGATAGTAAGAATGTGGTTTGACCGGTTTTAAACAGGAAACAGGCACTTCAGCTTCAGTTGGGAACTTTCGTGTGTGACAGGTGGGTGTTATTTTTTGCTCTCTGTGAGTACGTGTTGCTTTCGTGTATTGAAAAATGGATATTTCCCCAAGGAAGCGTGGAAAAATAATTGCTCTGAAGGGTCACACTTCTAGGACAGTGTGAGATATCGCTTCTGCAGTTGGTGTAGGCAAATCAAGTGTTTCAAGACTGCTTACGCGATACAATGCATCTGGATCATCGTCTCCAAAAAGGAGAGGTAAATGTGGAAGAAAACGAAAAACAACTCCACGAACCGATAAATATCTAATCAGAAATAGTCAAATGAACCCCAAAAAAAAAAAAAACGCCGACCTTCAAAGAGATTTATTGGCTAGTGGTTGTGATGTTAGTGATTCAACTGTACGCCGTAGGCTTCTGAAAGTTGGCCGGAAGGCAAGAAGACCAACGAAAAATCAATATTTGAATGCAAAAATGAAGATAAAACGTTTAGCATGGGCCAAAAAATATAAATCATGGACTGCTGACGACTGGAAAAAGGTAATTTTCAGTGATGAAACTCATTTACTTGTGCAGGGTTACCAAGCAAATGTCGTTAGACGAAGCAACTGTGAACCCTTATCATCTGAACATGTCAAACAAACTGTAAAACACCCTCTGAAACAGATGTTTTGGGGTTTTTTCACATCAAATGGCACTGGAATCTTAGTTCCTGTTCAAGGTATGATGAATTCAGCCACGTACGTAGAAATATTACAACGCAGGTTTGTTCCATTCTTGCAAACTTTTGACGGGACACTTCAACATGGCTTGGCCCCATGTCACAATTCGAAATTGGTCAAGCAGGAAAATCAAATTCATTTGCTTGATTGGCCTGGAAATTCACCAGACTTAAATCCCGTAGAAAACTTGTGGAATATTTTGAAGAGACTTTTATGTAAAATGGACTGTACAACCAAAGAACGTATGATAACGAATGCTATAAAAGTGTGGTTCCACGATTATGAAGTCAAAAATATGTGCACTCAATTAGTGGAGTCAATGCCAAAACGAATTCAAGAGGTCATTTCTGCTAAAGGAGGACATATTTTATACTAATACAGGTATTTATCAACGTATATGAAGGCATAGAATGATATAAAGGCATAGTTTTGGAAAAAAGAGTGATTTACTTTGTCTCAATCAATTTGCACAATATGGCCACTAAATATTTATCATCCTTATAAGTCCATATTCCTTCTGTTCCTTTTTCATTGTTAAACAGAATCGGAAATGTAAGAACTGAATTCGAAGCCGCATGAGCCACAAAAAGGAATCAGTTCTACTTATTAAGGGTATGCAAAAGTTTCCGCCGTTTTAAGGAGAAAGGAGACAGGAACAAACAGGAAACCAGTACACATTGATTCATATTGGAAGTTAGCATCAATGACTTTTTGCCATTTTTCAGGCAACAAATGAATGTCCCTGTGATAGAAGGACTCAGATTTTGAGCTAAAAAACGCAGTGGCGAAGTTTTCCAAATCTGGAACTGTAGCGAACCGCTGTTGGTCTAATTGTTGCACAGAGTGAAACAGATAAATGTCTGAGGGTGCAATGTCCAGGGAGTAAGCCGGATGCTGTAAAACCACCCAGTGTAACTGTTCAAGGGTTGATTTCGTGGTGGAACTGACATGTGGTCTGGCATTATCGTGTAACACTATGACTGGGCGGATTTCCTTTACCTAGCCATGGGCGTTTTTGCTCAATTGCGGCGTTCAGTTTCATCAGCTGATCGCCAGATCATTGTGCAGCGATTGTTTCGCCCGGTTTCAACAGTTCGATGTACAGCACTCCATGCATATTTCACAACACACACAACAGCGCCTTTCCCCCCGTGGATATCCTGTTTTGCAGTGGATGTTGATGGCTGGCCTGGATCGACCCAGTATCGCTTGCATACGGGGTTGTGGCAATAGACCCATTTTTCATCCCCGGGGAGAACCTTCCACAAGACATTCTTCCCTTGAAACCTCTTCAGCAACGACATGCAGATGCACAATCGTTGACCAATATTACGCTCTGTTAAAGTATGCGGAACCCACTTACCAATCTTCTGGATCTTCCCCAAGGCCTGTAGACGCCGTACCACCGTCGATTGAGCCACTTTCAAACGTTTCGCCAGTTGCGTGTTCGATTGTGTGGCATCCTCTTGAAACAGCGATTACAGCTCCTCGTCTGGGAATTCCTGCGATCTACCTGCACGTGGCTTGCCTTCCAAGCTGAAATCACTTTTCCTAAACCTGGCAAACCATTCTGAACCCATCCTCTCACCCATAACCGTTTCGCCATACGCCTGACATATTGAATCGTATGCTTCACTCGCACGTTTCCCAAAATTAAACATGAATAACAAACAGTGCCGCAAATGAGCTTTATCGACCGCCATGCTTGGCTTTATGTACGTAATGACAGCACGGGTCGCCAACCGGTTAGACCCCTACAGCGCCCACTAGCGGGAGCGGCGAAAACTTTTGCATACCTCTAATAGAATACTTGCTAGCTGACGGCTCTTCTTTCCCTAATCTTTCTTCTGCAGAGCTAAAGATCTTCAGTCATGAGGGTTGCATGACATTGAAATTCCACACGAAATCAGTAACATGACAAAAAAAAAAATTTAAGAATTGACATATTCGTGGCTCAATTTTAGCTACAATGCTTCCCGTAAAGTAAACAGCGATCTTCGGTAATCTTATAGAAATGGTAAATCAGAGGCCATTATGTTCTGTAAAACTCCTCCCAAATGAATTGACACATTGTGTTCATACTTACTAATATCGGAGTGTTATTAATTTAAAATCAATTACAGCTGTTAAAATTTTAATTACAGCTTTTCAAGTACAGATTTGTTCCATCAAGTACAGTATTTTCGTGAAACAACTGTTTGGAGTATTGTCGGCCTTTGACCTTGTTTTCCAGCATGAAACTGCAAACAAAAAGTAAGTTCAGAAGTCCAAAAAAACGCCCATTTCAAAAATTAATTCAAAATTGTATGTTAACTTTTGACTTCACGGTCAAAGTATCAGAAAATGGCAGTCATTTCATTTACAACCCGGCACTCACTAGTCGTCTTCAGTCCCTCGAGGAAAAGGAATGGAGAGGCAGTGAAAGTTTTGTGGGTCATTATTGATTCTATTGTGGGCACTGGTTTTCAAGAGTTGTCAGCCTTTGTACAACATCGCACTGTAACGATTGCCGAACATCTACCCGATGACTAGCTGAGTAGGATATAGCATAAATCGCTTTAGCAAATCGATTGTACAACTTTACTAGAATTTGAATTTTATACTTCATCAAACTGGACTTAAACTTCAAGCATAACGACCTAAACACTGCAATTTTCAGATACCGAACTTTGAGACAAAATAATTCAGTACTTCTGTGTTTTAGCAACGAAAAAAAAAAAAAAACCACAGAAAAGCTGATAATACGCGCCCTTATGTTTTTCCTTAATTTTCCATAAAAAGAAGAGGTCATTATAAAAATTCAGTACTCACATTAGCACCTCATTACCGTATCATAATATTCAGAAGGCGAACGCTTTCATGATACTCATACTAATTAATGCATATTGTAACAGACCATTGAATATCTTTTCACTGAAAATTTAGCCCAACAAGAAAGCGTTCATTTAGCTCAGCAAGGAACTGAAAGTACACTGCTGGCCACCCAAAATGCAACACCAAGAAGGACACGAGATAGCAAAGCCAGATTTACTGGACACATAACAACAGACACAAAGATGAAACGATTGAGCTTACAGGCCCGTGCGACTTGCGGAACACGCAGACATCAATAGTTCGTGTGGCCCCCATGGCTGGCAATAACGGCCACTACACGCCGCGGCATCAAACGAAAGAGGCTTTGGATGTAGGCTTCGGGTATATCGGTCCAGGCTGCTTCCACGCGTTGCCACAGTTCATCAGGCGTAGCCGCGGGTGGTGCTTGTCGGGCCACTCGGTTGCCGATCAGCGACCAGACGTGTTTGATGGGTGTCATATCGGGAGACCAGGCGGGCCACGGCAGCAGTGACACCAGGCGGGCCGTGAGGAATTGTTGCACGATGCGTGCCACGTGCGGGCGCGCATTGTCCTGTTGAAACGTGGACGCTGGCAGGTCCTGCAGGTAAGGGAGGACTACAGGCTCCAAAACGTCGGAGATGTAGCGGTGGTTGTTGAGTGTACCGGCGATGCGTACCAGAGGGGTGCGGGTGTCGTATCCAATTGCGCCGCAAACCATAACGTCAGACGACGGACCGGTATGGCGATGCAAAATGTAGGCGTCATACAGTCTCTCGCCGCGGTGCCGCCACACGCGGATCCGACCATCGTGGTGTTCTAGGCGGAAGCGGTATTCGTCGGAGTAGACAATGTCGTGCCTTTCCGTAGTCCAGGTGCGGCGTTCAACGGCCCACTGTCGCCGCAGTCACCGGTGGTGTAACGTCAATGGTAATCGGAGCAATAAGCGCTGTGCGACAAGTCCCCGCTCCTGCAGACGACGTCGAACGGTACGTGCTGACACAGGTTGTTGCGCAACACACCCTAATTCCTGCGCTAACGTTCGTGATGTGGCGGTGCGAGCCGTCAATGCCCGCCGCACAACATGCCGGTCCTCTCGTTCGGTGGTGTGCAGCGGCTGCGGCAATCGCTCACGTCGGTCCGCCCGTCTCTCCTGCACCCACCGAATCCATACTCGCCTCACTGTCGTTCCACACGGGCGCCGATGTCTCGGTACGATAAACCGCTGTAACGATAAACCACTATTCGTCCTCTGTCGAACTCCGAAACGTGCTGTAATGACTGCCGTATTCTGCGACGAGGCATCAGGAAGCTTCCCACGCCCAGGTCTGGCAGCACAACACACTTCCAGTACTTGCACCCCGCCTTCTGTGCACCCTTCGTATAGTGCTTCTCGGTGGCGTGTCGGGCTCACATGATATGCATATGCCCTGCAATGCTAATCGTTTGCACGTCCTCTCGCGGGCGACGAATGCTGCGAGTTTCAGTCCAATCGGATGCTTCCTTCTTGGCGTTGCATTTTGGGTGGCCAGCAGTGTAGATTTGGATACAATAAACCTACATTCTTTTTGAAAAATTCGGTTTCAATATACTCAGTCATAGTGAGAGCACTGAGTAAGAAAAATATTTCAACGAACAATCCTCGAAAACAAATTGCAGAATAAAAAATTTAAAATGAATTTGTTTGATTTTCTGTTCGTTAGAGTAACGAGAGCTAAATGCTGTACCTCGCACTTTAAAAGCAGCCGTTTCTTTTTTTACAATGGCAATATACACTGAAGAGCAACTGAATTAGAGATACCTGTCTAGTAACGTGTAGCACCACCTTTCGGCCTGATGACGGCGGCGATTCGTCTCGACATGGACTCGACAAGACACCGGAAGCGTTTTGAAGCCATACGGATCCACGACCCCTGAATAAGCTCCCACAGTTCACGAAGATTTGATGGAGGGGGGTCAGAGCCTCGAACATCTCTCTCGATGGCATCCCAGATGTGCTCGATGGGATTGAGGTCAGGTGCCCAGGAAGCGAGGTCACGTCGGTGGAGTATTCATCCAACCATTCGGACACAATTCGGGAGCGATGGCACTGTGCATTGTCTTGTTGCAGAATGAGGTTCCTAGTGGGATGTTGAAGACGCACAAACGGGAGCAAATGGTCGTCCAGGATATCCCGGTAACGTTGACCTGTGAGGGACGATCTCACATGTACCAGGGGTCCCATTTCAGTCCACGTAAACAGTCCAAAGACGAGAATACCACCCCCACCAGCTTGAAAAGTACCCTGCTGGCAAGAAGGATCCATCGCTTCATGTGGTTTGAGCCGTACTCGTATCCTGCCATCCGCATGTACCAACGTGAATCTCTACTCATCAGTCCAGGCCACATTTTTCCACATGTCTAGAGTCCAGTGGCGATCTTCCCGCGCTCATGCTAATCTTTGCACCCTGTGATGTGCGGTCAGCAGCGATACCCTCGTGGGACGATGGCTTCTGTATCCCATAGCGAGGAGATGATTCTGGATGGTGAGGCTGCTTACACGTTTTTGTGCACCAGCGTTAAATTGCAGAGTGATTTCTTGCACTGTGGCTCGTCTATCTGCTGTTACAATGCGAGCTAGCCGACGTTGACCCCGCTCATCCACACGCTGTTGTCCACGGTAGTTGGCCCTTGTTGTGGGATTTCTTCCAGGTTTTACCGGATTCGATGTACTCACGGGGCACCCGTCACACAGTGGCTCGTGAAAATCCCAGAGCCAGCACGACTTCCGAGATAGAGTGACACATTCGTCGGTCACCGACAATTTTCCCACGATCAAATACGCTTAGATCCTTCGTTTTACCCATACTGCGTCCGCCTCTTACTGATTCCCGTCGGATCGCTGCATACGTCATGTCGTTTTCGTTTACAGGGCTGCCCACAGGGTCACATTTGCATAACGCTAGCGGTCTCTAATTCAATTGCTCTTCAGTGTATATCCATGCATGGAGGAGTGAAGACATAAGCAAATTCAATTGTAAACTAGACGAAAAAACAATTGAAAACAGCCAAATCTTGAGGAGAAGAATTTATGTGGTCACTAAGGTTAAAAATGTAAAAACCCAATGCTGAAATTTTTTTATGGTAAAACCCAATGCTTAGCATTTTATTCTATAATATAACAAAAACGTATGTTAAATTTGCGAGCTAGTAAAATGAAGCGTAGCGATTCCATACTCCTGTATTATACAAAATAGTAATGTGAAATTTTGGTTCTGGAAAATGCAAAGGATCAGCATTCCGCATTTTTGCAGCATGATGAATAATTGTTATTTTATTTGAGTGTATAGATAAAATTAATTTAAGTGATCTGAATTTGTTCTCCCGATGTTTGTAGTTTCTTTATGTCGTTACGTCAAGAATGATAGGAGTCTGAATGTTCCTTTTCACAGCCGAAAATTAAAAGTTTTTTTTTTTTTTTAATTTCGTGTTTGGTATTGACGCTAAACTGTTTTAACAGGACTATTTGCATTGGGTTCGTCAGCCCTCCGCTTGTAAGGCAGTAAAACAGTTCCGGGCTTTTAGCTCGAAATGAAAACTCGCTTTTCTGCAGTGATGCCCTTTATTCAGAGTTGAAAATGTGAAAGGTCAACTGTGAGCTTTTTCCTGATTTCTTCATTGCTCTATATTTTAATTATTTACACTTTGATCTCTTGCAGCGTATTCTATCAGGCTTCTTTGTCACTTACATCGCTGCTCAGTTTCTCTTTCGGAACTTCATTTCTGCTTGGATCTCCCATCTCGGCATTGGATATTGTGAATCTTCACCTAAACTCCCTTCCTGCCACCTTCCTATTTTCTTCCTTCCCTGAAAAAAAAAAAAAAAAAAAAAAAAGCTCAGGCTCGTCCATTTCGCGTGCTCCCCACCTTCTTTCGGACCATCTCACCAGTTGTTGAATGCTGATTAGCATCACTTTGACCTATCGCGAAAAGTCCCTCACTAAAACCTAAAGTTGTAAGAAATATCCATGTGATCTCCCTACGTTAACGATATGTCATAAAATCATTTTCAAGGCAATAATGCACTTTAAACTGGACCTCATAAAGAACAGATTGCAGGGGAAATGGCCAGTAATGGAGAACTCCGGAAGCGTAGAGGGAGTGGCCTTGTCCTCCTTCTTATTAACACGGCTGAAAGAAACTAGCGAAAGCGGACCAACTTAGTATCTCCCCAAAAAGTGACGGAAGAGGAAAATGATTTTAACTTATAAGATGACATCAAAAACGGCCATTTATATTAAGTTTCGCAGAAATTAATAAGCCCTAGGTTACATTGTTCTTGGGAACAGTCTTAATTGACTAGGTGAAAGAAGCAGTATATTTGTGATGTATAAAAGGCAATCCTCATTAACGTCATAAGAGGTTAATGCTTTCTTCTGATTATCCGTGGCACTGAATCACAGATTTTCTAGGAATACGTCGTTCTTGAAATTATTACGGAAATTCTGGTTGAAAGATTGTTAATCACATTGCAAATCTCTTTTCCCTAGTCCAAATGTCTTTCAGTTCTAAGTGAAGGTTTACAGCTGGACTAGTACACATTTTGGTACGGACTATAGCAACATGTGTGAAAACACACATTTATCCGTGAAGGAGATCGAACGCGCATCCTTTTGCTCCGGAGCCGAATGCTTTCCTAATTAAGTTACACCGACGGAATTTATCGCTGCAGCTTTGCCTTCCTTGACATGTGTTTCACATCTGTAGTACGCCCCCCCCCATGGGAAAGACGGGAGCACGAAATCATAGATTTCGGGATAGCCGCAGCACACCATGCTTGAAGTAACTATCTGTAGAAGAAAGAATTCTCATTAATTCCAGACGATGTGTGGAAGAATCATCACGCATTTTTCGAAGAGAAGAAGGAATTTTCATTAATTCCAAATGATGCGTGGAAAAAACATCACACATTTTTAGAAAAACCTAAGGGGACAATAGATCCATTTGCCCAATTGGAGCCAACGTGAATATCTGCTCCGGAGCCGAATGCTTTACCAATTAAGCTACATCGACGAAATTTATCTTCGCAATTTTGCCGTCTTGTCATCTCCGCAGTACGTCACACATGTCTTTGTTAAAACCGTATCTTCTGAGTCCACTATTACAAGACATCGAAGGCGAAATAAGAAATCGAGGATTTCTAAATGCTGGAAACGTCGCACAGATTGCTCTACCCTTTCCCTGAAGTCTTAGAGGCTCGAGTGGGTCATTGAAAAACAAAAGAAAACAATAATTCTTGCTGAACGCAGTATATGTTATGGATTCGTTTACCTACCTAGTCTACAGCAGGTTGCATCTGTCATTTTCTAACGTTCTGTTGTTCCCAAAAAACTGATTAAGGATTATCCGAATTTGTGTGTTCCTTTGCACATCTGAAGAGAGCAAAACGTTCGTTAATTTCTGACGATAGGTGTACATTCGCTAAGTAAGCACGTAAGATTAGCTCGTTGACGCCATAACAGATTGATCCTTCTCGGTCCAAAAGAGTTTCGATTCAGTGATTTTCTAGCGATCTTTTGTTCTTGTCCTGATCTCCGGGGGAAAAAAATCCTTGCTGGCAAAAACGCCGTCTAATCTGTTTAGCGACGACATTTGGAACAACAAGGGGGACAGCGTGACTTGATTGAAGGGCCGATCCTTGATTGAAGAGAGGAAAGGCAGTGAGACGTAATTACAAGGCATTGTTGTTACACAGACAGGAACAGCAGTGGTAGCACCAGTTGCCTAGTATGTATGTATGTATGTGACCGTGCGGCGGTCCGTCGGAGAGACAAAAGCACTCGCTCACCGAGGGGAACGTCCGTAGACGGAAGAGTGATGAGCTCCAGAGTTGTTGTGGGATTTCTTCCAGGCAAAGAATGCTTCCCCTCTCTCCCCAGGTACCTCCTTCTTGACACATATGAATTGTCTCGCCAGCGAGTGGAGGAATGCTACAATCTGGTACAGCAGGTGAAAGGTTCCGAAAAGCTTCTCTAACCTAGCAAGAAAATCCAACTGCCTTCGCATCCCACAAACGCGTACAGTATCTATTTTCTTTCATCTTTTTGTTTGTGCATTTTCTTACTTTCATTTAAAAGCTGTCCGTCTACAGATCAAAGAAATTTTTCACTCTTTCATTGCGTCAGTCCGTCGGTCTGTCTGCATTGTAATTCACTTCCGATTGGCCTGAATACGAAGGAATTTAAAGACAATGGCGATATATTTCAGGATAGCGAGCATACAGGAAACTGATTGGGCTGAGTACTTCTTAAATAAAATTTAGCCAATGAGCCTCAACGAGTTTTCACTATTTCCGTCGTTTTCCTTTTGCATGGGGTACGTCATCCGTGAGGATTTAATTCAACTAGGACTTGCCCATCCCTAATTTACACCACTCGTTCCTAGAAAAGGAACAGAAACCAAAGCCATGGACCAAATACGCTACTCATGCCTCATCCGGGACTCGAATCCTGCACGGTTTCGAAGACCGGACAGAAGTCCGCGCCTCTGACCATTTTCCACCGGAACAACAAATCCGTCCCTCATTCATTCCCATTCATTTATTTTTCTCGTAGATTTTCGTTGGAGATTAGATTATTAGTCTCGATGACAATGTTCGATTTGTTTGTTCACAATTCCAGAGTTTAACGTCGACCATTAGCAAGTTCGAGAACTATAAGCAGTCGTTAGGGATGATTATTTGAACTGTGACGTATACTCTAATTTAGCCTTTCTTTTGAGTTCCTGTTTTCTTATATAAATTTGGTTTATTCTCGTTAAACAGTTTTCTGGTCTTAACGCCACATTTTCTCTCTCGATGAATTTGAGTTTGGCAACCGCAACAACAGGTCAGAAGTCAATGACGTGTTCTTAAGTTAGAGATAACAGCTGCTGTTTTGAAAATATCGCTCTCACTTTGCTTTGGAGGATGTTTTCGAGTATACTATGTTTCTGGAGTTCTAAATGTTATCACGCTCAACGGTTTAATATTCACGATTGTTGAAAAGCGAGAGTAGAGTTATAAGTTGCTAATTGTTAAAGGGTAGAGAGAATTGTGCTACTTAGATATTTGTTGTGAACAAGTTATATTTGATTGAGTGAAGTGTATAAAAAGTGATATAATACTTGACTAGAACCAATAAAGAAGTGGACCTTGAAAGTTCTGTCTTATTATTCTACCTGGACGTTATTATTCTTGAAGTGCCTAATTAGCTATTTCATATATAATTAAGACTTTCAGCTGCAAGAAAAGTGAAGCTATCAGAATGCAATTCCTTCAGTGGTACATCGAGGTACCACTGAGAACAATGGACTAATACTAATTCTAGCAGTGAAGCACGGATTCCAAGAGAATTGTTCGTTCAGGTTACTTAGGACTTCAACTTTTAGGGATTCCCTTTCTTTCTTACGGGTCACTGCACACCATAAGCACATGGGGAAGAACCGACTATTTGAGTTTGGGGCCTTGGCAAGAGGCTTTCAACCCCCTCCCCCATCATCTCGTATTATGTGCATGCATGTATGATTGAGAATAGTCTCAGGAGCCTTAATTATTTAATTATATTTAGGGGTGGGCCCAAAAGTTGGGGCCCTAGACACGCGTCCAGAATGCCTTCCCGTAAATATGGCCCTGCATATGAGTGTAAACCTTGGGTTTACACTGTGGTGATACCTTACACGGTAAAACTAAATAGATAAAAGAGAAAAAAGGAAGGTGATAAAAGAAAGAAAACTGGACAGGACAGAACAGTTAAAAGACAAAACTTGAGATTAGAACCTAAAGGACAAAACGTTGAGTTTAGAACCTAAAGGACAAAACATTGAGTTTAGAACCTAAAGGACAAAACATTGAGTTTAGAACCTAAAGGACAAAACATTGAGTTTAGAACCTAAAGGACAAAACATTGAGTTTAGAACCTAAAGAACAAAACATTGAGTTTAGAACCTAAAGGACAAAACATTGAGTTTAGAACCTAAAGGACAAAACATTGAGTTCAGAACCTAAAGGACAAAACATTGAGTTTAGAACCTAAAGGACAAAACATTGAGTTTAGAACCTAAAGGACAAAACATTGAGTTTAGAACCTAAAGGACAAAACATTGAGTTTAGAACCTAAAGGACAAAACATTGAGTTTAGAACCTAAAGGAAAAAACATTGAGTTTAGAACCTAAAGGACAAAACATTGAGTTTAGAACCTAAAGGAAAAAACATTGAGTTTAGAACCTAAAGGACAAAACATTGAGTTTAGAACCTAAAGAACAAAACATTGAGTTTAGAACCTAAAGAACAAAACATTGAGTTTAGAACCTAAAGAACAAAACATTGAGGTGGATCTGCAGTGTGCTACAAGTTCGTTAAAAAAAGAATTAAATGCAAAACAAGTCAGCCAAAATCATAGAAGCAATGCACCTCAGCATTTTAGAGGCAAATTGCCACAGCTGACGTGAAACAAATTGTAAGATTAAAAAAAAATAATAATTGTAAATATGTATGCCTATCTACATTCCTACGTGGAATTTCTTTGTTCGCGTCATTTTCGGGAAGAGCGGACGAAACCAGCATGTGAAATCTATTGCTGTCAGATACAGGCGATTAAGCGCATTAGATAAGATCAGTTCAAATGCAGGGGATTTTAGGAAGGGAGTGTCTGACCCCAGGTCTTAAACAACCCTTAGAAATAGGAAGCTAGGAGATTTGGGCTAAAGTGCCCGATAGAAAAGTGACACGGAACCGAGGTAGAAAGGAGGAGGAAAAGAGGCCCTTATTTATTACGGGGAGGGGCAGTACCCGAGGTCCGACGGCTTAAAGTGCCCATCCGACGCACGGCGGAGGATATTTAGTGGTTCGAGCTTTCGTTCCTTCCTGGGATCGAACCTGAGGTTTCTCCGCGGCAGTCACGAATTGACCACTAGGCCATCAGGGGCCCTGATTAACCGAATTACTGTGGGTTTAAAACATAAGTACTTGAAATGTATTGTACCTGTCTTGCGTGGCAATGAAATTATCTCTAGGGCGCATTAATGAGTAAAACACAAGATTAATGGTGTGGCAATTAGCCACGCGAGGGGGGGGGCTTAACTTCGAATAGCTTAATAGTTTTGGAAAGAGCGGTCGGATGTGCGAGTTGACTTCGGAGACAATTTGTTTCCGGAAAGCGACTGGGATTGCATCGTGTAGCTGTAGCGGCGGTTAACGGAAAACACGAAGTTCGGGTCTAGTGTCAATAGTATGGATGGGAACGAAGTCAAATGAAACATTGCATTAACAAGCCCTAGAGAAGTCCCATGCCACATCGTTTTAGCGAAATAAATTGTTCGTCTTTGTTAGTGTTAAAAAAGGGCCTGAATTATATTTTATTCGAGTTCGTGATTCTAATTTGAGAAACGAACGAAAACAACATTATGTGACGGCTCTCGCTGGATCGAGAATATGATGAGTACGACCTAGAAAGGAGCCAGGGTCGTTACACAAATAACAAATTTACAATTCACAGATATCAGTTAAGTGGAATCTTCATTGCTTGAGAGCATTATAAATAGGGTAAAAAGAAAAGAAAAAAACCTTCGGTAACAACTTTAAAAATTCGCAGCTGATGTTAAACTTTATATTTGAAATTGAAACACATCTGGCGTGCTAAAATTCATATTTAATTTCTTAACGTGTGTTCAATATGCCCTCCGTTGATAACACGTCATATAACATTTTGATAACCCAGTTACTTCCAGATCCATCCAACATTATCTCGTTCACTTGGAGTGGCTTCTGGAAACCCGATTTTCAACTCATCGGCGATATTGGACATCGAAATCAGTTAGACAGTATCCTTACCACTGCAGCATAAAGTGAAATCCAGAGGTTTCAAGTCCAATTACCATACAGGCCATGAAATAGGATAACCCTGACCCCTTAGTAGACGCATTGTTTGTTAAACCACAACACACACTGTTCCTTCCCAGCCCCACTGAAAGTAGCAAGTTTGATTGCTATGTTTTGTTAAACCACAACACGCACTGTTTTTTCCCCGCCCCATTAAAATTAGCAAGTTTGATTGCTATGTTTTGTTATACCACAACACGCACTATTTCTTCCCCGCCCCATTGAAATTAGCAAGTTTAATTGCTATGTTTTGTTAAACTACAACACGCACTATTTCATCCCCGCCTAACTGATATGAGCAAGTTTGATTGCTATGTTTTGTTAAACCACAACACACACTGTTTCTTCCCCGCCCCACTGAAATCAGCAAGTTTGATTGCTATGTTTTTTAAACCACAACACGCACTGTTTCTTCCCTGCCCCACTGAAATTAGCAAGTTTGATAGCTATGTTTTGTTAAACCACAACACGCACTGTTTCTTTCCCGCTCCACTGAAATTAGCAAGTTTGATTGCTCGACTAATGCGCTGCAACTCCGTGGCCTACGCACAAAAACAATCGATCCCAAAGAAACTTGAGAATATAGTAGGCACATTAATTCAGATTCATAGCTGTATGTGGCGTAAGGAGATGTTTAATTTGTTATCCAAGTTTGAAATTATCCTGTAATATGCGTAGTTGTTATAATGGAATATGTTAGCGCAAAAAATATGTTTTGACTCGGGCATGGGACGTCGTGATGGAATCATATCAGAGGCAACACTAAGAAGCAGAAAGTGACTGGTCATTAAAGTCATACCGGAATAAATAGCAACGAGGAAAAAAGGGATGATGAGTAACTGATGTATTCACAACAGGAAAATATATGACCAATGAGAAGAAATATGTGAGTGAGCATTGAGATCACAACAAAGGGCATACGGAGAGTGGGGCAGTAAATAAGTGTAGCGATAATATAATGACTGAGGAAACACCAATGAAGGAATCGCTGAGCATCTGACTGATACGTTCATGACAAAGGAATTACCACTAATGAGGAGTGGTACAACTAACCGCAAAACCGCAAAGCGCTGAGTGAAAAGACAATGAACCGACAAAACGAACAAAATCGAGTTTACGAAATTCATATAACCTTTTCCTAAAGCAGCCTTCCTTGTAAAAATTTTGTTCTTCAATTTGTTGAGTTTTAAATCTTTTTCTTTTTTTAATTTGACTTCATATGGGAGTAATTTTTGTGTTTAGTCCAAAGATGGAATCCGAACAAAAAATTTTTGACCTGCACCAGATTCTTTTAAATTAAGAATGCATACATCACTTACTTGCGTGCAGTTTTACTGTCTTAATAGGAGATCAATTTCATTATATGTTGAAAGTCAGTTCTGTTATATTAAGCTTCAAGCTTATAATTTTAGGCACTTGTGTCGTATAAAGTGCAACAGGACGATACAAGTCGAACGTTCGTTAAAAATGATAAATTGTACACGAAATAAATTTGGAAGCACGTCAACACACCTGCACGTGGTCGATTTATTATTTGTGTAAACGATATGTTAAAAATCAAAAGGCAAAAGATCTTATACATTCATACTCCGATAAAGCAGCGTTATGACAATTTTGCCGACTAATAAAAACCTGGATCAGATGGTTTTGTCCAAGAAGCGCTCTACGATGCTGGTGGGCCCAAGAAATTATTTTCTTTTTTTTTCATTTTGCTCCAAAAAGCAAAAGAGAGAGAGAGAGATAGGGGAAAAATTTGCTGCTCTTGGTATTGGAGCATATTTCGGTTTGAACTGGAAGTATTTCATCTACAACTATTAATTGACTAGCTTAAATGCAAGCTGACTAAAAACCCTTTTGAAATTAATATTACTTAATACTACACTACAACTGAGCTCATACATTGGAGCGCTATTTTGGGCCGATTTGCTTAAGGTGTAATGAAAATTTTGGTCTTTAATATATATATACATATAGTATGCGGGAGTGACTTGGAGGAGACTGTCACACGACAGACCGTTGTGAAGGAAACTTGGGGAGACCTTCGTCCAGCAGTGGATTGATAATGGTTGACAATGATGATGATGATGATATATATACGAGGTCCGATCAAAAAGTTCCGAGACTAGGCCGATATACAACAAAGTACTTACGTTACTTAAGTCTGGCTATGATATCCCTCAAAACAGTCTCCTTGGGGAGCGATACACGGCTGCCAGCGTTTTTGCCACTGTTGGAACGCTCCCTGGAAGTCTGTTCGCGAATCGTGTCAAGCACCGTCTGCGATTCGCGCTGAATCTCGTCCACGGTTTCCGCATTATCGTGATGGAGCAGGAAATTGCTGCTGCGCCACATTTGAGGTCGTTTTTAAGGCGAATGTTCTCCCTAAGACGCCGCAGAACATCGCAGTCCAAAAGAGATGTGGGGGTCTGGCCCTGGGGCACGAAATCACGGTGCACAACCCCACGAATGTAGGAGAACACGATGAGCATGCTTTTGGTTGTGCTCCGGACCTGTCGGGCCTTCTTCGGTCGTGGAGATGCCGGGCTCTTCCACTGCGACGACAGTTGTTTGGTCTCCGGGTCGTAACCGTAGACCCAAGTCTCGTCCCCAGTGATGACCCACGACTGGAACGTTGGTTCATTCACCACCTGCTGATGAAGATCTTTACAGAGTTCAACACGGAGCGCCTTCTGTTAGGGGCTCAGAATCTTTGGCACAAACTTTGCAGTAATGCAGTGCATGTTCAAAACCGACGTCAGAATTTATTGCACTGTTCCGTATGACACAGTGATGATAATAGCAATGTCTTGAATGGTTCTTCGACGATACTTATGCAATAGTTCCCTAATTTTGTCCACATTTTCTGGTGGTTTGCTGGTGGACGGTTGCCCTGACCTCTCGTCGTCTTCCAGTGTCGTTCTGCCGCTCTTGAAGCGCGAGTGGCACTCAAAACACCTCGCACGACTCATTGCTTCATTGCTATAAGCCTGCCGCAACATTTCATGCGTTTCCGTTTCCGATTAGCCGAGTTTGACGCAGAATTTGATATTCGCTCGCTATTCTAGTTTGCAGTCCATACCGAAATCGCCGCTGTGTTCTGCACGTGGTCACCAAATATCGTGTAGCACAACTCCCAATGTTCACAGAACGACGCCACTCGGCACAATGGCTCAAGAAGGTCACGCATCCGCGTACTGCCATCTGTTGATGCGCTACGTAACTAGTCTCGAAACTTTTTGATCGCACTATATATATATATATATAGGCGCCTATCTTTCTCTTAAAATTTCTTTTGTCCTCATTCAGTCCAGTTTAAGGGGCAGTCCATACAAGAAAAATGATACTCGTAAAGCTGGTTTACGGGACGCGCCAATAGGTTTCATACATGTTCAGGCACATTAGGGGAACTGTCAGTGGGGTGGAATATGTTGATATGCGATAGCAGATCCCACACCACATGCAGCATAAATATCAATTAAAGCAATGTCGTAAACTAACTGCATGTAACGTGATAAGTGCTAGTACTGTGCTTCAATGACCATCCTTAGAAAAGTTCCGATTTTTTTTTTTCGCTAAAAAGTACTTTCCCACATGAAACTTCCGCTGTTCCTTTCCTTTCAAGGGAGCACAAAACCCATAAATGTTCAACTTCTTCTTGATAGCTGGAATACATTTTGAGTTATGGCAGCAACGAACCACAGCCACCACCGAGAAAATACTCAAATCATGTTCGGGCAACCCAAAATGTGATGTGTGTTTTGTGTTGAAATCTGGAGACAATTTCATTTCGCGATTACGATACCTTCTCATACATCAGCATGAGAAAATTTAATTTACGGTAGGCGACGGGGAATGGGGCAACAACATCAACAACAAGAAAGATGACACCGAATTTTCGGGTGTAATAAGCACGTCTTTTGAAGCCGTTCTAACGCAAATTAAATTTATCAAAAGTATTCAAAGTCAGTGGAACCGGTATGGAAAACAATAGTATCTGACGGAAGAAAAGAAAGAAGTTTTTCAATCGGATGGTTAATCCCTCAGATATTGCTGAAAACGGAATCATGAGCTTACGAACTCTTAGAAACAGAGATATCGACAAAAATAAGATGTGACTTTACGTCCCCTGGTGGGGAAACCATGCATTATTTTAGGAAGAAAGTATTCTCAAAAGGTTTATCCATATAAGCGGTATCGGTTGAAGAAAAAAAAAATCAGTCGAGTTTTCAGGAGCCCAGATTTTGCTACAAATACATCAGAAGCAGAAATTAACACTTATGACCCCTGGTTGCCAAACCATTCTTTACCGAAGATTAGAAATTATGTGAAAAATATTTTCCATCAGGTCTTGTATGCGATACAGGAAGAATTTTTCAGATCGGAGTTTTAGGAGCAGAAATAACGCAGAAAACGCAGTCTACCTTTGTGCCTCCCGAGCGGAAAGTCTATGATTTATTTGAAAATTTTGAATTTATAGGAAAAACATTTCGCATCGGAAACACTATCCAACAAAGAAGGAATTTTTCAAATCTGCCTCTTAGAACCAGAGATATTGACAAAAATAAGATATACATCTACGCAGAAACCATCCCTAACGCAGAAACCATGCATTGTTTCAAGAAGAAAAATGTTTCTAAAAGGTATGTCGACTAGAGTAGTATCGGTCAACAAACGACTTTTTTTTCAATCGAAATTTTAGAAACTCATATTTTGCTGAAAATACATCAGAAGCGGAAATTAAGACTTACGCCACCTGGTGGCCAAACCATTTTTTACAAAAATTAGAAATTATGTGCAAAGGATTTCCCATCAGGAGCTGTATCCGGTGCAGAAAGAATTTTTCAAATCGGAGATTTAGAAGCAGAGATATAGAGGGAAACGAAATTTACCTTTACGCCCACTAGCGGAAAGTCTATGAACTGCTTGAAAATTTTGAAATTATATGAACCGCATTGCACACTGGAAACACTATCCAACAACGAAAGAATTTTTCAAATCGGACTTCTAGAAGTAGAGATATTGACAAAAATAAGATATAAATCTACGCCCTCTGGCGGAGAAACCATGCACTATTTTAAGAAGAAATTTTTTCTAGAAGGTTTGTCGACATGAGTAGTATCGGTCTACAAACGACGTGTTTTTTAATCGAGAATTTAGAAGCTAATATTTTGCTGCAAATACATCAGAAGCGGAAATTAAGATTTATACCACCTGGTGGCCAAACCATTTTTTAACAAAAATTAGAAATAATGTGCAAACGTTTTCTCATCAGGAGCTGTATCCGGTGCAGACAGAATTTTTCATATCGGAGATTTAGAAGCAGAGATATAGAGGGAAACGCAATTTACCTCTACGCCCCCTAGCAGAAAGTCTATGATTTACTTGAAAATTTTGAAACTTTATGCAAAACATGTCACACGGAAAACACTATCCAACAAAGAAGAAATTTTTCAAATCGGACTTCTAGAAGTAGAGATATTGACAAAAATAAGATATGCATCTATGCCCCCTGGCGGAGAAACTGTGGAATATTTTAGGAAGAAAATATTCCAAAAAGGTTTATCTATGTGAGTGGCATCAATCCACGAAGGAATTTCTTCAATCGATAATTTAGAAGCTCAGATTTTATGGCAAATTAATCAGAAGCAAAAATTAACACTTACGCCTCCTGGTGTCCAAAGTATTTTTTACCAAAAATTAGAAATTATATGCAAAAGATTTTCCATCAGGAGATGCATACGAATTTTTTTCAAATCGGAGTTTTAGAAGAAAAGTTATCGGGGAAAATGTAATTTACTTTTACGCCCCCTAGCGGAAAATCTATGCGTAATTTGAAAAAGTAATTATATCTTAAATACTCTTCGACATAAATGGAATCGAAAGATAAAAGATTTTTTTCAATCGGATGTTTAGAAGCAAATATGTGGAATAAAACGCATTTTTGAACTCGACATCATCTGCATTTACGCCCTCTAGCGGCGAAATTGTACATCGTAAAAAACAAAATAAAGAATCATCATTTGCATATTTCAAGCTTCCCAATGCAAAAAGAATTTTTGAAATCGGACTAATTGCTGCAGAGATATCGTGGGTACAGACGGACGGACAACCCGATAACATAAGCACGCTCTTTTTTTACAAAAGACGTGCTTAAAAATGCGGACAAAGTGAGATGGGGCCCGGAAAAAAACGATGCTGCGCACAGGGCTCCTGTAATTCGAAATCTGCCACTGCTTGTGACAGCATCATGCGAAGAATATGCAGAGACAATGCCGTAACTACGGCATTGGCGGTGTGGCCCCTGGTCATGGTCTGCCAATCATACAAAAGAGCCATACGTGTTTTAAAATGATTACATAACTAGCATTCATAACTTTAAGTTTTTAAACAGCAGCAGGCGCACGAACTTTCTATGTATTTGAATATTTTTATATATGTTTCAATTTTGCTTGTCAACGGCGACATGAACTGTTATTCCTCCAGAAGTTGCTCACGAGTCCTTTGTGGTCACAAGGCAGCAAACATTTTTTTTAATTATTAAGACTTACGTAGCCCTGGGTTATGATCACGACTCCGACATGTGTTTTGTATTACTCCGTAAGGGAATTTGTCTGATAGAAAATCAAGCTCTAAGGGAGGAAGTCAACCTAAACGATTGCTGAACAGGAATAGAAGTACGATTTCAGGATGATCAACCAAAATACCAATGTATAGAAACAGATTTCGATTATATTATTGATGAATCTGTAAAACATTGAAGGCACGAAAAGTCAAGTTAATTCTATTTGTATTTGTAATGTACACTAAAAATAGCAATGAAGTAGTTTCGCGACCAAAGAATATAATTATATTGTTTATAAGAAAAAAACTAGGCATAAATCTTTTGTGAAAGTGTTAATTTTCATAATAAATGTTTTTTTATAATTTTATGATAATTGCGTTTTAAATTAATATTTTCCCCTTAAGTTGTGTTTTTTACGCTTTCCAACCGAAGGTTGAAGAAGCGTATATGCTCCAGCTTTGTCCGGCTGTCTGTCTGTCCGCACTATAACTCGCATAAAAATGGTTTGATTTCGATGAAATTTTAGTATGCGGTAAGGAACAACCTGGTGACGAACCCTATTGAAAATGGGCGAAATAGGGTGAAAGGTCAGGTCATAGGAGCAGGATCTATTCCATTGCTCTTGTGCGTCATAACTCACGTAAAATGCTTCGATTGCGACAAAATTTTATCATGTTGTTCCGCAGGTATACTGGACCGGTTCTGTTGAATACCATCGAAATGGGATCAAAAGTCAGGACACAGGAGGGAGATTTATCCCACAGCCATTATCCTCATAACTTGACTAAAAAGGCAACCAAACTTTAGTATGTTGTTCCGGAGGTATACTGAACCAATTCTGTTTAATATCATAGAAATGGGGTCAAAGGTCAGGACACAGGAGCGAGGTTTATTCCACAGCCGTTATCCTCATAACTTGAGTAATAACTTGAGTAATTATTCCTAGTATGTTGGAAAGCGTATCATAATCAATGCATTGCATGATTTTACTAACTTGTTTCATTTTTTCAAGAAACAGAGTGGTAGATTTGGATGTGTGACTGGTAGCCTAATTCTGATAGAGTTCTACTCTTAGGAGGCTCTGTGGATAAAGGGATGGTATTTCTGCTTTAAATATAGGAGATAAAACATTATTTTGGTGATATGTAGAATTGATTTTAACATTCTTTTCAACTTTTCTTAACTTCAATTTCCCATTGTACGAGAAATCAACAATAATCATGAATCCTTTACTAAAACTTTCTTTGGATTCTTGGAGCCAAGTTTGTATGTCTTTTTCTGATCTTTTGCGATACTAAATCTACCTTTTTTTTTACGCTTTCCAACAGAAGGTTGAAGAAGCGTATATGCTCCAGTTTTGTCTGTCTGTCTGTCTGTCTGCACGATAACTCACATAAAAACGGTTCGATTTCGATGAAACTTTAGTATGTGGTAAGGGACAATCTGGAGACAAACCCTATTGAAAATGGACGAAATGGGGTGAAAGGTCAGGTCATAAGAGCGGGATCCATTCCATTGCCCTTATACGTCATAACTTACGTAAAAATGCTTCGATTGCGACAAAACTTTATCATGTTGTTCCTGTGGTATATTGAACCGGTTCTGTTGAATATAATCGAAATGGGGTCAAAGCTCGGGGCACAGGAGCGATATTTATTCCACAGCCATTATCCTCATAATGATTTCTGGTATGTTGGAAAGCGTATCATAATCAATGCATTGCATGATTTTATTAACTTCTTAATTTATGCCACAAGCACCCAAAGTTCTAATTACGGCTCTGCGCAAAGATTTGCCATTTTTCCTTATAAAGATTTAGCGCATTTGTAAGACAAAGTGTCAACAAAAATTTGTCTTAAAAGAATCAGGAAGCTCTTGAAACCTACCCCTTTCAGTTGAAAAGAAAATATAACTTTGGTGACTCGTGATGCATTCCCTTCTATGGTTTACATCACGGAAAGAAGAGAAGAAAAATCGCGATTTGGTATATGTTCCCCCTTTTGTGCGTTTTGAATTCGTCCGTCATCTGGATGCTCATTTTCAGGCATTTTTTTTTTTTTCTGAATGTTTTTCGCTCTTCCCGGAAAACCATCGGGTGTATTTGTGTCATAAAGTACCATTAGAAAGTCGAAAAATGCACTACCGAAAGAAAAGAGCAGCGGGAGAACGAATTAAAGGAAGTAGCCGAGATCAGCATGATTAGGAATAAAACCCCAATGTGGGTTTAAGAAAACGGATTCGAGTCTGTTACCTCCTCTTTACCTCCCAGGGGAGATTTAGTAGAGAATGCGGGCAACAGTGGTGGGGGTGCCGCAATCTATGCCATTCTCGCTGACAATATAGCCATATTTTTCTTCCGTACAAACAGTACTTGTCGTGTGGAGGCTCCCGTACAAATCCCGACATCATATCTTACAGCTAAGTACACGCGATCCCCTGGATCTGTGACACGGAGTGGAGAGATTTATGTTGGCGGAGGTCATCCGGGTCCGAAGCCGCTGTCGATGTGGACACAACCGGCAGCGAGCACAGCACCCCGCTGGACCGTAAACAACCCGCTGAATGAGCCAGCAGAGAGGAGTTATTGACCACGTCCTTACGGACGCACCAGGGTGTCGTTTACAACTACAGAAACTTTTTCTCTCTTTCGCAGGAGGGGCAGTTACACCCCCACGGAGACCTCCCGCCATCATGGCACCCTCCCCTCATTCTGTTCCATTTACTCACTTGATAGCGAACGTACATTTCATTCACTGCTTTTTTTTTTTTTTTTTTTTTTCGGTTTTATTCTTACTCCCTTTTTTTTTTTATTCAACCTGAACGAAACGATTATGCTCTGTTGAATCTTGTCGTCGCACTGATGCTGCAATAAAAAGAGAATTAAAAAAAAAAAAACCGATGCATACATATTCATTAATATCGTTACGCCTCTCATCCAATACTTCCCTTTCACCAGCTGCCTACGTATGTTTGCTTAACTTCGTAACAGATGCCAAAACAATGTTTACTGGTGCATTCTTTTCTTCATTTTCAGCATATCCAGACCATAAAAATATCCTTCAATGCTGTTACGCTTGCAGAATGAATGAATGAATAAATAAACAGAATGAAATAATATGACCTAGTAATCGCACTGTTCTTCGCATCTTCACAGATACGATCTTTTCAATAGCCTCTTTCGTCATACATGGCGCAGATGTCTTATCGAAATCGGAAAAAAAAATACTTTTTTTCTGTCCTGATTTTGATATTCTTGCATCTGCTAAAAAAAAAAAAAAAACCAAGAAGGAAACTTGAAAAGTATTGAGTGGATCATAACGTGTTGAGAATATACTTGCCAAATTTTAAGCAGTTAAGATAACAGGAAATTACAGAAGTTTCCTTCTGCAGTACAAAGTGCAAGAGTGGTGCATGTTAATAATAACTTTTAATGTAATAGTCCTGTAAATACACTGGCGGAAAATGAAAAAGAACACCAAGAAGGAATTGGCGGACGATCATGAAATTTACATATGTTAATGGGGTCGAGGTAACGTAGGTGTGATGTTAATTTCGGGACCAACCGGTGAGCGCTTACGCCACAGCACGGCACAATATGCAAATTATCGTCTGTGGTATTTAAGGAGTACGGCGAAGTGAATGTAATCAGTCGTCGGCGTACGGACACGTGCGAAGATCCTGAAGAAGCTGCAATGCCTGGACATGGAAGACGTGTACGATTTCAGCAGTTATCGGACTTTGAGCGAAGTCGTCTAGTCGGACTCCGCGGTCGTATCGTCGTATTACGGAGCGCATTGGACGGGAAGTATCGGTGGTGGTACGACGGTGGCGTTGATGGTCCGAGGAACATTCCCACACGAGAAGACGTGGAACCGGGAGTCACAGACGGACTGATGAGCGGACCGATCGACGCATAAGAAGAGCGGCGTTGTCAAGCAGAACATCCACTGCGACGCAAATCCGAGCTGCCGTTGCACCTGAGGTGACTGTGCGAACAATCCGCAACCGTCTACTGGATGCAGGACTACGTGCACGTGCGCCTCTGGCATGTGTACCTCTGACTCCAGCCCACCGTCAGGAACGGCTGCAGTGGTGTCGCCAACGTCTGCACTGGAGAACGCAATGGCGATCTGTCGTGTTCAGCGATGAAAGCAGATTCTGCTTGGGAGCCTCCGATGGCCGTATGCGTGTTCGCAGACGCACAGGGGAGCGTCTCCACCCTTCTTGCATCCGCCAGCGACACACAGAGCCTACATCTGGTCTCCTGGTGTGGGGAGCAATCAGCTATCACTCCCGTACACAACTAGTGTTTGTACCGGGTACGTTAAACAGCACCTCCTACATCAACAACATCATTCAGCCCGTTGTTGTGCCATTTGTAAGGTGGGTCCATCGTGGTGTTTTCCAGCAAGACAACGCACGCCCACACACCGAGGGGCAACGCAACATGCACTTCAGGGTGTGAGACAACTTCCATGGCCTGCACGTTCACCAGATTTGTCCCCCATTGAGCACGTGAGGGATTTTATGGGACAACGACTTATCCGGTCTCCATGGCCAGCCACGACGATCCTCGATTTACGCGTCCAGGTTGAGGATGCTTGGAACTCAATACCACAAACTTACATCCAACATCTGTACGACAGACTCCATGCCAGAATTGCACAGTGTGACGCAGTTCCTGGCGGTTCAACCTCGTACTAACCATGTTACATGGAAATGTTATTTTTCAGTTTACCAGCAATTACAGCTGTATTTTGAACGTTCGCCGGATTTGATCACGTTATCCTCTGTATTCCAATATTATGCTGTATAAATTTCGTTGGTATCAGACGTCTCCTTCTTGGTGTTCTTTTTTCACTTTCCGCCAGTGTATTAATGTTAATTTTTGAATTATTAGTGTCTTGTAAATACATAGAATCTTTCGGTTAATAATGCTTAATTTTAATGTTCAAATACTTAGAACCAGAGGTGCAGTCAACGCCAGGTTACTTTTTACCTAACTGAATCGAATTTTTTTGAATTTATTTATTCAGTCGTCGCCCATTGAAATCGACATTTTTTTAATGCAAATAACTTTAACCCCGAGTTTTTTTTCTGTCTTTCTTCTTCTTCTCTCTGTCTCTCTCTCCTTATTTATTTTTCATGGTGACTATGCACAAATAATTTTAACCCCGAGTTTTTTTTTTGTCTTTCTTCTTCTGCTCTCTGTCTCTCTCTCTCCTTATTTATTTTTCATGGTGACTATGCACAAATAATTTTAACCCCGAGTTTTTTTTTTTTGTCTTTCTTCTTCTGCTCTCTGTCTCTCTCTCCTTATTTATTTTTCATGGTAACTATGTACAAATCTATAGAACTTTTGTTTACCGAAACCACTTCAGAAACAGCCAGAGAGGTAGGTACCTGACAGTATATAAATTCGATTTCGAAGGTTTCTTGCATTCCCCACGCCCCCCTTCCACATCGTCTGGAGTCAAAAACGACTAGGCCTGTCTTTGGAGAGCCAGGCCACTTCTTTTTTCAGGGCTGCACCATTGCTCAGAACCTTAATTTTAATAATGTTTTGAAATTTGGTAATATGTGGGAGCTCTATTTAGAAACGAGATATTTCTTTGTCTCGGTAAGTGTCAGTGTGTCGTCCTAATTAGTCCGGGGTTTGTTTGAGAATTTTTTTGTTTCATATTTCACGGTACGTTGGTGCCGAAATTGATTGCATATTTTTTATTTTATTTATTTACTTTTTATGACCGTTGTCTGCATTTAAAGTAGAAGCGGTTCCTACGGACTTGAGTTTTATAATGGGAGGACACTGTATTTGTAAGGACAAAAACTTGGACTTTCGTTCGTACTGCGGTCAACGCCTCTGGCAGGAGTTCCAAATGTGGGAGACAGATATGTTCGGAGAGCGAGAGAGGAGATTGATATTTTGAGATAAGGAGATGAAGATATCTCGGAGCTTGAGAAGAAAAAAAAAAACAGTAGCCCGGCGACTTACGGGCCAGCCGGAAATTAAGCTCGAAGTCTTTTAATCCAATCTATGCCGCCCCGGTGGCTCACTGGTCTAAGCGTTAGCTTCTGATCATTCGTCCGAGATGGGTCCGGGTTCGAATGCCGCCGGTCAGGCGTCGATGTTCGGATTTTGTCTTACGGCACTGCCTCTCTCCCTTCCCTGGAACCAGTGGCCCTAAATTAGAGACGGGCGACTGCTTGTATCCCCCTGAGCTACTCACGGTGGTCGTTAAAGCTCCAATAATAATAATAAAAAAAAACCGCTCTATAAATAACAAGCGAAAAAATAAAGAAATTATATTTCCTTTCAAGATTCAGTGTTGTTGAAAACAGTTGCCCTTATAAAACCTGTATAATAGGCTACGTCTGTCCCTAACGTTCTGACGGGCTACGGGTGGCCTAGTGGTCAACGTTCGTGACTGCCACGGAGAAGACCTCAGGTTCGATCCCAGCAGGTACGAAAGTTCGAACCACTAAATACTCGCCGTGCGTCGGATGGGCACTTTAAGTCATCGGACCTTGGGTACTGGTCCTCCGGTAATGAATAAGGTCATCTTCCTCCCCCTTTCTACCTCTCTTCAGTGTCACTTTCCAATCGGGCACTCTAGTCCAAATCTCCTATAGCTTCCTGTTTCTAAGGGTTGTTTAAGACCTGGGGTCAGGCACTCCCTTCCTAAAATCCTTTACATATGATCTGATCTGATTTAACGTTCTGACGTCATCAGTACTTGCAGCGCCATCTGCTTTTATCCGGTGGCCGAAATCGAAGCTAAGCTGACTGCTATCGCACGGTACATAAAATCAAGAAACACTGGAAAATAAAATAAAGTTAGTAAGACAAACGACTTCATCTGTGGAAACAGGCACGTGCTCGAACAAGAAATCCACAGCACATGGAAGTTTTTGTTAAACACGATGAACTGCAAACAAATCTTTTGAACAATCAAATGATAATAACACAAAACAATGTGTATCAAGAAGTATTTCATGACCTTTAATGTACATCATTTTTATTACCTAAATTTTTATATTATATGATTTTTAACGTACTGTGATCGTCATACAGTATGACGGGTTAAAATCAATTAACCTTTATAATAGGTTTTTGTCATGCGGGAATATTACGAAAATTTTGTCGTTGGCGACCTGTCTTATAGACTGCCCATTAATAATTCAACCGTTTATTATAGCCATGTATATGTATTTTACGATTCGTGTTATGAAAATTTGAGTCACAGTTTTTTCACCTGTGCATGGCACGGGCTATGAGCTAGTTTAATCATAATTTTGCTGCACAAAACTTGCTATCGATTGATTGTGATGGTCTACTAAAATAATGAACTAAATAAAAAGAACAAGCAGCACTGTTACATTATGCTGAAAACACCAAGAAAGAAACCTGAAAAAAATGAGTGCATCAGAATCTGTTGAGACTGAACATACGAGCTGTGACAATTTAATTCCCGCAACGGTCGCGCAGTGTCGCCCTTGTGGCGATTAGCGCAGAATCACGATCAGGTGACTATGCGTGTTTGGACATGTTTTTGCGTTAACCACAGACTAGTAGGGCTATTCGTGAGCGATTGCTTCTAATTATTCGTTCGATATAAGTCCGGGTTCGAATCCCGACGAGGTATGGATGTTGTATTTCCCTTACGGCGCTGGCTCTCTCTCTCTCTTTCTTCACTGGAACCAGTGTCCCTAAATTAGGGACGGGCGATTTCTTATAGCCCTTTAAGTTGCTCACGGTGGTCGTTAAACGTGCAATAAAAAAAACCCATACCAGTGGAAGGGCACTACTTCAAAGGTGATAGTAGCCGCTTGTGCATAGGTACGCACACATTTTTTTCTACAGGTGCATCCCGGGAATTAAATTGTCCCACCTTGTACACCTGGATCTCAGGACTGGAAACAGATAGCTTCTCTACTGCAATTTCGTTAAGGGATTCCACTCGTTTTTTTGCCTATTAACCTCCTTCACTTTTTTTTTATTTGAATGGAGGTTTAATGACCACCATGAGCAATTCAATGGGCTATAAGCAGTCGCCCGTCCCTAATTTAGGGTCACTGGTTCCAGGGAAGTGAGGGAGTAAGTGCCGTAAGACAAACAAAACATCCATGCCTCACCGGGATTCGAACCCGGACCCCCTTTCGCATGAATGATCAGAGGCCAACGCTTAGACCACTGCGCCACTTCAAAAACGCATTTTACTTAAACTATGTATAACAGGTAAATGAAAAAGAATTGATCCAGATGACCGAATCCATTACAATATCCGAACATAACATGCTTTGAGGCATACCATAAATATTACGAAAGCATGAAATTGTTTCAGAATAAGTTCCTTTCAGCTTAGGAATGAATACAGAAAATTAATCATGCTTTACAGCACAGTGATTAAAATGGTTTTGGATTTAAAGTGAAGAAGAGCTATCACTGAGAAGCATTGGGACGTTGTTCCGGCCTTTTCCAAGAAAATTTCGTAGGTTTCTGCGCATCCAAATAACATTCCAGAGAGCGTTTGTTTCTCCTTCTCTTTATGGCTTTCTCTCTTTCTTTATTTTCATCTCACCTGCGTGAAGGACAAGTGCCTACAACCAAGAGTTCAAGACACATACGAATTGTTTTCGAGCAGAAAGTCAAAACTGTTCCCTGTTGTCCAGAATAAGTAGCTGTCACATCTCATGATTTACTAACGATTAATTCTGGGTGAAAAACACCGCTTGAATCATTGATTTTCGTTATTATTAGTTGCTGTTGCTGTAGTGGTAGAAACAGAAGAATTTCTCAGATCTAGCTTTGCATCTTTCTGAAATACCTTATCTTTTTGAATTCGGTTTAAATCGAATAAAATTGTACATAAAAATTACCCGCCAAAACCAAAAAGGAGGAAAATGTTAATGCCTTTTTCTCAATCATAGAAAATGCGAAATTGATCATTAATTTATTTTCCAAAAAACAGCCCTCCATACTTATGCACAGAGCAGGGGTGTAACTAAGGCGGGGGGGGGGGGTAGGCTGTTCCGGGCGTAGCTTTATAGACGGCGCAAAAATTATTGCTTGCAATCTCATTAAAGTTGGAACTGAAGTTTTTGCACCTGTTTTTTGATAGTTTTTTAGCGTCATATTTCGTCATTTTTCCATTTACAGAACTTGCATTAAATATGTTTCGGTAACCATGGCAGCTTAAAATTCGCATTTCTTCCCTAAAATATTCAGGGAATGTTAGCTGTTCACATTCAGAAATCAAGTCGTGGTTATATAGACTGTCCAACTAAAGAAGAACCACGATTTTCGTCGCACAATAATGGGGCTTACAGGACTGAACGTACTTTGCAAAATAAGAAATGTCTTTCACATAGCTGAAGATTCTGTAGAGGACGTCCGGGTGGCGTATTGATCTAATCGCAGTTTTCTGACCGTTCGTCTAATATGGGTCCGGGTTCGAATCCCGTGCGGCATAGATGTTGCGTTTGTCTGACGGCATTGTCTCTTTAACTACCTTGGAGACAGTGACCCGAAATTAGGGAAGAACGGCTGCTTATAGCTCATCTAGTATAGCTCACAGTGGTCGTTAAACTCGCAAACAATTCTCTTGGGGCTATTCGATCGTTATTGTGACTGCGAGCCACAACTACCAGCTGCATTCAGTTAGTTTGATGTGTTACCAAAGGTCCGAACTCCAAACAGTTGGCAAAAGCTGTACAAACAGTTGCAGTTTGATATGACATTAATCTTGTTTTGTCGTGCAGTGTATACTTATGTACTAGTATATACACTGAAGAGCAATTGAATTAGAGACAGCTGGCGTTATGCAAATGTGGCGCTGTGGGCGGCCCTGTTAACGGAAACAACATGACGCATGCATCGATTCGACAATATAAGGCATGATGCGACGGAAATCAGTAAGAGTCGCACGCAGTATGGGTAAGACGGAGGATCTAAGCGCATTTAATCGTGGGCAAATTGTCGGGGCCCGACGAATGGGTCACTCCATCTCGGAAGTCGTGCAGGCACTGGGATTTTCACGAGCCACTGTGTCACGGGTGCACCGTGAGTACATCGAATCCGGTAAAACCATCCATGCAAGGGCCAACTGCCGTGGACAACAGCGTGTGGATGAGCGGGGTCATCGTCGGCTAGCTCGCATTGTAACAGCGGATAGACGGGCCACAGTGCAAGAAATCACTCGGCAATTTAACGCTGGTACACAAAAAACGTGTAAGCAGCCACACCATCCAGAACCATCTCCTCGCTAAGGGGTACCGAAGCCATCGTCCCACGAGGGTACCGCTGCTGACCACACATCACAGGATGCAAAGATTAGCATGGGCGCGGAAACTTCGCCAATGGACCCTAGATATGTGGGAAAATGCTGCCTGGACTGATGAGTAGAGATTCACCTTGGTATATGCGGATGGCAGGATACGAGTACGGCTCAAACCACATGAAGGCATGGATCCTTCTTGCCAGCAGGGTACTCTTCAAGCTGGTGGGGGTGGTATTCTTGTCTGGGGACTATTTACCTGGACTTAAATGGGACCTCTGGTACGTGTGACATCGTCCCTCACAGGTCAACGTTACCGGGATATCCTGGACGACCATTTGCTCCCATTTGAGCGTCTTCAACATCCCACTGGGGACCTCATTCTGCAACAAGACAATGCACCGTGCCATCGCTCCCGAATTGTATCCGAATGGTTGGATAAACACTCCACCGACGCGACTTCTCTTCCTTGGCCAGCTAGGTCACCTGAACTCAATCCCATCGAGCACATCTGGAATGCCTTCGAGAGAGATGTTCGGGGCTCAGACCCCTTCCCCTCCGTCAAATCTTCGTGAACTGTGGGAGCTTGTTCAGGGGTCGTGGATCCGTATGGCTTCCCAACGCTTCCGGTGTCTTGTCGAGTCCATGCCGAGACGAATCGCCGCCGTCATCAGGGCAAAAGGTGGTGCTACACGTTACTAGACAGGTATCTCTAATTTAATTGCTCTTCAGTGTGCATACTATTAAATTAGTAATAATATAGACAGATGGAGGCACAATATTTTACGGTTTACCCCGGGCGCAGAAATAACTAGTTACGCCTCTGCTTACGCATTCAATAGGACTGTGATATTACTTCTTAATTTCTGCGGTCATACGTAACATGAGCCTTAATTCAGAATCCTGTACATTCAACACGGAATCTCAGTATTTCGCCCCCATCCTATAGGTGTGTGCATCTGAAATTGCATTCACACACAGAATTCTGAGGCTCGCGGCCCCATGCATACAGTCTGATTCGTTGACGACTCGTTTGATTCAGCAATATTTTGCAATGATTGTCGACGTGCTTCGAAGAACTTACCGGTTGTGCTAACTTTATGTTTTTATTGATGAAAAAGATATATTTTCCTGTTTTGTGCTAGAGGTTTAAAAACTCTCTGAAGTATCTACTGCTATGGGTTTGTCCCTAATTTAGGGCCAGTGGTTCCAGGTAACGGAGAGAGACAGCCCCGAAGGACAAATCCAGCGACTATGTCTCTTAAGAGACTTGAATCCGGACCCAACACAGATAATTACTAGTCAAAGTCCCGTGGCTATGACTCAGGGACGTCGCTAGACTTCGAAATAATGGTGGCTGACGGAAAGGCAAGTATCATTTTTGCTGGGGCGAGTTCGATAACATCTTTATTCATGAAAGAAATACGGTATTACACCATATAATACAAATTTTGAAGATGACAATCCGATTTTTGATGTAAATGTGACAAGGATGGTAAGTCAGATAATGTCCGAAAACTTTTAAATTTCATCGTCCTGGAACGGGACTTGAATCCGCGTCTCCCAGATAGCGCCCGGGTATGCTAACTACTTATACCATCCAGAATGACCAAATCTCAAGTTTCCGATTAATTTGAATAATAACCATCACAGGATTCGCTAGTCGAAGTAACCGGCATTCATGTTTAGCGAGTCTGGAGGTTAAGAATCCTATAACATGATTGCCCTGAGGAGCAGATAAATCATGAATGGAATACGGGGTTACACCATACAATACAAATTTTGAAGATGACAATCCGATTTTTGGTGTAAATATGACAAAGATGGTAAGTCAGATGGTAAGATATTCAAGTTTTCAGATATTATCTGACATACCATCCTTGTCATATTTACACCAAAAAACGGATTGTCATCTTCAAAATTTGTATTGTACGGTGTAATCCCGTATTCCATTCATGATTTATCTGCTCCTCCGGGCAATCATGGAATACGATTCTTAACCTCCAGATTCGCTAAACATGAATTCCGGTTGCTTCGACTAGCGAATCCTGTGATGGTTATATTCAAATTAATCGGAAACTTGAGACTTGGTCATTCTGGGTGGTGTAGTCGTTAGCATACCCGGGCGCTATCTGGGAGACGCGGATTCGAGTCCCGCTCCAAGACGATGAAATTTTCAAGTTTTCGGATATTATCTGACTGACCATCCTTATCACATTTACACCAAAAATAGGATTGTCATCTTCAAAATTTGTAGCATCTTTATTTATGAGACAATGAAAGAAAGAATTTTAATGCTTTTTACTACCGGCTGCAAACTAATTCGTGCAACCCCTCGAGCCCCCTCCAGGTACATTCTTGAAGTGTTTACACTTTTTGGAATACAAAAGAATCAAGAGTTGGGCACTTTTTTTTTTTTGTTAATGCTTCGTCTATCCATTTTAATAAAATTGGTAATTTATTAAAAACTGTCATATACCTGTGTAACAAACATAACGCGCTTCCACCAGCGCTACTAGAACGTACTAATTAAAAGAACATTTTACGTCTAATAGAAGGGCCTGAATGGAAACTTTTTTGTAGGTTAGGGATGAGGGAAAATAAGACACGCAGTACTTTCCCCCTCCTTAACTCCCTTCCTTCAAGTCAGCAACCTTGTCTTGGACTCATCTCTTCCAAAGCAGTCGTCAGCCTGCTCTCGCACTGCCTTGGGGCAGGCTTTAGAGCGCTGGTATAGCTTTTCCCTCCACTTTTCTGTGTTGTAATACCCCCTCTTAGTAGCACTAACAAACAGCAGAGCAATTAGTAATGACCTATCTCAGTGAATTCCTATCCACCCTCTCCGTTCGTCGCGGACCGTATTAACATAAAAAAAGGCTTAAACAAAGCATTTGGAAGAGTATAGAAGCAATTAAATTTTCATGGCCCTGATGGGAACTATAATTGATAACCTTTCTACGGAGAAGTAGAGATCGCGCTTTCTGGGGGGAAATACTGATAGCTACACGACGAAAAACATGAGATTTTTTATTACTTGGCGAAGTCCAGATTGTAATTTAAAGTAAAAAAAATTGAAAAATGGCATGTCTTGAACTGGGAGGGCGAGAAAAAGTTCAGGGTGGGCTGATCCCATCCTCGCAGTCCCTTGGCGACGTTCCTGCTGTGATCACTAGGTTAGGTTATCTGGGTGCCACAGATATTTCGGCATGTCTCACAAGCTGTCTCTTTTTGTAAAGCAAAGGGATTTTTCCAGATATGATAAAACCACATTTTTAACATTTTTCTAATTTTCTATACATTGCGCTAATGCACCAATGTATAAAAAATCACGGAAACAAAAAGTAATTTTAAGAATCACCGACTCCCGTGTGGTTTTCTTCTGGGTCTTTCCTCGTGCCATGGTATCCACTCTAAATTTTTGGTTGTCCATCGGTGGTCCGCTCTTGTGGTAAATTGCCCAGCCCTCTTCCATTTCAGGGATTTTACTCTGATCGCGATGTCTTCTACTCTTGTCATTTTCCTAATCCACGAGTTCCTATTCTTTACTTTCCTGGTTATACCAGGCATGCACAGGGCCGGATTAAGGGGGAAGGGGGTCTAGCGGGGCAATAGCCTAAAGGCCCACCATTACCAAGGGCCAAAGAGGTATGCCACTACACTGGAAATAATACACACCTTATATACTTGCACAGAGAGGTTATAACGTAGAAGTCTTTTCGTACTTCTACGTTATTTTAAAAACATAAATATAAGATGAAATAGTTCCTAAATTAAACCTTAACGGCCAGACGAAACATGTAAAAAACAGAAGTCAAACTTACGGAAAAGATGCTTTATTCAAGGTTTTCTCCAACACATCATAATATAACATAACACTTCGCATTAAACGCTCCACACACCACACAGCTCCACAACACAACGCTCCTCAGCTCTCAGTAAGCAACAGTTTACTCGTAGTTTATATCCCTCGTTCTCATCAAATCAGGCATACGTCACGTTCATTTAACCTCAATTATGTTGCCAACAGTATTCGTTTGAGAGAAAAGATATCACGTTAAGAGTGAAGTATAACTGAGAATAAACTCAAGATTTACATAGGGAAAGAAACTAAAAAGGAAAGTTAATTTAGAATATACGTCACAAGGTAGTAAAATAGTTTTAGTTTTGTCTCGTATGTTTTCAGCTCGATCACAAATTGAGGCTAGAAGACAAACAGATTACAAGGCAGTGAGTCACTAAGAGTAAACGTTCCATGTCGCTGAGTACAGTGGGGCCGGCGAGAGATTTTCAGCTTTTTCACTAACATCCACCCACACTTCCCTACTTATGCTTGGAACCGTTAATGGGCGAAATCCATTGTAACTTCACATTGCATAACAAAAACGATGCACCAAGAAAATTATACTATGCTAAATTATTAAAAATTACAAGATAAAATCTAGGAATCTTAAGCTTTTAACTAATGTTCTTGTGAGAAAAATAGAGAAAACAGTGAATTTATGAAAACTCCGCAGGTATTTTATTAGTTTGAAGAATGCACTGTGTATTAATTATCACAAACATGCTGCCAGAGTTTCATGTTTTAACGGACTTCAATAATGATTGTCCGTCATAAGTTCTTTGGGAGCCCATTCAAATGTCTTAACCTTAGTATTCCACTGAGATGTCTCGGCCTAGGGGTCCACCAAGGCTTTAATCGGGCCCTGGACGTACATCTCTCCATGCTTCTTTTAGTTGTCTGCAGCCTTTGTATGCCGTTTTTAGTTGAAGTCCAAGTCTCTGCTCCGTACGTAAGAACTGGAAAAATGCATTAATTAAACACTTTTCTTTTAAGACATAATGGTACATTGCTCTTGAAAATTGTACTGTTTCTTCCAAATGCTCTCCAACCTAGTTTTTTATGCCAATTAATTTCTTCATCAATGTGACTCTCGCTTGATATCTGTTGCTTAAGGTAAATGAAGGTACTTGTTATCTCCAGATTTTTCCCGCCAATCGATAAATTTTTATTGCTTGTAAAAGATTGTACATAAATTTTGTTTTCTGAAAGTTCAGTTTTAATATCACTTCTTTAGTCTTGTCAGCAAGTTCTGGACCGTGCTCTGTAGCTGTGAAGGGGTAGTTGCAAAAATGACTATGTCATCAGCGAAACGAAGGTGAGTTAAATAATATCCATGAAACTTTATTCCCTTGTTTTCCCAGTTCAAGAATTAAAAGACAATTTGGAATGTGGCACTGAAGAGTTCGGGAATTACTCCCTTTCCAATTTTCACTAGAAAGACAGTAAGACAAGGTGAATTATATAGACTTGAGACATAGCCATGACAGACCCAATTTTTATTGGGAAAGGATAGAAACAAGGTGACACCATATGTCCCAAATTCTTTAAGTCCATATTACTAAATGTCTTTCAATGATTGAAATGGGGAAACAAAGCGATAAAGATTAATGAAAATTACTGAGAGAGAGAGAGAGAGAGAGAGAGAGAAGGGGAGGGGCGAGAGAGGGGAGGAGAGAGTACAAAAACTACAAAGAAAGGAGGACTACAAAAACTAAAGAAGAAGAAGGAGGACTACAAAAACTAAAGAAGAAGGAGGAGGACTACAAAAACTAAAGAAGAAAAAGGAGGACTACAAAAACTATAAGCAACATCCACCAGTCTACTCTCTTTTAGAAACTGGGGAAAGTATAAATCATGTTTCTTCTGTGGATTCATTTAATTTCTAAATATACTTTCCATTCGCCTGTTATTTTTTGTTTTTTGTTTTTTTGCTATTGTTTTTTAAATAAACAACAACAACAACAAACAGGATGATTTGTTGCTTCAGATATGCTTTAATAGAATTGTCTTAGCACTTTGTAAGGACATAGGCATAAAAGTACCCTCCTTTCTGAAAAGCATAAATGCTTCTAGTGCTTGAATGAGTAGCGTCGGTTGGTTTGCTAAGCCCTTAAGATACAGTACTCTCAGTTGTAAAGAATAAATATATTTGGATGCTACTCTTAGTAGGTTCGAGGAGCTGTTAGGGACAACGCTCAGTTACACGCTGCCCTAGCATGCGTCATGAGTGATTGGAGTGGCGCACTTCGGCAGGAGAAGGGTCGGGAGGGGGGGGGGGGAGTGATGCCGACAGCTGGCGTATAGATCCTAACTCCTGTGTCAACTAAACACCTAGTCCCTTGTCACCATTTGCACAGCGTCGCTAAAACGATTTATTCAATTTGCCTCTTACCTATTTATTATATGCTCGGAGAAGTGAGTTAAGCGTCAATGAAACATCGTACTCAATGCCCCACTCCCACTAGTGTGCTCCGTCTCTTCCGACTTCCTTCTTCTGACCCTCGAACTCAATGGGAAATCTGTGTAATCAACGACGCAAAAGCGTGTAGACTCTTTATTGACTCAGTTGACTTGACTGGGAGGAGAGTTTGCTGGCGTTGAAGGCAGACTCTAACCGCTCGGCTCCGACGACGACGTCTATTGCTCTGTTATTCTTCCTAATAACATGCATCTAATGCCGTGAACAGCTTATTTCAGTTATGAATTAAGTCCCCGTTCAAGCGTATGCGACGATTCTTTTAACATTAAGCATCTGTCCATTCGTTACATGAAGCATCATCAGCACTTATGAATAATAATGCTTAAGTTCCCACATCGCCTTTCATTGTGACTTACGACTTAATTTTATCGTAAATATATGCTCAGTAAGCTCAGTTTTTGTTCACTAATTTGTTGTCAGCTTAAGACGACCGCTATTTTATGAATTTATCTTTTATTGAGCACAGCTACTGGGTTATGAAGTAAAATCAAATCTACTTCTTTTTCGATAATGTTACTTCTACGATGCGTAAAAATATTATTTGCGTAACATTTCGTTCCTTGATGAAATTACTTCTAAAAATTTATATGTAAAGTATTAATAATGGGCGTACCATTTCATTCTTTTACGACGTTATCGGGGGAGGGGAGTTACGACTATTACAAGCAACTCTAAGAACTGTAAGCAATCGCCCGCCCCTGATTTTGGGGCTCTAGTTCCAGGGAAGCGAGAGAGCTAGTTAGCTAACGTGGTGAGACAAGCACATCACCATGCTTCATCCGGGGCTAGAATTCAGTCCCTGCGTTCACAACTAGCCAGACCTATACGCCTCTGACCTCTAGGCAAAGCCGGCTGCAGATGTTATTTTGAAAATCATACTTGTGAAGTGTCACTACGTTTCATTTCCTAATTATATTACTTCTAACAGGCATATTTGTAAAGTGTTATTTGCAAGACACTTCATTCCTTCGAGACAATATTTAAAAATGCCTATCTGCAAGTATGATGTGCGGGAGCGGTAAATTGCAACCTAAAACTGATGTGTTCAATCGGAAATATTCGTGACTTTCGGATGCAGAAACCTTAATCTTTCACAAAAGATTTATTGTGTATTTTTCTTGTTTCCGAAAGTAATGAGAATGTGTTGAAAATCTAAATTTAGCACAATTTCGTACACTGCTAAAAATGTCCATGCACTTTTGCTAGTAAAACCGACAACTGGGGTCCGAAATTCGCCCGTTAGATCATGACTTAGCCCGTATTCATTGAGCATCGACCGTTAATGAACGTTAAGATAGCAGTGGATGATGGCTACATAAGCGTAAGAAGCGAGCGTTTGGGGCCTCATTATCGCAGGGGCCTTTTCTTTGTGTGTGTTTGTTTGATAGTTTTTTTTGTTTGTTGTTTTTTAAATGGTTTATTGGACCTGGTGGCACAGAGACCTGACAAACAGGCAGATATAAACAGCATACAGATATTTCACATCAAGAAGTACATATCGTACATGGTTTACAGTATGCCAAATGATCAATTTACACAGACATAGCCAGTGTTGATCAAGTAACACTTTGTGAACAAGTACACATCAAGCATGGTTTCTACAGTATGCTAAATGACTAATGTACACAGATAACCAGTGTTGGACAAGTAACACATTGAGAGCCAGTGCAGAAAGACAAACACAAACATCCATGCCTCGCCGGGATTCGAACCCGGATCCATCTCCGACGAATGGTCGGAAGCCAGCGCTTAGACCACTGCGTAATCGAGAAGGCCCTCATGAGCCTCAAAATCCGTAAAGGAAACTACATTTTTTTTTACCTCTTGGTAAACCGATAAAAAGTGTAAAACAATAATCACGATAATAAAAGCAAATTTTGCTGTGTCTATGATGTTATTTCCATAGTGGATAACAATTCCACGCTCTGTGAACAGAACTACGAAGTAGGATCCAAAAGTTCCCGGACTGTGCTTATACGGCAAAGTGCGTGAATCGCATCCCGATGGTGATTATTGGATTACCTTAAAACATTATCCCCCCTTCCCAGGGAAATTGGTTTCGTCCATCTATGCCACGTGCTCGCTGCGGTACAACTGGGTATTGTGAGCAACTTACGCAATGTTCAGCGATTGATGAAAAATGCGTAGAGGATGCTGGGATATCGGAGACTACGTGTCAACGGATAATATCAGATGATCTGAAGATGCACAGGTTGTGTCAACGCATTGTCCCATGCATGTTAAATAATGTAGATCAGGTTGCCATACGGATTGAAATGGCTGGCGATTTCATAACTACCGCAGATCAAGATCCACAATTTCTTGGAAGAATCATAACGGAGGATGAAAAATGGTGCTCCCTCTTCTACCCGCAGACTAAGCGGGCAACAGTTACGTGTTAATCGCCATCGTCTCCACATAAGCAGAAATTCCGCCGAGATCGCAGCAAAGGCAAGATCATGCTAGAAATCTTCTTCGACATCCATCTTGAATTCATCCCTGAAGGACGCACTGCCAACGTAGACTGCTGTCTGGACATCACACAGCGTCTACATGAGTCGATCCGCAAGAAGAGGCCTCAACTGTGGAGCGATCCATCGAGGGTAATGTTGCACGAGAATGCACCAGCACACATGCTCATCCTCGTTTATGAGTTCCTAGCCAAAACAAGAACTGTTTTCCTTTCACACCCATCGTACTCACCTGATCTCTCCCCGACGACTTCCGCTTCTTCCCTGAGCTGACACGTCACTTCAGGGTCGTCGGTTTTCGAGCACAGAAGAAGTGAAAAACGCATTGCTGGTTGCACTGAAGAACATTGCAAAGAATAGGTTCCAGAAGTGTTTCGACGAACTGTACAGCCGCTGGCAGAAGTATGTTGTTGCAAAAGGGTCTCATTTTGAAGGAGGATGTGCTGCAGTTTTGTAACTCTATCTATGGACTTACGGACGCAGACCAGGAACTTTTGGATTCCACCTCGTATACATACGTTCATCGTGTTGTTCGCATGATTACTACTCGTAGTTCACCTTGGTCTTAACTGAATCTAACTACCGACATTAAACCAAAACGAGTATGAAAGTATCACTGAAAGTATTCAGTATCGCAATTATTCGCCAAATCCTCGAAAAAAATATTTAGGAAGAAAATGTTTAAAATTTGGTTTCTAACAATACCTGTTTTTAATAGAAGCGGTGAACGCTCATTTTTCGCACTCGATAAAAATTATTTGCCCAATTCATTAAATAAAATGCATTTAAGCGATTTGTCTCTTATATTTATAGAAAACGGTGTTCAATCGTAATCTATTTCGGATGAGCTGCACTTGAATGTGATTCTTGTATGAAAATGTATATCAAATAATAAGATATTTCAAATCCTGAAGACGACAATCCGATTTTTGGCGTAAACGTGACAAGGATGGTAAGTCAGACAATATTTGAAAACTTGAAAATTTTCATCGTCCTGGAGCGGGACTCGAACCCGCGTCTCCCAGAAAACGCCTAGGTGTGCTAACCACTACACCACCCAGAACGACCAAGTTTCAAGTTTCCGATCAATTTGAATTTAACCATCACAGGATTCGCTAGTCGAAGCAACCGGCATTCATGTTTAGCGAATCTGGAGGTTAATAATCCTATCCGTGATTGCCCGGAGAAGCAGATAAATCATGAAAGAAAGAAACACGGGACTACGCCATATAATACAAATCCTGAAGACGACAATCCGATTTTTGGCGTAAACGTGACAAGGATGGTAAGTCAGACAATATTTGAAAACTTGAAAATTTTCATCGTCCTGGAGCGGGACTCGAACCCGCGTCTCCCAGAAAACGCCTAGGTATGCTAACCACTACACCACCCAGAACGACCAAGTTTCAAGTTTCCGATCAATTTGAATTTAACCATCACAGGATTCGCTAGTCGAAGCAACCGGCATTCATGTTTAGCGAATCTGGAGGTTAATAATCCTATCCCGTGATTGCCCGGAGAAGCAGATAAATCATGAAAGAAAGAAACAAGGGACTACGCCATATAATACAAATCCTGAAGACGACAATCCGATTTTTGGCGTAAACGTGACAAGGATGGTAAGTCAGACAATATTTGAAAACTTGAAAATTTTTATCGTCCTGGAGCGGGACTCGAAACCGCGTCTCCCAGAAAACGCCTAGGTATGCTAACCACTACACCACCCAGAACGACCAAGTTTCAAGTTTCCGATCAATTTGAATTTAACCATCACAGGATTCGCTAGTCGAAGCAACCGGCATTCATGTTTAGCGAATCTGGAGGTTAATAATCCTATCCCGTGATTGCCCGGAGAAGCAGATAAATCATGAAAGAAAGAAACACGGGACTACGCCATATATTACAAATCCTTTCTGGGTGGTGTTGTGGTTAGCATACCTAGGCGTTTTCTGGGAGACGCGGGTTCGAGTCCCGCTCCAGGACGATGAAAATTTTCAAGTTTTCAAATATTGTCTGACTTACCATCCTTGTCACGTTTACGCCAAAAATCGGATTGTCGTCTTCAGGATTTGTATTATATGGCGTAGTCCCGTGTTTCTTTCTTTCATGATTTATCTGCTTCTCCGGGCAATCACGGGATAGGATTATTAACCTCCAGATTCGCTAAACATGAATGCCGGTTGCTTCGACTAGCGAATCCTGTGATGGTTAAATTCAAATTGATCGGAAACTTGAAACTTGGTCGTTCTGGGTGGTGTAGTGGTTAGCATACCTAGGCGTTTTCTGGGAGACGCGGGTTCGAGTCCCGCTCCAGGACGATGAAAATTTTCAAGTTTTCAAATATTGTCTGACTTACCATCCTTGTCACGTTTACGCCAAAAATCAGATTGTCGTCTTCAGGATTTGTATTATATGGCGTAGTCCCGTGTTTCTTTCTTTCATGATTTATCTGCTTCTCCGGGCAATCACGGGATAGGATTATTAACCTCCAGATTCGCTAAACATGAATGCCGGTTGCTTCGACTAGCGAATCCTGTGATGGTTAAATTCAAATTGATCGGAAACTTGAAACTTGGTCGTTCTGGGTGGTGTAGTGGTTAGCATACCTAGGCGTTTTCTGGGAGACGCGGGTTCGAGTCCCTGCTCCAGGACGATGAAAATTTTCAAGTTTTCAAATATTGTCTGACTTACCATCCTTGTCACGTTTACGCCAAAAATCGGATTGTCGTCTTCAGGATTTGTATTATATGGCGTAGTCCCGTGTTTCTTTCTTTCATGATTTATCTGCTTCTCCGGGCAATCACGGATAGGATTATTAACCTCCAGATTCGCTAAACATGAATGCCGGTTGCTTCGACTAGCGAATCCTGTGATGGTTAAATTCAAATTGATCGGAAACTTGAAACTTGGTCGTTCTGGGTGGTGTAGTGGTTAGCATACCTAGGCGTTTTCTGGGAGACGCGGGTTCGAGTCCCGCTCCAGGACGATGAAAATTTTCAAGTTTTCAAATATTGTCTGACTTACCATCCTTGTCACGTTTACGCCAAAAATCGGATTGTCGTCTTCAGGATTTGTATTATATGGCGTAGTCCCGTGTTTCTTTCTTTCATAATAAGATATTTCATTTATTATTGTTCAAAACTAGAAAAGAGCCTTTTTATGTACGTATTTATTACTTAGTGTTTAACAATGCGAAATGCGATGCACAATGCTAATTTTTATCTATACATGAGTATTTGATTTATTATACGTATGCCCCCTTGCTTAATTAAAAACAATAAATGTACTTTTTCAATTCACGCACTTAGTTCGGAGTGCGATTCCGATCGAGGTAAAACGGAATTTTAATTTACGGGGAGGAACTTCAAAATCTGGTTGCGTTTGGGGCCTCTAACTGCTTAATGGTCTCTTGTTAAGAGATTTTTTTCTGGTACCTTTGACCGTAAAACAATGGCACTTGGAGCACATTGTATTAACACTGTTAGTTTATTTATAGAGTAAACCATTCCCCTAAAATGGTAAAAATGGGCTTTGACCGTATATTTATACGGTCAGAGCTCATTTTTACCATTTTAAATACACCGGCAGCAAAACTTATTTCATTAGAATTTCTAAGAGTGCAGCTATTCTTTATGAAATAGCCACGGACACAATGAATACGTGCCACCGTCGGTTGTTAGGAAGTACTTCCTACTGTATTTGTTGTCTCTCTAGGTTGTCGACCATGTTTTGGCTTGTCCAAAACATTGATGCAAACTATCACGGTAATCCAATTTCAAGAAAAATTATAGTTTCCGCTTCTTTTCATGTTTGTATATCGAAGTCCTTTTTGATAATGTAGTGAAACTAAACTACTAAAAGAGAACTTTGGTGGTCCCAGAACATTCTTCTTCCATGATTTAAAGGTGACCATGGAAAAACAAACCTGTGGGTCTGCGATTTTTGTAAAGGCCATTTTCAAGGCTTCCTGGTTTTCTGAAGCTGTTTTAACGGGCCGCGGATGGCATAGTGGTCAATGTTCGTGGCTGCCACGGAGAAACCTCAGGTTTGATCACAAGCCAGTTCGAACCGCTAAATATCCGCCGTTCGTCAGATGGGCACGTAAAGCCGTCGGACCCCGAGTCCTTGCCCCCCGGTAATAAATAAGGGCGTCTTCCTCCCCCTTTCTGCTTCGCTTCCGTGTTATTTTCCTATCGGGCACTCTAGCCCAAATCTCCTAGTTTCCTATTTCTAAGGGTTGTTTAAGACCTGGGGCCACACACTCCCTTCCTAAAACTCTCTGCATATGATCTGATCTGATCTGAAGCCGTTTTTCTCGTATTAAGCTTGAAACAACACTGGATGCAATTGTTTTCTCGAATCATTCATTTATTTAAAAACAGCAGATTCCGTCTTAAACATCGCGGTTAGAAAAGCAACAGACGCAATACAAAATGAAGGGGCTGTATAGCTAATGCATTCACCTTCAAAACTTCTAGCTAGAGAAAAAAGAACTGTTACAGGAACAGATGGTTACTTTTGTATAATATCACGTGCGCAAGAAAGAAACATTTTTATAATGAAAAAATACTTAAAAGCAGAAAAAAAATCTTTTTTCAATACATTAAACCGCTGTCATATTTCCTAGTTTAAAGTTTGTCCCTCTGTTTTTACAGTTAGCTAAAGCGTACAATAGCACTCGTAGTTACACCGAGAAAAATGCGCCGTCTATGATACTAATGAACAGAAAGATTTTCAACAAGACAACATGTCATCCGAAAAGAAATGGTAATAATATTTTTTTTTTTTTTTGGATGATATGTCTTTCAAGATTTTTGCTAATCTTTTGCTCATTAGTATCATCGAAAAAATTAGTGATTTTGTTGAACGTATACAGGAGACAGGAGAAAAGTTAAATAGTTTGAAATATAAAATAAGTATTAAAGGTAAAATTATACGACACCGACGCGGGACTTACTAAAACGCGAGAGTTAACACTTCACATTTTTCAAAATTTTTGTAGTGTTAAAAATTTTACACATCTTACAGCACCTATCCGACACACACACAAAATTAATAAATTAATTTTATGGATCCTACCAAAAATATTTTGATCTCGAATGACATATCAGAGGAAACACAAAGTGTAACTCTCTGGTGACTCATTCATTAGACCTTTTGGTAAATTCTAAGACACTGCAGTGGTCAAGAACGACAAAAATCTTAAGTTCTGTAATTTTAAAAAGGGATTCTTTGCATAACCGAAAACATCCCTTTATTATAACCAAATCAAAGTTCCACATTTTTTCAATTTCGATTTAGTTTCAATAAATATCTTATCAAACTTTTAGTTACCGTAAGAAATTCACAAATTACTTAGAATTTAAAGAAATTTAATGGTCGTCAGAAAAGTGTTTCTTACTGCTGTTTAAATAAAGTGAAATTATGGTATGATTGTTTTTCTTTAAGTTTATTGTAAAAGGGTCTTTTGTTGATTTGCTGTTATAAACCACGTTCGGGTTCGATATTTAAGCCTGATTGCAGCTTGTTGTAAATGTTATGAAAAAAGCACGCCACGAAGAAAGTATTATAAACAGTTGCGTTACTAAATCCGTTCTTTATTACTATCTAATTCTCTTTATTGGCTTGTGGTGGAATTCCTTTGACTGATGAATTAATTATAGTTATTTTGCTTTTCACTTGTCGTTTGTACATTCTACCTAATTTCTCTCCAATTTCATTTTCTTATCACTCACGCTTCCCAGTTCGAATGCCATTTCTCCCCTAACCTTTACTGTCGTCACCCCCAAAAAACCTCTCTTCGACATCTCGTGTATCCTGTTTAATTCCTGGCGTGATTCCCTCTTCTCCTCCTCTGTCTCGACTACTTGAAGAAAAGAGCTTCCTAGGCTCGAAGAGCAATAAAATCCTTTTGCCCTCTGATACCGCCTTCTGATCAAAATGTACTAATCGCTGCGTAGGCCAATAAAACGATATAAACAATTAACTACCGTACTAACACTTAGTCATTCTTATTGCCGATCTGGCAGATAACTTCCTATAGAGGCCTTTCTTCAAGATCACTTTTTTCAGTCAGCATGGGAAAATTACTTTCCCGTGCTGACTGAAAAAAGAGATCTACTTCTGAATATTCCCTACTATTCCGGGAAGCGGATTAATCGTAAAATCTGATACCCTCCTAACGTTATCATACACTAAAGAAGTTCCGAAAAATATTCTTGAAATGAAATAGCTTATGCTCATTAAGAACTAACAAATATGAAAAGTTATTACATTGGATGAATTTTTAATAGTCTAGAAATTTATATATGCCAGTGTCTAATATCTCTTTCAGAAAATTTTCTACTGTTCAACCAATTGTACCTGTTTCATGACGTGGCTATGTCCTGAAAAAATGTTGCGGTCAGGAAAACTGATCAAATCAATAAAAAATACTACCTCGCAGGAAAATTACTATATTTACTACTAGTATGGTAACATGCAAAACTAGTCTCTAAGCATCAGAATGGAGAGCTCCTGTTCAAGGTCATTTTACCAGCCACACTGCCCAATCTGAATAACCCCGCAGAGTGACTTATGTGCCTAGAAATGCAACTGCAAACAGTATCTTAAAGTAGACAGTCGTCTTTTTGAGAAGTAGCAACTTAATTCGTTAATATGTGGTACCAGGTAAATAAGCTGCACGTCCAGCGTAGATATTTTAGCAGCAATGATAGTGAACAGGTTCCATTGGATTAGCTGGAGGAGAATACACTGTGCGTGGTTTATCATAAAGATTGAGACGATTGCTTTGAAAATCCCAAATGCATCTGGAAGTTTTCCCTTTTGAAGCACGTATGACAATTTAGCGATTACTGAATCCTCTGTATTACAATGTAAGAGGTAATAGAAAATAAAAATGAACAACGTAATGAGTACATTGCTCCATATATCAAAATCAAGGTTTAAATTTTTGTGGGCATGAATTCTATGAACGTAGTTAATGAAGACAGTCCCAAACACGATAAGAATTATTTTCACTTATTTGAGACGTCTGCAACAAAATAAGGGGTCTGATACTGTATTGTAAAAAAAAAAAAAAAAAAAAAAAAAGCAAGAAAGAAAGAGAAGGGAAGAGAAAAAAGAAAAACGAATGCCTTGCTGTGAGTTAGCTGATATGCTATGTAATAGCTTTTTGCTGTTACCATTATATCTTCAGCGTACTATGTACATGACTCTTATGTAGGTTTTTCTCGTTTCTGACTTTCTGCATATTTCTCTAATTGATATTCCATGTTTATAAGACACTTCTAGCATTTAAATCCTAAAACGGACTCATTTTACTACCCGAAACCCGATCCCAAGCACCTGGGTAACATCACAATGCGCTCACCCATCGACCTACTATGTGAAAGTTGATGTAAAAATAGCCTATACTACTTAGTAAAGAACAAAAAAGATAGCACTAGAACTAGTAGTCAAACTATACTGCTTAGTAAAAAAAATAGTACTAGAACTGTTAGTGGCCACACTATACTGCTTAGTCAAAAAATAATAATAATAATACTAGAACTGTTATCAGTATTAGTCGGACGACTAACCTGAACATCTAAAAGTAGTTAGAGTCATTGCTTTCGATTAATGCAGGCAACCAGTGTCGTACGAACCAAAATAATCACCCATGTTTCATCAGGTTTCGAACCCAGTCCAGTAGCAGGAGTAACCACGAGCCCTTGACCAAATTAAGTACTCGGGTAAATTAAGTAAAAATATGAAACACTTTCGCGCTTGGTGATATACTTCTCTTCGTAAGAAAATTTCTTTAACTTCGTGATAATAAAAGTACGCACATTGAGTTCAGGTCATAGAAATACCAGTACTGGCACAATTTTGACCCTGAGCAGTCGGAAATTGGAAAATAATTAAATAAATTTGAACCTAGTATGGTGTTTCTATTTAAATAAATGTATAAATATGCTTTGCCAGCTGTAGTAATAGCTAGGACTTTTAGTATTCAGTTGTTCCAAACAAATTAACAGTCGATTCATTGTTTGTTTGCTTAGGGATCAATGAAAGAGGTTGTAGACTTAGTATTTGACTAAACACCAGAGAAGTACACTCCCATTCATAGCTGACACCCCGACCCGTTACCGTGGTGCTTTGTAAGGGGCGTGGGGCGCAGTTCCGTGTTATTATTGTTACTCTTTGAACATGACCACCCACACCACAACACAACACTGCTGGATACTGTTTCTCTCGTTAGCCTCGATGACAGACTCTTCCTCAATGAGCACAAGAGAGCTGTCTAGCTTAATCCCCACCACCCCCATGACCACTCATCTCCTAAAACTGCCAGTGTCTTCTGGAGTACAGCGTAGGTCAAAGTTCACATGCTTTGTGAACCCGTGCGCCTCTCCTCTTCCTCCCCGAGCTCACTTTCGATTGATGGCTGAAACACACCTGGTCTGTTTCTCATGACGTGCCCCTGTCACGTGAATCGTCCCCGTGACTCACTGATATCACGTCACGCGTGGACCATAGGTCACGTGATCGGAAAGACCTGTCCGTCACCGGATCACGCGTCCATAACAAAGAACATACTACGCCTCCGTCCCTCCCCCTCTTTTTATTCTTCTTTTTTTTTTTTTTTTTTTTTTTGATCGCTGATAAGCTGACAAACGTTGGGGTTCACCTCTACATAAAAGATTTACATTATTTTTCATTTTGCGTTTTTATTCCACTGCCCAAGCGATTGAAGAGGTGGGTAGGGGGGGGGGGGGTAAAAGTGAGCGTCTACGAAAACCCTTTTTGCACGCACCATTTACACTGTTGGATGCACAGGGAACAAGCCATCTACCGTGTATGTGTCTTTTTTACGAAACATCGATGATCTCCACGCTAAGATGATAGTTTGTGGTATTATCATTGTTTTTTTTTTTTTACTGAGTGACAACACTTCATGCATTGAAAAGCACAGTCAAGATGGGTCGTTTCGATTACGCCTCGTGTACAAGAGAGAAACTTTAAACATTCCGGGAAACTTCGGCGCATTTTGCCTAATCTGTATTAGCTTATGCTCTTATACAGTCAGAATTCTTAACAGTTCCACCATGCAAGATAAGAAAGGTTTTTTGATGTATAAGCCCAGAAACGCACGCCAAAAGAAAAGCAGTAAGAAGAAGAAAGGAAAAAAATGTGCTTCATTAGCAGAAACATGAGTGCCAAAACTTATGTTCGTCTTTACAGGACAGAATTATTGTCAAGTATCCAGTAATGCGTGCGATAAATATGTCCAATTCCAATATTCATTTCAGGCATTTCAAAAAAAAATTTAAACTATTTTTCACGTTGGCGAAATTCAGTTCTGAAGAAATAGAACTAACATGATTATTTTTTCCCCTTCAGCACATTTCACATACTGTTCCATTTTAAGTATACGTTTATAAATATCGCACATATGTTATCATGGTATATATATAAATATCGCACATATGTTATCATGGTATATCGTTATTAATATAGGGTTGTGCGTGTGTACTGGTACGTTAGTTTATTTTCCTGTTTAATGGATTAGTCGTTTTTCTAATACTTACATGTGTGTGAATATATATATATCATCAACATTGTCACCCATTGTCAATCCACTACTGGATGAAGGTCTCCCCAAGTTTCTTCCACAACGGTGTGTCTTGCGCCAGTCTCCTCCATGTCATTCCCACATGCCTTCGAATTTCATTAACCCATGGTCTTCTTCTGGATCTCTTCTTGTCCCTTGGATTCTAGTCTAAAATTTCGGTTGTCTATGGGTGGTCCGTTCATCTGGCAACATGTCCAGCCCATTACCATTTCAAGGATTTTGTTCTGTTCATGAATATATATATATATATATATATATATATATATATTCCCTCTCCTTATATTATATATTCCCTCTCCTTATATTATATATTCCCTCTCCTTATATTATATATTCCCTCTCCTTTTGGTGACATCATTTTTATTTTTGTTGTTTTGAAGGAAGGTTAGGTTAGATTAGATTAACAGTCCCTATAATCATTTATGGTCATTGGGATTAGCCTTCACCAAATTTGAGGTCCATGGCTCTAGGAAGGGGACAAGAGGCCAGCCCAGTGACATTGAGAACTCGAGATGAACTCTGACGGTCAGCCAGCCAAAGTCCTGGGTTTCTGACTATTCAGGCGCAGGGATTACTCCAAATTCTATTTTTACCACTCATGTTTGTTCTGTTGTTTCGCAATGTATAACGAAGTAAATTTCCCCGTCATTTTTAGTTCACGCCGGGGTTCGAACCCGGGTCCCCTCATTCCGGAATAAGTCGCTCTACCAATTGAGCTACGCGGACGTTCGTTGTCGCTGCTATCTGCCTTTATGTCGTGTGCGTCATGCGGGGCAGGCACGTCACATCTCCCCCCCCGAAAGAGGGCCAAGGGCATTATTGCCCACGGGTCAGTCGTGACCATGAATTGTCGCAGGCAGCCATCCCCTGTAGAACGTGCACTTGAGAACTCCCAGTCAATCTAGTGTGTGAAATGCAACGTCATACACATTTTTTTTTTTTTCGAAGCGCTGAAGAAGGGATTCTCTTATTTTTCCTATCTCGCGGTGTGGAAAGAACATCACACCATTGCGAGATCTTGAACGGCCGGGTCATCCGGGAAGTTCGGGCGCCATTATAACGAAGTAAGTTTCTCCGTCATTTTTAGTCCACGCCGGGCTCGAACCCGGGTCCCCTCATTCCGGAATAAGTCGCTCTAGCAATTGAGCTACGCGGACGTCCATTGTCGCTGCTATCTGCCTTTATGTCGTGTGCGTCCTGCTGGGCAGGCACGTCACAAATGATACTGTAATGTAGCATATGTCCATCCGAATATCAATGGGTTTTTTTCTTGACCCTTATGTTTCATGTCCAGTACGTAACTTTAACGCGCAGGACGTGATTCTTCACTTTAAGCTCTCAGATTCTATTAATTCAAATAAATAACTGAAATTAAACCTAAGCGTTTTAGATCAGTGGCGTCAAGCTCTACAATTTTTCTTTGGTGAGGTTTTGTTTTCTTTCTAGATTCCAAAAGATATTCAACCTTAAATATGTCTTACATTTTGATGATCTAAACTTGCTTCTCTTTTCGTACAATTTATGATATCCTCCTACCGGTTTTTTTTTTCAGCAAAACATTTTTTTCTGTTATAAAATCAATCCCATAAGTCAACCCTGTAGTCATAATGAGCCACTAACTTATTGTACTCCTTCGCTCACTCATATATGTGTCTTTCAGATTTAGTTCTGTTACACGAGTGCCAACTGTTAATTCAAGGTATGTGAACCCAACAGGGATTTATCACTAGGGCCGATGTAGAGAGTCAATCGGCACGAGCAGTTTTAGTTGACCCAGGGCAATTCCGATCGTGGTAAAACAGGGTGTGATTCTGACGGAGATAAAACACTGTGCCATTCCGAGTGATTTAATGTTACCCAATATTAATTTCTTTTCTTAATTCGCATTGCTCACAACCCGTTTGAATGCCAATGTGTACGCGAATCATAGTGGCGTAGGTGTCGTATCAAAACACCATGTCGTAGCACATATATTTTTGATAAAATGTCTAAGAACAGATGCAGAATATTATGATTTTATTTATGATAGGTACTGAGCATGGAAAGAAAAACTAAAAAACATGGAAAGTACATATAAGCCTATACCTAAAAAATGTCACCTAAAAACGATATCATACATACAAAAATGGAAATAATGAAGGACAAGTCGTAGCTACGTGTACGCAAATCGTTAAATCAATGACGAAAAAGCGCCATGGTTTTCAAATATTCAGAGTCTGCAAAAAAAAAAAAGAAAAAAAAAAAGAAAGAAAGAAGAAGAAGAAAAGAAAAAAAGACCCCAGTGTAAAGAACCTAACAACACCGCCTGTCCCAAAATTAGAAAAAGTGGAAGTGGAAGTTTTCTGCTAAGATGGAAAGATATCAGTAAGTTTAGAAAACAACTTTTGTTCTTAGGAAAACACCTTACACGCAAGATGGGGAAAGAATATTAAAATCCGATAAAAAATAGTTCGGTCGGAGAGGTATACTCCATTCGGAATTGAACCTTGTTTCTTGGTGGTCAGAATTAAGGCGACTCCAATTCGGCCGGGACATCACATTAACAGAGGTCCTGATTTTTTTTTTTTTTATGATATATTTATTTCCTTTTTAATATACCTGGGTACCCAGAAAATGGAAGTGGCCCAGGCTTCTCTTGACTTCTGAGAAGGCCTAGAATTCACCGTGTCGTCTGTGATACAAAGTGATGCGTTGACCTGAAAGTATGAGCACAGGGAACTGAAGTAGTACCACACTGTAAAAAATAAGTGGTGTGAATTCACAGAATTTTTTTGAAAATAATGTGCAGCAAAGTTGCCGGTAAGAGTCCGTCTTTTAAAGGAATTTCCGTTTTTAAAAGTGCCCGTTTTTTTTTCTTTCGTATTTTCATAGATCTTTTGCAGTCAATAATTCCGTTCATTTCAGAAAAGTCCGTTTCAAGTTTTTCAATATTTAGACTGAAATTTTGCGAAATTCAACACACTGAATATTTCAGCCACTTCGCGAGAGAATCCTTTTGCACCAGTAGTGGGGATCTTGGGTCTTTTATGTGGAAACCGCGCTTCTTAACCACTGCACCGGAATGCCACAGGAACGAAGCACACGTTCAAGGTAAACCTTCGTTGCGTGGTGATTTTTTTTTTTTTTTTTTTTTTTTGGTAATGCCAGGGATTTTGTCATTTTAGTTTTTATTGGAGCTCAAAATTTTGTTGAATACGTTTGTCATAATTTTATTTTTTCTGTAGGAGGTCTTATAGCAAATTATATACGTACTTTTATCGTGATGAGAATATTTGGAGTTTCAGATCATTTTTTCAACAGACAATAACTTTCAATAATCTTTAAGAGAAGGTGCAATGTGCTCTTTTATAATATTATTTCACAAACTTCTAAGTATAAAATTTGCTGTAGATAGCTATATAACTTTTGTCTTAAGGACTCCATAGACTTATATATAGACATCGTACAATCACCTATGCAATAGTTTAAGTACCTGGTTTCTTACGGCATCACAATATGTAATAGCTGGTTCACAAAGTGGGAGAAAGGAGAAAAAATATCCTGTAGCATAGTAACAAAAATTCATGCGATATACAATCCACAATATCGATCTCGCTACAGAACTTCAAAATCAAATACTTCGATAGACTATAGAAATTTAACAGTTAATCAAACCCCCAAGTATCCCCGTGAATCTCTCCTGTTACCGGAAATTTTTCGTCATATGGATACAGAAAAAGTGAGAAAGGAGTTTTTCCGTTAAAATAAGAAAGGAATTGCGGAAACTTTTCTGAAAATTCAGAATTTTTCTGGCGTACGAAAAATCCGTGAAATTCACGGAAAAAGTTGTATCAGGAACATGCTTCATTAATTCATGAAAAAAATCACGGAAAGTGGCTCGTGAATTTCAGAATTTTGTTTTTTACAGTATACAATAATCATGTGCCATGTTATTCAATTAAAAAAAAAGAAAAAGACAGGGTGAAAAAAATAAAAGACAAAAGAGAAGGAAATGGAAAGAAAGACAAAGGAAAGGAAATGGGAAGAAAAACAAAGGAAAGGAAAAAAACTGGAATTTGAGAATCAAAGACATTTTTTTTATAAAGATCATGAAAATAATAAAATAAAAAGAAATCTGGGTGTGGACAAGAAAGAGATCACTGATTTTGGAAGCGGGGAAGACTTGGCAGTAATAGCTTCACACAGACAGTGAGAAAGGCAGGAAACGAGAAAGTTCTGAGGAACTACATAATTTTTTAGATTAGGGAAGCGGTACGCTAACTTGACAGTCATTTTCAGTGGGAGTTACCTGACAAATGAGGATAAATAGCCCTTGTCGTGCTCTGCAGGTTATCTGCTACTTGAAAAGAACACGTGTTAAAGATACCACAAAAATAATGGAAACGCAATATGGTGAGACTGAAACAAATGCCGCACCTGTTCGTGGCAGTAAAAATAATAGAGATATGTAATAAGAAGAGGATGATAACGAAGAAAATAAAAATCTGGCTTGAACGCCTGGTTCTCGGGGAAGGGGAGGGGAAGGGGTAATTGTTGCAGCTTTCCACGGTCTCGAAGGAGTAGTTCACGTCTAAGCTTGAGTAACTACTCCCGCAACTTTTAGGAAGTGTCCTACTTTTCCTTCCTTCCCCGTGATTACAACAGCCATGCGACCCCTTTCGAAGTGAGGTGGTTGAGAAAAGCATGGAAAACCATACGTGTACCCCCCGTCATAAATTACAGGTTTCTGAGATGGTCGTCATCTCCAGAAACGACCTCAAAGGCTTAAATCCAAGCCAGCATCACGTTCTGAGGGGGAAACCTGTCCTTGCCCTCATTTACTGCTTCTTAAAAGAAAATAAAGTATGAAAAAGTAAGAAAAAGAAAGAAAGAAATCTAAACAAACAGAAAGTCTGCTTCCTTTAGTGCAAATGTCTTCTCACATTTGACGTGCCACTGCTGTCACGAGTACCAGCGCAGCACCACTTATATATGAGAAATGATTTTACAAGTAAAATTATTTTTATCCTCAAGTTTAGTGTAGATTACAGGAAAAATACTTTTTTTTTGTGTGTGTGTGTCCCAAATCTAAAATTCTATGGAGGAGGAGGACGATACGAGAAAAGATAAAATTCAGAAGTTTGAAAACCGCTATTTGAAACTCAAAACATCAAATTGCCATCCACATTGATGATAACGCTTCATCAAATTTCAATAAAATTAAGCAAAAACTGAGTTTAAAACCATACAGCATGCCTCTAATTTCAATGCTATGTGAGCATTTTGTTATCTGGGTCTTTCTACTTCTCGCTTCGGTTTCGGTGTCTAATTGCCACTCTTAGTATATGAAAGATATATAACGAAAAAAGCAATAAATGCACTTACGGTATTAATTCTACTATTTATTATCAGCTAAGGCTTATTATGCTGGTTGGATTTTTTTTTTTTTTTTTTTTGATTGGAGGTTTAACGACCACCGTGCGCAACTCAATGGGCTATAAGCAGTCGCCCGTCCCTAATTTAGGGTCACTGGTTCCAGGGAAGGGGAGAACCAGTACCGTAAGACAAACACAACATCCATGCCTCACCGGGATTCGAACCCGGACCCCTTTCGGACGAATGATCAGAGGCCATCGCCTTAGACCACTGCGCCACCGGGTCGGCATTATGCTGGTTGTCTTGGAGTTGGTCTTAGTTACGCAATTATATGCTATTGCCTTTTGGGACGTGCCTGCCCCGCAGGACGCACACGACATAAAGGCAGATAGCAGCAACAACAAACGTCCGCGTAGCTCAATTGGTAGAGCGACTTGTTCCGGAATAAGTGGACTCGGGTTCGACCCCCGGCGTGGACCAAAAATGACGGAGAAATTTACTTCGTTATACTTCAACTGAAAGCTCTGTTTAATTTCTGTCTTGTTTGTTTCATTTCTAATTACTTAAGCATCCCATCTCGAGAGACTTCGTCATTCTCCGTTAATCTTCCCAGCTCGTCTCTTAAGCTTTTTTTTACTTCTGTGATCCACTCTACTGTTTTCTCTTTCTCTCCCCCCACCCCTCGCTCTCATTGTTAGAAGAAAACGTATATTTACTCCATGACAGCAATAAACCAATTACGTAGTCTGGGTTCGTTTTCGTTCACCGAGTAACTAATCACTGCTGAGGACCTGGTTTAAAATAAGTGCAATAAAAAGATAAGGGAAGAAGAACCCACCTAATATACGAAGCCCGATCGCTCAGGAAAATGCTATTTGAACACTTACTATTGCCTCTGCTGATAGCCCTTTGACTGGCGTCGTGAAGAAATTCCCTTTTGGTGACTGCAAAACGGTAACAAAGTCTTCTACTGTTTCAAATTATATTCTCTGTAACGAATAATGTTCAACGTCTGCGTAACAATTTTTTCAAAGAGAAAATGTAATTCATAAGAATTTTTTAAAATCAAAATTGCGATTTCTAGAATAATTTGGGACAAATATGTTTTGGGTATGTCTCTGGGCAAATGTACGCCCACAGAAAGCAGTCTATGGCAAACAAATAATATGCATTCATTTTTTACAGTATGGCAAAGGAAATATCGGTTGGATCACACCATATCGTTGAGATCGGTAAAAGTAGAGTTTCATATCAAGAAAATAATAATCCTCTGGTACTGTATACCTTTGATCATGAAAAGAATTAAAGAGCAACCCTGTGAGCTTTTCTCTAGATTGGAAAAAATGTACTCTATTGTATATCGTTTCCAGATAAGAAAAAACGGTTCCATTTTCTATCCAAAATCATGGAACTCTATTGTAAAATTTTTTATTGTAATAATGGGGTCTGGGGATACGAGCACGGCTAATATTAAACTGAAAATAAAAAAAAATTGAGCCTCAAAGCATCTGAAATTCACACTGGGCAAAGATTTATTTTTTGTATATCGTTCCAAGATGGGAGGAGGGAGCGGTATTTTCTTCTTGGGCTAGTACGATTTTCTTTTTCTTCTTTAGCAAGTATAGGCAGATCTCGGTATACGCGGTTTTGTTCTCCGCGTTTTCGGATTTACCCGATTCAGTGTGCCATCGGTTTATTATCTGCATCAAACGTTTTCCAAGCTCATTGAAGATGTTCTGAATGTTCAAAGAGTTGTACAGTCAGGTGGTGAAGAAAACTTCACAGTCGACAATTAAACATTTTTTCACAAAACAGCTTGGCACTTCAAACGAACGTCAAGCGTCCAGCCAGAACATTTCAGCTGCAACCGATTTGTCTCTTCAGAAATCCATCAGAGGAATTGGACTGACTGCAACATCATCAGAATCTTCTGATGTGATGAGCCAGAAGCTTACTGATGAGCCAGAAGCTTACTTTAAGATGTGAAATTGTACTTTCTAAAATTACAGTGGACTGTTACATTACACGTGTATTCAGCATTAACATTACGTAAGTACTGTAGGTACACAATATATTTTCAGGGTACTACGTACATATTTACATAGTACGTACGTATTATATTTTGATCTTCCGCATTAAAATTAAGTTTCAGAAAGATAATATTGTTTGTTTGTAATCTAAATGCTATATAACCCGATTATTTTAAACTGAATTTGTGAATAAGTGAGAACCTAACCCTATATTGTTCATATAAAATGCCTCCCGTTTTACGCGAATTCGGTATACACGGCGATTTCGCGGAACGCATCTATCGCGCATACCGAGATCTACCTGCATTCAAAACCTTATTTTAATATTATCAGACTCTCCGAGAAAATTCTTCCAGTAAGTACACTCGTTTCGAATGATAAAGGCACGTGTACGTCAATCCATTTAAATTTTGTTTAGAAATATGTTGTTGTGTTCTAATTAAGACATTTTGTGAAGAAATACGTTGTTGAGCTTTTTGCAGTATAATTGTGTTTTAGAGCTGCTAAGGGAAGCAATAAATTTTGCGGAACTTCAAACTATAAAAAAATAAAAAAAGTATATACGAAAGGACTAGAGCATGAATAAAATATTTACTGCATAGGAGCACGAATAAAGTAATTACGACGCACATAGACCTCACACCGTACAACATCGAGTGGGTCTTTTACATTCGAGGACCTAAAAAGTTCTCAGAATGCTGATAGTTATAGCACGCTTCTCAATCCCAAAAATTTAAAATCAAATTAAAAAAAAAAAAAAAAGGCACGGCCGTTTTCTTGAAACTGAGCAGGAAACTATCATTCAATACTTCCCTGAGTAGTGGTTAACGTTTTAAAACTCTCTCTCGCACCCACATTAATTACAGAAGAAATTTTATGAGTATCTTCTATTCACACATGCACATATTTTACATTGATGTCCAAAACTTGCATGAAATCTGACCATTACAGAGCTTCATGGGGCTAAAAGAACTTGTTGACCTATAAACACGAGTGACACGTGATTTATAGGTCAACAATGATGCGCAGCCGTCATGCAAATTTGCTGTGAGTAACAGCTGCCGAGGGTGTACATAGGAAGGACACCGAGCCGTGTCTCATATCAGTTCATTCTACTGTATTTCTCATGTGTTTTGGCGACGAAGTGAAGAACTGCGTGTCTATGTAACAAAACGATGTCTCGCAGACATCATATGGCTGATTTTTATCCGAGACCGAGTTATCCACATACTCTGTGACAGAAGTCATCAGTGAGTTCACAGCATAGTGTCGCGGCACTGTTCAGCTTTCAGGAGACACAGAACCGCTACCAGATGCTTTACTAGAGGTCATTCTCGCTGTATGAGCCAGCGGATAACCCTCATCTGGATATAATTGGCAAAACGGAGTCGGAAAAGTACTGAGGGCCAGTTTGTTAATCGTTTTCAAGCAAGTACAAGTGTGTGGATTTCGCTCCAAACCGGGTCAACACGTCTAAATTCAGCAAGACTATACGTCCAAAAACCGTATGCTGTCTACCATTATCCAGGGCGCATGGCACAGCCCGTCAACACTGGTGTATGTCTCACGTTGATTGGTCTTCAGATCAATGGGCCAAGGTTATGTTCACAGATAAAAGCCAGTTTAGTCTTTTGTCAGATTCCAAGCTGCAAATTAATCTGGAGAGAAAGTGGAACTGCGCGTGATACCACGTACATCGTTGAACGAGAAGATATGGCATTTGCGGCGTCTTGATGAGGGTCAGTATCATAGTTGTTAGGCGTATCGAGCTGCATGTGATGGATCAAGGTGAAATCACTGGGCAGTGGTACTTCAATGGTGTGATCCTTCGTCACGTTCCTTTATTACATGGTACTGTGGACACAGATTTAATTTTTATGGAAGATAATGTCCGTCCTCACAACACAGCGTCTTGTGGATAAGGTATTGGCTAGTATAGATATTCGTCGGAAATACTGACCAGCGAGTTCCCTTGATCTCAGTTCAATTGAATATGGATGGAACGTTCTGGAGATATGTGTCGTGCAAAGAAATCCCGCACCAGTAACCATTTCAGCACTTGTTAGGGTTCACCAGCAAAAGTGAAACAATTTATTCGAAGATCTCCTACACCTCTTGGAGCTAAGTCTAATACGTATACGAGTACCAAAAATGTATTGCAGTGCGGAGTGAACTAATCCTATACTACGACTTCGCCTTTTGGTCTATACCTCCTTCATAATATTTTATTGTTTCGATCTCTTTTACGTATTAGTCATGATTTTTGATGCCGTGCGTTTCATTTTACTGTTGCTATTGCCATACATACCACTCACAGCTGCAAAACTGCTTTTTCCTGATTTTGACAGGTGTGCCTCGTAAGTTTTGAACAGCAGTGAACTATCAGAAAATTTAGATTTTTCAGACGTTAAGTACTAAATGACTAGACCGCAAGGACTTTTATTCCAGACACAAGCATGGCAACAACGCACAGCGTTAGAGGAGCGCGTCAGTGTGCTGAATTGTTTGAGAGCTGATTGACTGGTGAACATTTTGAATGAGAGCTCCGATAATTTGGGACCTCCCTTTGTCACCACCAATGACAAAAAAAGGAGAGGGCCTTTCCATTCCATTATTTTGATCAGATAAACGTGTTCAAAAAACAATATAAGCCGATTTAATTAAAAAGGATAGCATCGACACAACATCTTCTTAAAGTAGAATCCCATCATTTTGTGCTGACAAGGTGCAACCCAAAGCTATGGAAAGTGTAATGCCTTAACGTTCAGAGCCGCCTTTAGAGGTGTGCGACAGGTGCTGTTGCACAGGGTCCCGCGCTCACACCGTAAGAAAAAAAAAAGAAAGAAAATGAGAGAGGGAGAGAGCGAGGGAGCTAATTTCTTATTTTCAATTATTCTAATTTTATTTTTAAACTCCGTCTCGTTTAATCATTCCTTTTTTTTTTTTCAATATACATTGCTGAATTTATATTATTTACCCAAATATTGGCAACAAATTATTGTACAATATTGTGTCTAGTGAAACATTAGTATTGAAGTCATATCTTTCAACGTGCACTGAAAATTATCGAAAAAGTTGCACTACGTGTGTTTCTTCCATCTGATGTCAAAGCTGCAGCCGGTGCTTTAAGATGCATGAATAAAATTCATAATTCTTTCCCTAATACTTTCATCGCCTACAGAATATAACTTACTGTTCCAGTAACGGTGGCAAGCGTAGAAAGCTTTACACGCTTGAAGTTGATTAAATCTTTATTTAAGATCTGTCATATCTCAAGAAAGATTGATGTCTTTGGCAACTTTGCCAATTGAATAGGATAAAGCAAGCAAAATAAATTTTGATGATTTAATAGCTGACTTTGCTGGGATAAAACCAAGAAAAGTCCAGTTCTTTAATACTGTAAGTACTAACCCATAATAGATAGAGACGGAGCCATTATGAAGGAAAGACGTATGTTGGTGTGATTGTTTTATGTACATCATTTACGACATTTACAAAATATCAGTAGTGTTCAAAAAATTTTAAAATGTTGTCTTTCGTTATTGGTTCATTTTCAAACGTCTTGAAGCTTCATTAAACTTTAAAGATAACTGGAATAAACTATGTTTTAAGTCCAGGGTATGTTTTATGTCTAGTGTAGGGGGGAGAGTTAAAGCAAGGGGCTCCGCTGCTAGGTTCGTACCTCTCCCCGGCTGCTAAGGGCGGCTCTGATAACGTTACAGGAAACGTTTCGCATTTCAATCTGTTGATACTGTCAGAATATGTTAGTTCTCTTATTACCCGCCATTCTCTCAGGCGACACTCTACGGGTAGGTTAGGTGGACCGCAGTTTAACCAACTTTACTTTGAGCCAAACCTTTAGCCCCCCCCCTCCACACACACACACAAAAAATAAGCAGTTAGAATACATGGTGAGTGCAATAATCTGAGGTATTAGAGTACTTGGATGAACGTACGTGAATTTTTCGAATTCACAGAAATTTTGTTATTATTATGAATTTTTTGCTAAATTTAATGTACTTTTCAATGAAATGGCGGGAGTCATTTGAACGAATGTCTAATAAAGTATTAGAAAGACATCTGGTAATTACAGTTTAAAATAATGAGAGAGAGAGAAAGAGAGAAAGAGAGAAAGAGAGAGAGACAGAGAGATATTTCTTGTCAGGGTGCAAACTAAAAGTCATAAAAAGCTCTCGGAGAGCAAATAACTAAAAAAAAAAAAAAAAAAGATAAAAAATGGATATCTTAAGTAAGCTAAAACTACTGTGACTTGTTAAAGACCATGGAGGTTCGTATCATGATTCCCAGTGCTACATACATTGAATAAATACTACGTACAGTATGTACCCGAAACGTTTTTTGCTACTGGTTATAACATCATCAGCGTCGGATAAAATCTACATTAACGAATTTTTTTTCAAAATTTCTGTGTCAAGCACTTTAATTTATGCCCCCTCCCTCCACGATTCTTAGCTCCCGTTATAGCCCTTCCAGTTCTGATCTGCTGGCGTCGTTACTGCGTTCTGACAGTCACTTTCCAGGAAGGAATAAAACAACATTCAGTCACTTTCCAGGAAGGGATAAACAACATACAGTCACTTTCCAGGAAGGAATAAAACAACATACAGTCACTTTCCAGGAAGTGATAGAACAACATGCAGTCACTTTCCAGGAAGGAATAAAACAACATACAGTCACTTTCCAGGAAGGGATAGAACAACATACAGTCACTTTCCAGGAAGGGATAAAACAACATACAGTCACTTTCCAGGAAGGGATAAAACAACATACAGTCATTTTCCAGGAAGGGATAAAACAACATACAGTCACTTTCCAGAAAGGGATAAAACAACATACAGTCACTTTCCAGGAAGGGATAAAACAACATACAGTCACTTTCCAGGAAGGAATAAAACAACAAAAGTCACTTTCCAGGAAGGGATAAAACAATATACACATTCTGGTGTTACCTGACACCTAATAACGATCACAAGCATCTTTCTAGGCCCAACGTGGCTAATTCCTCAGTTTCTCTTGCAGTTAATCCCCCATGAATGGTAATTCGGAGAATGGACTGCTCAGAATCACGGAGATGATCGAAACAAGATCAATTGCTCGCGATCTGTCAAAGAGATCATGAGCATATGGAAGATCTGGAATCCGCCACACTAGACCAGATTGTGATAAGGCAGGCGAACTCATCGTGCTATCATTCGATACACTTCATCTGTCGTCGTTTCGTGGCGTAAGTTTCTGTAGTCCACCTGAAGACAAGAACTTTGATTTGACCTCTCAGATTCACCTGTTCGTCGTGTTTGTTTCGCATGCTGGATGATCTGGGAGTGAGTTCACCCACTGTTTTTAGGCGAGGTAATTTCAGTATCACAGACTGCGTTGAAATTGAGCTGACCAAGGGAGAAATAGAAATACCTATTTCTTGTCTGCTGTCTTGTCCGCGATTTGCTAAGTCAGAGAGGAAGATTTCTGTCGTAAATGTGATCAACAGCACTTTGGATTGTTCGTTTGATTTCTTGGGCATTATGGAGCAAAGATTTTGAGCACGGGCCCATGAACCTGGTTAAGTAGTAAAACTAGCAACAAATTCGAGTCGTGAAAGGTGTCAACCCTTAATGAACAGACAAATCAGTCGACCCCAAATGGCTATGCAAGTGTATTTCTTTCATATTCTGATCTCCCACGAAATTTCAGTCTAAACGACCTCCGTTTACTACATATAAATTAAAGTTCACCAATGTATTTAGCTTTAAAATACACATAAATGAAGCATATTAAATTTTATTTTCAATACACCAAACCTGAATAATGAGGAAACGCATATAGCGTATTAAATCCGTTTATTTTTGTGCTGTAGTCAGCATAAAGATTCGCCAAGCTTTCGTACTCCACCGGGGGCTTTTTCAAGGCAATGGTAGACATTAAAATGTTTATTTGTGTCTACCATTTTTATGTCTACCATTGTCTTGAAAAAGCCTCCCAGTGGAGTGCGAAAGCTTGACAAATCTTTATGCTGATTAAAGCTTAAAATTCCGATAAGATTAGGATAGCAGGTAACAGATTAAAGATCTCCGTTCGCAATAGTTCTACGCGAACCCGAAACCTGTGGCTCTGATATCCTTTCTCTAAATAAATTTTGAAGTACTGCAATGGCAACGGTTGTAACAGTTCTCTGTCAATGCTGCGATTAAGATAGTTTCACGAAACTGGCGGCACTGTCTGTGTTATTAAGTTTACATTCTATTAAGTTTCTATATCTAGAAAGTGGGACTGCAGCTCGAAAGGGTGTAAATTAAAACTACTTCAAGTACTTATTTTACATTCTGTATTATTATACGTTCGATTCGATAAGTATGACAGTGGACGAATAAAGACTAAAAACAAGAAAAAAGTTTCCATCATTGACTTGTTTGTTTTTTTGTTTACTTATTTATTTGTATATAGGGCGACATCATTTTATTATGTCTTGCATCTGTGTTAGCATATGCCCGACATATAAATGGCACTCAAAAAGGCTCATCAAACAATCATTATTTTGAAAACTTCATTCTCATATCACACTCAGTTACGTGGAACAGGTTTCAACATACGATGTTGATTTTCCCTTCGATAGATATCTATCAGCCGATAAGATTTTAATAAGATCCAACATAATGGGTGTAAAAGTAAATATTATAATGGTAATCCACTTTGCTTACTTAATGATACGCGCCTTCAATATATGTATAGAAATAATCTACACCTCCTTCGGAAAACTATTAAGGTACGAAACCCGATCATTACATTTCATCATAGCCACAGCGGTACGTCTTTCATTGACCCATGCATTATTTTAACTCGTAATTTTATTCCCTCATTTTTTCTCCCAGTCATTTTTGTGCTGTGAGATCCAAACTCACTCTTCATACGTCTCACTAAACACTCAACGACCCACGCAACCTATCATCATGTCCGTACGATTCCTCCCCTAATGCTAATATCACCTGCCTCGTCGAACGAAATCGAACTGATAAAGATACACAGATATTCCAGGAGTACATCTGGCAACAAGACGGCCAGGAAACCTGGTGGGCACTGCGAAAAGTCGGCCAACGCTTGTAACAGACAAGTTAAAAAAATAAAAAGTGTAGGGGAGGCGTTAACGTCTGAGTTCCGGTGATATTATAGACTCGTCGAAAAGACCATGCTGCTGCTGAGTCTATTATTTGCGTGGTTCACAGGCAAAAATTTACTCATTAATTAATACACAGTGTGCCTGGGGGTAGGAGGGTCGGACGTATCGAAGTTAGACAGAAAAGCAGAGGGAAAGAAAGGGAGACCTAACGGTGTAATTAAGCGTCGCACGGGAGCAGAGGCTGGGAAAGGCCACGTGTGGGTCATGAGGGACCCGCCCCCGGGTAACCACTATGCTGCCACAGTTGCCAGGACGACGGCAATACATGACCCCGCTGACAAAACAATTGCACTTAATGCGTAAATAATTCACATAGTTTTGCGGTGGGGCATGCGATGCCAGGCCGAACACCAGCACGCGAATCCCACCCAATATGAATGAGAAGTTTCTTGAAAGAGAGTCAGTCACTTGCTCGCCGGCGGCAGAAGCAGCGGCGGTGGCGTCCTCCAAGTTCGCCTTCGTCTGAAGTTAGGAAGTTATTTATGCATGTATTCATGTGTAGAATGAAGCACCCGAGCGAACCCGCTAAGCATATCCCCAAGGAGTGTTTCACGCCAGTAATTCACACGCAAAAGACACTGCGCTCTATGCCGCAGCAGCTTTCGAATCAAAAGGAAAGTTCGAGATTTTGATGTCATTAACACTCATCAAAATTTGCAAGATATCACGATGTGAAATGAGATAATACTAGTGATTTGCCTCGCTTTAGAGGTTCCGGACACGCAAAACTGAGAAATTCTAGTGTAATTTCATTTAAGCATTTACTTCAGATCTCGGTGAATCTGGAAACGACACGGTAGAACGACTACTGCTCAGGAATCGATGCTTATATTTTCTGCTCCTATTGTCGTCCCTATGTACACCAGCTCGGTGCTTCCCAAAGATAAACTCATCGGCAAATATTCATATAACAAAATTCATTTCATGCTGTTCTAAGTCTAAAAGGGTACCATATGATCCAGAGGACTTGCAAGTCAGTGCACCAATTTTCGTACTAACACACAAGAATAAAAATAATTACCATATTACACTATTATTAATTACTCGTTCACTTTTACGTTCGCATAGTTCTTTCCTAGTTTTATTTTAACCCCCACCCCTCAAAGGGATTTTAAAAGCTGGGACAAGAAAAGGAAGGTCAGCATTTAAAAATAGACGTCTACAGACAAATACACTATATTGACAAAAGTCACCGGATACCCCTTCAAAAGCAAATGAACGGATCCGCTGCGCTGTTAAAGATGCACGGTAAAGCTGCAAATAGTATAAAACAATGTATATTAGGACAAAGTCCTCTGTAGTACTGTTACACACGTTTTAGTATATGAGCCTGGAAAAGACAAGTTGACTTCGATTATGGACACCGGATAAGAAGCATGTTGCAAACCAGGAGGACTGAACCCAGAATAAGGTGAGCGCAATATGTGATGCTCCATATACCTCATTACTGATTTTATGTCTCACTGGATGTAACTTACATTAGCTTTCAAAATTTAATATAAATATATTGTACATATAGAGATATTCTTAGGTTCAGATACAAATATTCCATTGTCATCGAAGTCAACTCGTCATTTCCAGGCTCATATACTACAACGTGTGTAACAGTATTATAGAGGACTTTGTCCTAATATATATTGCCTATCTCCCACGTATTTTATTGTTCAAATATATATGTGTCTAGCTTGAACTTCTACTAAAACGTATAAATACAAGCCTGCAGCTGACTGCCATCATACCGCACTGTGAGGTTGAATGAAAGTGTTGCGGCGGGAGAGAACTGACTTTGAGAAAGGAAAGATTGTTGGGTGTTGTATTAGTGGGTTGTCCATAAAAGAAACCGAGAGTCGTTTAGACATACCCAAGTCAACTGTGTTGGATGTACTGAATAAGTGGAAGACACATGGCGTGCCTGAAGCAGCAAAACGTACAGGCAGACCAAAGAAAATCAGTGATAGAGGACGTCGAAGCCTCAGAAGAGTCATTACACCTAATCGACGGAGTACTGCGCAAGATCTCAGTGTACAGGTGAGTAAAAATGCTGGAACCTCGGTATGTAGACGTACCATTCGAAGAGAACTTCATTGCATGTATTACCGTGGTCGTGCGGCTGCTCATAAGCCTTTCATCTCCATTCGGAATGCTACTCGTTGTTTAGCATCGTGTAAAGAGCATGTATCGTGGACCGTAGATCAGTGGAAACAGGTCCTATGGACTGATGAATTTAGATACACGATCCATCAGTCTGATGGACGTGTGTGGATATGGCGGCAGCCGGGGGAACGCTATTTAATACAGTGCACTGTTCCTACGGTCAAGTTTGAAGCTGGCAGTGTACTCGTGTGGAGGTGTTTTTCGTGGTATGGTCCCGGTCCATTAGTTATCGTGGAAAAACCTGTTAACCAGCACGTGTACCTCGATATTCTAGACAATTATGCCCTACCAATTCTGTAGCAATACTATAGAACCGAGCCTTGTTGGTACCAGCAGGATAAGGCACTGAGCCATAAAGTAAGGACTGTTACGGCGTGGTTTGACGATAAATCCGTATCGTCTGTGGACTGGACAGTACAGAACCCTGATCTTAATCACACAGAGCAGCTATAGGAGGAATTAGAGCGCCGCATGAGAAGTTTGGAACCAAGGCCTACTACTAAGCAACAGTTAGCGGCATCATTATGTTCTGAATGGAAGCGCATACTTATCGCTGTGTTCCAAAACCTTGTCGCAGCCCCGGTGGCGCAGTGGTCTAAGGCGTTGGCCTCTGATCATTCGTCCGAAGGGGTCCGGGTTCGAATCCCGGTGAGGCATGGATGTTGTGTTTGTCTTACGGCACTGGCTCTCTCCCTTCCCTGGAACCAGTGACCCTAAATTAGGGACTGGCGACTGCTTATAGCCCATTGAGTTGCTCACGGTGGTCGTTAAACCTCCAATCAAAAAAAAAAAAAAAAAAAAACCTTGTCGAAAGCCTGTCTGGAAGGGTCAGTCCATGCATTAAGGCCAAAGGTGGACCGACATCGTACTAATGTATATGTCAATAAATGCTATATTGTGTTTCTCTTCTAGGTGTCTGGTGACTTTTGTCAATATAGTGCATAACTAAAAAAGTGGTGCAGCGAAAGTGAAGAGAACTGTGTGTGTGTGCAGAGACGGATTCAGGACTTTGCCGCCCCTAGGCCTAGACAAATTTGCTGCTCATACTCCCCTTTGAAATAAAGAATTTGATGGTTATAATTTCATGTAACTCATTCGGATATGATCCAAGAGCAAAACAAAATTTTAAGGGGAGGTGGGAGAGGAATGTAGCCTATCGAAAGCAAAGTACAAATAAAAATAATAATTAAAAGCTTGAATGCAGTGAAATAAAACAAGAATTTTTCTTATAGCAAGTAATAAAAAAGTTTTCGTCTGTCCTTGACAAAAACTCCTTACTTTTGACTTCCGCCATTAATTTCTAAATTGATTAGTTATTTGTTATAAATCAGTTCCTTTGGTAGAAACTTCTGTCTTCTTTCCCCTCCCCCTTTTTTAAAAACAGTTTTTAATGCTTTGACATGTAGCAGGGCAAAGTCTTTCAGGTCGGAAAATAGGACACATGCTTCGCCATAGCTTTTGCTTCTCAGCTAAGGACGCGGTTGGCTGAAAGCTAACAGACGCTTTGCCTCTTGAACATTGATTTTACTGCATTAAAAGAAACATGACACACAATTTCTTGTGTCATGTTTCTTTTAATGCAGTGATATAATAATAAATAAATCTTGAATTCGAAATAAAAGCGAGTTTTAGAATTTCTGCACAAGTGCTCCATTATTTGAAATTTTTACAGCATCGAAATTTTGAAAATTGCCGAGTTTAAGGAAGTTCTAAAAAGATAAGCATATGTCTGTCTATGGTTTATCAAGTCGAAGAGGAAGGGGGATTACGGGAATTCGGAAACAAAATATTGTATTCAGTGATGTAGTTCTAATTAAAAAAGTGCCTTAGCGGTAAACTGATCAGGTAAAAAAGATTTAGAAAGGAGACTCACACACTCACACAAAGAGGTTTTAAAAACTTTATAAATTTTAATCTGCTATTTTTCTTGTCCAGTATATTTAATAACAGTTTTGCTGGTATTACTAATTACTTTTGTTTAAATCGCTTAATTTGAGCAGTTCTTAATAAAGGAAAGAAATGGTGTTACATACATCCTAAAGATATGCAGAGTTGTTTTAAGTAACGCTCTGTCATTTCATACGATTTCAAATATTCAGTGTGATTATTATTTGAATCACTCTGAACATATGCAGCCACGTAATATAGTCACACTGAATAAATGTAACTAATATTGTCACATCTATTCAGTATGACTACTACGCCTTCTTCCTAAGATTCTGAGGTAAATGAAGGAGATATCTGCTGCGTTATCCTTAAGAAATCAGAGAAATGGTAGCTTTCGCACCCATAAAACTCATCACTTAGTCTTAATTGCTACATAATTTCTCTCTGCTGTTTTTTCTCCGAGCAATGAAATAATCTTGTGGACTGCCGTCTAGACAATGGACTTTATATTCTCTTTCCGCCGCCCTGATGCCTGAGTAGTAAGAAACGTAGGTTTCTGGTTAGTGGCCTGGGCTCCGCATGAAGCCTGGGTGGTGCACCTCGCCACCACCCCATTATAGCTTACATGCCCGCGCACCGGATTGGGGCGTCACTAGGGTAGTCCGTAGTCGGGAAGAGAGTGAAACCAACGATACAAGTCAAGCGTTATTTAGAGTTTCACTGCATTTAATAAGGACTTCTGTGTTAGATTTTTTAAATAACAACAGAGTTTGCACGTTTGTTTTATAACCTTTTAAAATACAGCAGAAAAAGAAATTAAAGCATAAATCTAGCGTAGTAAGAATTTTGCCGTAAAAGCGTAAGCAAGACAGATTCGTTTACTTAATGAAATCATCGCTGTCATTTCATTAGTAGTCATAAACCATTCCTGTAATCGAAACTATAAACTGTCGTCATTGTTTCACTTGAAGTTATATATACGTTCATCGAATCATTCTTGTACTTGAAAGATTAGTTTGAGGGGGCATTACGAAGTACCACCGTCGTTTCAAAAGATGTTAGTTGACGAATTTAAGGAATCATATTGTTCATTCATTGTGAGCTTACGGCTACAAAATATTGACTGATAAAATAATTCCTTTCGTGAAAATGTATTTTTATGTTAGGCAGTAACTAGCAATTTATGTGCAATCCATGTTCACTAATATATAAAAAAAAGGTCAAGAAGAAAAACTGAATTTTTTCCTGTGTGTTTTTAAATTATTGCCAAAGGCTCAATAAAACACTTTAACATACATACAGTGAATTGCTGCTTGATCCACTAATTGTATCAAATAAATTAAGATTTTAAGAACATTACACAATTGTTACCTTATTAAATGTACCATAACGACATTTTAAGGACGTAACAAGTTTTCCTAATTTTAGTACCATCTAGTTACATGTTTGGACAGCTTCATTTTGGTAAGCAAATGTAATGTTTATAATTGTTGTCTTCCAGAGCACCATTTGAAAAGTTACCTTGTCAAAGTTTAAAACATTAAGTATATTAGTATCATTAAACAAAACTATTTAGATCCAGAATATAAACATTATTTTTTAGCTGGAAAAATACGAGTACTTATTGGCATAAATTTCCTAGAAGTTTTCAGAAAAACTGCCAATGTACAAATAATTATGTTTGCGTAACTTTTTATGTATCCCAAAAGCAATTTAATTATTTGCCGCTTAGCTGTTCCTTGAAGAATTTCAAAGACAAATTTCTAAAAAAATCTGAAATTTGTTCCAATAAGTTTTTAATATAGTATTTTTCCAGGTAAGAATTATACTTTTTTGAGAACCTGACAAACGCACATGCAGTTATTGTACTGGATAAACAACCTAAACGACTGTTTTGGTACTATAGAATGTTTTTCAGAAGGTGAACATGTCTCATTATAAATTGACTAACTTGATGTACTATTTTCTTAGAAACTATAAAAAGCAATAGCATAAAATTCTGTGCAAATGTTTTGTCATTACTAAAGCTATTGAAAAGACTGTTTCTTCCTTTTTTTATGATTTTGGGTTCAAAATAAATTCTATGAAGGATTAAAAAGTTTATCTCGATACAAAGATTGAATCCACCCCCACCTCTCTTATATTTGGAAGCACACGTTCCAGTAGTTATCGGATAATATAAGAGATATTAGTTCCAGTTATTTAGCTGTAGCTTGTGAAGAAAAGGTGCAGGAAGTCTGGAAACAGATAAGTTTAGATAAATGAATCAAAAATTGATCTCTCATTTTAGGCAGATGTTTCAAAAAAAAGAAAAAAAAAGAAATAATGGTATATGTTTCTACTTGTATCAGTAAAAGGCTAGTATCAGTCAGTAACAGGTTAGTGTTAGTCTATCTTTGTATCAATAAAAGGTTAGTGTCAGTCTATCTTAGTATCAATTAAAGGTTAGTGTCATGCAGTAACAGGTTAGTATCAGTCTATAGGTTTGATGAAATTTCATATTTTCTCTTTCAGTAACAGGTTAGTAACAGTCTAACCTAGTATCAGTAACAGGTTAGTGTCAGTCTGACATCAGTAGCCTGTTAGTATCAGTATAACCTAATATCAGTAACAGGTTAGTTCCACTTTAACCTAGTATCAATAACAGGTTAGTGTCAGTCTAACCTAGTGCCAGTAACAGGTTAGTATCAGCCTAATCTAGAATTAATAACAGGTTGGTATGAATCTGAATGGATAAAGCCAAGGCCGTCTAGAAGGTACAAGGCAAGGACATTAGAGAGATGAGTTCCCTCCGTTTGTGACGTCACCCTCGTGTTATACGTCCTGATACGTCAGTATTGTGTTTGATGTAATACACGACAGCGTTGGAAATTAATTGGAAGCCTTGGTTACCACGTGACATCACAAACGGAGGATACTCATCTCTCTAATGTCATGGCCTTGTACTTTCTAGACGTTCTTGATAAAGCCGCCGATAGGTGCGCGGGAGCTTGCCAATAAAAACGTATTTTTGTAATAGCTTGTACCAGTTTGGTGTACATTTGTGCTTCTTATTTAGTTCTTTATTTATTTGATGAAATATCATTGTTGTAGAAGTAGTGATGCGAGAAAATAAAATAAAATGAGTCAATCCATATTATGCACAAATGCCAAAATATATTCAGTAATGCAACAGCGGACAAATAGATTGATGTTTTGAGTACTTCTAATCATCAGATATATTTCCTTTTGACTCTTTTTTGAGAATACTCTTTCCACCTCACGAGAGAAAATCATAAAAACTTTCATAACTTTCTTGTTGCATTGTTACGAAAACTGCATGCAGTGCAAATGCGGAATGGATCTTTAACGTGTTTTTAACTATTTCTTTTTCTGCCGGGCGGCAAAACTGCACTTTCTGTAGGGTCTTTGCAAACAAGGAGTCTTTCTTGAAAACGGATACGCCAGCAGAAGGAAGAAACGTGCAATTATTGAGATTTTCATCTGTTTGGTCTTCCGCAGGCCAAATACACGGAAGGTCAAGTTCAAATGAAATACTGAAATTGAAAAACAAGGGGCAGAAGCTTACAAAAACACAAATAAGTATGAGCGAGAGGCTAGAGGGATCATTATTTATGCGCATAATTACAGTATGAGCATATTAAAAGGTAATGTGCGATTATTCCCATGTGCACCTACCTATACCTACTGTGAAAGTGTGTTAAGAAAAAAAAAATTGCCGCAGGTAGAAAATTACGTGGCAGAAGAAATTACAAATAAAAAAAAAAGAGAGATAGGGGAGAGGTAAAATACAACTGCAAAACAAAAATTTTTAAGTGCGGGATAGCAAGCGACATGCAAAAACAAAACGCTGCATGGCATTTCTTTCTTTTTTTTTTTTTTTTTTCTCCAGATTGCAAATCCTGTAATTTTGTCAGTGGTCAAACATCAATCGGAATCGCATTGTTTGTAGTACAATTACCAACAAAAATAGCTATTACTGCAATATCCTCAGGGGGGAATGCTATGGATACTCATCACACACGAGCTATTAAGGTTAATGGCCACTGCTGTGGCGTAAGTAAGGTTATTGAAGTTCACATGCGATGATTATCTGACCCAGTTTCAGTATTTGGGCGATTTCTTCTGCCGACTTCTTCATTCATCTTTCTTTTCTGCAGAACTCTACAACTGTAGAGCACTTGCTATTCTTCGAAAATTCCTTTAACTTTTTTAATCACGAGCTTCCTTTCACCAAGAACAGAAATTACCAGATAAGAATCAAGTATGTTTTTTTTTTTCGATTAAGCAGAACTGAATATGAGTGCAACAAATTTAGTATATTTCAAAATAGGTGATAGCGTAGATAAAAGAAAGAAGAAAAAAGGGAGGAAAAAAACACCCTGCGGATCTTTTAAATACCCTAAGCCACGGAAACCTGCACGGCTGAATGAAAACAACCCAAAATACACAGAGGTCGGAGATACATCTCTGAAAATACTCTGTTTTTTTAATCAGTACAGTACATTGTACTGATTAAAAAAACTAAAAAAACTTTAATAACGAATATTAGTAAATAACATTTTGGAGCATAAAGTTTTTTGAATGAGACCCAAACAGTTTATTGTGTAGACTGGAATATGTCCAAATGTTAACCCAACTCTTGACGTACTGTTAGAAAATCACAGGTTTTATACTTATTTTATATATAAAAATCACAGGTTTTATACTATATTTATTTTATACTCAAATCTTTTATGTAGCATCTTATTAGGGCCGTCGATAGACTTCGAAATCAGGGTCCGTGGGGAAGTATTATTTTTGCTGGGAGCAGATTTGATAGCAAATTTATTAACGCATCATCCAAAGAAAACTTTTAATGCTTTTTATTACAGGTTGCAAAGGAATTCGTGCACTCTCACTTCTCTGGATGCGTATTCATTAATTTTGGAACTATCTTGAACTTCTCGCACTTTTTGAAATACAAATAATCTAAAGTCTTTTCTGTTAATATCCTGTCCATCGATTTTTAATAAAATAAGTAAAACCTAGAGAGCTGCATATACGTATAGTAAACATGACACACTGCCACGAAACAGGCTTAACAGCGCTAGTATAGCTTTTGACCCCACTTTTGGTGTTGAAATCTCCTACTTAGTAGCACAAACAAACAGTAGAGCAATTAGTATAATGTCCTCCCTCAGTGAATTTCTATTCGCCCTTCTCATTTGCCCCTGGCCTCACTAACATGAAAAAAATGCTTAAACTTAGAAGAGTGGAGAACAACTGAATTTTCATGGCCCTTCGAAGGCTATACGGAGAAGTAAATGACATACTTGCTAGGGGAAAATACACGGTACAAAAACACGAGACTCATTATTACTCGACAAAGTCCAAATTGTACTTTAAAGTTAAAAAATTTGAGATGGAACATCTTGAACTGTGTTGGCGGTAGAATGGGCAAGAAAATTTTCGAGGTAAGCTCTAGACCACCTTCGCATCCCCTTGGCGACGTCCCTGCACCTAATGAATAATGACTAAGACGAGCTTAACTCCACTCTTTCAAGGAAAATTGGCTCCTTCAGACTTTTTTAAACTGATTGGCGAACGTCCTTATCAGTTTCTTTTTCAAAGATTTTCAGGAGTCTTGTAAAGTTGCTTTTTAACTATGCCAGGCTTTTCAAAATTTATCATGTCACATCTATGTGTATCTGTCATGCACTAGATTTCTCAAAACTGATTATGCTAAACTCTTCTAAATTGATCAGCACCTTCATTTTCTGAACCCAGCAGCTTTTCGGAATCATCTGGAGAACAGATTCTGACATCTTAAATGTATTGAAAACAGTCAACCTGAAGCAAAAAGTGGAGTTAGTGGTAAAAGTTCGTGTGGTCGACATTAGCTATATTCTTTGAGCATCTGGAAGACCTAAAAAATTTCTATCTACTTCTAACTTCTTTTCTTTTTAAAATCATACATGAAATCTTTCATTAGGACAAGCAGTCGAAAACTAATCGATCAATCATTTACAGGGTGGTCCAAAACGTACCTACAAAGTTTAATGCTATATAGTTCCCGAATGAAAAGGCATACAAATCACATCTAAAGTGTATTAAAATCTACACCTTCTGTTGTTTATATTACAATATCTTCAATATATTTGCCCTCTACCTCGACGATCTTGCGCAATCTGATCCCAAAATTGGACACCACCTTGGGAGGACGTGTCTGTTGGAATGTCTAAGATTTCACGCTTAATAGATGATTTCAGCTCCTCCAAAGTCTTTGGATTGCTCTGATATGGTTTGCCTTTGAAGAGTCCCCATAAAAATCCAAAGGATTGAGGTCTGGTGAATACGGAGGCCAGTCAAGTTCGCGTCCGTAGTGCTTTCGATAATCCAAAGCAATGACATTCTCACGGAAATCTTCATTCAGAAGGCGGGAAAATTGATTCTGTACGATGGGGACATGCACCGTCTTACATGAAAAAGTGGCTTAAGAGGTTGGAACCGTGGAAGCCCTGAAGGACAGGAATGAGATTGTTTTCAAGCAAGTTTCAATAGCTCACTGCGGATACAGTTTCCTCAATAAAAACTGGTCCACAAATGTCCACTTTCAACAAGGCACATCATACAGTCACACATTTTGGATGAAGACTTGAAGCAATCGAAGTATGCGAATGTTCTGTGCCCCATACTCGCAAATTCTGCCTGTTCACGGACCCATCAAGCCAAAAATGTGCCTCATCTGGAGACCAGGGTCGATTTCTTGGTTCTCGAGTCTTGTGATCATTGCATGAGTGAAATCCAATCGTGCTGCCATGTTCCCTCTGTGAGTGGCTGTTGGGTCTGGATTTTCTAGGGAAACAAATGAAGATCTTCTTTGAGAAATTTCTGAAGATTGCTGCGTTTGATCCCTAACTCCTGAGATGCTCTCCTGGTAGACTTTTTCGGGCTTCTTTCAAATGTTTCTCGAACTTTTCCAATGTTTCACTCAGTCCTTGTTGTGGAGGGCGAGACAGGGCCTTGAGAGTGATAGTCCAACACTGACCCTGTCTTGCGAAATTTCTTGACGAAGTTTGATATTGTGTGTCTATTCGGTCCAATTTTGACACCCAACTTTACCTGAAATGCACTTCTGACCCTTCGGGGCTTTCTGATGATCGAATGCACTCTTCGATAATGAATATCCACTGTTCCACAGTGTAGGATGACATTTTTCATATACTGCAAAATGAAAAGAAAACACATAATACAAAAATGACTCGATGTCTATTATGTGCCAGCAAAGTTTCTTCAAATTATACTATCTAATTGCAGGGCAGGTTGAATTTAAACTTGGTAGGTATGTTTCGGACCACCTGTGTCTTTCATCTGAAGTTACTGTCTTCAGATGAAAGTGGGAAAGAACCCATTTCTTTTACACGACTCAAATTCAACATCGCCTCTCGTGGAGCTACGATTCCAACTATAGGACAAGCAAAACACAAAACAAATACAGCTTCTTTTGGGGTAAAAGAAGTGACTGCTTGCAGTTCAGCAAGTTAAGCACACGTTACGAGAACTGATATATTGATATTTTTACATGCTTCATAATGATATTAAAAGTACCTCCAAAACCAAGACAAAAAAAAAAAAAATTGGGACTGAACACGAGTCCGATTCATCACGTCCTTTGACATCAAGTTCAAATGCGCTACGAAAACAAATTCAATTTGTAAGATGTGACACCATACGTCGATTGCTTTTTACTTTTTTGGTTTTTGCTGTTAAATTTTCCGCCTGTCATTAGAATCTAGTTGTTATCTTACGTTTGCCCAACCAATCACAGCCAAATTTAGTACAGTATTTTTGTGTGCAAAAGAAACGCCATGCTGCTGATTTGGTCGGCAAAATGTCGCACATTTTTCATACTAGGTGTCGACCATGAAATTTCCTCGGTGAACAATAAACATGCGAATCAAAGTAAAGCACTTTTTGTCACCGCTGCTTATCCATTCATTCTCATTATATGTTTCGTAATTGAACTTGCGAAAACGCAAGTTTGTCCGTGACGAGGATCGTACTCGCGCGCCCTTACTCCGGAGAAAGTTGTTCTCCCAACTAAACTACACAGACGGAATCTATCACTGCAGTTTTGTTGTCTTAACACATACTTTACCTCTGCAGTACGTCACAAATTTTGTGATTCGCTCAGTATTTTTACCTTTGAAATTTTGCTGTAATTGAAGATCTGTCGTTGGCCCATCTAGTGTTTTAATTTCCAATTCCTGTTCCAACGAATGTGAGGAAAACGGACGTTTAAACGTATAATTAACGGCCTTCATGATCAAAAAGATAAACAATGAGCTTATCATATCTTATTATTTATATAAAGATGTTAAGTTATTTTTGACACTGTTCCACCAATGAAACAGAAGAATGCCACTAAAATAATCGGTAACTAACGCAAGGCACAGTAGCGAGGGATTGCTTTTTTTCCCGGAAAAAAAAACGGTAATGGGAAACATGGAAATGTGCTCCGATGCTTTTCTATGAAGCACCGACTAGCTCCAGCAGATTGCCTAGCTGCGCACACTCAAACATCCCTGAACCGGAGCAGCAAGAGATTGTGCTCACGGGAAGCAGAATTCAAAGCTGCACATGAGTTGTGGATGGAAAACCTCGAATGTTTAGCTGTCAGGAAAAGAAAGATGTTTACACTGCCGTTTATGTTCTCTTTTCAGAACACATAATAACGTATTAATTCATCAATGTAATCTGATTACTCACAGAACTTTTTAAATCTTAAATTTGTTCGTTAATCTAATGAAATTTCTTATAAAATGGTGGATAGAGCTCATGCTGACGTGCTGCATCATATAGACGAACCGTCATTTAGTAAAAAAGGAGGTAACGGAGGGGGAAATATATGTAAATTTAAATGTCAGCGTCCAGTTCCACTGTTCACAGGGAAAGCTGAAGTTTCGATGGCAATTCTTTCGATCTTTTTCTTTTTTTCATAACTGAGTGAATCCCGAACATTTGGCTGTAGTTCGAGATGTCAGCCCGTTAGATGAGAAGAGAGAAGAATAACCCTTGTGGCACGAAACATCATCTTGAAAGTGCGTTGCACGTACAATACTAACAAAGTGCATGCAAAGTATTACACATAAAGCGATATCACACATTTAATGAAAGTTCTGGAGTGACATAACATGCAGGCCATTACTACAAAGCAAAATAAATTATTAAAAAATGTACATATGACTGTACTTTAAGTTGAGAAAAAAAAATTATGGCCTAAGTGAAGAGCTAGGAGTATTTCCAAACATAAATATTGCAGGTATGAAAAAAAAAAAAAAAAAAAACAGTGCAAGGACGTGTACGCTACTAAGTCGAAGGAAACTAAATAGAATTGTGGTGATATTACAAGTATGAATAAAAGACACATAAGCTGGCAGTAAATACCAAGTTGTAGGAAAACTCAGTAAATCATAGAAGGGAGTTCTCCGATTTGTTGCATCGCAGACAGGGAATAAAGAAGGAAGAAGGACCAGAAAGTCCACGCATTAAACACACTGAACATGAAAAACAGAATTTTTGCAGTAAATCAACAAAAAGAAAAGCAAAGAAATACAAGAGAGAAATAGAGTAAAAGGATACTTATACAAGACCAAAGACAGGACAGAAATTAAGCGACGATGGCGATAGGACTGTCAGAAATCAGCTGAAATCGCACAGCAAGACAGACATCGAAAGGGATATTACATATACTGAAATGAAGAAAGGAGAAAAACTGAAGGTGTAAAATTAAGGATAGTAAATGTGACTTCAACATTTTTCATTGCAAAAATTGACACTGAGGATATTTTCTTGTCACTAAATATAAAGTAGGAAATATTCGATGATACTAGAGAAGCAAATAACACCTCTGTGGTTTAGATCCACTGTTCAAGTCTTAAAGCTTTGGTTTATGAAATTTTTTTCTCAAAAGCAAAAAACATTCTTACGCTTTCCACGTTATTTGAATTCCAGAGAACATTATATTTAAAATAAAATTCTTGCATGTTAACGAGTAAGCAAGTAAAACTGAGCATGGTACTTGTAACACACAATTATTTTGTTTTGTTTTGTTTTTTTGCAAAATTTATAAGTACCCTGGAACACTCTTATCAGTGAGTTTAGAAATGGAAAATTTTTGTCTTACCTTGACCGTGCCTGCTGTTCAGGTAATCTTCTTTGCAGATGAACCTGTTTTCATCAAGTACATACAGTTCCTCTCCCGTGGACAACTGCTTCCGACAAACAAGACATGTAAAACACTTAAGGTGAAACACTTTGTTTCTCGCTCGGCGAACCAAGTCCGTTGGAGAAATCCCTTGAGAACACCCGGAACATTTCGTACCAAACCTCCTGAAAGCAGAAAAAAGATTGCAGAACTTTAATAACACACGATGTTTGTTTAACATAAGAATACTAAGAAGTGTTGGTATACACGCTGCAGGCATGGCACGAAATCTTTTGTCAATTTTCATTCGCACTAATAAAAAAAGAAGCTAAAATCATCTTACTTTCAGCAGTTATCGAAACATTTCATGCTGTCTTGCTTGCCCAGGAGACTTCGTATTATTGGAAGCTATGCTTTTGACACGTGCAGGACAGATTTTGCGTCCAACTATTTTTTCTACAGCATGCTTGTCTACGGCTGCCTCCATCTCTAACTCATTTTTTCTTGGTGCGTTTCCTCAGTTAGAAGACATGAATTTTCACAACATTATTTACACATGCACCCCTCCACTGTCTCGTTTACCTTCAACATCGGTATCCTGAAGTGCTACCCAATTTCGCTGTAACTGTAAAATTGCGACTTTTTCACCATAAGAGCGCACAGTAAGTGCTACAATGTAATGCTGTCTGAAAATATAGACTTAAAAATTTTCCAAGAAATCGAATTTTTTACTATTTTGGAAAGCATTGTAAAACAGCAAAATTTAAACATTAGCAATTTTTGAACTTTCTTTTAGAAACAACAAAGCATTACGAAGAAACCTTATTTGTGGTATGTATGGTGCTTTTTCTTCTTCTTTTTTTTTTAAATATCAAACTGAGAAGCAACTCTTCATTGTTCTTTGCACACTCTCAAGATAAAATACCGAATGAAAAGATAGCTAGTCTAACTTTTTCAACGGCCATCTTCACAAACCAATCTGTAGCAACGCGAGCGGTATACCATGATGCGTCGTCTGGCTGATAGAGGTAACGGCCCTCCCCAAAGTACAGCGACAAATTATTGTCCTGCTGATAGAGGTAAGGGCCTTTCCTAAAATACTGCCACAATATTGGTATCGCTTAATTGTCCAGGAAGTCAAGGCAGACCTCATCATTCATGGTTATGTCCTTATGACATGGTGTGTTGTCCTTTTGACAGTGATGTGGGCCTTCCCCAAAGTACTGCCACAACGATGGTAGTCCACAATTGTCCAAGACATCTAGGTACAGCTCATTATTTGTGGTTTTGCCCAAAACGACTGATTGACCCAATCCCAACCACCAAAAACAGCTTCATACCATAACCCTACCTCCCCCAAACATAACTATCAGAACGTTACTGTCCGTAAAGTACATTTCTCCCGGCATCCTCCACACCCAGAGACAACCACCAGACTGGTAGATTATGTACGCTATTGGTCTACAGTTCCAGATCTACGTTGCTTACACCATGCTAATCGATGTGTGGGATTAGTGAAAGTGATCAGCGGCTTGTGGGTGGCATTTCGATCGTGATACATCATGTTCTACAGTTTTACATAACGTTTAAGGGATTTAAAACTGCTGGGTTGGGTTCTGAGCAGACGGTCCATTGCAGAGCTCTCCTGTAACATTCTGTTTGCTTCGGAAGTTTACCGGGTTATGTTTTAGCAGATTCAACCCCAGCCCTCTGCCATTTTAATATTATACCACCAACTATCGATCTAAGGATCATCAATGCCGCTGAAATGTCACGTATGGAGGGATTTCTTATGTTGACACCTGTGACGTGCTTGCCCCGCAGGACGCACACGACATAAAGGCAGATAGCAGCGATAATGAACGTCCGCGTAGCTCAATTGGTAGAGCGACTTATTCCGGAATGAGGGGACCCAGGTTCGAGCCCCGACGTGGGCAAAAATGACGTAGAAATTTACTTCGTTATAATGGTGCCCGAACTTCCCGGATGACCCGGCCGTTCAAGATCTCGCAATGGTGTGATGTTCTTTCCACACCGCGAAAGAGGAAAAATAAGACAACCCCTTCTCCAGCGCTTCGAAAAATAAATGTGTGTGACGCTGCATTCCACACACTAGATTGACTGGGAGTTCTCAAGTGCACGTTCTACAGCGGATGGCTGCCTGCAACGATTCATGGTCATGGCTGACCCGTGGGCCATGCCTCCGGCCCTCTTTCGTGTGTGTGTGTGTGTGGGGGGGGGGGGGGTGTGACGTGCCTGCCCCGCAGGACGCACACGATATAAAGGCAGATAACAGCGATAACGAACGCCCGCGTAGCTCAATTGGTAGAGCGACTTATTCCAGAAAGAGGGGACCCGGGCTTGAGCCCCGGCGTGGACAAAAATGACGGAGAAATTTACTTCGTTATACACCCTATTATTTAAAATAACCAGGCTGGGGATCTCTGGAAGTCTGTCGATCGGAGCACTTTGCACTCACAGTCGTGCTGTTGTCTCATATTCAACATGCTTATAAATGGAACGGGGTCCTGATGTGGCAAAATAGTTCAACAACAGCAAATATATTTTTTTTTCTATTCGCCTCATTCTTCACGTAGAATTTCTTATAGTAACTTAAATAAAAAATAAACCGTCATCTTGATTTTTTTTATCAGTATGTTTTCATGCATCAGATTTTTTTTCACAGTCTGTCATACTAGTTGAATCAATCGACAAGTGATTATGTGAAACATTATATAACACCGCCTGATTCCAGCCATCTTAAAAAGGGTATAACTTTTGATTAGATATCCACTGCTTAGCGTTCTCAGGAGAAGGGAAGTTTTCCATCACAGAAAAACAAATCATTTCGCAATCTCTAGCGTATATGACTGCGAATGTGTTTTGTCTGTTTTGGCACAACGCAAAGTGTTTTCGTATTAATAGCAGGCGCAATATATCAGACCTGTATAACAGTGAATATCCTTTTCATCTATCATACACTTGCAACTGCGAATCAATTTCCTTACCGAAAGTCAGGCTTAGAGCAAAAACGTTCACGAATCTGTGTCAATGATTTGTTTCCTTTATTTTAATTCTGACATTTCCCTAACGCTTTCACGTCCAAGAAAAGCAAGTACCAAATGTAAATATACTTGGTAAAAGTGAAGTCCACATGGCTGACAATACTGCTTCAATCCGTCGGACTGACCCACGGCAGTAGTTTTCATACCAACAGGAGAGTACATCGTAGCCTAATTTTATTTTGCCTCTTTTATTCGATTTAGCCGATGTCGTTTATGGAAGAAGCAGAGCCGGAGATACCGGGAGAGCAAGGAGGGCGGTTTCCCTCCCAGAACGATTATACTAGGAGCATAATTTGGGCTCTGGAGGATTCGAAAATACATATGCACAACATGTATAGTAAATTTACTGAAAAATTTAATTCAGAAAGAAAGTTATGCGCTTTATTATTTACTTTTTTAAAGACTTTACTTAGTGGCATAGAGTATTCTGCACAGCTAATGTCCACAGTGACGTGCTCTGTTAGATGTGGGAACCTCATATGCACGAAGGGAAATGTCTAAAACAAGCAGAGAAGCGTAAAAACAATATGATGGTGTGACTAAGCGTATAAAACAATATGAAGGGATATGCACGAAGGGAAAACAGCGCAAAGAAGCGTATAAAACAATATGATGGTATGACTAACTTCTCTACTTTTGCCGAATACGCTTAAGGCACAAAGAGCTAGTTAGTCATCTGTGCTCGTTTGTAGAAAGCTCCTCTGATCGTTTAACTTTCAACGGAAGAAGGCCTATCTCGAAATCATCTTAATGTTACGTTTAGTATCTGATACTAATTTGTTCTATGCTGGTTCGTTTTTTCATTCTGCATTTTTACGGCGTGCTGCATGTGTTATCGACATTCAAATAACTTTTACTCAGACGCAGACTGGGTCGCCATGTTCTGGGCCAGCAGATCTTGTGCTAACTCAAGAAAAAAGAAGTGTATATATACTTGTCTTTTAGTTTTCTTGTAGCAGAAAGTCAAGTTATACTAAAGGGCAAAGTTTGTTTACCACTTTGACAGTTTCAGAAAATTAAAAAAAAAAAAAACCCTACGTAGCAAATGTTCTACTGAGCTAAACACTTGTTTCGATATCCCCCTTCCCCTTTCTCGATTTTCAAATTTAAGCCCCGTCCATTTGGGCTGATATCCTCTACCTCAGTTCACTTTTGTCAGTTGCAGTTCGATAATCAATACAATCTAATGGAATATGCTGTCAATAGTCCGGGACAGAAAAAAAAAATCATTGTGTACGTTAGTGCATTGAGGTTCACCAACGGTAAAATATTTGCGCTGCTGCTTTTTATATGTAGGTGTTCTTTTTCTTTTCTTTTTTTTTTTTTTTAGAAAGGAATCTGCACCTGATTTACTACTTTTTGGGTCTCACGGTTTTTGAAGTTGTAGTTCTGGAAAGTTCGCTTCAGCTAAGCAAAAATACTTTTTCAATTTGAAAGTAAATAAATAAAAAATAATTTCACATTTTTTTTAATTTTTCTCACACTACAAATTTGCACTGATATTCTTCCAATTCTGAATATTTTCAATTTTATCAAACGATTTTTTCGGAAATATTTTGTTAATGATAAATAAGTCTTGGAAAAAAATTAAGCTTGGACGCATTTGGATTTCCAGTTTTCACTGGAAGCGAAGAAACTATCACAAATTCTTAATTCAGTCATCGCAATAAAATTCATAAGAATGGAATAAAAATCTTCGACAGTTTTTCTCAAAGAACATATCCTGATTTTTGCTTCTCAGCAACGGAAGTAATTTTGCCTTTAAATTTTACTGGGGACCAGCGATCCAAGAGAATGGGTCAAATATTGTTAATTATTGCCTCAATACAAAAAACGGCAGTGATTGGTAGATTTTTGTTGGCAAGATGTTTAAACAGTAAACAGTGATGCTGATATACCATTTTTTTTAAGGAAGGGATACCTTGATAACTTTTCCTAAAAGTGGGCCGCCCAAAACATCTTCCAGGGCCACTTACGTTGGGGCACAAAAATTTTTTTTTCGTGGTGCCTGGAATTTTCGACCTGTTTCTGAGTATTTTTGTGCCGCTGATTCCGGAAATGGCGTCCATTTTGCTCTTACAGCTCTAGTTTTCGAAATATTGTTGGCGTTATTACCTAGTACTACTTCATTTTCCGGCCAGCATTTGTTACCTGTTCGCTTACATACATTTGAATTTTCTGTTGCTTTCCGTGTTTGCGTGTGCACGTTACATGTTCAGACGAGTTTTATTTCTGTTTTAGGCGTTGACATGGATTCATGACGAGTAAAATGTATCAACCATCCGGATGTTTTTTGTTACATTTGCGGAGAGTACACGTTCGCTCAACAGAGACAAACTATAACGGACTTTGTGAAAAGAGCTTATTTTGCCTACTTCACAGTAAAACTAGGGGACCAAGATAAGCCTTGGGAACCTCATGTCGTGTGCAAAACGTGTACGTGTGCAAAATTCGCCCACTTGCGACAGTGGACGAATTGGAAAAAGAAGTGCACGAAATTTGATATACCAATGTTATGGCGCAAACAGAGCAACCACAGTGATGACTGTTACTTTTGTTTGGTGAATATAAAGGGCATCAATGGGAAGAACTGGAGTAAGTGGATGTATCCTCATCTAGCTTCCACTAGACGCCCTGTTCCACGTTCAGGAAGAGATACCTGTCCCAACGTGTATCAGGCTTCCAGAGCTCTCCGAAGAGTCAGATGAATCGGCTGGTGAGAAATAAAGCTATGCTGAGCAACGTTGATTGTGATTTCAAAGGACCTTCATCAGCTGCATCTGGTTTCAGTCAAACGGAATTGAACGACCTCATAAGGGACCTAAGTCTTCCAAAGAAGGAAGCTGAATGGTTAACTTTCAGGCTGGCAGAAAAAAATGTACTGTTACCGGGAACAAAAATCACAGTATATCGCAACAGAGAAGAAGAGTTTCTGCCATTTTTCACAAAAGAAAACGAATTCGTTTTCTGCAGCAATGTGCCAGGATTGCTGATGAGATTGGAGGTACGGGAGTACAAACTCAGGGAATGGCGGTTATTCATAGATAACTCCAAACGCAGCCTCGAATGTGTACTTATACATAACGGGAACAGATACAGATCAATCCCGATCGGTCACTCAGTTGGTATGCGGGAAGATCGGGCGACAATAGCCATACTCCTAGAGAAGATAGCATACCGCGATCACCAATGGGTCATCTGTGTGGATTTGAAGATGGTGAATTTTCTCCTGGGACAGCAGGCCGAATACACTAAGTACCCGTGCTTGGTATGTCTGTGGGACAGTAGAGCTAAAGATCAACACTTGGTGAGAAGACAGTGGCTTGTGAGAGAAAACATGGTAGCTGGAGAGAAAAATATCATCACAGACCCTTTGGTGGACAGAGAAAAGATCATATTGCCACCATTGCACATCAAACTTGGTTTCATGAACCACTTTGTAAAGACACTTAAGAGAGATTTAATGTGTTTCGGCTACATATGTAGGAAATTTCCAGCGTTGAGCACGGGGAAAATAAAAGCAGGTATATTCGATGGACCACAAATCCGGGAACTCATGAAAGACCAGCGTTTCCAAGAACCAACGGACAATATTGAGTCATGTGCGTGGTCGTCATTTTGTATAGTTGTACAGAATTTTCTTGGGAACCATAAGGCCGCTAAGTACCGCGAACTCGTGGAGAATATGCTCGGAATCTGTGACCCCAAAATACCCCAAAAAGGGTCTAACATCTTAGGCATCAAAAGCTGTGTTCCCCAGTGTTATGGATCGCCAGTTAGCCAGCGGTTTTACTTGACTCTCAGGTATTTACCTAGTTTTCATATTTTTTGAAAAATGATGACAAAAACCGGTAATATAATTTTTGATCAATCGTAATACTTTTCTGTGAGAGAGGTATCAGAAACTAAAAGCTGCGTATATTTGAGTGGAATTAAAGAACTTTTGAAATTTAGGGGGTAAATTCAAGTATCGCCCTCCCAGATAAATAAGCTTGTTCCGACGTAGGGAGGAAGGCTGCACCTCTAAGAAATACGTACCTCAAATAACTACTTTTGAATCCTAATAAAAGTATATGAACAGTTTAAATAACTTTAAATGAAAATATGACTAGCGATAATAAGTGCTTCGATATAGGAAAAGTAAGATATGCATATGCGATTCTGAACTCCGGGCGCTTAACAGGGCAAAAGGGATCAGCCGTTCCTTGCTGTAAAACCTTCCTTTTCAAAGCCTAGAAAGTGGTGTATCTCTGGATGTGGACTTAAATCAACTCTCTAAATGCACTGAAAAAACATTTTATTTCCTCATCACCACTAGAAGAACATAATGTGCTTCTTTTCTTGATGGTGGAACAAGAATTAACTACAATGAGGAGAAAAAGTTTTTTTTATTTTTTTTCATACAGAGGTATGTAAATTAAAAGGACTAGGAAGAAAAAAGTGAAAACATATCAGTTGGAAGGAATCAGCATACGTGAGGGTTTAGCATTTTTTCCTTTCTCGAACCCACTGCTTCGAAACAAAAAGAGAGAGAGAGAGACAGAGAGACAGAGAAGAGTTAGGGAAGGAAAAGCACAAAGAAGGGGAATAGAAGAACAAAAGAATTGGGTGAAAAAATAAAATGGGGGGAATCGAAGAAAAGGAAAGACTTTCTTCGAATATGCTGTTACTTCAGAGGCAGAGCCGTTAATCAGGGCTTTGAAGATGGCTGGTTGCATGGCAACAGATGAGATGGCACCAAATAAATGGGCCTCCAGGATGGGGCGGAGAGCACAATCAAGAAGTTTTTCTTTATTGTTATTTCTTTGTTCTTCATTTTTGGGTTCCGGAGTTGATATGTAAGAGATAGTCCTCATTCTAAAAAAATCACCCTAAATGGTATCATTTATTGTTTTTTATTCCCAAGTGTTGATTGATAAGTGCCGACACATCAAACTGATGATTTTTTGATTCGGGAGGTAATTAAAAACTGAGTGAAGGCGTGGTTCGTATGGTGGCCCTTCTGACGGCATTTATTTTAACAGGCAGAAAAGGCAATACGAGTCTGTTCTTCTTCACTCTCTTTCTCTCTCTCTCTCTCTCTGTCTTTTTTCGAACATTCGCACGGAAGTAAAAAATAATCAATTAAATTCATGCGTTTTCACTCGTACTGAGGTTTAATATGAGTTCAATGAAATTTCTAAAAAGCAAGGCTTTTCTCTCAGGCAAAACTTAAAAATCAGTTGAGTCCATGAAGCTGCGGGGCAATTGCTCTCAAAAATGTTTTCAAAAGTCAAAGTCTTGCATTCCTTAAGCTAGGTGAGTGGTAATGATTAGTACAACACTGAATTTTTCTTTTATTATAGACAGCATCCAATACAAGCTGGAGTAAACGACCTTGCTCATTTCTTCAGTGTCGTAAAGCATTACGTAGTATCACAATAATGAACAAAGATGTGTGTGTGTGTGTGTGTTTCAAATTTCAAATCTGTAGATTAAAGTTCGTGCTCTCCGTTAAACATTCATACACTGATATGTGTGCGATGTGTACAGACAGACACACAAACACACACATGTGCGAACATGCATCTACAAGTTTGACGCAGATTATGTTCCGACAATTGCGCCATTCTCTGTAATTATGGAATATAGTTTGCTAAAAACAAAAGTTAAAAAAAATCGTATCTTCTTATACTTTGTGCCGGGACGTACAGTAGTATGTTTTCGGTAAGACGCTTTCTGACCGTGCCGTTAGCAATACCGAATCAAGCAAGGGACGACTGGAGTAGTTCTCCCAATCCGCTCCCAGTGTTGATTTTTCCCTTTTTAAGCAGACGCAATCGCAAATAATAAAATATTACTTTGTATATTCTTGTACTATTTTGAAATTTGCAAAAATAGTTTTAATAAAAGTTGAATTATGCTGTGAATTTCGAAATAGAATACGATGCTGATCTAGTTTCAGTGGAAAGAAAATACAGTGAAAGCCTGTTATAACACGGGTATACGTGGACAAGGCGATAACCGCGTTATAGAAATACCCACAGTATATCCGAATATGAATGCCTAAGCCACAGCCTTAAGCCACTGACGATTGTTTGGGGGACACGATCGGACCCACGTTATATCCGATTTCGTGGTATAACCGACAGCATTATCAGGTCATCCCAGAAGTAATGTCGTTTTGCGCAAGCCCAACAGTAGTGAGTTTCCTGGTGCTCAGACTATGAGGGTGAGTATAAGAGTGATCACGCGAGCAGACCTTGAAGTCACTTGAGACCGCAAACGAGAGTTCTAGGTGCAGTCGCTGTGTACTTAAACCGCATAGGAAATGGCAGTGTCAGAAGACCACATTAGGCACATTATGGTGTATGAGTTCCACCATCGACATTCAGCGACGGTGGCAACACGAAACATCAATGCTGTATATGGGCTGGGAACCCTGGAGGTCAGGAAATGTCAACGGTGGTTCCAGAAATTTCGAGGGGGTGGGGGGACACCAGCCTCAAGGATATGCAGCGACCCGGATGGCCTACTGAGCTGGATAACGACGTGCTGAAAGCTGCAGTTGAGAGAAATCCGCAGGCAACAGTCGAGGAATTGGCCACACTTTTTCATTCAACCCATTCCACTGTTCATCGGCATCTGCAGGACCTCGGTTAAGTGTCGAAACTGGATAAGTGGGTACCCAATGATCTCACTCCACAACAGCTGTAACAGCGTGTGGACATTTGCACTTCTTTGCTCTCCCGTAAAAAAAAGGGGGAGCCGTTTTTGCACAGAATTGTCACGGGCTAAGAAAAATGGATTGTTTATCACAACATTAAGCGTAAACGGCAGTGTCTTCCTAAAGAAAATGTGCCTGCAGCAGTGGCGAAACCAGGACGTTTCCCACGAAAGGATTCGAGCTGCTGCCACCCAACAAAACCATTACAGGGAAAATCTACTGTCAGCAGTTGCAGCGTCTATGCACTTCTTTGCAGGATAAACGTCCAGCCATCGTGAATCGTAAAGGCGTTCTGCTGCAGAAGGACAACACAAAACCACACACAGCGAAAATGACCAGTGCCACGTTGCAGGACTTTGGATGGGAAAAACTTCCGCATCCAGCATATTCCCCTGACATCGCCCCATCCGACTACCACCTCTTTAGCAGCCTGCAGAACTATCTTGCTGGGACTACACTTCGAAATGTGGAGGAGGTACAGCAAACCCTTTCTGCATTCTTTGCATCGAAACCTATGGAATTCCACTTCAAAACCTTGTTAATCGATGGGAGAAGGTTGTAACTACTGGTGAAACTTATTAAATGGATTAAAACATCTATTCCAGGTGCGTTTTCCTTTCTTTTCTTCACTCGTTGACAAAACGACACTATTTTGGGGATTACCTGATATATCCGGCTTCCACTGTAAAAGCAAATTCGTACTAAGTTCTTCGGAACGCATTTCATGGAAGTGCTTAGGTTATTGTCTTTTAATGATTCATTTTAAGTAACAGAAAATCTGTTGGTGGAATAAAGAAATATTTCTCAAGTGAACCATCTGAAACTTGCATACAAAGAGGCTTTATTTGTCATCATAATAAAATATTCTCAACCCACTTCTGAGATCTGCTTCCTTTCAGAATCGCGGGGTATTCCTTCCATCGTCCATTCTGTGACGTACCTATCTCAGAGGAGAAGCACGTGTCAAAACGGTAGATTTGCAGCGACAAACTTCTTCGGTGTAGATAACTACGAAAGCATTCGGCTCCCGAGCTGATGAATAAGGGTTCGGTTCCCGCCCACGGCAGATGGCTTTTACACTATATTGGCGCCTGAACGTAAAATGAATTTCCTGGCCGTTGAATTCTTCGAAAAATGTGTGATGTTCGTCCCACACATCGTTTGGAATTAGTCAGAATTCGTTCTTCTACTGTAAGCTCTCTTTCAAACGTAGTTTGCCGATGCCGACTGACTCGGAAACCTACGACTCCGTCCTAGCCCTTTGTCAAGGGGGAGGGGGGGGGAGTGTATCTGACGTACATGCCTCAGAAGTGACGCACATGTCAAGACGGCAAAGTTGCGGCGACAAACTTCGTCGGTGCAGCTTGATTGGGAATGCATTCGTTTCCGGATCAAAAGGATGCGAGTTTAATTACCGCCACCGCCAAATGGCTTTTATGATATAATTCTCTACACCCCTCTAACTCCTGGTCAACAGCTGTGTTCTGATATCCCTGTTTCAGTCCCTCATTAGTCTAACTTTCGTACTTTCTTTCCTCGTGTGAGCTATATCATTCCGTTTGGACTTCCTTGGGGAAAAGGAGAGATATCTTCTAAGACTGAAGATTTCAAAAGGGCTACATGCTGAGAGCTTTCCCACGAAGAAAATGGCCAAATAAAGTTATTCAAACTACAGTAATTCATGAGGGGCGAGTGCTTTTTATGAAGCAGCCTCATATTCTCTTTGCCAGCAAAAAACAACTAAAACACATAATCCTTTTTCTTAAAAATATCAACAAAGCAGGAATATGATTAACTTATAAAATGATATGAATACTGCGCGCAATGTTACCAGTAGAATAATATTTGTATTACTGTACTGGAAAAGATTAAAGGGTACTTTCGCTTTCTGAGGTTTAAAAGCTTTTGGGGTGAGGGTGGGGGGTAATAAAAATGGTCATAAGTTTCTCATAGAGTAAAAAGTGGGAGTGGGAATAATGCTTGTCATAATCCAATGGCGACGTCACTCCAGAAGTCCCGTAGCTAAGTTTCTAACTTCATATGCAACCCGGCAAAAACACAAGTGTTAGGAAACTACTGTCCAGTAGTTTCCTGACGGGTCACTGCTGGCTGAAATATGCCGCTCACGGTACGGTAGCTGTCCGTCGGTAGTAGCGCCATCAGTTGGCAGCCATTGACGGCACTGCAGCATCGCCGTGAATTACAGGCCTCCAAGCAAGCGCTACTAGCGGCCCGTAGCTGGCAACAGAAGCAACCCCAACACGAGGGGGAAGCAGCGGTACTGCGCATGCACAGAAGCAACACGCACGCAGTCTCTCGTGGTACCAGTAGTTGAAGATGATGCCATTGCCATCGTGTTATTTAAGTGGATGTTAAGAAAAAAAAAAGCCATATGTAGAGAGGCGAATTAATTTCTTTATGAAATGCCACGTCGACGAAGATTTGCGTCAGAAGAAAATTATGTAAATAATTAATGAACTGTAAGAAATAGTCAGTTACTTTCATGTATTTATAGAAACACATTTCGTAGCAAAATTCCTGCGCTAACACACAAAGAATCGAGAATACAGACAGCCATGAAGCACACCCACTCCATTCCCATGAATAACAAGAAATAATTTCTGTATAATCTTTCGTTTTAACATACACTAAACCGTTTCAAACCAAATTCCCGGAAAGACATTTAAAAATCGTTATGTTGAAAAAAATAAGAATTATATGCGTACAAAGTTCATCAATTATTAAAAAAAGAAAAAGACAAAGCAACGCTATGTGGATATAATGTACTCATCCATGGGTTGAATACACAAGATTGGAGTAATTCGTTGCTAAAAATAACGACAAGTAAAATAAAGTATCTTCCTCCTGTATAAAAAATGTAGCTTCGGACCGTTTGGAAAAATAGGTAGAAAGTTAAAAATGTAACACAATGTGACATGAACGGGAAAAAATATTAATTAAACAATCGCCTTTCAAGACCACAAGGACAGCACATAACTTTGGAAAACGTCTTTAGGTTGGTACACTCGTTGAAAATGAGTGAAGTTCCCTTAAGGTAAATAAAAATAATCGTTACGTTGAAAAAATAAATTTATGAATCACATCAAACGGATGTTTATAAAAAATAACTGTTGTAAAATTAAAAACAGAACCCTTCGTTTCACGTCACGCAGAAAATAGGCTCACCTTCAAGCAAACGCTCGTGCTGGTAAACGAGTGTAGTGGCTAAAGCGTCCGCTTCGCAAACAGGTGGTTGTTGGTTCGATGCTACCCTGATCACAACGGGCGTTTTTCAAGATCTGAGGAGAAAATTTCTCCATCGTCGTGCTATCATGCAGAAATTTCGTTGAGAAATGGGTTCACGTGCACAACTTTCAGAGCCGCATGTGTCTGGTATCTTCAGCATAATTCTATAATAATACAGAATATTCTATTATAGAAATCGGTTGAAAATGTAGAGGATACCATACACATGCGGCTCTGAAAGTTGTACACTCGAACCCCTTTTGTAAGATAATTTTAAACACCATACTGCAGCTAATTACTGTCGTCAAAAAGACTGAAGCTATCTCAAATGAACAACCAGGAATTGACTTAAGAAAGATTAAGATTAAATTAAGCATAAAAACAGGAAAACTTGAAATGCGGGATGACCCGACGAACTGTCACTTAAAGCATCCCGTCGTTAACGAAATGTTTTAAACATATCATTAATAATTCAAAATGCAACACTATTACACAACCTTTAAACGGATGCTTCAAAGAGGGATTAATTAAATATAGAAGATAATCGTTAAAGAGACTAAGACGTTAAAGTTAATCATAGTCTTCAAATTACGTGAAACTTTTGATTCACTAATAATTTTCATAGATACACACTGGATACTTGTTTAATCCGAAGAAGCACTATTTAATAAGCTTTGTCGGAAAGTGTTCTGGTGATTCATAACAAACTTGAACGTCTCCGCGGAAGCGACAAATTCACCGCCTATTAACTTCACCTGTGTCGGAAACCGTTCTAATGATTATTAATGAGCATAGAGTCTTCAGGTAAAAGAGTAACTTAATGTTTTGATAAATTTCACTAGTGTGAGTTTATTAACGCTCGTTAAGGAGCTTGAAAGTCATCGAATAAAAGAGAAACTCAATCGAGATTTTTTCATCTACGTTAGTACAAGATCAACCGATTTTCATTTGGAGTGTTATCAGCTCAATCCAACATTCGTGAATGTAATTCAATGATTGTTTCAGGTCTCGAAAAAATAAAAATCGGTTCCAGACTTTTCTTCATAAGAAGAAAAATCTCCCAAGAATTTCTTTCTTTCCTATTTCCTGAGCAAATCGAAATGAAGGCAAAAATTTCACCCTCAATTCTTTGTATTTTAAATCTGCAGTAAAAACCTAACTAACATATCTTTTAAAGTAACTTATGAAGTGACCAATATCCTATAACCATCCCTAGTCCATAATAAAACAGATACCCGTATGAAGAATTGAACTCAAAAATTAACAATTGTAATTCAATACAATATTTTTAGGACAATGCATGGTAATTCAAAGTATCATCATAAACAACGTACGCAAAAGCCCCTCCTCCAGGGAAAAACTGCATCCCAAAACATTGAATTTGGTAATCCTGAATATTAATTTAAAGCAAAATTGTAAAATTTAGGGTCAGAACAAATTATTTGTACGAAATACCCTGAAATTTTCATTAGCTAAAACAAAAAACGATGTATAAAAGAAAGGAAGTCAAATTTAAATCTTTTTGATAACAAAACACATTAACTGGCTTTCTGTTATTTTGGACTTTCAGTTCTGATGCTTTTGGAAACAACAAATACAATTTTTTGAAAACTTACTATGTAATTAAAAGACATTGGAAAAAAATTACAGATTTCGTGTTTAATCTTTTTATGCTCTCTCGGCTTCTATAGGCGAACATATTTTAAAACAGTAATGCACAAAAAATTAAAGCAAAATTTACAATCTCCTTGCTTCCCTCTAAATTAAAAATTAGATAAAAAGTCAAGAACGTAACAAACAACAAAAGCCTAAACTAAAGTGATATAATTATTTGTTAAAAGTTATTTCATTTGATTTTCTTTTGTAGACTTATTTGTCTTTTTGTTTTGTTTTTTCAAATTTGAATGTATAAGGAAGCAGTTTCACACGTCAGTATCGAGCTAGAAGACCGTGACCTGAACTTAAAAAATGTTATAAAAGGTTAAGTTATTATCATTTTGTTTTCCTGCAAAGTAAACATTGCTAGAAATAAAGATACCTTTCCGTGCTTAATCAAATGGGATACTATTAAACTTAATTTCCGATCTTTATATATTTCATGAATATAAAAGATTTAGAAAAAAATCATGAAATCTGTTAAAAGTGCACAAAATGTAGTACATCTTTTATGTTGGATCCCATGACGCTTAAATGTGTCGAACTCGGTCAACACACAGCTTCAGAAAACAAAAATTAAAAATTACAAATGTATCGCTGCTCTCAAGTGCTTAACTAAATAGAAAGAACGAGCTTGTTCTGCAAGGAAAAGTAGAACTGCAGTGGTATAGAGCTTGAAAAAGTTGACTGAAGTTTTATGACATTACATACTGTATTTGTATGTAATGTCATAAAACTTCAGTCAACGTTTTCAAGCTCTACACCACTGTTTCAGACCCATGTTCGTCAAAGTAAATGACGTTACAAGAGTTATGATGAAACTAAAAATACAAAAAAAAACCAAAAAAAAACGTTAAAGTTAAATACGGTGTATTGCTGTTATTGACTCATAACTTTCAACAAATTTTAATGAAGTGAATGTTATCGAGAAACCTTCCTAGAGCCTTTTTTTTGGAAGTCCGTTTTCCGAAATTAAGCCACTATCTTGAGCTTAATTAGTTCCACTGGTACACCATTGAAACCATTCCAGGGCCAGGTAAAGTACCATCCTGTGTGCAGGAATGAAAAAGAAAAGAAATCAAAGATAGAATGCCCTTTCCAAGAGCTTAGTATCTAAACATAACAGTCATTCTCCAATAAGAAACTCCATCACGATTTTTCTCGATTTTATTACAGAAAATCATGCTTTCATATTGATCATAGCAAATCGGCAATGAACCCATAATGCACGCAAACAAAATTATTAAGAATGAAAGTGCAAAAATGATGTGTAGTTTTGAGGATTAAAAGCTGAAAAAGGAGGGCAAAACTTAAAATTTATTAAGGAATTTAATGCATTGATGAAATTATAAGAAAAAATAGGAGAAAAAGAAAATTAAATTAAAATGCAGAGCAGTAATAAGATGGAGAACTTACGGAAAATTAAATTGATGTGAAATGCTTTTAAAAGAAGTGAAGATTTATAAGTTAATGGGGAAAATCTAGAAAATGCCTCCTTTTATCTTGGACAACAGATATCAAACGAGATCTGTATCGAAGAGGAAATCAATAAGAGAATGAAGCTTTGCTGAAGAGCATTTTGAAGAAACAGTACAAATTTTAAGAGCAATTAATCATTATATCTGAAAAGAAAAGTTTTTAATCAATGCATCCTTACATTTTAAGACATACAGAGGCTGCGGACAATTCAAAGAAGAATGGAAAGATACATGCCTGGTGTCACCAAAAAAGAAAAGAAAAGGAACTCATGGATCAGGAAAACGACAAGATTGGATAACATTATAATAATCAAAGACCCACAAGTGGCAATGGGTTAGACATATTGTTACAGCTGACCACACCGTTTGTAACGTATACTCTAATACGAGTATAACTTTCCATTTTAGTTCCTGTCCCTATGTAAATTTGGTTCATGCTCCTTAAGTGTTTTTCACATATTACATTTTCCTTTCTCCCAAATGGCTTTTGGCAACGACAAATGTTATAGGAGATTGTGTGACGTATGTAAAAGGATGAGATAGGAAGGTTGTTTTTAAATATATGTTCGCTGGCTGACTGGCTTACGAGCATGTTATATGTTCAAATTCTGATGTTACGAGCTTCATTGATGCGTATATTGAAAGGTGCTTTATTATTATTGAAATGATTTCTTATGTGTTGAGCTAAATAAAAGGTTAACTGTATAGCTCGCTCTCTCTTGAAGATTTCTTGAAGTGATATTGCTGTGTTCAATTAAGGGCATTAATTGTTAAGGCTATCCAGGGTTCCAATTAAAACGAATCAAGCTTCACGTAATGTTAATGTTCTGGTTAAACTGTTATTTTCGCATATAGTTGCACGCTTAAACCTAAGAACGTTACAGGTTGGACAACTAAAATATTACCCTATATTCTGAGGGACAGGAAAGACGCAAAGTGGAGATGGGTATATGAAATTCGGAAGTATGCCTGAGTGACTTGGAAGAGACTGGCTTAAGACAGAAAGTTGTGGAAGAGATTTGGGAGACTTTTTTCCAGCAGTGGATTGAAATGGTTGATGATGATGAGGATGAATTCGATTTATCAAATCTCACTACATGAATAAAAAGTTTAAATCTTCCTCCCCTAAGATAGGAAAGAAAAAGAGATCGTTGCTATCATTTGGACGAGGTTAGTCCCGGTGTGAATAATTTAGATGTGAACTAAAGTAGCACTTAATATCAAGCTCCGCGCGCTGTGATGATGATTATAAAAAATACCGTATAAATAAAATGTTTTCTTATGAAACTTAATCGATAGCGTGAGAGTCATTGATTCAATAAAATTCATGCTAGTAGTCCAAATCAAGCAGTAGTAAGTAAGTCATCAAACGGATAATATAGCAGGGAATTGTTTTTTTTTTTTTTTTTTGTAAAAGCTGGGTTTTTTTTAAGTCACACGTCGCTCCATTGTTCCTCTGATGCCGGTAGAGGTACAATGTTTAGAATGCTGTACTAAATACGTTGAAGCAGAGTTTTTTTTTTTTTTTTATGCATTACCTCTTTATGAAAATTTTTAAGTATAGAAATGATAATATATATGCAAATTGTTGAAATGAAATTTTCTGTAATTGCATATATTTTTATAGAAATGAAATTTAGTTATTTTTCTGCTGAGTGGAGGTAAAGTGTTAAAACTCGTTAATCTTGTCGTGTTTCTTATTGAGAGTTCCTTCAAAAGGATGATAAAGTAAGATCAATTTTTAACATTTAGAAAATATAATCTAAATGGCATTATCTGCACATGTTACAGGTTCACGGAAGGTTGAGACTTCATATTTTTTAATGCTATCTTGCAAGTGCAGTGTCCTCGTGTCTGACAGAAAGTTGTATATAAGGTATTACAGATTCCCCTCTTATTCGAATATTCTGAAATGTACGTAACAAACCGAAAAACCGTTAGCAAAGATGTTTTTGATTTACCCTGATATTTCTAGTGCCAGTCAGGCTTATGTAGCGAAATATTACGCATAGGGCCGTAGCTAGGTGGGATATAGGGGTCTCAGCCCCCATTCGCAAGGCAAGCAAGCCCCCGCTGGAAAATGGACGTTATAAATTCTCTGAACTTTTATTTTAGTGGTTTATAAAAATTATGTCAGAGTTTCATTATAAGTATAAAAAATACTTTACCTATTTATTTGTGCATTGCACTTTTAAATAAAAAAGCAAACTTGAAATCATACAGCACGAACTATGGATATCTTAAAAGAAATCACTTCTGGAAGTGAATAAATGGGAATAGCTGCGCCAATTATTTACTGCCACATGGACACACGATTTATTGCAGCTGAAGGTCAAGAAAGAGAGAAATCGTTTTAGTTTTCCCTTTTTTTAGAGAAACGTAAAGTATAAAAGAACATCGTTAAAAAAAAAAAAAACAGAGAGAGAGAGAGAGGCGGAGGTGGAAGCATATTTGCTCATACGCATGAAACACTGTTCGCCACTTCCATGTTCTCAATTGCGTACAAAAAAGTGTTGTGGGAACGTTTAAGCTGAATGTATGTCTCCAGGGGATGTAATATAATGCAAAAGAGAAATCGTTGTGCGGGAGAGAGAGAAAGCTTTCAACTTCTTTCTGTTCATTGTTTTGGTGCCAGTAGGAGTAGTTTTGCGTTGTATGCGTGGGAGAAGTGTTTACTTTAGTAAATTTGAGTGCTTTTGGTTTTGGAGGGGGAAGGGAGATTCGGCTGTTGACCACGTTAAGAAGAGGCTACCTTTGAGTACCAGCAAAGAGGAATGCGCGGTTAAAGATGAAGAAGGAAGAGCCGAAATTTGGGATCAATAACTCCTCGATGCCGTTGCGTGCATCCACGAAAACATGCCAGAATGGTAAACTAAAAAAAAAAAAAAAATAGTTTTTCCATGCTAGTTGGGAGTTATTTTACCTCCAGCGATAATGACCCTGAAACTCAGCCATCGTCAAACCAATTCTTATAGTGTAATTTAGCTTTCTTTCTCCCTTCCCCCTTTTCATATTTTGAATTTCAGTTTGTTTTAAACTTTTCGGCTTCTGTATCAGTCGGTTAATATAGTTTGCCATTGAACACAGAGCCCCTTCCCCCAGATAATCTTTAGCCCCCACTGGTTCTGAGACCTACCGAAGGCCCTGAGTACGCATGATGTTTTTAATTCAACACGATTGTGTCAAATACAAGGACTATCACCAAAAATATTCCATTTAAGCTGAAAGACGATGTTCTACATTAAATCGAAAACGTGTCAGCTACCAATTTAAATACTTCATTTCGCTACATTTTTCTACAGTTAAATACTTGCTTAATTAACTTATAGCTACGATTTGGGTTTCATGATAAGAATGATATCATTATGAAGTTTTGAAAACTGAGAAATGAATTGGAATAAAAAACGAGTGAAAATAAAGCAAAACGCGAGCTGTGAGATATATTCAAGTGAGTAAAACACATGGGAAATAGTAAAATAATGGGGCGAATAACGTTAAAGAATTATATATTTCTTTCATTTTTTAGCAAGAATGAATGAATGAATCTCGAGTGATGATATACGCTTGTCCTAATTCTGTTGTTCCACCATAGTGTAGATATTTCTTCTTCCTCGAGAGGGGCTGTGAACCGCACGACTGACAAACGGATTCCGAAATCCAAGCACGTAATGGTCATCCAATAGCCAGGTGACACGGAAGTTACCAATCACGCCGGTGAAACCCATCATTTTCTGTGTCTGGTGTAGTGGAGACTGCTCTCTGATTTCCGAATTTGAGAGCTGGTCAGCTATACTCGGAAAACACAGTAGAATGAAATGTCTACCTAGTTCAAACAATTTGCTCAGAAAACCTAACCGTCTAGATCAAGACCAGTGTTACTCGAAAAAGAACGCATAACACAATGAATAAAATAGCGTTGCTGTCGTCCAATATACGGTTCTGCTCGTACAAGTGCTAATTTATTTGCTAATAACTGGCTTTCTCTCATATGCATCGCCTGAAAAGAAATAAATTAATTTTCGAAACATATACTAACAGATGGTGACCTGTTAAAAAAAATAACCTGAGAAAAAGCAATTAGACACAACTTTCAAAGAGTTGGGACTAGCGTAACTGAACACAAGCATTTTTTGGGGAAAATATTTGCTTTGTTAAAATGTTTAATGGGAAGTTAAAAGTTGTATCTCTCTTCATGATCCGTATACTTTAAAATGGGTACTTCAAAACAAATTAAAATGAGCAGAATAATCAATAAAGTCATAAGAGCAAATTAAAAAACAAAAATATTTTTTTACGTTAGTCTTTTAATCTCCAACGCATGTCCATCTCGCATCTTATTAGATTTTAAAATTAAAAATGAGAAGTTGTATGAAAACAATTATTGGGTGATGAGCTTCTCCAGTCTTTCATTATTTAGCAATTAAACTTGTTACGCCATAGGAACAAGCATGGAATTTCATAAGTCCGTTAAAGCACAAAATTTTAACGAGGTTTTAATGCAATGGACAAATGATTTACACAATCCTGGGAAAAGTGTTTAAAATACGGAAAAGGAGCGTAAAGGCACTTTTTTTTTTTTTTTTTTTTTTGCTGACTGTTTTTCAGCAGTTTTTAATTGGTACTTTCTAGGTAAGATTTTAGAAAGTACTTTACTAAAGCAATGTAACATTTGCTAATATTTAAAACAAATGTTTTCAAAAGATGCGTTTGAAAAATGTTCGAGGTGTGGAATGTCAGAGAAATCACGTATGTGGCCAAAAAAATTAAAGCAAAGATCTAGCAAGACGACACTTTTCCCATGAAAGGTAAACGTAGCTTATGTTAGCTTTCACGAAAAACTCTTAAAGCAGAAAATCTAGCCACATAGCTTCTGGGACGAAATGCTATTCTGTGAAAGCTAAAATAAATGAAATTCACATTTTTAAAAATATTTTGGTTTAAATCAAACACTGATACAGTGAATTCTACTTGCACTAGAATTGATGTCATTCAATGCCAGAAGGGGTCTCAAGGTCAATTATTCGTAAAAATCGAAAATTTTTATCGCGTAGCAAGGTTTGTTGATACAGGGGTCTCATGTAAGCATTTCTTTTTACATTTATAATTTTTGCTGGCCTTACGTTCAAAGGAAATGACAGTAAATAAAAAGTAGCTTCATAAATATTGTCTATGTTTTTGACATAAAAAAAAAACGCACTATAAGGAAATGTATGCAATAAGAAGAAACTTACCACACATGTAGTTCAAGTACTATTTATTCGTGGAATGTCGAAACAAATAAAATATTTACAGATTAAAAACGAGCAATGAGTATTTACATATGGAGATGGGTGTGAAATGGATATGAAAAATATTTAAAAATGCTGATGAGTGTGAATACGAAATATATATATTTTTTACAAATGGCAATGCGAATGTCTTTGATACAAATGCGTATTTACAAAAACCGGAGAGTGTGAACTTGAAGATATGCAAATTTACAGATGGTGGTGAGTGTGATCTCGAACAAACTGCGTTTGAGTTTCGGATATGCAGATCACCAGTTCGTTGCTAACAGTTGTAAGGCAGAAAAAAAGCCAAAAATATAATGCAGTGCGAGTTCGCAAATAACGGGGAAAGTGAGATGAATCATGTGACTTCAGGGTTAGTGTCCAAGGTCCGAGTTCTCGTGATATGAAGTAGGAGAGAAAGAAGTGATTTAATTTCTGAGCGCTTACATGAATGCGATGGTCGCGCGATTGGACAGTATAATGTGGCCTGTGTATAGGTCGTATGACCACCATGCTGGGCTATACATTCTGGGGTTACCACACATGTAGACAAATAGGTGGGAAAGAAGTGATTTCTTTCTAAAGGATTACATGAATACAGTGCTCGATGTGAAAGTATAATGTGACCTGAGTCATAAGTCGTAAGACCGTAATGCTGGGCTTGCCACACATGTAGGCAAGCAGGTGGGAAAGAAGTGATTTCATTTCTGGAGGATCACATGAATACAGTGGTCGAAAAGAAAGTGTAATGTGACCTGGGTCATAGGTCGTATGACCGCCATGCTGAGCTATACATTCTAGGCTTACATGTAGACAAGTAGGTGGGAAAGAAGTGATTTCATTTCTGTCGGATTACATGAATGCAATGGTCGAGGAGATAGTATAATGTGACCTGAGTTAGTAGGTCGTATGGCCGCCATGCTGGGCTATACATTCGGCAACGCAGCGTGGCATCCACTGGAAGAGTCTCCGAATAGTGTCCAGGTATCACTGACTATACGTCGTTGGCCTATGTCTACAATTCATCGACAATGCAAAAGGGTTGTGCAGAAGCGTTAAGTCGTCTCCCAATGACGTCCTACATGCTATGCATTCGAGAGAAATCTGGGTATCGCCTCGGCCAGGGCATCACCTGGACACCTTTTAAGCACTGTTTGCTGATATTGGTAGTGTGTGGAAGAGCTTTATCTTGTTGATACTGGTTGTCAGAGATGCCACGGAGATGAGGCAACAAAACGGGTCGCAGAACCTCATCTACATATAGTCGTGCTGTCATTGTACCTACTACGCGTACGAGCGGTCAACGGCTGTTGAAACTGATAGCGTCGCAAATCATCACATCAGGCTAGATTATCCCGGCGACCATGTCGCCTGCAGACCCTCAATCAGCGATCGTCGGAGCTGAGATAGAAGCGAGACTCGTCGCTGAAAACGACGCGCTTCCATTCGCCCCACAACACATATCTGGTTCGGCACCACTGCAGCATTGCACGACGATGTGCTGCGGAGACTGGCAGTCGTCGCAATGGCTGGCGAGGAGAGCTCAAAGCCGCCGCAGCCAATCCACTAGCCACAGTCCGTGTCGATACAGGGATGCCTTTCGCCACCGAGATCACTCCAATACAGCGGTTCACACACTCATCTATCATTTGATTGGTTTGTAACGTAAATTATTTACACAGTTCAATTGGCGACACAAACTCGGCAATTTGCATGGCGCTGCGACAAATACTGCCTCGGTGGCATTTTCTATATGTTTTAAAGTCCTGTTGCGCATTGAGAAAAAAATGTCTTCCCTGTTTTCATCAATACGGTAACTATTCCTTCCCTAATCCATTTTTTTTTGTTAGATTTATATTTAGGAAATTTCTTCATATTATTTTCATTTCTTTTTCACAACTATTTTCCTTTGAAGTTCATTTTAACATTTTGGATCTGTTAAAAGTCACTAATATGATTTTTTCTACATATTTGTGCCAATAAGATTCTTTCACTTCCGCCTCAAGCGTAACTATCATTTCGAATAAAAATAGTGCTATACTCGGAAATAAAATTAAGCCACCAGCGTATTGAAACACACAGAGTTAGATTTGCATTAGGAACACCAACCTAATAACGCATTGTTCCACATTTCTGTGCAATCACGGCTCGAAAACGCTTAGAAACAGATTCTATGAGGTGTCGAACATCCTCCATGCGTAATTTGGCCTATGTTTGCTGTATATATACACGGTAGAATCCCATTATTGTGACCACTAGCTAATATCCAAAGTAATCGCCCTGTGCAGCGTGGACAGCAGCTAGACAGGCTGGGAGTGACTCAATGAGGTTCTGGAAGGTGTTCACAGGTATGTGGAGCCATGCTGACTCCAGTGCATCTGACAGCTGCTGGAAGTTGCCTGGTGGAAGATCCATATATATATGGATCTTCCACCAGGCAACTTCCTCGAACAACACGATCGAGGATGCTCAAATGGGTTCAAGTCTGGGGAATTAGGGGACCAGGAAAGTACTTTGAAGTCTTCATCGTGCTCTTCCAAACACTCTCAGACACTTCTAGCTGTGTGACACGTCGCATTGTCGTGCTGGAAGGTCCCATCACACACCAGGGAAGACAATCAACATGTATGGGTGTACGTGGACTACAAGGATGGATTCATAACGAATTCGGTCCATAGTGCCTCCTACAGGTATGAGTGGACCCAGAGAATGGCACGAAAACATTCCTCAGACCAAAATCCTGCCCCCACCAACTTGTGTACTTCCGCAATGGTTGAAGAGTGTTTGTTCTCCGATGTTTTTTGCTTTATACGCCAACATCCATCAGTTCAATGAAGCAGAAAACGTTACTCATCGGAGTAGGCAATCCTTTGGCAATCAGCGGAGGCCCAGTTCCGATACTGCCATGCAAATGTAAGCCTTTTTTGCCGATGCACATTCGTTAGCATAGGTGCAGTGACCATCCGTCTGCATCGGAGCCCCATACGCAGCAGGGTTCGCTGAACTGTCGTCGTTTTAGACACACTTCCGGTAGCCTCCTGGTTCATTCGTCCATTGAGTTTCTCCACTGTAGCATGTCGATCGGCTCTCGTGCACCTTTGAAGCCGTCGTTCACCTCTCACATCAATGGCACGTGGTACTCCGCAGTTTCCACGTCTCTTATTCGCAACGGTGCCATTTCTCCAATCACGATATACTTTAATAACAGCAGCACTCGAACAGTTCACAAACTGCGCTGTTTCAGAAATACTGCCACCCTTGGCCTGAAAGCCGATAATCATCCCTTTTTGCAAATCTGATAAATTGTTCCTTTTATCCATGACAGCAACGAGTGATATCTTTTTAGATTGCCTACAGCACACTTTATATACCCTCCTGTCCAGCTCACGACAGGTGCCTTATGTCTTTGGCTACGCGCTGTTGACGCCAAAAGTAGGAGTTGATCACAATAACGTGACACGACTGTGTGTGTATATATATATTATATACTTAAGAGCAAAACTGAAGACTAAGGAAAACATTGTGTGTGTGTGTGTGTGTGTGTGCGGGTTTTAACTCTTACTTTTCTTTGTAACTTTGAGCGTCTTTTGGGGTACCTAGGAACAGAAGATGGCTAAGCTTGTTCCTTTTCTATGCGCTGTCTATGCACTGTTTTTTCAAAGTAGTTAAGTTCTTAATAACTAATTAATTATGCACTTAAAGCACTGCTGAAATACTTTGTACATATTGCAACTAACTGTTTAAGGTATATAACTTTCACAAAGTTTTCTTTAGTTAATTATTATCTTTAACTTATTCTCGTTTTCGTGCTGTCATAAGTTGTAGAGTAGGGGTTTTAGACTCAAGTTTTCTTTCAAAAATCTGTTCGTTATAAATTAACATTTCCTTTTTTAATTGCAATGTAAAATTTGGATTTCTTTTGCATTGTTTTTCAGGTTTAAATTCTCTCTCAAACGAACTTGGAATTTCGTTATAGCTGAAAATCATTTCTAATTATTATGTCACTCTCACAGCTTGAGTTCTCTTTAATCTTCTTCTCTCTGTTTAATAGTAACAGATGAAGAGCATGGGTCGGGCCATGAAGGTTAATGGATGCAAGCGAAATTGTTAACTAGTGCTAGGTCATGCTACTCTACGGAGGACATGACTTATATATATATTTTTTAAACTATTTTAGGTGGGAATGTTACTTGCATCTATGGCCTTGCAGAAACCCATTTCCAACTAGGTCTTTGTGGAAGTGAGAAAATGCAGAGTTTTTGCTGGTCCTTGATAAAGCCAAGGCTCAGTATTCTCGACACCTTCTACATTCAGTTGTTTTATTTTATTTTTTTATCTTTTCTCCTTTTACTCACACAGGTAGATACATAACCTTTTCTATGTTGTACTAGGTGTGAGTCAAAATTATATATGTATTTTTTTGCTTAGGTATCTTTTTTATAGAATATATTATATATATATATATATAAGAAAGCATATGTGTGTGTGTGTGTGTGTGTGTGTGTGCAGCGTGGACAGCAGCTACGCAGGCTGGGATTGACTCAAAAGGATCATCATCTATACAGTGTGCATGTATAGATGATGATTCTTTTCTAAGCAAATCAGCATTGCTCATAATTTTACAGATATCACAGAACATTCAGGCTTTCGAGTCGTTATACTCTATGTAGACAACAGTATTTTGTACACCTAGTCGAACAAAAACAAGGGCATTTATCAGCCGAATTCGGCCCACCTTTATCCGTTTTGTCTCCAGTGACTCTTCCACGTATGCTTTTCACGAGATTCCCGTAGGTCCGTACTGGAATGTTTTCCATTCATCCTGTAAAGTTTCAGCCACAGCTGCCGTAGAAGAAGATCTTCAGAGTTTCTAGCTCGTCCAGCGTATGTTCTAATGGATTTTGATCGGCACTTTGGCTGGCTATTCCAACACTTGGGCGTTCTTTTTCTCAGACTGGGGCTGGACAAACCCTACAGTGTGTTGAGGTGTTCGACCTTGTTGAAATAGGTTTTAAGTACAACCACAGCATAGTTAGTGAAGAATTGTTCAGAATATCTTCGTACCTGGCGGCTGTTAGGCAGGAGAGCACCAAAGAATCAAGTCGTTTCCAGCAGAAACAGTGTCACGCTATTACAGATGCTCCACCAAACTTGACTGTCGGGCCCATGCAGTCCTCCCGACGGCATTCCCCGGGAAAACGGCGTACCCAAAAGCTTCCATCCGAACAAAAGAGTGATTTGAGTGATTCTTCACTCCCAGAGTGAAGAATCACTCAGTAAAAAGAGTGAGAGAATTCTTCACTCCCAGAGTGAAGAATCACTCAACTCACTCTTTTTGCTCTTCACTCTGGGAGTGATTCTTTTCTAACTCTTTTTACTCTTCACTCTGGGAGTGATTCTTTTCTAACTCTTTTTACTCTTCACTCTGGTAGTGAAGAATCACTTAACTACCTCTTCCACTCATCTGTCTTTCACGGACGGCGAGCGAAGTCACCACTGCAGTCGTCATCTGGCATTGCCTGGGATAATATAGGGCTTCATAACAGCTGAACTCGCATAGTAACCATGGACATGTAATTCTCGTCAGGCTGGTGCAACTCCGCCTGCCAGGTCTGGGGCAGAGAACGTGCATGCCTTTATAAATAACTACAATAAGCTTCGTTTGGCACGATCACTCAGTTTGTGGGGTCTTATGGTGAGTGAGGCTTCGATACAGTTGCACTGTCTACTTTCCGTCGATGCAGAACATAAGCGACAATGGATTTTGGAAATCCCCGAAGAGCGGCAAAGCTATGCACTGATTGCTTGCCCAGGTGGCATCTAACCACCATCCCACTTTCAATGTGCGCCAGTTCAGCACGGTACAGAAGAATCACTTCCATTGCGGTCTGAAAAGTGTGCTAACGCTCCCCTTTATACACTGGCGTGCAAAAATTAAATACGAGACGGTTTTTCGAATGCAACGTTGTACAGAAAGGCTCCACGTCGACTCAAATCATACCATAAGATCCCCAAGATGTAAGAATATGGGACAAGTGAGCAAAACCGTCCAAACAAGGAATCCAAAGGATACAAAGGCACTTTATTGAAAAGGTAGCTTCGAGCCCAACTGGACAGAAGAGAGAAACGTCCATGTGACATCCGGCTGCCAAGAAAAATCCAGTCTTTAGTAGGGGATATGATCACCCCTGACTGTGTTGCAGGATTTACAACGTCTGTCCATGCTGAGGACGAGGTTGTCAAGGATATGTTGAGGCATCGCGGCCCATTCCTCTTGTAGCGCCAATCGCAGCTGCAGAATCGTTGCTGACGGCTGCTGACGTGCTGCCAAGCGTCTCCCGAGAAGGTCCCACACGTGCTTGATTGGATTTAGGTCCGGGGACCTTGCGGGGCAATCCATGCGTTGAATATCTTCACTCTCCAACAGCTCTGCGACAGCCACTGTGCGATGAGGTGTAGCGCTGTTTACGCCCATCTCCCACGTTATCCACCCATCTCCCACATGGTCTTCTTCTGAGTCTTTTCCTGTCCCTTGGAACTCCTTTTTCCACATGTGCGTTTAAATTTACAAAATAGTTTAAGAACTCAAAGAGCCACAACTCACAGCCATTCAAAACTAAACAGAAAAATAATCTGAAGCGTCTGCTCAAAGATTTAACAAGAACTTAATTTCAGCATCCTTAAGAGATAATTCTACGGGTAATGGGACATTGGAAAGAATTATTAAGAGGGTGGACAGTGAAATTTGATGAATTTTCAAGTTATAATGTTTCTACTTCATGTAGTTAATCATATATTGTTAAACATCTGCTATAAATTAATTCTTTAAGGAGTTATGAATGCAACAAAAAGAGTTTTCTTCGTGTCTGCGATTCTTAAAGCCAGTTATATATAAAAACAAAAATGTAAAAAAAAAACATTATACGATTAATTGCACTGCCGGACAATTGCTAAGGACGGATGACAATAGCAACGATAGCAACCATAAAATGGAAGGCAGGAAAATGTGGAAATTAGCATAAGTGCGGGATACAGTAAAACGTGTTGTGCGTATGCAAATTTTGGATTGCCGAACTTGTTCATGACGTCATAGCGCTGATAAGAGATATAAAGGATTTGACGCGTATTGACCGTTGTTGTACAAACGCAAAGTTGAAAGGGAAAGAATCAATTGACGAACTTGCAATTTTTAGTATGTCTTCCCGACATCACCTAGATGATTTTACGCGTGGCCGTATTATTGGCAAGATTGAAGAAGGGCGAAAAATAACAGATGTTGCCAGGGAGTTCGACGTCAGCCACAGTGTTGTTTCAAGACTTTGGAAATCGTTTCAAACAAATGGAGAGTGTAGCAAACGTTACGGGGGAGGTCGTGTTCGCAGTACGACACCTGCAGAAGATCGGTACATAGTGCTATCAACAAAAAGACACCGGCGCAGCACAGCTAGTGAGGTAGCAAATCAGTTTATGGCTGCTACTGGCAAGCTGATCTCCCGAAAAACTGTCACCAGACGTTTGCATGAAGGAGGACTATACGCCCGCCGTCCTGTTGTGTGCATCCCATTATCCAGACGTCACCGTACCGCCAGTTTGCAATGGTGCCATCAACATCGCAATTGGACTGATAACGACTGATCTGCTGTCCTCTTCTCAGATGAGAGTAGATACAGTCTATCGTCTGATTGTCGACGACAACTGATCTGGCGTGATAGTGGTACTGCATATTGTCCAGCAAACATACAGGAAAGGGACCGATATCCGACATGTAGTGTCATGGTATGGGCTGGCATCATGATCAATGGCCGTACGTCCCTCTATGTGCTTCCAACTGGGACTATGACTGGCCAACGATACAATAATGATGTTCTGCTACCTCATGTTCGCATGTTCCGTTTTGCTGTCGGTGATAGATTCATTTTCATGGACGACAATGCAACATGTCATCGAACAGTCGCTGTCCAGGAGATAGTCTTGAGAGCGAAGATATTCAACGCCTCGTATGGCCAGCACGTTCTCCAGATCTGAATCCCATTGAAAATGCGTGGGATGATTTGGGGAGGAGTCTTGCTGGTCGCCAATGCCCTCCAATAAACAAGGACACCCTCATCCGTGCACTGACAGAGGAATGGGATAAATTACCCCAACAGCTGCTTGATAATGTTGTGCAAAGCATGACACGACGTGTGGAATCTTGCATCGCCCTCCATGGTGGCCATATCCCGTATTGACATTTTACGCCGGAACGCCTGCAGACTGTAATTGGATTTTTTTCACGTTTACGTATTCTGCACAAAATGGCCTGTTTGTCCCTTGAACACGTTCCAAAGCCTTCTGGATTTCAGAGCACAATAAATTGTCTTTCTTGTAATGTCCTGGCATTCTGACATTATTTTATTTCACTTGGCATCCAACCACACTTACTTTTTTATGCGCTATATAGCCGTTTATGATCCGTCCTTAGCAATTGTCCAGCAGTGTATATTTGTTCCCTCGTTTGGAATGACGCAATAACAATGCTTCATTGCGTACCTCATCGCTGAATTCAAAAGCTAGCTCCTCCCCGCATTCTCAACATTAAATTTTGAGATTCATGTAAAATACTGGAGAAATGAAATAACAAAAAAGCTAAATATAATTTAATAATCCAAATGAGAAATTTGAAAATTCTCCGTTCAGACTTTTAGCATTCTTTAAGATATAATTTGCCGATTTCACAGTTTGGTTAATTTTAATCAACTCCATCTCTGCCTTCCATCCGAACCAAAGACAAAAATAATCTCACAACAATTCCACAAAACGGAAGAGAATTGTGTATGGGCTGAGACAAAAAGTGATCCCATCTGTATTCATGTCGTTTTCTCTCGAACAGTGGGATTTCTTTTTTATTTCTCTTTACTTGCTTATTTCTCAAGAAAACATGCATGGTAAACAATAGTAGTAATTCACATCCTGTGTTACAACAACAGCGGAAGGAAAATACAGATTATTCTTTTCTTGTTTAGTCCCCAAGAATCTCCAATAAAGAATTGTTTTTCCAAAGTGGAATGTTCACTCAACAGTAACGTATTTAGGTTACACCGATAATGGTTGAAAATTTACGACTCACTGATACAGTTGCAGGCAGTTTACTCTAAGAGTGCGGAAAATGAACTCAGAGTGCATTAACTCTTTTACCAAAAGGTAACAACTTCATAATGAATAAAATCTTCTTACTTTAAGAGCTTAATTTCCAACACATTTCTGAACACAGTTTTGAAACTTACGGAAGTTGAGAAACGATTGGATTTGCATTTAAGAACTTTGAATTGCTCTTTCAAAATATTTAACACCTGCAATGGGTAGCTTATGTGAAATTAAAACGTATTACTAACTCTAAAATTAAAAAAGAATATCTGTGTTAAGATACAAAAGTCAATACATGCTTACTGCTTTACTTTGAAAAAGTCGTTTTTATAACCCTTTTTCTAGAAACAGATTGATAAATTTGAACCAAGAGTGACACCACCTTGATGAAAAAAATTGCACATTACAAATCGTAATTTTATAAACAGAAAAAGTCTTGGTCATGCTTAAGCACACAACCGGAGTAAAATATTTTGATCACCCACCATATCTGACTTTTGGATCGTTTACGGCGCCCGGTGCATACGTATGAAGGTGAAGAGCGTTTGCAGCGCTACCTTATAACGAAGTAAATTTCTCCGTCATTTTTATCCGCTCCAGGATTCGAACCCGGGTCCACTCATTCCGGAATAAGTTGCTCTACCAATTGAGCTACGCGGACATTTTATTCTGACTCCTATTTGCCTTTATGTCCTGTGCGTCCTTCTGGCAGGTACGTCACATCTCCTGGTACGTTACATCATCTCCCCCCTTTTTTTTTTTTTTTTTTTTTTATTTATTTATTTATTTTTTTTTTTTTCGAAGTGCTGGAGAAGGGATTCTCTTATTTTTCCTATCTCGCGGTGTGGAAATAACATCACACCAATGCGAGATTTTGAACGGTCGGGTCATCCGGATAGTTCGGGCGCCATTATAACGAAGTAAATTTCTCCGTCATTTTTATCCGCGCCAGGATTCGAACCCGGGTCCACTCATTCCGGAATAAGTTGCTCTACCAATTGAGCTACGCGGACATTTTATTCTGATTCCTATTTGCCTTTATGTCGTGTGCGTCCTTCTGGCAGGTACGTCACATCTCCTGGTATGTTACAACCTGTAATCAGTGCAGTATCAGTTGGAGCTGAAACGGTGTTTGTATTTTGACTCCCTTGGAAAAGGGTATGATCATAGGAAGCAGCTCAAAGCTGGAAGTATAAGAAAAACGGCAAATTTTGTCGGCTGTTTACGAGCTGCCGTAGGTAAAGTATACAAAGAGTGGATGAAAAGAGGAGCAACGCACAACCGGTCGGCTGTTTACGAGATGTCGTAGTTAAAGTGTACCGAGATTGGATGGAAAGAGGCGCAATGCATAACCGGTAGGCTGTTTACGAGATGCCTTAGTTAAACTGTACCGAGAATGGATGAAAAGAGGCGCAACGCATAACCTGTCGGCTGTTCACGAGTTGCCGTAGTTAAAGTGTACCGAGATTGGATGGAAAGAGGCGCATCGCATAATCGGTGTATGGGTATTGGGCAGCCGCCGCTGCTTAGTTAAGACCTGGGTAGAGAGGCGGCCCGGCCGTATTGTTCGAAGCAGTAGGCGTGATACCTTGGCACATATGACCCTGGTCTGTAACCAGGAAGAAACAGAAGCGTATCCATAACTACAGCGCAGCAATTCTACCACCGTTTAGACCTACGGTGTAAACGAAAGGCCATGGCACATCATCGGCGACAAAGACTAGAGTTTGCTGGAAAACAAAGGGAGCGGACAGTGGAAGACTACAGTTTGCTAGAAAACAACGGGAGCGGACAGTGGAAGACTACAGTTTGCTAGAAAACAACGGAAGCGGACAATAGAAAACTTGATTCATCAAAGAATGCAACTTTCTTCCGGAAGAAAGTTGCATTTTCTGATGAATCATGTTTCCTATTGCATCGAGGAAATGTATGATAATCGGTAAGGCAAACAACTGTGGAGGAGATAGCACAAGGTACTGTGATTTAAAGGATGCAGGCAGGTGGCAGTAATGCTCCGGAAGGGGTTGTTTTCCTCGGACACTCTCAAACCCATGGTAGCTGTGGGTGGCCACCTGAACGCTTTTGCGTGTCTGTCGATCATTACATCAGATTCATCCGGCAGCCCCGGTGGTTCATTGGTTTAAGAGCTGGCTTCTGACCGTTTGTCCAGGAAGGGTCTGGGTTCAAATCCCCGTGAGGAATGGATATTGTGTCTCTTTCGCTTTTCTGGAACCAGTTACCCTAAAGTAGGGACGGGCGACTGCTTATAGCCAATTGAGTTGCCCCAACAACAACAACAACAAAAAAGTTGTTCATCCGTTTATGCTAACACTGTTGGAACACCCTTTCTCCGGACCGGAGAAGGGGTGTTTCAGAAGGACAACGTTCCTTGTCATAAGGCCTGTTTTGTCCAGCACTGCTTAGAAGAACACGAGGATGACTTTTATGTTCTTCTATTACCGACCATGTCGCCTGATATGAATCCAATCGAACATATTTGAGATCATATGGATCGGAAGCTGCGGCGTATGGACCGTCTGCCGTAGACACCGGACAAGCTACTGGCAGCATTTGTACGGACAGGGTGCAGCATATCAGTGGACGCCTTCTGGGACTTAGAGAGTCTATGCCTCGTCGCATGTCAGCAATGATGGTGGCCCACGGAGAGATTTAGCGATTTGTGTAGAGGATTTTACGAAGAGAGTGTCTGACGTCATGTCTTAAACAACTCTTAGAAGTAAGAAGGTAGGAGATTTGTGCTAGAGTGCCCGACAGGAAAGTCACACGGAAGCGAGGTAGAAAGAGGGAGGAAGACGCCCTTATTTAACACCCGGGGAGGGGTCCGACGGCTTAACGTGCCCATCCAACGCAGCGCGTGTATTGAGTGGACCGAGAGTTCGTATCTGCCTGCGATCGCCCTTTCCATGACAGCCAGAAGCTCTGCTCACAATGCCATCTACGGCATTCGGCTCACGCAGAATCTACAAACTATTATACGTAGTTGAAAATACTCCAAATACGTGGCGACAAGTAAATAAATAAATACATCGCTCTTAACCACGTTCAACGCACTCGGCTAGATATCGAGAGTTCTGTTGGTTCATTTCCCCAGCGGCGGCTGAAAAACAAATTTTCGGTTGCTCTGTGTTTCTAGAACGTGGTTAAGAGCGATGTATTTATTTATCTATTATACGTATATGCTCCCAGTCAACCTAAGAGTGAACCACTATGGAAAACGTAACACCTACCTTCGCTACAAAAAGCAGTCCTTAGCGAAAAGCAATAAAATTATTAATCATTTTTGTTTGCTCAGCAGTTTATCGGGAAAAATTGCTCTCTAAATTAAATTTTCAAAAAGTCAGAGCGCTTTTTACGCTTTCCAACCGTAGGTTGAAGAAGCGTAAATGCTCCAGCTTTGTCCGTCTGTCTGCCTGTCCGTCTGCACGAAAACTCGCGTAAAAACGGTTCGATTTTGATGAAATTTTAATATGAGGTAAGGGGACCACCTGTGGACGAACCCTATTGAAAATGGGTGAAATAGGGTCAAAGGTCAGGACAGAGGAGCGAGATCCATTCCATTGCCCTTATGCATCATAACTTAGGTAAAAATGCTTCGATTGCGACAAAACTTTAGTATGTTGTTCCGGAGGTATACTGAACCAATTGTGTTTAATATAATAAAAATGAGGTCATAGGTCAGGGCACAGGAGCGAGATTTATTCCACAGCCATTATCCTCATAACTTGAGTAATAACTTGAGTAATGATTTCTGGTATGTTGGAAAGCATATCATAATCAATGCATTGCATGATTTTACTAACTTGTTAGAAATAAATTTGATTTGAGAAGCTACTCAGAGAGCAAATGGTGGCCGACAGCTTGACAACAGCGGCTCAAATGGCATCCAGGTTAAATGTCGGTGGCCCAAATGGGGTCAGCGAGCAAATGGTACGTAGCACGCTACACAATCTGGGCTACGGGAGCTGATGCCCTGCTCGTGTGCCACTGCTGAGTTCTCGTCATCGGACATTACGACTCCCCTTGTGCCGGGAACAGCAAAACTGGACCTCTGCAGAAAGGCTCCGCTTAGTGTGATCAGATGAATCCAGTTTTCGGCTGTATAGAGCTGTCGAGAGGGTGCAAGTGTGGAGCAACAGCATGAGGCCATGGCCTCGCTGTGCCAGGTTGGCTCTGTTCAAGGCGGTGGTGGCTCTGTGATGGTTTGGGGAGCCTTCTCATGGGACACATTAGGTCCCTCAGCGAGATTGGAGAGGTTCTTAACCACTGCGGTCTACCAGCATGTATCCCCTACACGCTTTCATTGCCTTCATGCATCCTGTGGGAGATAGCATGTTTCAGCACGAAAATGTGCCACCCCACCGAGCAGCAAACCACGAGGAACACTCATCTGACTATGGAACCCTCCAGGGTCTCCCAAATTAAAACCCTATGGAATCTCTCTAGGATGCCGTGAAGTGGAACATGAGATCCATAGATCCTGGACCGAAGTCTTGGGCGGAGTTTGGATAATTCTGCAACAGACATGGTTGGCATTACTTCCGGAAACCCTCTGGCATCTGGAGAGTTGATGCCTTAGCGTGTACAGGCTGTTATTCGCGCTAGAGGAGAACCAATAAGTTATTAGGTAGGTATTTCTAATGTGCCCATTTAATGTATTTATCCGAATTTCTGCATAAGAATTGAATTACTCTGCCGGGAACAGTTTCTTCGTCCGAGCGAAGCTTTTCTAAACTGAAATTATTAAAAAAATTATCTTCGATCTACGATGAACCAAGACAGACTCGGGATTGGCTGTTTTTTTCATCGAATATGATATTGCCAGTTCTTTTGATAGTAATGAAATTTCTAGAAACTTTTCAGCTAAGGAAAATAATTAGAACGCAAGTGCTGTGCCGAATACTGCTGGCTTTTCCTTTAACTATAAAAGATGTGTAAAATTTTGAAATTTCAATCGCTTTTACGTTTTAGAGATTTCATTTAACAGTTTTCCTTTGTAAGATTTAATTTTGATATGTCCATAGCTGAAGCTGTGAATCGCTCTCAAAAACCTAATGTGTTCTTCAAGGCAACACCAAATAAAAAATAATTAAACATAATATTAGGGATCAAGAATAATTCTTTATTCATAAAATATACACCTTCAAGCCTCGGCGAGCAAACGTCAGTTGAGTGAATACTGAATGGCATTTCACCTGGCGACACTGAACAATGACGTAGGTGAAGGACCCACTGAGAAAATTTTCGCATGTAGGTCGAAGCAGCTCTGGATACGGCACTAGCGGGAGTACAAGGTAAAACAAAACGTGAAATTTTGAACAGATTTGACGAGATATTCTCAGCTATAACAGAGTCCACAAGGGTTTCTTTATGCGTGATCCAAGAACATGTAAAATAATCTAGCACGCCAACCAAAAAATTATGCGCCGAGCGGAAATTTTTCTTTTCTCTCTCGCAGCCTGTAAACTATGCACTTATTTTGATTTACTTCCCATTCGAAACCAATTAAACATCACGATTTACTTTTCCGATTCGATGAGTTTCACTTTTGAATTCTTTTGCATTCTTATTTTAGTCGGAAGTTTTATTTACTGATAGGAAATAAACCTCGGGATCAAATAGGCGTAAATCCTAAGTGAGACGAATGTGAGATCATTAAATCCCTTCAATGGTTCGAATAACCTGGAACTTACTTCTTTCATTAATTGATGGGAGAAAATTTTTACTTCACATGGAAAATTTAACATGAAATGCTTTAAAGCAATGAGGTGGATTTTTAGAAAAACGTTTAAACAACGGCAAAGTCAAGGACGTAATTATGGTTATTTGGAATTCGTGCACTTTCTTTGAGGTAAATACTAAGTATCATGAAATCTAGCTTGAGCGGCGCGCGTTGACCGAAATAGTGATTGTTGATGTTATTTGCAAGAGGGAGATGATAAAATATGCATACACTGAGATACCAGATTATTCGATCCACTCCACATGAATGACTCACTCGAAACCCGTTCGCGTTGTAGGCGGTATAAATCAAGCTTAGCGAATTTCACCCTTTAACCAGCTAGAACGAATTAACTCGGGGTTAACAAAATGGGCTGGAATCAGCTCGAACGAATATATTCGCTGCCTAAGAAGTGAACCGGCCGCAGCTGGAATGAGTGGAACTGCGCATCAGAAAGTGTTACTTTAACTTTGCTTTCCATTGGTTATTGTGAGAGATCACCAACACTATACCTTTCTGACTGATTAGCTGCAGATAAAAATGGCGACAAACCTGAGAAAGGAGAGAGCAAGACGTGTAATTGTTCCTACCCAGTGGCATGATATCCGTATCAGGGGGGACTAGCGCTTCTTCATCATGTCTTGGGCCATGGAGCAGAGAATAAAAGAAGAGAAGCTAGAGCTCATCACTAGTGATAGGTTTATTGTCGATACTGCGGAGATGAGAGAAGGAAAGGAATTGTTTGCCGTTGCTTTCGTAAAACCCAGCCGTTATGCGAACATTTCTGTTTCGGAAACATAGAAACTTTTGGGCACCATTTGGTTCAGGTTCATCTGCCGCTTAAAAGATTAAACGTTGCATGATAGATGGCGCCAGTTGTACTTTCTGGCCTTCCTCAAAAAGCCCGGGCGAAAGGCCATTTCCTTTCCAAATGGACTTTTATCTGGGCGTTTTACAGACAACGGTAGCAAGGGTTTTTCTTTCAATGGTGAAATGATGAGACGAGGGAAAATCTTCCAGCAAACTGCCATCATGTGGACGAATACAGCTACTGGATCAGAGGTATCAAAAGGAGACTTTTGAGAGTCGTCCAAATGAACAGACTGCCCATATGCGGCAAATCTCAGCAAAATTCAACACTGATATGCCAAGGAACATCTCCGAAAGCACCACGCACTGGATCACGTTGCTAATGGGCAACAACAGCCCACGACCATGTTGAGAGCCGATGTTGTCAGCGTAGAACACGAAACTACGCCTCCAGTGGGGGCGGAAGCATCGACATAGGACCGTTGCGAAGTCGAACAAGTAACCGGCACGGACGAATCAAGGTTCCTCCGGCATCATGCGGATGGCATGATCAGAATTTGAGGCCGTGGAGCTATCCTGTCAGGCGTCAACAATAGCTGCGGGCTGCCGATGTGGGGAATGTTTTCCTGGCACGCAATAAGCTACCTGATGCCCATCGAAGGGCATATGAACGCCACGGCGTGTCTTAACATCGTTACCAGTAAAATTGGTCCCTTCATAGCTACGTTTTTCTTCAAGCAGATGAAAACGCCCAGAAGGATAATAATAACCCCCGCTCACGAGACTTGTATCGTCATTGAATTATTTCAAGGATATGCCAACGAGTTTCCCCTTCAGTGGACTGTACAGTCCCCGGATTTAAATCCATCGAGAATCTCTGGGGTGTGGTGGAACTGGATGCGAGACTGTTTTTTTTTTTTTTTTTTTGATTGGAGGTTTAACGACCACCGTGAGCAACTCAATGGGCTATAAGCAGTCGCCCGTCCCTAATTTAGGGTCACTGGTTCCAAAGAAGGGAGAGAGCCAGTGCCGTAAGACAAACACAACATCCATGCCTCACCGGGATTCAAACCCGGGCCCGGTTCGGACGAATGCTCAGAGGCCAACGCTTAGACCACTGCGCCACAGGGACGGCACGAGACTGTTCAGCCGTCCAATTTGAGGCATCAGTGCGACTGAGTCATGTCCGCATGGTACATCAGTCTTGCACTACGCTTCCAGTATCTGATATGATCATGGCCCTACTTGGTACACATTACTATCTCAATTTATATTTAGCCCATGTGAGTAGACAGTTGCAAATCCCACCTTGTCCTAATCAAAAGAACTCGTGCAATATGAATAATCAAAATATTTCAAACATCTAGACAACACTAGGGACATCGGTAATGCTCTTCATTAAGGCTGCACCTCAAACCCCAATCCTCTATGGGGAGGAATTCTTGAACTGAACTGTTAGGGGTGGGACGCTATGTTTTCTAGTTAGTCTTGGTCGCAGAAATTGCAGCTAAGAGGAAAGCACACGATTTGGAATGTGCTTTCCTTCCGTCTTTCTCTCTCTCAAGAACAATACTTCAGCTTCAAAATGTAGTTTCCCTGATTTTTATTTCTCTGTTCGATAGCGGAAAACATGTGCATTACAAATATCCCTCCTTCCGTAGATCCCTCGGCTTGTTTGCCTTCCCATCAGCAGAAATTAATCTAACGGCCAATTAAAAAAAGAATTTCTTCTTTCTGGCCATTAACGGAAATCTAATTTCTACAAACAAACAGACAGATCAACTGACGAATTGCTGGACGGAAAATGATATGTCTTAATTTTTATGAACGTGTCCCATATCGAGCAAAAGTTTCCCAATGGGAGATTTTGAAGCGAATGTATCGTTTCTGCAGGAGGAGGAACAGACACATAAAAAATACTGCGTATGTGGCTGACTCTATCAGTTACAGAAGCAATTTCTTTCATCTCTTCTTTAACAGCGGAGGTTTTTCTGAGAATGGACAGACAGGTAGGCCGACGAATGTGGAGAAAAAAATCAGCAAATGAACATTTTAAGTATCGTTCTTGCAAAACAGAGACGGAACGATAGCACAACCCAAATTGCATGGTTTTCTCTAGACTAGACGATTATACATGTATAGTCCGTCCAACTAAAGAAGAACCACGGATATCTTTAAGATCTATGATATCTATGTTTCTTCTTTGGCTGGGCGGTCTGTAAGCACAATTCGGAAAAGAAATGAATTTGTCGGCAATGAATTGGTGCTCCATGGTCCGATTCACATGTGAAAAAAATATATATATAAAAAACAACATAAAAAGTGACAGGAGCGACGTGTATTGATTATTTAATGTTTATCCACATCCATGGGAAGTCGCAATCAGTTTTGAGCAGGTGTTGAATGTTGGCAAACACAATTAGAGGTCAAGTTGAACGGAAACCTCTGTTAACAATTGATTCTAGACTAACTATGTCTCGAAACATGCAAGTAAGTCAGCGACGCGAGATACGGAATGGTCGGTAAACACAATTTCAAACAACCTACTCCGTCTCACTTCTCCATATGTCCTTCGCATCGAAGACTGAGATCTGTACCTTTGTGCCCATGGACCCATTATGGACAATAGGAGATAAAGTTCCGAAATTTCATTGATAGAAGGCAGCAGGGATCAAATAATGAACTTTCAGCATAAGTGTGAAAAACATTTCCGGGTCGTATTCAGAGCTGAACCCCAAGATGAGGCAGGCCATTTGTTATTGCAGGTAACTGGCCTAGTTATAAATCGCGCCGCGTGGTGGCGATGTTTCCGATGCCGAACGCGTATCGTGAACACCTGCATTTTCCTGTTTCTGTAAATATTCCCATGTTTGTTGACAACGTGCACGTTTACACATTAGACCATGGTAGTTAGGAAGATAATAGAATGGCGAACAATCGGAAAGGCGAGACATTATTCCAAGGACTGTTAACGTGTTTGAACGGAGGTGGGGGTTGACTTTGGAGAGTTAAGTCTTCAATTTCTGCATGCCGGTGACGTGGCAATGAATATTCATGATCGAGACGAGTGTGTGTGCGTGTGTGCGCGCGCGAGGTGTATTGTTTGTCATTCATTGGCCGAGAATAGAAATTGAGCAGGTCGCGGTGTTTGCACTGCCAACATTCGATCGGTCTGTTCGGTTCTCGCTTCATCACATGTGATGGGAACAAATTTTCAGTAATTTTTTGAAGCGAGGAAATCGTTTAAGCCGCAGAAGAAATATAAATTGCTTTGAGAATTCCGCAAATAATGATTTAAAACGACACCTGTCGTTTCTAACTGCAATTGCTTGGAGAATTTGCAATTTATTGAAGTGTAAACAACTTTAGTTACATGCTTATGATGAAAAGTGGCAGATATTGCTTTGAGTTTGAGTTTAATAAGAGAAAGACAAATTTCTAATTGCAGGTGTGTGCCGTTAAATAAAAGTAAGCTTTTGCATCTCTTCTTTAAGTGAATAATTAGAAACTGCTGTACCTATCGGTATGCCCGTTGTCCTAAGAGAATTACACACATACACACACATGCCCAAGACTCCGTTCATATATGAGTGTTAACAGGGGTGCCGACTTCACCAAATTATTGGGGGAGGGGCAAGTCTCTTCCATTGTCAGGAGGAATATAAAAAAAAAACGGGCAAAAAGATAAACTACTAGTTTCGACGAGTATTTTAAAACGCATTTGTAATTGCTCATCAGCAAATAAACAAGGTAACAGAAATATCCTTTTGCTGAATATTAATATTTTAAAAAATGAAATTCAGGCTGTGATTTTATAAAAACATCCAGAAATTTTATTTCCAAACGTTCATAAAAAAAATGTGAAAAAGTAGCGGGGTTACTCAAACAAAGAACAATATGCGCAAATATACAATAGATAAATAAAGGCACTAGAGATTATGCGTTTCTCTATTTTTATTTATTTTATTCTTGGTATTTGTTTTAAACATTTGCCACATATTACGAGAACATGTCAAACACAATACGGGGCTGGCAATCCAATTTCTTATCAAATGAGCAATGCTGAATATGAGAAAAAAGTTTTTACTTATTTTGTCATTTATTCATTATTTTGGAAGCAAATCGCTTTGGCCTCATAAAGTGGAGCGTGGTCCACCTTATGAGGCCAAAGCGATTATTTAATTAAACAGGCCGAAAAATATTGGGTGGGTACTGCCTCCCAAAAAACTATTGGAGGGGAAAATTCACCTTATCCCCCCCCCCACCTCCCGCTGATAGTCGGCGCTTATGAGTGTTAACTAGGTTGTATTGTATTGAGTAGTGTAAGAGCTAAAACACTCAGAAAGATGTAACGTACCAGGAGATGTGACGTACCTGCCAGAAGGATGCACACGGCATAAAGGCAGATAGGAATCAGAATAAAACGTCCGCGTTTTATTCTGATTCGTAGAGTGACTTATTCCGGAATGAGCGGATCCGGGTTCGAATCCTGGCGTGGACAGAAATGACGGAGAAATTTACTTCGTTATACAGAAACCGGGAGATCTGGATTTCATGCACGGACTGGGCCGCCGGGATTTCGGGAGAATTCCTTGTGGGCCGCCAAATTCTGGGCCAGTGGGCCTTACGCTAGCTCAAGAAAAAAAGTAAATGCATACTTGCACTCTAATATTTTTGTACAAGAAAAGCAAGTAATACTAAAATGATAAAGTTCAGCTACCACTTTAAAGGCTTAAAAAAAAAAAAAAAAACCTACCCAGCAAATGTTCTGTTGAACTAAATTCTGTTTTGGTACATCCCCTTCCCGTTTCTTGAATTTCTAATTTAAGCGCCGTCCCTTTGGGCATTACCTCAATCCGCTTTTGCCAGTTGCAGTTGAATATCAATGCAATCTAAAAATTTATTATGTATGTTGTTGCATTATTGAGGTTCACCTACGGTAAAATTTTTGGGTTGCTGCTTCTTATAAGTACATTCTCGTTTGTTTTTTTTGTTTTTTTTCGTACGAGATCTGCCTCTGATTTACTGTACTTTTTGGGTCGTCCAGTTTCACGAATTCTTAAACTGCAGTTTCGGGAAGTCTGTTTTAGCTAAAGCTACACGATTTTTTTCCAGTTGAAACTAATTAAATTAAAATTAATTTTCACTTTCTTTGATTTCTCTCACTTTTATAATTTGGTACCAAAATTCTGGCAATTTTCTTAAGACATATTTTTTTCTTTTTTTAAGTTACTTTATTAAGTCTTGAAAAAGGAATTAATTTGTGGCACGTTGGATTTCCGTTCAAGCGAAGGAATTATTACAAATTCTGAATTCAATTTTCGCAATAAATTTCATGAAATTCATAAGAATGGAAAAATGTCTTCAACAGTATCTCTCAGAGAATGCCTGTTGTTTGTCAGCAACGGAAGTAATTGTTTTATTCCATTAAATTTTACTAGAGAACTGCGGTGTGCCCGGAAAAAATTAGCAAAATGTGGTTAACTGTTATTGCCTTAAAACGAAAAACCTCAATGATTCGTAAACTTTTACGGAAGTAATTGTTTTCTTCCATTAAATTTTACTAGAGAGCTGCTGTGTGCCCAGAAAAAATTAGTAAAATGTGGTTAAATGTTATTGCCTTAATATGAAAAACCTCAATGATTCGCAAACTTGTGTTGAAAAGATGTTCAAACAGTTAACGGTGATACTGACATAATGTTTCCGGGGTTTTTTGGAGAAGAGGGCGGAGGAGGGTTACTCGATAAATTTCCCAATTGTGGGCCACTCAAAATCAACTTCCAGGGCCGTTTATGAATCGCCAGTCCTCCGCCACTGCTGGATTCAGATTCGTTTCTCCTTCTATTAATATCACGGTATAACTTTCAAGTTTTCCCAGAAGTCTTTTCAAGGCCAGGAGCCAAGCTTGTCATTTCTGTGTTAAAATTTAATGATCTAAACATATTGAGAGAGTGAATACCAGGTTCTTCCGTGGAAGACCTGTATCCGGGAGCCCGATGAGGAGACATCGGTGCTTTTGTTTTATTTTCTTTTCCGGTTCTTTTCCTGTTCTGGATTCAGAACACCGTAACTTTTTGAATATCCGATGCTGCCTGGAAACGCAAAAGTACCCCTTGGCACAAATTTTGAACCACTGACTTATGGGAAAAAATTATGTGTTAGAACATTAGCACCGCGAGGGATTTCACTGGAGTGAAAGCTAATTTTAACTTCGGAAATAACGATTTATGGAAAACGCTTACAAAAGAAAGCTATACAAGTATCCCACTGTCCCTACGAGTTTTATCGAACGTTGTACCGCAATGCTTTGTTTATTCGCTTAAAACCTTCTCTCTTTTCAGCGCGATGAAGCAAGACGTCCTTCATTTTGTCGTTTGTATACGAATATTTTTACATAATATTTCGCTTATTAAGAGTTTGGGAAACTACGTACTTCACTCATCACCGTAATAATGCCTATTCCTTTTTGGGGCTACATCTGAGACCAATAGATAGACCAACTGGAAGAATCATACCTCTGCTTGAGGTCAGTTTTCGGTTCACTGCAAAAAGACTGTCTGCTTTAGAAATGCTCAGTGACTGGACATTTTTTTGTAGAAGAAACCGAAACAATAAAATCCCATTTTGAAAGTTCCTATGGCATTCCACTAAATCAATATCTTCAATGTCACACTGGTCTACTAAAAAAGGCAGGAAACTATGCACGAATAACAAATACTTGCCGTTCAAGGAATTTATCAAACCTTATTTCATTGAATGCTAATGCTAAAGATAAATGTTTCCAAATACAGGGTGTTTCACTAGGCAATCCCCCAACGAACCAAATATTGTTTTCTTCCCACTCTACATAGAAGCACAACGTTTGGTTTACAAGTGACCTTGGTAATTGAGAAATGCGCAGGAGTGATTTTCCTGATAAGGCAATGATTCATTGTGACGTCACCACCCCAGATGGCTGCGCACGCGAATTCTGTCCGGAGTAAATCTACATGTTTTACTGTGTCGTTGAACGTCGTTCAGGATGGCTGTGTATACCGTTGGTGTTTATTGTGAAAAGTTATTGGATAACAAAGTCTATAAGAGTGACACATCGTGAATCCCTGGAGAAGTTTGGGGAAGAAAACAGCAGACAAACGTTACAGCAGACAAACGTTACATCACCAGGTTAGCGAAGAAATTTGAAACCACGGCAGTGTTTTGAACCAATACAGTAGCAGACGTCCTCCTTTAGCGGAAGAAAAAATCGAACAGCTGAACCGCATGCTGCTGGCATCACCGAAGAAGCCACTACGACATTTATCACGAGAAACTGGATATTCTGTTTCCACCTGTCAAAGAGCCGCAAAAAAAGCGTTGCTTCATACATACCATGTGACAGCTGTGTAAGAGTTGCAAGAACCCGATCTTGAAAAAGCGTTTGCTTTATTGTTACTAATTCCTGGTATTTTTACTCGCAATTCCGAACAGTTTAGATTTCACGTGGTTCACGGACGAAGCACGCTTTCATTTGAACGGGTTTGTCAATTCCCAAAAGTACCGCAATTGAGCTACAGGTAATCCACATGAATTATACGAAACCTAATTACATCCTGCTAAAGTCGGTATTTGGTGTGCTATGTCCGGATCCAGAATAATTGGATCCGTTTTCTTCAGGAGCGTAGTAAACTCGGCGTCATAAAGATATATTTTCAGACATTTTGTGGACAAATAACATCGATTTTACAGCGGGTACTTTCAACAGGATGGAGCGACATGACACACGTCCCGTGTGAGCATGAGTGAAATTTCCTCTTCCTTCGGTGACCGAGTGATCTCCAAATGACTGTGGCCACCTCGTTCACCCGATTTGACTCCTCCCGATTTTATCTTATAGGAATATTTGAAGTATCGTACTTACAACAATAAGCCTCCCACGTTAGAAGACTTAGAAAGTAACATCAGTGCAGCAATCCGGACTATTGATGAATACTGGCTGCGGAGTACCTTTGATAATATGCCTCGTCGCGTTCGAGTGTGTTTCGATGTCGGTGGAGAACATTTCCGCATTTATTGTGAATGATGCTACATTTCCACGAGCTAAGGTACGTTCTAAACCATATATCATGTTTCTAAGTAAAGTGTGTTGCAAAATATGACTGATTCTTTGTGAGGACTACCTAGTGAAACACCCTGTATTAATGGATTTTGAGTGCACTTGTTCTTTCCTCCTAAAAGTCGGTTAAATAACAGAGATTTTCACTTGTGCTGAATAATACAAAAGCAAAGACGAATACTTTTTTTCTGATAAATTAAAAAAGGCAGTTTTTAATAGACTGAATTATTGATAAGCTGCAGTAGAAGCAGTATCTATAAGGAATTACTAATTAGTTTGGGATAAAAATATTTCGCGCAGTTATATTTCTTCTTTTGTTTTCCTTTCTTCCGTCTGCTTTTATTTTATTTTATTTTTCTTTATTTCAGGATAATATTATTTTTCCTCTTTAGAAGAAATTTAGACTATTAAAAGTAATAACAAGTACGGGGGAGGGGATTCTCTGTCTTGAAGTAATGATCGTTCCGCAAATACTAAATATAATGCTTTCTTTTTCTTTAAATCATGAAATCAGGGGCTAAATATTACTTCATTCTGTTACTTTTTCAGACACCCGAGGACTTGTGCTTTTAGTTTAATGTTACTTTTTTTCCCACTGTGATGCGTACTTTATGCTAAAATCATCGAATCAAAAAACAACGAAGCTCTCGCAAAGGGAGTTATATGTTTTTAAATGAAAGTAAAACTTGATTTTATCTTAAGTAGCACTTGAATTAATGCCAGAATTTGGGATTATAAGGAAAGACAATGCTATGTAGTGGTGATTGGCCTGTCAAGTACTTTGAAGTTCCCGTTCTTCAGGAAAACTGTCCGTAAAACTACGTGCTTAAAAAAAAAAGACACGAAAAGGCAAGAAAAAAAATGCTGCGCGAAGCAATGCTGATCATTCCTCTCACATTTTCTCAGGTGTAATCACATACAACAGTCAGTTAAGGTGCAAAAAATAAACGCTGTGAGTACAAAAATGGCGATTTTGCTATCCTTTGAAACATCATGCGTATTTAGAATAACAGGTTTAGTAACGGGTCACACAAATCAGATCTGTGAACCATTTTTACTAAACAGATTACTGCTTTAAACGGTGTTTGGCTCAACAGCAGTCAGAAACAGTTTAGGCTAGTATGGATGGAGCTGTTTGGCTCAATAGCAGTCAGATACAGTTAAGGCTATAAAGGGAATGTAGCTGCTGAGCTCATCAGCAATCAGAAACGGTTAAGGTTAGATGGGGTGGAGCTCTTTGGCTCAACAGCAGTCAGAAACAGTTAAGGCTAGAGGGGATGGAGCTGCTGATCTCAACAGCAATCAGAAACGGTTAAGGCTAGAATGGATGGAAATGTTTGGCTCAACAGCAATCTGAAACAGTTAAGGGAAGAATGGATGGAGCTCTTTGGCTCAACAGCATGCAGAAAAAGTTAAGGCTAGAGGAGATTGAGCTGCTGGGATCAACAGCAATCAGAAACAGTTAAGGATAGAAGTGATGAAGCTGTTTGGCTCAGTTGTGCTGCGTGGTCATTTTGCTGTTGTCTTTTTGAAAAAATGATATTGGTGTAAACCCATGAAAATTTACTTTTCGTGGTTATAAAAATTACTTTGATGACGTGATTATAAAAATTACAAGTATGCCATTTTATTTTTTCATGTACTGAATTTCTCTTTTTAAGGAAAAATAGGTGAAACTACGTGAACAATACACAACTAAAAACAAACGTTGATTTCTCACGATGGAACGGTTGTGTCGGTAATTCCCTGGCGCATATAGTCACAAGCAGAGCCCATTTAAGAAGACAGGGGGCCCGGGGGTTAGGCAGTATTTTGGGACCCCATTATTAGTGCACATCTAGGATTTCTTTATGGGTGGCCAAATGAAAATAACCAGGAGAAAACATTCTCAAAATAAAATGAGGAAGCCATAGAAAAATGTCCCGGCCATATTGAAGTGTGTGTATCCCATGATTCATGGACGAATTAGTGTTAGCTAGAAAATATAAAAATGCATGGTTAAAAAATGGACACCAGTTCAGTTCTGCTTTAAACACCCCCATCCCCAGAGTTCAGCTTGTTGAAATTATGTCCAAGTAGTGGACAAAATAGTATGATCCAAATATCACGATTCGAACGAATTCTTAATGTATGAAAATTTCCCCCAATTACAGGTATGTACAAATCATCTGTAGTGCTTTCAAAAGATTTGAGGATGGAATGGGGGCGACTATACTTTTCTCGGACTCCTAAAACGGGGGAAAGAAATAGAAAAAAAATTAAAAGACAGTTTCTTATAGTTTTTGCTGTGCTATCTAAAAAAAAAACTGTAGAACTCTGTCAATTTTTCAATCATCCTGCATAATTCTGGGGCCCCTTGCTGTAGCGGAACCCAGTGCTGTAGCCCCTCTACCCCCTACTTAAATGGACTCTGGCCACAAGGTTTATTGATTCAAAGGCAAGAAGAGACATTCCTCCCCTACTTTTCAAAGAAACGCATAATTTCTAAAAGCAAAGCTAAATAAGTAGCGAGTAGTTGTGAAACAGTGAAGAATGCAAGCGAAATTGCCCTAAAACACAAAAGTAAAATTAAGTTGACACGAGTTACTGCTGTGAAACTTCCATGAAGTTAATTTCGCACAGGGAAAGCTTTACTGACAATCGATAATCAGCGTAATTTAAAAGAAAAATTCTATTTCCTTCGTCTTCACGTATACGAAAAAATAATTTATGCACTTCAACATTTAACAGCACAGCTTTATTATTTTACCCAGGAAAAAAGCAGCAGTTAGCAAAACATGTTCACAAAGCTTTGAAATTAGTTTAAAAAACTTCCAATCAAAATAAAAAATTAAAAAACACTTTTGTTTCAAATATTTTACACTTCGTTTTTTTATCTTCCCCCCAAACGTGTTTTTCTCATCATCCGGAATTTCCTATGTAAATCATAGTTGAAACTTTCTTTCTAGGATGAAGAAACTATTTTTTTTATTTTATGCTTTTGTTTTAAACATTTGCGAAAATATCCTCTGTATAATGAAATAGATCAACCAAGAATGAAAAAATAACTAGCTATATATGTTCATGAGTATCATAGTTTATAAGTCTGTATAGAATTCCCACCTAATTATGGTCCCGGGAAAATGAACACCTCCGCCTTGGTGGATAAATGGTACGAAGAGTTGTCCTCTGATCATTCGTATGAGGTGGGTCCGGGTTCGAACCCCGCATGAGACGTAGATGGTGGGATTGTTTTATAATACTAACTGTCTTCCCTCACTGGAACAAGCAGTCCCAAATTAGAGTGGGGTGAATGTTATAACCCATTCAGTTGCTCACGATGGTCGTTAACCCCCTACCCTCAAAAAAAAAAAAAAAAAAAAAAAATAACGTTACTTGCAGTATAAGCGAAATAGCATCTGCAGGCTTCAACTACGTTTATGAAATGTAGAAACAGATGAAATCAATGTAAAACTCTGAAATATAGGATAGGTTAATAACACATTTTGCGAATATTGAATTAATTCACATACTTTAAATCAGTTCCCGTCGGAGAGATGCGTTTGTAAAATTTACTAAAATGGGAGAAAGGGTAATTAAATTGCTGTGCTTATACGTATATTCAATGCATGTACGAGTGTGTGTACACCATAGTTGCAAACGGGTCAAAAATTTTAGACCCGGATCCAATCCGGACCCGGGGGTCACATAATTTGACCCAATCCGGACCCAGGGATCACATAATGGGACCCGACCCGGTTCTGTTACTGACCGGGACCCAACCCGGGTAAATCTGCTTTGAATTATGATATACTGTATATACACTGCCGGACAATTGCTAAGGACGGATGACAATAGCAACGATAGCAACCATAAAATGGAAGGCAGGAAAATGTGGAAATTAGCATAAGTGCGGGATACAGTAAGACGTGTTGTGCGTATGCAAATTTTGGATTGACGAACTTGTTCGTGACGTCATAGCTCTGATAAGAGATATAAAGGATTTGACGCGTATTGACCGTTGTTGTTCGAACGCAAAGTTGAAAGGGAAAGAATCAATTGACGAACTTGCAATTTTCAGTATGTCTTTCCGACATCACCTAGATGATTTTACGCGTGGCCGTATTATTGGCAAGATTGAAGAAGGGCGAAAAATAACAGATGTTGCCAGGGAGTTCGACGTCAGCCACAGTGTTGTTTCAAGGCTTTGTAAATCATTCCAAACAAATGGAGAGTGTAGCAAACGTCACGGAGGAGGTCGTGTTTGCAGTACGACACCTGCAGAAGACCGGTACATAGTGCTATCAACAAAAAGACACCGGCGCAGAACAGCTAGTGAGGTAGCAAATCAGTTTATGGCTGCTACAGGCAAGCGGATCTCCCGAAAAACTGTCGCCAGACGTTTGCATGAAGGAGGACTATACGCCCGCCGTCCTGTTGTGTGCATCCCGTTGTCCAGACGTCACCGTACCGCCCGTTTGCAATGGTGCCATCAACATCGCAATTGGACTGATAACGACTGGTCTGCTGTCCTCTTCTCAGATGAGAGTAGATACAGTCTATCGTCTGATTGTCGACGACAACTGATCTGGCGTGATAGTGGTACTGCATATTGTCCAGCAAACATACAGGAAAGGGACCGATATCCGACATGTAGTGTCATGGTATGGGCTGGCATCATGATCAATTGCCGTACGTCCCTCTATGTGCTTCCAACTGGGACTATGACTGGCCAACGATACATTAATGATGTTCTGCTACCTCATGTTCGCATGTTCCGTGGTGCTGTCGGTGATAGATTCATTTTCATGGACGACAACGCAACATGTCATGGAACAGTCGCTGTCCAGGATAGTCTTGAGAGCGAGGATATTCAACGCCTCGTATGGCCAGCACGTTCTCCAGATCTGAATCCCATTGAAAATGTGTGGGATGCTTTGGGGAGGAGTCTTGTTGGTCGCCAATGCCCTCCAATAAACAAGGACACCCTCATCCGTGCACCGACAGAGGAATGAGATAAATTACCCCAACAGCTGCTTGATAATGTTGTGCAAAGCATGACACGACGTGTGGAATCTTGCATCGCCCTCCATGGTGGCCACATCCCGTATTGACATCTTACGCCGGAACGCCTGCGGACGGTAATTGCATTTTTTTCACGTTTACGTATTCTGCACAAAATCGCCTGTTTGTCCCTTGAACACGTTCCAAAGCCTTCTGGATTTCAGAGCACAATAAATTGTCTTTCTTGTAATGTCCTGGCATTCTGACATTATTTTATTTCACTTGGCATCCAACCACACGTACTTTTTTATGCGCTATATAGCCGTTTATGATCCGTCCTTAGCAATTGTCCAGCAGTGTATATGCAGGGCGTTCAAAAAGTCTCCCTACAGTCGGTATCTTATGTAATATTATATGGAAATCCAACAAATGTATGTATTATGGAACGTATAATTTACTCACTTTCTTACAAAAAGTATTGAAACGATCGTTCTTCATTTGCAAGACATAACCTAACTGTTTTACACATGTTTTCAAACATCTGCGAGAGTCAACATGTCCCTCCGCAGTGATGTTAAAAGGCTGTTCCACTTCATTCTGATGGCGCTGCTGTCAAAATTTTTGAATTAAGTAACTTGTTATATTCCCAAACAGAAATCATCGCTCTTTCCACGTTAATAAGTGAGTCTCGGAAAAATTCACAACGGTCGCCACCGGGAACCCTGGGTTTGATTCCCGGTGGCGGCCGATGAGAATTTTTCCGAGACTCACTTATTAACGTGGAAAGAGCGATGATTTCTGTTTGGCGCTCCTGATCCACGTCGAGTGTTTGAATTAATTAATTAACTTGTTGTACGTTTAATTTGAGTTTTTGTTGTTTTCCTGACAGCATATCAAACTTCAGAATATGTTTCACAGCACCACCAATTTTTACAAGCTTACGATGAGTTCAAAGCTTTCCAAATGTGGATGTTGTTTTCATCATTGCCACTATTCTATGAAAATTGATTTCTATAGTTTAGATACACATGTTTTTTCAATTTAATAAATAACTGGCTAGATATTTTAATGCACTTTGACATATTAGTCACATTTTTTTTTTTTTTTTTTTTTGCGTGTGTGAGTTATTTCAAGTTCAGTTTATCTTCCGTTCATCCAACCTCAAGGAACTGCTGTTTCATTTCATGATAACTATGTGGCCGTGGTCCTAATAAAGTTACCAGGTACCGTGTAATGTGTACAATCAGTAATATATTCCGTGAAATGTATGCATCAGAATCGTTAACAATCAGGTTTTGTTGCTGATCTTTCTTTCCCAGATGCCACTATATATGCTGCCCTTTAAAGTTTTCAGTATCTTCTTTGTTCTGTCACACACACATTTGGAGAAAGCGGTCGATCTGGGTTGTTTGTCAAAATAAACGGTGCAGTACATTGTCAAAGCAGAGATCCGCCATTGTAATGCGATACGAGTAAGAGCAGCGCCCCGGCAAGGGTTAATCCGCTTCCCACCCACTTCGTGGAGGGTACTGAGCCTCAGGGGTCAAAGATCACCTACCCGGGTGGGCGGAACAACCACCGGCTCTTCAGTGAAATCTGGCTACCGAAGTGTTTGTGACAGACGCCTCATTTAAACTCGGCGCGATGTGTTCGCCGCAAGGATGGAGTTTTAGATCCCGGAAGAAAACTCGATTTCCGAGCAAAATCCAGTGTCGAGAACTGGGGGTCTCACTTTGCTGCTTGCCGACACCTTTTGACTGAATTACACCTTTTGTTACACCAAGGCTTGAATAAATCACAGACAAGAATAAATCGCGGATTCTCTTAGAAAAGAAAGACAGGGATTATGTTCCTCAGTACCGAATGTTCCAGCCAACTTAATCTGCGTATAATCTCAGCTTTTGATCACCTCCTAGAAATCTTCAACCACGGCCTTTTCCCGCCTTTACGACTTCATTCACGAGCAGGAAAAGGCGTAGACTGGGCATCCGTCCGTATGATTGGTCAAAAGATCAGTAGCAGCTGGAAGTTGAGTTAAACTTCCGCAAGTCTTTTCGACACCTCAACTCAATAGGTGTCTTAAAATCTTGCACAAGTGAAGTATCTTAACCAACAGACTTATTGTGTAATGTGAAAAATGCTCTCTAAATGCTCTTTTCACTGCTATAAAGCAGTTCATTTTAAAACTGTACTTTGTCTTCCTCGAATGTTCTCGATCGTGGCAGAAGAAGTACTTCCGGCATTGAAATATACATATTTATGAACAACAGAATATTGTAACAGATTAATTTTGTCTAATGCGCACCTATTTTTTACACATCAATGACTGATTACGAAGATTCTTTATATTTATTAACTATATGTACAACATGGAATGGGTGACTAACATTCCCCGAACATTTTAAGAAGAAATGCGAATTTTAAGCTACTAAGGCTACGGAAACAGCGAAACATATTATACGCACATTCTGTAAATGGATAAATGAAAAAGTATGGTGCGAAAAAACTGTACCAGAAATTGGTGGAAAAGGTTCACTTCAAAATTTAAGTAGATTTACTGTAAGCAATGATTTTTGCTCTCTCTCTTGAGCTGTATTGGGGGCAGCCGCCCGGCTTTAGTTATGCGTCTGACCTCATGATAGACTATTTATTTAAAGCCAAGTCAAAATTGTCCGTTACGGAAATTACGAAGTGCTGGAAATTTACTGTGTTGCCCAAAACGGCAAAGAAGGGACAGAGAATATCTGAAAAATAAAGCAAGGAATAGGAGTCATCTAACGTCCTGTAATTGCTTTCCACAGATGGGGTTTTTATTGGATTTTGGTGGAAATAAAGCAGTTAAGGGATGTCCAGGACTGAGGAAGGAACACACAGAGCTCAGCATGCAGACAAATATGTCTATTGAGGAAGCAGATCCTGAATTCTTTCAAATGGGGTATAAAATTGTGCAGAACGAACTAAATGATGAAGCAGCGTTCCAAGACTTTCGAACAGATGACGATGACATTGTTGTAAGTTCACTTCCAGAAGATGCTGAGATCTAGCATCAAATCCAATGGAAGAGGACTGGAACTGACATTTTGTGCTCTGACACTAAGGAAGAGAATGCGACTCCAGGACCGACATTACAGCCAGGGGCGCACCCAAACTATTAGATAGATACTGACTGTCAACATTATTTAGTATTGTACAAATTTGTACATTATACATAGTTGGGCCTCCTTACACAGGTATATAAGGAAAAATCTCCCTCTCCCGCAAAAATATGTTTTGGAGGCCCTTTTTCTAAAATCTATTAGCTTTCAATTACTGACGTTTCTAAATTCTATATTGATAACTAGGTTTTATGGGAATTTTAAATAATTCAAATTCTTTGGAACCTACAGGTATTTTCCGTAAAATTAAAATAATGCACTTTATTGCATGCAACACAGATGTGCACGTTATAAAATGGCAACACCGGTGGAGCAGTGGTCTAAGCGATGGCTTCTGACCATTCATACGAGATTGGTCCGGGTTCGAATCCCGGTGAGGCATGGAGGTTGTATTTGTCTTGCAGCACTGGCTCTCTCCCTTCCCTGGAGTCAGTGGCCCCAAATTAGAGACGGGCGACTGCTTATAAGCCCTTAATACAGACATTTAACGTGGACCAGGAACATCAAACAAAGATCTTCGCTCTTTCCACGTTTATAAGTGAGTCACGGAAAAATTCTCATAGGCCACCACCGGGATTTGAACCCAGGGTCTTCCAGTTACGCGCCGGATATGCTTCCGCTACACCACAGCGGCCTCGAATTCCTCCAGACTCACAAGCATCAGCGTCCGGACTGTGCAACATACCCTGCACGATATGGGCTTTGGGAGCCGGCGCCCAACTCGAGTTCCCTTGATGGATGCACTACACAGAGCTATGCGCCTCGCTTGGGTACGGCAACACCGCCACTGGACACTTGATGACTGGAAACAAGTAGCCTGGCCAGACGAGTCGCGTTTCCAACGGTATCGGGCAGATGAAAGGATTCGTGTGTGGCGCAAACCCCATGAAGCCATGGATCCCGCCTGTCAACAGGGAACTGTACTGGTTTGTGGGGGTCCGTAATGGTATGGGGTGTGTTTAGCTGGACTTCACTTGGAGCCCTGGTACGTCTACAAACGTCTGTGACCGGCCAACGCTATGTGCGCATCTTTTCTGACTATGTACACCCGTTCATGTCCTGCATTCATGCTGATGGGTTGGGCCTGTTCCAACAGGACAATGCACCTCCACACAAGTGTCGGGACGCCACATTATGGTTAAAGGAGCATTCATCTGAGTTTGGGGTGTTGCCATTCCCACTCAAGTCCCCAGATCTGAACGTGATAGAACACATTTGGGATGCCATGCAACGCGCTGTCGAACACCGGAATCCGAGACCTCGGAATACACCCGAATTGTGGAACGATCTGCAGGAAGTATGGTGTGCATTGCCTACAGCATATTTGCAGAAGCTAGTGGAGTCCATGCTTCGTCGTATTTCTGCAGTCCTGCGCTCCCGTGGGGGACCTACCAAGTATTTGACTGGTGTACCAGTTTTTCTGGCACTTCAGTGTAAGTAAGCAAATAAATAAGTAGTAATTAAGAACTATGGCACAAAAAAAAGTAAAACTACTTATATTATTTACTCTTGAACAGTTACTTTACATAACGGCACAGTGTTTTGCACATAGTAATTTATTTTTCTTTGATTCTGTCATAAGTAAAAAAAAAAAAAAAAAAAGAAACACTGTCTCTGTTTCTTCGTCCCCACGAGGAACACCAAATGTGCAAACAACTATAGTACATAACCCCCTATAAAAATTCCGTTCATTGAATTGATGTTTCTATCACATTATCTTATTAATATGTACGTATAGAAACTATTACCACCGGCATGGCGCATTTGGTTAAGTCGCTATGCAATATGTGGGAGGCTGACGTTTCTGACGGGTGTTCGAATCCCGTCCTGCCGGCCATCTAGTCTGCGGTTTTTCTATAGACTCCCCGTGTTTGGGGACGCGAATGCTTTGCTGGTTCCATCTGAAGGCGGCACTGGACACGCTTTGTCCCGGGACGCCCTTTCCCAGGATGCCTGGGTTTAATAGATGAGTGTCGATGCGCTGGTATTAAAACAATAAAAACCGAATGAAATCTGATGCCACATGGCTTAAGGAACCTACAGGACTATTATCCATAGTTGTTGATGATGATAGGAAGGAACCATTGCTGCGGTTGCGAAAAGGGGCCTCAAGTCCTCTGGAGTAGCCGCTTTCTCGCCATATAGTTTTCATAAACCCTAAAACCGAGAAAACGATTCCTAAAACTTTCGCTTATTTACTGAAGAAAAAACAACAACAACCAAAAACGGCTTTTCTTTTAAACACTTCTGTTACGAGGTTTGCTTCGGGGTCCGATTGTTTATGCTTTTGCAACTCATTGCGGGAAATACTTAGCAAATGAATCGTTGAGGAAGTTGCAGTATCAAATTGTTTATTAACGTATGCGCTATACCTGCAGGTTGTCCCGGATTGATCTTACAATCGTACTTACTTACTCATTCTACGATAGTACGCAACATTTCATTACGTTTTTTCTCCCGGTCCACAGACCAGAAAAATCCTTCTTTCTGAACATCTTCACGCAACTTCTGTCCCCTCTGGACTTCTTTCTCTCCTTGCTTCCTTGTCTGTCCGTCCTGGCTCCAAGAGCAAAGCGTCCGACACCTCCAATGCAATAAAACAATCAAGCCTGTCTCGAATTGCCTAGTATCCCAATGCAACACGATTGCAGCGTAGGCCAATAAAACGATTTAAGCACTTAAGAAAGGCTCCCGTTAATACTGCTTAACAATCTCTAATTACCCTTACCGCCTTTAAAAGCGTCCCCTAATACCCCCTATGCTGGCTGAGCTTGCTTGAAATATAAATTATACTAAAATCCTATAAAATCTCCAAAATCCCCGTAACACTCATATGAAGCTTCCACAAAAAAATTGTAAAATATTTTTACTTGAGGCTAGAGCCCATCTTAACTGTAAGCCCCCCACCCCGCAATGGGGGGAGCTATCAGTACGCCACCGCATCCTTGTCGGTGTTTACAACTGGAGCTTAACGTGCCATGCGTTTGAGACAATTTGAGATGAAGATCTGGAATTTCCAGGGTGACTTTTAGGGGCAGCAAGCCATTCATTCTCACACGAGACACCGCGTTAACATTTTATTGTCCGTTTGCAAGTTTTTCTGTACGTCCGTCTGTTATTTGGAAAAATACCTCAGCTCTCGGGAACGGTTTTAGATCTTGAATTAAAATTAATAGTTAACCAAACCTCTTTAAACATAAGTGTTCCCGAGAACTGCTCTTATTACTGCTAATTTCCTGTTATATTGAAATAGGAAAAATGCGAACAGAATATTTTCCCGTTAAACCCGAACGGAATCACCGAAAAGTTCCCTAAAATTTCAGGTTTTCCCAGAAACACCTCTTTAAAAAAGGCCACTTTTCAGTATTAATCAGAAAATAATGAACAGATGCATTTCTGTCCATTCACGGAAAAGGCTGAATGAAAAATACTGTTTTTTAATTCGTGAAGGAAATCGCTGAAGACGGCTCGTGAATTTCAGGATTTTTTTCTAAATGTGTAACGTACAAAACGGGACGGCACCATGCACTCTGGTAACGCAGTGTTCTAAGCGCTGACTTGAGACCATTCATCTGAGACGTGTCCGGGTTCGAATCCTGGTCATGCATGGATGTTGTGTTTCTCTTACCTAGAACCAGTGGCCCTAAATTAGGAGCAGGTCGCTCACGGAGGTCTTTAAACCCCCAACCAAAAAATGAAATGAAAGGTTTTTGATTTTTCACATTTTTCTAATTCCGGAGGAAAACATCTGTGAGATAATTTCGCATCTTTTTTAGATTTCGTTTCAGCAGTTATTGCATAAAAAAGGGCTTTTTTCAAACACAGTTTCTTTTGCGAAAACTTGGCATAGAATCTTCAATTTTGATTTTTTCTGAGAAAATGCATTTGGAAAAGACTACACTTGGCATAAGGAGAAGTGATTTCTAATAAATTGAATCAGCGTGTCTCGTGTCTGTACGTATATATTTCACAAAAAGCCCAGAAATAATATTTTGATAGGTGTGTAATAGTCTTACTATGTTCAAAGAGGGCTTCCTCCTATTAGTAATTGCAAAAGAAATGTTTCATTCCTTCATTGCTTTTATTGACGAAACGGAGAAATCTAGAAATTTGAACAGTTTCCGCTACGCGGCGCTCTCGGTTACAGAGGGAAATTATCTCTATGTGACACTGTGTTAAGTGCGCAACAATACCCTGTGTCAAAACTTCTCCTTCCATAGGGCACACTGCTGATCGCTGCCAACCTTTTTATGTAGATCATCAAGTATGCAAACGAGCGGCGGGCATTGTTTTATGTTGCCCATTAGTATGGCATGTTTCTTTTTGGTTTTTGGCAACAAACTGTTCGTTTGCAAGTGGAAGAAGGGCAAGTCGTGGCGGGGGATAGAATGATGGCTAGCCGCAAACTCTGAGCTGCGCGTGTCTTCGCCTGTTCCGTGCTCGAGTGTTGTATTCATCTTCGCACACACATACGTACACACACATATACACGGCAGACCCCAATGTCAAATGGCGCACGTGAACGGGACTTTTCATGACGTCCTCTCACGAACTGCTCTGGACACGGCCATAATCGACCGCAGTGGCTGTGTCACGCGAACTATATGACACCCACCAACAGCCGGCAAAACCGTTGGCAGCGCGGTGTTGTTTTTAATGGGGCCAGATGCTTTGGAAGAAACATTTCCAACAGGCTAAAAGTGATAAATAGTCGCCTGAAATGAAACAAACCGGAACCGCACTCGTTCTTGCGCTTTTTTTTTTTTCTTGCTTTTTTTTTTCTTCAACAGGCTTCGAATATTCAGATCTCGTGGAAAGCTTGCGACAGAGGCACGCAGCTATTACTGTGAAAACAAACTTCCTTTCCTTTTTCCTGGAAGTACGTTTTCCCGTAAATTAAAAAAAAAAATATTTTGATACCAAAATATGAGTTACAATCTTATACACTGCCCAAAAGAATTACGGGAGTAAGAGCTATTGTAAGGAAAATCGCTGCCCCAGTGGCGCGATGGTCTAAGCCCTAGCTTTTTACCATTCGTCCGAGATGGGTCCGGATTCGAATCCCAGTGAGGCATGGATGTTGTGTTTGTCTTACGGCACTGGCACCCACTCTTCCCTGGAACCAGTGGCTCTAAATTAGGGACGCGGGACTGCTTATATAGCCCATTGAGTTGCTCACGGTGGTCCTTAAATCTCCAACAAAAAAACAAAAATGATGTGCGACTGACGTTGCTGAACCTTTAACCAGCTGTAAGAATTTTTTTTTTTTTTTTTTTTTTGATTGGAGGTTTAACGACCACCGTGAGCAACTCAATGGGCTACAAGCAGTCGCCCGTCCCTAATTTAGGGTCACTGGTTCCAGGGAAGGGAGAGAGCCAGTGCCGTAAGACAAACACAACGTCCATGCCTGACCGGGATTCGAACCCGGACCCCTTACGGACGAATGATCAGAGGCCAACGCCTTAGACCACTGCGCCACCGGGGCGGCACTGTAAGAAATTAACTCGAGGTTAACAAAATAAGCTGAAATCAGCTCGAAAGAATAAATCACTGTCTAAGAAGTGGACGGAACGCGACAGAAACGAGTGAACCTGCGCATCGCGGCCACCGCCCCGGTAGCGGTGTGCTCTAAGCGAGGGCTTCTGATCATTCGTCCGAAAGGGGACGGGGTTCGAATCCCGGCGAGACATGGATGTTGTATATGTCTTACGGCCCTGGCTCTCCCCTTCCCTGGAACCTGTGACCCTAAATCAGGGATGGGCGACTGCTTATAGCCCATTGATTGCTCACGGTGGTCGTTAAACCTCAAATCAAAAAAATAATAATAAATCTGCGCATCAGAAGGCGCCGCTTTAACCCTAGGGGGCCGCCCCGGTGGCGCAGTGGTCTAAGGCGTTGGCCTCTGATCATTCGTCCATAAGGGGGTCCGGGTTCGAATCCCGGTCAGGCATGGATGTTGTGTTTGTCTTACGGCACTGGTTCTCTCCCTTCCCTGGAACCAGTGACCCTAAATTAGGGACGGGCAACTGCTTATAGCCCATTGAGTTGCTCACGGTGGTCGTTAAACCTCCAATCAAAAAAAAAAAAAAAAAAAATAACCCTAGGGGTGTCATTCTAAGTGTTCGTTGAGGGTATGATTATCATTAATCCATTCTGTCTGATTATTTTTTCCGCTAAGAATGCTATAAAATGGGCAACGAACCTAACAAAGAAGAGACAAGATGTTTGAGGAACTTGTTTCTACCCTGTGGCATGATGTTCATGTCCAGGGAATTACTCCTTCCGAATCATTCCTTGGGTAATGGAACAGAGAATAAAGGACTATAAGGTAATCAGAATACATACTGTAAGACTAAGGACTGTAAGAAAGCACTTACACGACCGATTTATAGTACGGGAGATACAGATTTGACTGTAAGAGAGATACAGATTTGACTGTAAGAGAGATGCAGATTTGTCTGTAAGGGAGAGTAACCCGTGACAGATTTATAGTCGATACTCCTGAGATGAAAGAGGGAAAGGAATTATTTTGCCGTAGCATTCCTATAACCCGGTCACTATGAGAACATTTCTGTTAGAGGAGCGCAGGAAAATTTGGGCATATTTTGATTCAGGCACATTGGCAGCTTAAAGGGTTAAATATCATTTTCATTAAGATACAGTAGAATATTCAGTAATATGAGTAAGAAAAAGCACATTAGCAACTTTTTATGCAATATTATCATTTAATGCGCATGATGAGATATGCTGTACAACAATATGCATATCTGTACAACAAGGAAATAAGAAAGGTGACACCGAATTTTCATTTGTAATGAGCACGTCTTTTGAATCCTTTCTGACGCTAATTTAATTTATTAAAGTTATTCAAAGTCAATGCAAACGGTTAGAAAAAAATCAACCTTATTTCTACAATGGATAAAACATCCACAAATAGAAGCAGCTAAACAGTATGCTACGATAAATAACAAACGCCGCACAAAAAGTTTCTCACAGCAGATGGAAGGTAACGGAGACAGATTTTCGAATCGAATAGTTAAAAGAAGAAAAATACAAATAAAGATGATATAATTTTTCGCCTTCTAGCGGGATGATTTTGCGTAATGGAAAAGTTGAAAATAGGCGAAAATATTCTTCATGGAAAAAGCTATGCTAAGGAAAAGGAAACGAACTTCTCAAATAGGCTCCTAGAAGCAGAGATAGTGAAGAAAAGGCTTTGACCTTTACGCCCCTAGCGTAAAATCTTAGCATTATTTATAGAGGATAATGCTCCACATCTCTATTGTAGTAAATGGCATATCGTAAAAAAGAAATTTCTCAATAGGGTTTTTAAAAGCAGATATACAGTTGCAACTAGAAGTACACAAACACTACCTAGCGGCAGAATTGTGAACGACAAAACTCTTGAAATACTAACCTAAAGGGTACCACAAGGTAACTGGCATTCGGTGTTGAAAGAATTTTTTAAATCGCACATTTGGAAGCAGAGATATTAAGAAAAACAGATTAAATATTGGCGCCCCTAGCGGAGAAATTGTGCGTTATTTTGTGAAGAACATACATACAGAGAGTTTTCATAGTTAGCAGTACCTAACCGAAAAAATAATTTTTTATATCGGATTTTTGGTCCCGTAGATATTGCTGTAAACGGAAATGTGAGCTTACACCGTCTATTGGCAAACTTGTTCGTTAAGAAAAATTTGAAATTATATGAGAAACATTTCGCAGTAAAAACGCCCTCCAACAAAGATAGAATTTTTCAAATCGGACTCTTCGAAGCAGAGATATGCATCTACGCCCCCTGGCCGAAAAACTATGCATTGACTTAAGAAGAAAGTATTCTGAAAAGATTTTTCCAGGTGAGCGATATCGGTCCACGGAAGAATTTTTTCCATCAGTTTTTGCAGCAAATATAACAGAAGCAGAAATAGACGCTTACGCCTCCTAGTGTCCAAACCATTTGTTACCTAAAATTAGAAAATATATGCAGAACATTTTACATAAGGAACTGTTTCCGATGCAGGAAGAATTTTTCAAATCGGACTTTTAGAAGCAGGGATATCGGAAAAACGCAATTTACCTTTACACCCCCTAGCGGAAAATCTATGAATTACTTGAAAAAGAAACTATGCCTAAATTAGTCTTCGTTATAAATGGCATCGAAAGGAAGAAAAAAATTCAATTGGATATTTAGAAGCAGATATATGGAAAAAATGTATTTTGAATTCGATATCATCTGCATTTACGCCCTCTATGGGCGAAGTTGCACATCAGAAATAAAAAAATAGAAAAATAAAATAAATGTAAGGATCGTCATTCTCACATTTTAAGCTTCCTAATACAAAAGAATCTTTCAAATCGGACTAATAGTTGCAGAGGGAGGTATGGTGTCCTCAAACGGACGGAAGGACAAACCGGTAACATAAGTACGCTCTTTTTTTCCTTTTTTTTTCTTTTTTGCAAAACACTTGCTAAAAATGACTTTTTTAAGATGACAACTAACCTCTATAGTAGAATGTGTGGTCCCCTCGAATGGATAAGATCGCTGCACAACTGTGTGGCATGGAATTGAATTGATGAGGTACTCGAGGAGGTTTTTCGGGTTATCTTCGCCAGTCCTCATCGAAGGCTTCTCCAATTCACGAAGAGTCAACGGAGGTGCCAATCGAGCGGCACTGCGTCTGCTAAGTGCGTCCAAGCGTACTCGATTGGGTTTAAATCAGCAGAGGAGCATGCTGAATATCCATACCCTCGATTCCCTCCTCTTAAAGCATGTTGTCCAATAGCAGAGCTCTTTGAGATCGAGCGTTATCGTCCATAAAAAGGAACGAATCACAGACAGGTGTAGAATACTACATGACAATAGGTCTGAGAATCTTGTCTCTACATCTTTGGACCGTCAGACTGCCGTTTCGGATGACGTACCTATCAGTACATCCAGTGACACTTATTCCTGCCCAGACCATCAATCCATGTCCGCCATAATGGGATGTTTCCTGCACAAAAACTAGGTTGTTTTGTTTGCCGGGTTCCCTCCAAATTTGCCTAGTAGCTGAAATGGCCTTGGGTGAAACAAGTTCAGCGTACTGGCGCAACAGTTTTAGCAATTTTATCAATAAGAAATTCAGTATGTCATATACACTCTCTCCAAAAAATTCCAAAATGAACCGTCGTATTTTTATATTCCACTAGATAAAACTTCCAATATCAAATATAAAATAATCGCGCTTTTGAGTCGAAACCGTAGACTGGAATCAGTCCCAGGCAAGAATAAGTTTCTTCTGAATTTCAACACTGCATAAGATTTTGCTGTTTCCAAATTGTCCAGACTGAAGTCCCCCTTTGTTTCTCTTCAAAATAGCTGCTTTACACAAAGAAAAAGCGCTAGAGAAAGTTTCACCCCCTAATGCAACAATTATTATTCATCAGGTCATTATACCGTCTTGATTAGTCGACGCGTCTCACAGCACGTAACTGTGATGTCACCAACAGTTCACCAATACGAAACCATTGTAACGGGGAAAGGGGTGGGCTTGTTGGGATTTGAACAGATAATTATTATCGGCGAGAGGAAGATTGAGGCCAATATCGCAGCAACAGAAGGCATTCGTCTGTCCGAAAACCCCTGTAGTGAAGATATGGTGGTAATGGTCCGAAGAGGGGATACACATCCATCCAACGTGCCAGAAAGGATGCGACCGCGCCAGCACGTGCTGTCCGGGAACACAGTCTCTCATTTCACGGCAAACTACAATCAGGGGTCACAGAGAAACGTTTCTGAGCAGACAATCCAGCGGACGCTCTTACGATGGGCCTGAAAAGTCGGGTCGGTCATTCATTTGCCCATGATGACCGACCGTCATCGACAACTTCGCCTTTAATAGGCTCGAGAGCCTAGAGACGAATCATTGAACGACTGGTAAAGATTCGTTGGCTCCGATGAGTCCAGGTTTATTCTGAAACATACTAACAGAAGAATCCGCATTTGAAACCGCGCAGGTGAACATCTGAAACCAGACAGCCTTTTGGAAGGAAACAGGCCAGCGGTGGTGGTATGATAGTATGAGAACTGTTCTCGTGGACATCATTGGTTATCCTCATTTCCACTAAACGCACCCTCACCCCTAGATCCTACGTAGGTCTTGTTCCGGGCCAAGTGTTCACCAACATTGTGATCGGGTATTTCAGCTAGATAAGGTCCGCATTGTGCGGGAATGGTTGGATGATCATGTACAAGTATTTTTTGTGTTCCTCTGGGAGGCGAATTCCCCCTACTTGAAACCAAAAGAATTTTCGTGTGATGCAGTGGTCCATACCAATACCTTCCTGTCGGTGGTCCACGCCAGTACCTTGCTCTGTCATCGAGCTACGGACGCCATTTTTTCAGCTGGTACAGGAGAGGTATACGAAGTCTGATCAAATAGTACCTGACCTAGGGGCAAGAAAAAATACCTAAGTAACCTACTGTGTTGCTGTCTTCAAAATTGGTACTCTCTGACAGTAAACACTTGTTCGAGGCTTCTGTCCGCGAATAATGATATTTTTAAAGGATTTCTTTTTTTTTTTATTGGAGGTTTAACGACCACCGTGAGCAACTCAATGGGCTATAAGCAGTCGCCCGTCCCTAATTTAGGGTCACTGGTTCCAGGGAAGGGATAAGGCCAGTGCCGTAAGACAAACACAACATCCATGCCTGATCGGGATTCGAACCCGGACCCCTTACGGACGAATGATCAGAGGGCAGCGCCTTAGACCACTGCGCCACCGGGGCGGCACTTTTAGAGATCGCCAATAGGTGCTACGTCGGGTTCTTCTTGATCTCCTCCATGTCTTCAAATCTTCTCGCTTATAAAAGAATTTTCAACCCCGTAATGATCTTTACTAGCTACAGATCTTGATTTGCACTTCCCAGCTTGTTCTTGGCAAACTCGCGGACGGAGTTCTTTTGGATCACGTGCCAGGAGATTTGGCACTAGCTTTGCAACGACGTGGTGCTTGCCGAAGTCCTCAGTCAAAATTTTTTATGCAGAACCATAAGCAATTCCGATATCATGTTCGATCTCTATAATCGTGATTAGGTGGTTTTCCATGACTACAGCACGTACTTTCTCGATCATTTCTGTGTTCCTTCTCGTGAAGGGCTTTGCCGAACGCTCGTCACTTTTGACAGACGTTCGTCCATCTTTGAAGCGCCCATACCACTTCTTGATTTACATTGCAACCATTGCTTTCATCATGAAAAGCCTTTCTAATCATTTGAACTCATTCAGCTGATGCGTGGTTGAATTTGTGGCAAAATGTGATGTACAGAGGATGTTCACACATTTTAGAACGTTTTTGATAAGAAGTTACAGAAAATAAAAGAAGTTCAAAGAATTTAAATTGGCAACAGCGTGTTAGATGAACACGAAAGAAGAATCTTCTACAGTTAAATATCGTCTGCTAAGAAAATGGCGCACGTAAACAAGCTGTGGGCGGAAGGTTATGTCTTTGCTCTTTACGAAGAGAAATATTCGTATTCTGTAAATAAAAAAAACCGCTGTGAAAATCATGGATTTAGCATTTCTAAATGTAAAATAAGCAATGCTATTAATAATAGAGAAAAACATCGTCAAGTATTGCTTTTAACAGGAAATAGAACACGAAACGAATATCCAAGGAAGGTACGTACTTTTGGGACTATTTCAAAAGTAAGGTCTCTGGTCTTAAAAGGAAATCCACGGACTCAAAGAGCAATCGGTAATTCGTTAAAAATATCTGTATCAACTGTAAACAAGGTAATAATAAACAAAGATTTGAATCTGAAAAAGAAAAAAGAAAATATAATATTTAATATTCACCGCCTTTTGCCTAGACACGTGGCTGAGGGCAGAACACGGTGTAGACCTCTTTATGAAAATCTCTTAGCCAGAGACAGAAGGAAATTTACTGTGACTGTTGATGAAACGTGGACCTACCCAAGGGACTAACAAAAAGAGGTCGACTTACTATCACAAAGGAGCAAAAAAAGACTTACAGACCTGGTTCCAGAATCCAAAGAAAGTTTCAGCAAAGAATTCACAATTATTGCTAGTTTCTGGTACAATGGGGAATTAAAGTTAAGAAAAGTTCAAAAGAATGTTAAAATAAATTCTACAAATTACCAAAGTAATGTTTTAACTCCTATATTTAAAGAGAAAATACCTTTATCCGCAGAGCCTTCAAGGAGTAGAACTCCATCACGATAAGGCTACCAGTCACACATCCAAATCTACCACTCTGTTTCTTGAAAAAATGAAAAAAAGGAGACGGGTATTAAGTGTTATACCTTTTGCTCATATTCCAATTAAGTCCCTGATGTGTCGTCAATGGACTATTGTGCCTTCGGACTACTACAAAGAGCGCTTTCTAAACGCAGACCTAAAACAATGATTGGACTATGTGACGTGCCTGCCAAGCAGGACGCACACGACATAAAGGCAGATAGCAGTGAGAACGAACGTCTGCATAGCTCAATTGGTAGATCGACTCGTTCCGGAATAAGTGGACTCGGGTTCGATCCCCGGCGTGGACAAAAATGACGGCGAAATTTACTTCGTTATAATGGCGCCCGAACTTCCCGGATGACCCGGCCGTTCAAGATCTCGCAATGGTGTGATGTTCTTTCCACACCGTGAGATAGGAAAAATAAGAGAGAGAATCGCTTCTTCAGTGCTTCGAAAAATAAAAATGTGTGTGATGTTGCATTCCACGCACTAGATTGACTGGGAGTTCTCAAGTGCACGTTCTACAGCGGATGACCGCCTACGGCAATTCATGGTCACGACTGACCCCTCTTTCGGGTGGGGGAGATGTGACGTGCTTGCCTCGCAGGACGCACACGACATGAAGGCAGATAGCAGCGAGAACGAACGTCTGTGTAGCTCAGTTGGTAGAGCGACTTGTTCCGGAATAAGTGGACTCGGATTCAATCTCCGGCGTGGACCAAAAATGACGGTGACATTTACTTCGTTATAACTATTAAAAGCGGTGAAAGGAGAGTGGAATAAAATATCACTACCAATTTTAACAAATGCCTTGTTATCTTGGAAATCTAGATTTAGGGTCATAGTCTATAGGAAGGGCTATCGGGCAAAACACTTAAGGAAAAAATAATTTAATTTTAAACATTAATTACATTGCTGGAAAATCGTTTTAAAAATATGTAAACATCCTCTGGAGATTTTCTGCTCAACTCGCTCAGTCACTGCGGTACAAGACAAGGATGCAACGGGCACGGAGTTCACAATGCCAAACTTTCACTACCGGATACCACAAATGAGCCAACCGATAACATGGCAAAAATTTACGCGTGCTCAGTAATATCTAAAGTCTCTCGCCACTGAGTCCCGGCTGGTTTCCTGCCTAGTTTAAAAAAAAAAAAATTGCGTTCGAATACTTTTAGATCAGACCTTGTAGTGGCGTCGATACCACTACTGTCACAGCAAAATGCGACCCAACATGGCCATAATGTTTTGACTCATTCGTGTATTTGCGTTCAGGTGATAAACTTCAGTAGGTAATTTCCTAATTTTCTGATAAAATTTAATGCGTAGTAAGTTCACATTCTCGACTGAGGAAACAGGACGAGTCATTTTTTAAGCACTCCAGTGATACACATAAAGTAATAACACATCTCTGTTGAAGAGCTGTCCGCACACAAGTGTCCATCATCCAACTTCCACTATGCTGCGCGGCTTAAACAGTGTTGTTATGGAACCAAAGGAAAATGTTATTCAGTGTATGATACATGGAATGCCAAAAATCTAAAAATGCATTCAAAAGGAAAAGGTTATTACAAAATATTTTAATGGCATTACGTTTCCATTATTTTTCTGTCACAATAACTTGATCTCCTTTCTCTTGAGTTTTGGTTATAATATATTTTGGAATGTAATTGCAAATTGCACATATTAGTAATTCCAAGCATTTCATAAAACTAAAAAGTTTGTTTGTTTGTTTGTTTGTTTTTTGTTTGCGTCATCATTAGCCTATGGGCAGAATTTACAATCGGGATTTCTGCCTTCATCGGGAAGGTAATTTTCGTCAATATTTAAGCAGAGAATTTCAAAGAAGATATAATTCGTCCTTCAGTTTCTTTCCGCAGGTGTCGGCAAATTCCAGGTTTTTCAGGTAGGAAATCAGTACAACACTGACATTTGAAATATCCAATCAGAACTTCGTCATTCAAAAAATTAACAAAATGTTTCCTTCTTATTCTCGGCACGAGAATAATTTGACAACTTATTAAAACGATGCTTATTTAGATGAAAGTATCATATAATTCCGTGCTTCAGTTTGTTACCCTTTTCATAATTGACCAGTGAGTGGATTAGATTTAAGTTGTAATTACACCGCATATGAAGAAGTACCGATTTTAATGGATAAATCACCCATTTCATTATTCTACATTCTCCTTTTTTTTTTTTTTATCTCAATTTCACTACTGAATCTTACTGAAATATTGGAATCTAAAAACAGAGATTAAATATTTATGGCCTCCTCAGAGAACTGTCAACTGATAATAAGGTGTCAAAACACTTTACAGGGAACTTAAGAATAAAGAACGGAGCAGAGCTAAAAAAATCGACTTAGGTTTTGGGTTTGTCAATCGTAAAAAATAAATGTTTCGGACCACAAATTCAACTCTAACGAGAAGAGACATCTTTATTTCGACGGGAAAAAAATAATAAATAAGTAAAATGGAAAAATAATCTGCGTTCATCGGTGAAACTTCCATTTTTGGAGCTGGTCATGATGCGCAGATTAAATATGCATGAGCTCATTCCTCAGGAGGAAAAGAAGCGTCAAAACATAACAGACTTTTCATCTTTTGCGATGATCGTCCGAACTAAGTCACTTCACAGTGGTCGTGTTCGTAAACAATTCTGAAACATAAGGAAGCTATGTCAGTCTCCTTAAGGAGATGGATAGATACTCCAGGCCAGAGTTGTGTTCCCTCTTGAGGGTAGATGTTCTCATTAATTAAATAAATATTTTGTTAATTAGATATTTCGTGTAAGTTCACCTTTTCATTTGCGTATAAGTATTTATTTATTTATTTATTTATTATAAAAAAATCTGTAAACTTCAGGTGCTATCAAGGCTAATCATCTATCTCGGTTGAACATAGCGTAAGAGATGTGATTCCCTTTTGACACTATCTGTATCTCGGAAACCAAACCTAAATTTCGCATAAAAAACCAAATTCGAAAATTGCGAAATCCGGTATTGATTTTCCATACAGAGCAGTGAAACTGTCTATTCATTTTGTTATAAGCCGACGTGCTTTTTGTGCACTCTTCCGCATTCTGTTCATCAGAAGGCAAAATAAGTTTAAAAAATAAATATTCTGTTCGAGAAACCTGCTTCGAATAAAACTTAATTACGAAGGTAAATCATGAATCGGAGCATCTGATCTACTAAGCAGATTATGACTCATTCAACATTAAAAATTAGATTAGAATTCAGACATCGGCTTTTTTTTTAACTAACATGAATACTGATTCGGTAGTTGTAGTTTATTCATTGATTTGAGTCACCTTCGACTACTAGATTGCATCCAAATGACGCAACAATTATGATTGTGCAGAATTTTCTTTAAAACAGACAAATCCCGTAATTAACCTTTTAACTAGCTGGGACGAATTAACTTGGTGTTAAAAAAATTGGCTAAAATCAGCTCGAACGAATATAGGCCTTATTAGCTGTCTAAGAAGTGGCCAAACGCGGCTAAAACAGTGATCCAGAGTATCAAAAAGGGTTGCTTTCCCCATTTAGCGGGATGATTGACACTAATGTTTTCTAACTACCTGCTGAAAGGACTGTAACAATGACGATTTACCTAAGAATGGAGAGAAAAAATGTTACCGTGTTTCTGTGAGGTGTTATGATGTTCCTGTCGGGGGGACTATCTATCCCTCATGATACTTTGGGCCATGGAGCAGAAAATAAAGGACAAGGCAGCTATTGCCATCAACGAAACTGTTTTATAATCGGTACTACTGAAATGAGAGGGGGTAAGGAATTGTTTCGCACTAATTTTCGTATAATTCGACTGCCATGTGAGCATTATTGTATGGCGAGAACACAAAGTTTTAGGCACTGTTTGGTTCAACTTCTTCCGCCGTTTAAAGGGTCAAAAACTATTATTTTCTTTCTTTTTCATTTACTCATGTAAATAGTCATTTTAGAGAAATTTTCTCGAAAGAGGAAACAAATTCTCTTTTAATCAGTTTGCAGAAAAAGATCATCATGAGAAAATTACCTTAGTAGGGAATATGAAGGTTTCTGTTTGGAAACATAAATGAGTCATAGCAACCTGATCCTTCACATTAGTGACCTTGAAAGCAAAAAAATGTTTCGGTGAGTGAGGAAATTGCGTCTGTAACTTATTGAGCTTCCCTACTGATGAAAGAGCAAATTTCAGGAGGGGTAGGGAAATGCATGACTGAGGGCCTATTCAGTATGTTTCCTGCAGTAACTACAATATGTCTGCAGGACGATTGGTGAAATCATTTTTTTCAATCCATGACAAATATTACAGAAATATCTGGAATTCATTCCTGTCTTTCCTTGTCATTCAGAGCAGTACCCCGGTTATCTGATTTCAGGTATCTGCAATGAGGAACCTAAAATTTTTTAAGCACACTTCATAGGCGAAAGGCGTGTGTTTCTTGTTCACGTGACATATTTATGGCAATTTCCAATAACTCACGAGCGCCTGCAGAATTAGCGACGAGGAATTACATTGTGTTTGATCAATCGACAAAAATCGAAATAAAAAAAATTGTTAACATCATGGTGTAGGTAATAAAAGAAGAAACTAGACTTATGGCATCCAACCTTCTGACGAAAGTGTTGAAAAATATCATAAAAATATCTTGCAATTGTTAAAACCTACACGAGGCTGCACTTATGGGAGTTTAGAAAACATACAGGAATGAATGGATAAAGAGGAACAAATAGAACTAACTACAAATGGCGTGACAGAGTTTGTGACTGAGGATGACGGTAATGACAACGTGAAGGGCGAGACCATCGTAACAGAAAAATAATTGAATGAATTCTTGCGAGAGAACATGGGCTTCAGATTATGAGCTTTTTTTATGATCTGTAACAAGGGGAGTGACTTTTGCTGGTATAAGTCTTCAGATGCCTGCGTTACTTTAACCGAATAAAAAGAATAGAAGCCCACAAACCAATCCCAAGCACTCACTACCTTAACACGTTAGGAAAATCATGCAATGCATTGATTGTGATACGCTTTCCAACGTACCAGAAATCATTACTCAAGTTATAAGGATAATGGCTGTGGAATAAATCTCGCTCCTGTGTCCTGACCTTTCACCCCATTTCGATTATATTCAACAGGATTGGTTCAGTATACCTCCGGAACAAAATGATGAAGTTTTGTCGCAATCGAAGCATTTTTACGTAGGTTATGACGCACAAGGACAGTGGAATGGATCCCGCTCTTATGTTTTTACCTTTGACCCCATTTCCCCATTTTCAGTAGGGCTTGTCCCCAGGTGGTTACCTACCACATACTAAAATTTCATCGAAATCGAATCATTTTTACTGAAGTTATGACGTGTAAGGGCAGTGGAATGGATCCCACTCCTATGTCCTGATCTTTAACCCCATTTCGCCCATTTTCAATAGGGTTCGTTTACAGGTGGTTCCCTACCACATACTAAAAGTCCATCGAAATCGAACCATTTTTACGCAAATTATGACGCATAAGAACAATGGAATTGATCCCGCTCGTATGTCCTGACCTTTGATTCCATTTCGTCCATTTTCAATAATTTGTCCTCAGGTAGTCCCCTAACACATACTAAAATTTCATCGAAATCAAACCATTTTTACGCGAGTTATCGTGCGGATGGACAGGCAGGCAGACAGACAGACAAAGCTGGAGCATATACGGTTGGAAAGCGTAAAAAAACGATTCTTTTAATTCACAAAATTATTTCAGTTGCTAAATTTGTTTGCTATTTCGTTTTACTTTTATTTTCACCCAAAATAATATTGAACTAAATTTGATCAGTACTTTGTCTTTTATATTCTGTATTATCCGATCATACTTTGCGTTGACTGAAAAATTCTCCCAGTGTTACCTTTGAAGCATCATTACTAAGAGTGATTGGAAACGAAAAGTACTTATTATGGTCCTGCAGCAGAACAATCATTTTTTAATTAAAAAAAAAAGAATTATAGATTTTCATGGCTTACAGTTACAGGAGCTAGAGATATGACAAAGGTATCAGTTATTTTAATATTAAAATTGAAATCTATTGATTTCTGTTATTTTTCAAATATTTTTAAGTAAAGAAAATGTACAATCTGAATTCTGGCCCTTAAATGTAGCAACTAAACATTTGGCCTTCGAAAGGTAACATGTTGTATCTACAATGCAGAATTTCAGCTCCTACACACAAAAGATCTAGTAAATTCTCAATGATTTAGTCTCTGTATTATTTTCTTTTCGATTCAAAAATTAAGTGTGCCGGGCAGTGTTAAACAACAGACAGAAAGCGAGTGGAATCAAATTATTACAAAAGAAAGCGAAACCCTGAAATCCAAAGCTAGATCTAGTTTTTATTTCTATTAGTGGGCGAAGGATCGATATTAAATTCTGAGTGAGAACCGTACACAACATATCCGGCATTCCTAATGGAGACACAAGAATTCGAATCATGACGGTACCATGCAGTGTGATACGTGGAAAAATCCCCCCACTCTTTCTTTCATTTCTATCAGTGGCGAAGACCGAAAGACACGACAGAGCGTTGCCATCCCGTGTTGAGTTCTGGGGGTTCCGTGACAGACCGGGATTTACTCTTTTATATACCAAGGATCAAAGTGTCACCATCCGAAGACCAAACAGAAAAACTGCGAAAAGTGAGAAAGGAAATTTATAATTGAGGAGAAGGAAAAGGGACTTGCTACTATTTTTGGTATTCCTTTCCTGAAACCTAGCAGAGGAAACCTCTCGTGTCAGGAAACTCCATTTCACAAGAAAACAGTTAAAGTGTTGTGGCATTAATTCGTTTTTTATACCGCAAGAGTTCAAATGTTTTTAAGGAGATAATTACACAACGGAGACAACCACGAGCTTGAAAAGTAGAGAGGAGAGATTAAAGCTGCAATGTCTTGATTTGGTTTTTCGAGAAAATCAATAACAGCCAATGTTGGAAACGTTTGTAAGATCAGGACAATAGGAATCTTTTGAGAAAATGTCAGTCTTACTGATATTTCAAGATTTAAATGCTGAAAACTAAAGATACGTTTCAATGAAGAAGAAAGGGAAAATTCTGCAACTATTTCAATAATCGTTTCATGAAACATCTGTAACGAGCGTGGGTAACAGTAACAATATTACTCTCTTCTAGACAAACAAGTTAGTAAAATCATGCAATGCATTGATTATGATACGCTTTCCAACATACCATACATCATTACTCAAGTTATTACTCAAGTTATGAGGTTAATGGCTGTGCAATAAACCTCGCTCCTGTGCCCTGACCTTTAACCCCATTTCTATGATATTCAACACAACCGGTTTAGTATACTTCCGGAACAACATACTAAATTTTTGTCGCAATAGAAGCATTTTTAGTCAAGTTATGAGGATAATGGCGGTGGAATAAATCTCGCTCCTGTGTCCTAACCTTTGACTCCATTTCAATGATATTCAACAGAGCCGGTTCAGTATACCTCCGGAACAACATATTAAAGTTTTGTCGCAATAGAAGTTATGAGGATAATGGCTGCGGAATAAATCTCGCTCCTATGTCCTGACCTTTGACCCCATTTCGATTATATTCAACAGAACCGGTTCAGTATACCTCCGGAACAATAATATTCGACAGAACCGGTTCAGTATACCTCCGGAACAACATGTTAAAGTTTTGTCGCAATCGAAGCCTTTTTACGTAACTTATGACGCATAAGAGCAATGGAATGGATCCCGCTTCTATGTCCTGACCTTTGACTCCATTTTGTCCATTTTCAATAGGGTTCATCCCCAGGTGGTCCCCTACCACATACTAAAATTTCATCGTAATCGAACAATTTTTACACGAGTTATCGTGCTGACTGGCGGGCAGACAGACAGACGGACAAAGCTAGAGCTTATACGCTTCTTCAACCTACGGTTGGAAAGCGTAAAAAAGAGATCAAGATCAGCTAGAATGTCTTCGTCATATATACCGAAGTGCCGAAACATTACTACCACCTACCTAATATGATACTGGTCCAGCACATGCTGCCAAAACAGCTCTTATCCGCCGAGGCATAGACACCTCAAGATTTCTTAAGGTGCCTTGTGGTGTCTGGTACAAACATGCTACCAGCAGATCCTTTAACTCTTGTAAGTTACATGTTTGAGTCGCGGTAGATCGGATTTGCTGTTCCAACACAAACCACAAATGCTCGATCGGATTGATGTCTGAGGAATGCGAAGGCCAGGGCAATACTTGGTAATCTTGCTCATATTCCACGAACCATTTTCGAACCATCCGGGCTGTGTGGCATCGCGCATTATCCTAATGAAAGATGGCAATACTAGAGGGGAATACCGTTGCCATGAAAGAATGTATCAGGTCTACAATGGTGTTTACGTCATAGTTTCCTGCGCATGAATGACTGGACTCAGGGTTTCCCAGCAGAACATTTCCCAAAGGATTACCTTTCTTTCACCGGATTGTTTTCGTCTCAAGATGCATCCTGGTGCCGAAACTTCCCCAGGTAAACGACCCACACGTACGCGGCCGTTCACATGGTGCAACAGGAAACGAGATTCATCGAACCAGGCGATCTTCTTCCAATCATTCAAATTCCAGTTTTGATGCTCGCGTGCCCATTGTAGGCGCTGTCTATGATAAGCCGAAGTTAGCATGGGCACTCGGAGTGGCCAACGGCTAAGCAGTCCCAATTCTCAGCAGAGTTCGATGTATTTTGTGTTGTGACCCATTACTCCCGTCACCAGCATTCAAATAACCGGCGCATTGTGCCACAATATCCCTTTTGTTGGCTCGTACCATACGGAATAGCCTACGCTCAACTCTAGCATCGATGAGCCGTGATCGGCCAACACCTTGCAGGTGGTTCGGAGATTTTTTCTCCTCGGACCACGTTTTGAAGATACCAACCCCAGCTGACCGCGAGCACTCCACAAACCTTGCCGTCCATGCTCTGGCCCAGTCGTATGGCCACTACAATTTGGCCTTTGTCAAACTGGCAGTCTTTCCTATCTAAAGAACAGGAATAATACTGATTAACGGAACTGAGGATCAGGTGTCGTTTATATTGTTTCATGACCTTCACACACGCTGCCGCCGTGTGTGAAGGTCATGCCCACGCTGCGACGTGGGCGTATCTTTACGATCCGGAAACGAAGAATCAATATATGGAATGGCGTCACACCTCTTCACCGAGGCCTAAGAAATTATGCGGAAACGAAGAATCATAGGCATCGTACCTGCCTTTCCACTATTATACGGAAACGAAGAATCATAGGCATCGTACCTTCCTTTCCACTATTATACGGAAACGAAGAACAATAGAAGAAGTTATACAGAAATGAAGAATCATATGCATCATTACGTCTCTTTCCACTATTATACGGAAACGAAGAATCAATCCATGGAATGGCGTCACACCTCTTCCCCAAGGCCTAAGAAGTTATACGGAAACGAAGAATCATCCGCATCGTACCTCCCTTTCCACTATTATACGGAAACGAAGAATAATAGAAGTTATACGGAAACGAAGAATCATAGACATCATTAACTCTTTTTCCACTATTACACGGAAACGAAGAATCAATCCATGGAATGGCGTCACACCTCTTCACTGAGGCCTAAGAAGTTATACGGAAACAAAGAATCATAGGCCTCGTGCCTCCCTTTCCACTAATATATGGAAACGAAGAATAATACGTAGAAGAAGTTATTTGGAAACGAAGATCATAGGCATCATTAACTCTCTTTCCACTATTATACGGAAACGAAGAATCAATCCATGGAATGGCGTCACACCTGTTCACCGAGGCCTAAGAAGTTATACGGAAACGAAGAATCATGCATCGTACCTCCCTTTCCACTATTATACGGAAACGAAGAATAATAGAAGAAGTTATACAGGAACGAAGAATCATATGCATCATTACGTCTCTTTCCACTATTATACGGAAACGAAGAATCAATCCATGGAATGGCGTCACACCTCTTCCCCAAGGCCTAAGAAGTTATACGGAAACGAAGAATCATCCGCATCGTACCTCCCTTTCCACTATTATACGGAAACGAAGAATAATAGAAGTTATACGGAAACGAAGAATCATAGACATCATTAACTCTTTTTCCACTATTACACGGAAACGAAGAATCAATCCATGGAATGGCGTCACACCTCTTCACTGAGGCCTAAGAAGTCATACGGAAACAAAGAATCATAGGCCTCGTGCCTCCTTTCCACTAATATATGGAAACGAAGAATAATACGTAGAAGAAGTTATTTGGAAACGAAGATCATAGGCATCATTAACTCTCTTTCCACTATTATACGGAAACGAAGAATCAATCCATGGAATGGCGTCACACCTCTTCACTGAGGCCTAAGAAGTTATACGGAAACGAAGAATCATAGGCACCGTACCTGCCTTTCCACTATTATACGGAACCGAAGAATAATACGTAGAAGAAGTTATTTGGAAACGAAGAATCATAGGCATCATTAACTCTCTTTCCACTATTATACGGAAACGAAAAATCACTCCATGGAAAGGCGTCACACCTCTTCACCGAGGCCTAAGAAGTTATACGGAAACGAAGAATCATCCGCATCGTACCTCCCTTTCCACTATTATACGGAAACGAAGAATAATAGAAGAAGTTATACAGGAACGAAGAATCATATGCATCATTACGTCTCTTTCCACTATTATACGGAAACGAAGAATCAATCCATGGAATGGCGTCACACCTCTTCCCCAAGGCTTAAGAAGTTATACGGAAACGAAGAATCATCCGCATCGTACCTCCCTTTCCACTATTATACGGAAACGAAGAATAATACGTAGAAGAAGTTATACGGAAACGAAGAATCATAGACATCATTAACTCTTTTTCCACTATTACACGGAAACGAAGAATCAATCCATGGAATGGCGTCACACCTGTTCACCGAGGCCTAAGAAGTTATACGGAAACGAAGAATCATAGGCACCGTACCTGCCTTTCCACTATTATACGGAACCGAAGAATAATACGTAGATGAAGTTATTTGGAAACGAAGATCATAGGCATCATTAACTCTCTTTCCACTATTATACGGAAACGAAAAATCAATCCATGGAAAGGCGTCACACCTCTTCACCGAGGCCTAAGAAGTTATACGGAAACGAAGAATCATGCATCGTACCTCCCTTTCCACTATTATACGGAAACGAAGAATAATAGAAGAAGTTATACAGGAACGAAGAATCATATGCATCATTACGTCTCTTTCCACTATTATACGGAAACGAAGAATCAATCCATGGAATGGCGTCACACCTCTTCACGGAGGCCTAAGAAGTTATACGGAAACGAAGAATCATAAGCATCGTACCTCCCTTTCCATTATTATACGGAAACGAAGAATAATAGAAGAAGTTATACAGGAACGAAGAATAATAGAAGAAGTTATACAGAAACGAAGAATAATAGAAGAAGTTATACAGAAACGAAGAATAATAGAAGAAGTTATACAGAAACGAAGAATAATAGAAGAAGTTATACAGAAACGAAGAATAATAGAAGAAGTTATACAGAAACGAAGAATAATAGAAGAAGTTATACAGAAACGAAGAATAATAGAAGAAGTTATACAGAAACGAAGAATAATAGAAGAAGTTATACAGAAACGAAGAATAATAGAAGAAGTTATACAGAAACGAAGAATCATATGCATCATTACGTCTCTTTCCACTATTATACGGAAACGAAGAATCAATCCATGAATGGCGTGACACCACTTCACGGAGGCCTAAGCGCAACATCACAGACCGGAAACGGCAGGTTTCCGGTCTGTGATGTTGAGCGATCAGAGCCTAGACGCGGTAAGAATGCACTTATGACGTCAAAACGCTATCAATTTCTGCGATTTTGCCTGATTAGCATATCCTGTGAAAATCAGAGTCGTAGTTCGACTCCTTTCAGATGTTTTGCTCTCTATGCACAATATATTCGTGGAGTGAATCTTGCTTGTCCTTTGGTTCAACAGCAAAGCAGGTCCGAAATTTGCAAAGAAGATAAAAGCAGAAATATGTCAAGTGGATGACCCTTGGTTTATTAACAATATTCGCTGTTTGGAGATTTGTCTTGTTTTATTACGATTTTCTGATGAAGCACATATTCAAAATATCTAAAATGGACGACTTCCTGCTTCATTAAGTCCAGACAACTAATTTTTTAAGCAAACTGTCTGAGAGAAAAACGCGTAAGGAAATTGTAAACGCCGTATAGTACAAAGAAAAAGAAACAAACGCGACTTTCAGCGGTGGTGATCACAAGCCGAGATGACTAAAGTGTCAACAGCGTCGTTTATTTAATTTTGTATATGGCGCACGATCCCATTCACCATTCCATTTTTTTCTTTTTTTTTCCCCTCAGAATGTTTTTTTCCCCGTACAGTATCACGAACGGCAGTCAGTAGAATCCGATAAAGTAGAGTTCAAAGAAGTATAAAAAAAAAAAAACATCCTTTATTCTCAATATCTCCTATTCAGGTCTTCCCAGCTAAGGCCATAATACTGCAATTTGGGGCTTGAACCATTTGAGGGGAAAATAGATGTAATGGGGGAAAGGAAGAGAGCGAAAGGTTTTAGGTACTGCGAAGATATGGTGGAATCATCGCTACCAAAGCATCAACAACAACATCAAAAGAAAAGGGGAAAAGGTGTTGAAAAAAGAAGAGTGGTATATCTTTTTAAGCGCATTAGAAAGTGCTTAGAGAGAAGAAGTGTGGAGAAAGAATTTAAAACAAATTTTTCTGCATTCGGCTACGGAGAAGCATCTTCCGGTGTGGAGCGTAAAAGTGATATTTATGCCGATGCCTATCTTTATAGTGCAGTGAATACGATTTGAAAAATGTCGAAGAACCCGATTAAGTAAAATTTTTTGTTGGTTGGAAAGGGCATTCAAAATAAGCATTCAAATAACAAGAAAGGGTATTACCACATTTTTCAGATGCAGTGAACGTCTTGAACTTAGTATTATAAGTATATTTTTAGATATTTAGCTTGAAATTTAGAAGCAATAGCATTCTAGAAACTAAGCTTTCTTTTTTAAAAAAAGTTATGAAGATGCAATGTCAGGTAAATTGTAAATGAAACCCAGCATGTTTGGAAATTTCTGCGTCATGAAACTTGGAAAGTATATTAATAATCATTATCATCATTGCAGCTATTTGACTTATTTTTTAGCACGCCTTTTGTTAAAAAAGATCGTGCTTCTGTTATCGGTTTGTCCGTCCGTCCGTCAGTCCGTCTGTCCGTCTGTACCCACAATATCTCAGCAACTATTAGTCCGATTTGAAAAATTATTTTTGCATTGGGAAGCTTGAAATATGCAAATGATGATCCTTTATTTCGCTTTTTTTACGATGTACAATTTTGCCGGTAGAGGGCGTAAATGTAGATGATGTCGAATTCAAAAATACGTTTTATTCCACATATTTGCTTCTAAACATCCGATTGAAAAAAAATTTATAGATTTCGATTCCATTTATGTCAGAGAGTATTTTAGATATAGTTACTTTTTCAAATTACGCATAGATTTTCCGCTAGGGGGCGTAAAAGTAATTTACAATTTCCTCGATAACTTTTCTTCTAAAACTCCGATTTGAAAATTTTTTTCTTCAGCGGATACATCTCCTGATGGAAAATCTTTTGCATATAATTTCAAATTTTTGGTAAAGAATACTTTGGCCACCAGGGGGCGTAAGAATTAATTTTTGCTTCTGATGTATTTGCCATAAAATCGTAGCTTCTAATATATCGATTAAAAAATTATTTCGTGGACTGATGCCACTCACATAGATAAACCTTTTCGGAATATTTTCTTCTTAAAATATTCCACAATTTCTCCGCTAGAGGGCGTAGATGTACATCTTATTTTTGTCACTATCTCTACTTCTAGGAGTCCGATTTGAAAAATTCCTTCTTTGTTGGAGAGTGTTTTCCGTGTGACATGTTTTTCATATAATTTCAAAATTTTCAAGTAATTCATAAACTTTCCGCTAGGAGGCGTAGCGGTAAATTGCGTATCCCCCTATATCTCTGCTTCTAAATCTCCGATTTGAAAAATTCTTTCTGCACCGGATACAGCTCCTGGTGGGAAATCGTTTGCACATAATTTCCAATTTTTGTAAAAAAAATTGTTTGGCCACCAGGGGGCGTAAATCTTAATTTCCGCTTCTGTTGTATTTGCAGCAAAATATGAGCTTCTAAATTCTCGATTGAAAAAAACGTCGTTTGTTGACCGATACTACTCATGTCGACAAACCTTTTAGGAAAATTTTCTTCTTGAAAAAATGCATGGTTTCTGCGCCAGGGGGCGTAGATGTATATCTTATTTTTGTCAATATCTCTACTTTTAAGAGAACGATTTGAAAAATGCCTTCTTTGTTGGATAGTGTTTCCGATTCGAAATGTTTTTCCTATAAATTCAAAATTTTCAAGTAAATCATACACTTTCCAAAATTTTCAAGTAAATCATACACTTTCCAAAATTTTCAAGTAAATCATACACTTTCCAAAATTTTCAAGTAAATTATACACTTTCCAAAATTTTCAAGTAAATCATACACTTTCGCACAAAGGTAAATTACGTTTTCTGCGTTATTTCTGCTCCTAAAGCTCTGATTTGAAAAATCCTTCCTGTATCGCATACAAGACTTGATGGAAAATATTTTTCACAAAATTTCTAATGTTTGGTAAAGAATGGTTTAGCCACCAGGGGTCATATGTGTTAATTTCTGCTTCTGAAGTATTTGTTGCAAAATCTGGGCTCCTGAAAACTCGACTAATTTTTTGTTTCTTCGACCGATACCGCTTATACGGATAAACCTTTTGAGAATACTTTCTTCCTAAAATAATGCATGGTTTTCCCACCAGGGGACGTAAAGTCACTTCTTATTTTTGTCGATATCTCTGTTTCTAAGAGTTCGTAAGCTTACGATTCCGTTCACAGCAATATCTGAGGGATTAAAAACCCGATTGAAGATCTTCTTTCTTTGGTCAGATCTATTGTTTTCCATACCGGTTCCATTGACTTTGAATAGCTTTGATAAATTTAATTTGCGTCAAAACGGATTCATAAGACGTGCTTATTACACCCGAAAATTCGGTGTCAACTTTCTTGTTTTTAGCTAAGATCGGAGAAAAACGTAAATTTGTACATTGACGCACATTTATGCCACGTAGAGGGGGGGGGGATTTGGCAGGTAGATCAGAAAATATGCAAATAAACTCAGTCATGGTAAAAGTTGCACGCGTCAAAATGAACACTTCTATTCTGACCCAGTGAGCGGAAGTCGTTGTAAAGTCGTAGTTCTGTTACATAGTGGAACAATTCTTCAAAAAGAAAATAGAAAAATGTGAAACAACCTTAGTCATAACAATATGAGAATTAATTTCTCCATTCAAATTTCTAGAAGCAGACAAACAATGCCAATTTAGGAAAGCGCATTCATTCCACCTAGGGTCGATTGCCTTAATGTTACTACTCTTCCACACACACAAAAAGCAATTGTCTTTATTTCAGATTGATTTATAAAGGCGTTGATGCAATATCCATGGCTGAACAAACACGTAGGAAAAAGTGAATGATTCCACAATTTTAAACTTAAATGAACTTTTACTTTTTAGCACGTCTTTTAACAGAAGGTCCGTGCTTAGTGTACTGTAATTACGTCCATCTCTCTCTCTCTCTCTCTCTCTCTCTCTCTCTCTCTGTGTCTCTCTCTCTCTCTTTCTCTCCCTTTCTCTCTCCCCCCCCTCTCTCTCTCTCTTTTTGTGGACGCCATGTCTCTGCATAAAGTAATCCGATGAAAAAAAAAAAAGCATTCTTTTGCATTGGGAATTCTGAAATGTGAGAATAATGATCCTGGCATGTTGGTATTTTTCGAAAACATAACTTCTCCGCTAGAAGGCGTAAAAACAGATTCTATCAAATCAGAAATTCATTTTATTCCACATTATCGGTTCTAAATATCCGATCTTAAAAACCGTTCATTGCCTTCGATGCTATTTACAACGAGAATCACTTGAAAACATCTTCATTAAAAAAAAAAATCTGTTTTTTTGCTAGGGGGCGATAAATACGATTTTTCCCGATTCCTGTGCTTTTTAAAGTTCGAGTTGAAAAATTCTTTTTGCGTCAGATGAATTTTGTTGTTAGAAATGATTTGCACATAACTCCTGATTTTTCTAAAAGAACACTTTTTTTTTCACCAGGGGACGTAAGTGCATAATTCTGTGTCCAATGTATTTGCAGTAGTATCTGGGCTCCTGAAAAAATTATTGAAAGAATTTTTTTCCGGTCAGATACCACACATCAAAGAAAATCTTCATGCATGTTTTCTGCTCATAATAACTCAGAGTTTTTCCGCCAGTGCACAGACATATATCATATGCTTCTCTATCTCTCTGCTTGTAACACTCCGATTTAAAAATAAACTTTTACTTTGTCGGACTGCGTATCAGGAGAGGAATGTTTCAAACTTAATTTCTAATATTCCACAACGCACAATTCTGCCACTAGTGGGCGTAAGTTCATGCTCCTGTTTACGACATACTTGCAGCTGTGTCTGCACACCTAAAAACTTTATTGAAACATTTCTTTTTCGGTAGCAGAACTAAGAAAATTTTTTTTTGCGGATTTTCTGCCCAAAATAACGCGCAATTTATCCACTAGGGGACGCACATGTGGAATCTATTTTTATTGATATCCCTTCTTCTAAAAGTCCGATTTGGAAAATTATTTTTACATGAGTTATCATTTAATTTACAGAACATTTTGCTGGAATCTCTAAATTTTTCATAATGCTCAGTTCTGCCGTTAGATGGCGTAAGTGTATTTCTGTCTGCAAATGTATCTCTTCTTATAAAAATTCGGATTGAAAACATTCGCTCAGTATTGTATGCCATTCGCTGCGGTAAAAATTTGGAACATTATGCTCTTAAATAATACCCAGTTTTATGGTAAAGGCGTGTATAAAAAAGTTTGCGCCATCTTCCTGTGAAGAAGTCGTACTTACAAAATTCTTTCCGATCTGCATAACTTTTGCTATGAAGAATACTTTGCGCATGTCCTCTACTTTTCTGTTATTCAAAATTCTGCAACCAGGGGGAGTTAGTGTATATTTCCATTTGAAAGAATATCTCCGATTCTAAAAATCCCTTAGAAAAATCCTGTCTTGGGGGAACACTCTTCATTATGAAAACTATTTGTTTTTTCTGTTTTTTTTTTTTATTGGAGGTTTAACGACCACCGTGAGCAACTCAATGGGCTATAAGCAGTCGCCCGTCCATAATTTAGGGTAACTGGTTCCAGGGAAGGGAGAGAGCTAGTGCCGTAAGACTAACACAACATCCATGCCTCACCGGGATTCGAACCCGGACCCCGTTCGGACGAATGAGCAGAGGCCATCGCTTAGACCACTGCGCCACCGGGGCGGCGAAAAACTATTTTGTACCCAGTTTCTCCGTTATGCAACGCACAACTTTCCTGCTATGAGGGGTAAAGTTATATCACATTTTCTTCCATATCTCTTTTTTGGCATTGTTAAATTTTTGCCTCGGTATCATCCGCTATGAGAAACGTTATGTATAAAATCTGTGATTTTTTTCGCAGCACACATTTCAGTTGCTAGTAGCAGAAGTAGCAATTTCTAGATGTTTACGGATTGTAGAATCCCCGTTGATTTTTTCCCACGTAAGTTGTTTCATTTACGGTGAAGAACACTGATCGCATTCCGTACTTAAAATTAAGCGTAGTTTTTCTTTCTAGGTGACTTAAAATATTCTCTTTTTTTATTCTAACTTTTTTCTTTTACAAAAATCTATTTTGAAATATTTATTTCATGTAGGAAAAAATTCAAAAGACATGCTCATTACATCCGACAATGCAGTGTCATCTTTCGTTTCATACTTGAGTGGACAAAACCAAGAATGATGAGCTGTACCTAGATGTCCTGGACAATTATGCATTACCATCATTGTGGCAATACTTTGGGGACGGACTACGCTTCTATCAGAAAGGGCAATTCACTATGTCACACTTCTATCAATAGGACATCATAGTATGTCACACTTCTATCACCATGGCCCACACTTCTATCAGTTGTACAATGCAATATGTGACATTTCTGCCAATATGGTCCACACTTCTATCAATTGGACAACGTAATATGTTCCACTTCTATCAGTATGGCCTCTCAGTAGGACAATACACCATGTCACATTTATATCAGTATGGTCCACACTTCTATCAGTAGGACAACGCACTATGACATATCTCTATCAGTAGCACGATGCATTATTTCACACTTCTATCAGTATGTCCCCACTTCTCTCGGTAGGACAACACTATATTACACTTTGATTAGTATGGTCCATCCACACTTTTATCAGTAGGACAACACACTATTTCAGACTTCTGTCAGTAGGACAACGCACTATGTCACACTTCTGTCAGTAGAACAACGTACTACGTCACACTTTTATCAGCATGCCCCACATTTTTCTCAGTAGTACAACATACTACTGTATGTCACACTTCTATCAGTATGCTCCACACTCCTATCAGAAAGACAACGCACTATCTCACACTTCTATCAAGATGGTTCACACTTATATTAGTAGAACAACGTACTATGTCACCCTTCTATCAGTAGGACAACGCGCTATGTCATGTTTCTTTCAGTATGGCCCACACTTCTATCAGTAGGACAAAGCACTGTGTCACACTTCTATCAGTATGTTCCACATTTCTATCAGTAGGACAACGTACTATGTCACACTTCTGTCAAGATGGTTCTAACTTATATCAGTAGAACAACATATTATGTCACACTTCTATCAGAAGTACAGCACACTATGTCATACTTCTTTTAGTACGGGCCATACTGTATGGCCCACGCTTTTATCAATAGGACAGCACACTATGTCATACTCTTTCAGTATGGGCCATACTGTATGGCCCACACTTCTATCAATAGGACAACGCACTATGTCCTACTCTTTCAGTATGGGCTATACTGTATGGCCCATACTTCTATCAATAGGACAACGCACTATGTCACATGAGCGTGGAAAAAGAACTAACAACTAACAAAGGGATGACCAATCCAACTAACAAAACTGAATTGGTCATCCCTTTTAAGCTTGAATAGGGGAACATATCGGCGGATATTTTAAAAAAACTGGTGGAGAGTATTTCAGGAAGACTAGAGGTCCTGACAAGGGACAAAAGTTTCAGCACAAGTATTAAATTTTCGGCAAATAAAGTTTATTTGCAAATATGTAGGTCTGTGGATATAAATGGTAGGGAATGTATATCATCATTTATTTCTGAAATTGCAAGATTGCGAAAGCTCGAGCTTTTATGAACTATTTCTCTTGCACTGTTATTTCCTCCTTGATTTTGAACAAAATTTTAAATCATATGTTGAATTAATATAAACAAGTTGTTGTCTTTTTCCCATTTCGGTTACGAACTGCAGTGTTTTGCATAAGTTTTGTTCTTTATTTCAGTAATCATAACATCAGTAAGTGCTTTTTTCCATAGAGGCAGTCCTAATAAAGTGTGGAGTGAGTCAGTATACTCAGTTTTATCACCTGATTAATCTGAAAGTACAAATGAATGAAATAAGCTATATAGGAAAAGTAAACCGAAACAGGATTCGGGAAATAAAACCAAAAGATTTAAAAAACGTCGAGAAGTTATTGCAACGATCTAGAAGCCATTCCATAGAATTAATCTCCAACCTCAAACATCGAGTCCGATGATCCTTTCCATTTCAAATGTCATCAATTGGCGATATGTTAAGGTTGCGCGATGACTTGGCATTCCATTTAAGTGATGCTATTCCTGCAAGCTTCTTTGTGTGGGATGGCTCTCTGTAAAAAAATTCCTGAAACTCAGGAGCCATTTCCTGTAATTCCATTCGTGAATAAATGAAGCATATTCCCGATTCAACCTTCCCAGTGACATATTGAATTAAAAACAAACAAAAAACTCCTGCATTTCACGGATTTTCGTCAGGAAAATTCTGAGTTTTCTGAAAAGTTTCGGCAATTGCTTTTGTATATAAACGGAAACATTTTGTTCTCACTTTTCCGTATCCATATGACGAGAAATTTCCTGTTGTAGGAGCGAATTGGCTAGTACACTTTAGGTTTTATCAACTTTTAAATTTCAATCACAAGCGCCCACTACGTGTATGCTTTATTGCGTAAGCATGCCCGGATTTCTTCGAGGGAAACCTAAATTATCTTTTGGCAACTATTTGTATATTGGAATTAGAACTTTTGAAATAAGATGTTTCTCTTATTAAAATCATCCAAAGATTATAAGAAATCAAAATTAGTATATTCAATACATATTTGCGAAATGTTGTGTGTTGAGTATATTGTTTTAGTGTAAATACCTTCTGTGATATATGTCAGTTATAATTATATGCTGAATTCAATATAACAAAAAAATTTTTTAAATCTACCGGAAAAAAGTTATTAAGAAAAATGTAAAGGAAAATATTACACTTTTTTTTTCTGATAAAATAATAAATTTACTCACAAGCATGAGTTCTGAATCAAAAACGAGCACAATTTCAAAAGCTTATTTACTGGCGAGTGATTAAAATAACATATTTTTATTCATTTTAAACAAAGTTAGTGCATAAATGCCCTTGCGATTTTTTTTTCGAGCATGCCTTCAGATTTACAAAACTTTACGCCTATTATTTCAATCGTTTGTCGATGGACCTGGTTTTGAAGTTGTGTAGCAGCGAGATCGTATATTGCGGATAGCATATCGCGTGCTTTTTATGTTATTGTTGCAATGGAGATTCTCGCCCCCCCCCAGTTGGTGCACCAGCTGTTGAACACTGGGTTACCGTAAAAAACGGATTACTCAAAATTTATATATCAGTCTCTGAATCCCCCTTAACACAAAGGCTATTATAGCTGTCACAAGTAAACTTTATTTTTAGGGGTTTTGTAAAATAATGCTACACAAGGCAGTATATTTCACCCTTTCTAAAATACGATTGAAAGTCGTCTTCAGTTTAAAACGATATCGCAACATTCTGTTGCTTGCGAAAATCGCGATGAAAAAAACAATGCAATTTGTGATAAATCCTCCTATAGAGTAAATAAAATTATTTCAAACCTATTCAGAAAATTTATAAGTTACTACAGAAAATAAAATGACTAATTAACCCTCATTAATAGCTAAAAGCATTTCAACATCGCGCGATTCGAGTCATCTTCATTTCTACCTTTTATGTGACCACGTCTAAGTTTCTTTCTATATAAGTCAGTCAGTAGCACGCTTCGATGTCGGTGAAGACGTACCCGGTTGGAAACGGACGAGGAGGCAAGCATTTGTTAACTTAATACACTGTAAAAAATATAACTGTTAATTTTTCGGTTTTGGACCGATAACGAGGTTGCCATCATTAGACTGTAAAAATAACAGATTTATACCCTATTTACAGGAATCAGGCACCGTAGTTCTTACTGTTTTATGCCGAACTATTTCCAGAAAACAACTGTGTATTTCAATATCTGACACATAGGCCTTAAAAAGATTTTTATCGATTCCTCATCAACAATCGGAGGCATATGCCGAAGTAGAAAAAAGCAACAGCATTGCTCTTTAAAATCTTCCCTCCCCAAACTATCTAGTAAAAATTCATCGTATTTCATTAGGTCTAAGCAGTGGCTTGTTCTTTTAATAGAACGTGCACTTGGTTTAAATTACTAAGCATCTTAATGTTTACCACTATTCCAGCAGCAAATTTAAGTTTTTTTATTTATTACTCTTACTTCTAAAATTGCTTCTTCAGCAACACGATATTCAACTCTGAGCACGTGGCTCCTAGTTGCCACTTACTCTTCATTGTTCATATTTCCGTCTTAAGCAGTCAAAGAATTACGTATATTCCTGATTAATATATATTACATATACTGTACGTATTACGCCTCATTAATAATTCATAATGTATGTATATATATAGACAAAAGTCACCGGACACCAAGAAGAGAAACACAACATAGTATTTATTGACATACATTAGTACGATGTCGGTCCACTTTGGCTTTAATGCATGCACTGATCCTTCGAGGCATGCTTTCGACAAGGTTTTAGAACACAGCGATAGGTATGCGCTTCCATTCAGTACATAATGCTGCCGCTAACTGTTGCTTAGTAGTAGGCCTTGGTTCCAACCTTCTTATGCGGCGCTCTAATTCATCCCACAGGTGCTCTATGGGTTTAAGGTCAGAGCTCTGTGCTGGCCGGTTCACACCCGATACGGAATTATCGTCAAACCACGCCGCAACAGTCCTTGCTTTATGGCTCGGTGCATTATTCCTGCTGGTACCAACAAGGCTCGGATCCATAGTATTGCCACAGAGTTGGTAGGGCATAATTGTTCAGCATATCAAGCCAGACGTGCTGGTTAACAGTTTTGTCCACGATAACCAATGGGCCGGGACCATACCACAAAAAACACCACCACACGACTACACTGCCAGCTCCAAACTTGACGGTAGAAACAGTACACTGTGGTAAACAGCGTTCCCCCGGCTGACGCCACACTCTCACACGGCCATCAGACTGATGGATCGTGTATCTGGATTCATCAGTCCATAGGACCCGTTTCCATTGGTCTACGATCCACGATAAATGTTCTTTACAGCATGCTAAACGACGAGTAGCATTCCGAGTGGGGATGAAAGGACTTATGAGCAGCCGCACGACCACGGTAACCCATGGAATGAAGTTCTCTGTGAATGGTAGGTGTACATACCAAGGTTCCAGCATTTTTACTCACCTGTACACCGAGGTCTTGTGCGGTACTCCATCGATTAGCTGTAACGACTCTCCTGAGGCTTCGACGTCCTCTATCACTGATTTTCTTTGGTCTGCCGGTACGTTTCGCTGCTTCAGGCACGCCACGTGTCTTCCACTTATTCAGTACATCCAAAACAGTTGACTGCGGTATGTTTAAACGCCTCTCGGTTTCTGCTATGGACAACCCACTAATATAACACCCAACAATCTTTCCTTTCTCAAAGTCAGTTCTCTCCCGCCGCGACATTTTTACTCAACCTCACAGTGCGATATAATCGCGGTCAGCTGCAGGCTGGTTTTTATACCGTTTGCAGCTGTACCACGCATCTTAACAACGCAGCGTATCCGTTCATTTGCTTTTGAAGGGATGTCCGATGACTTTTGTCAATATAGAGTATATTAATCAGGAATATATTATATTATTTATTTTCCTCATTAATACATTTATATTTATATTACGACTCATTAATTAAAAAAAGAAAAATAACCTCGCTCCTACGTTTCTTCGATGAACGACTACAGAATTCTACGTCCCGACAGCTCGTAATGCGCTAAACGGCACAACACACAATTCAAGCGATTAATGAACAGGCGCAGTTTCTCTGTTCCGCTCTTGCTGATGACCAGTTGGTATTTTCATTCCCGTAATTCCATATTCTACAGTTTTAAACTGTTATATATGATTACGGCATTTTTCTGTAACGATTTACAGTAATTTTCCGTAAAATCTACATTTTTTTTACAGTGTCACACACTAGGAAAGTATCGTAGGAGAAGGAGCTGAAAAGTCAAAATTAACGTTTCTATATATAAAAACGGAAAAACTCGAAACTGATTTTTCTTAAATAAGAAGAATTGGTGACAACGGAAAATCTGTCAAAATACCGAAGTTAGAAACGAAAGCTTTTCAGATGTAAGTTTCGTTAAAAGTGGAGACCGACCGGCAACTTCGCTGCAACTTATTTTCAGGAATTTTCCGTTAATCCACACCACTAATTTTTTACGCTTTCCAACCGTAGGTTGAAGAAGCGTATATGCTCCAGCTTTGTCCGTCTGTCTGTCTATCCATCCGTCCGTCCGCACGATAACTCGCGTAAAAATGATTCGATTTCGATAAAATTTTAGTATGTGGTAGGGGATGACCTAGTGAGGAACCTTATTAAAAATGGGTGAAATTGGGTCAAAGGTCAGGACATAGGAGCGGGATCCATTCCATCACCCTTATGCGTCAAAACATACGTAAAAATGCTTGGTTGCGACAAAACGTTATCATGTTGTTCTGGAGGTATACTGAACAGGTTCTGTTGAATATAATCGAATTGGGGTCAAAGGTCAGGACACAGGAGCGAGATTTATTCCACAGCCATTATCCTCAAAACTGGACTAAAAATGCTTCTAGTGCGACAAAACTTTAGTATGTTGTTCCGCAAATATACTGAACCAATTCTGTTTAATATCATCAAAATGGAGGTCAGAGGTCCGGGCACAGGAGCGAGATTTATACCACAGCATTATCCTCATAACTTGACTAAAAATGCTTCGATTGCGACAAAACTTTAGTATGCTGTTCTGGAGGTATACTGAACCAATTCTGTTTAATACCATCGAAATGAGGTCAGAGGTCAGGGAACAGGAGCGAGATTTATACCACAGCATTATCCTCATAACTTGACTAAAAATGCTTCGATTGCGACAAAACTTTAGTATGCTGTTCTGGAGGTATACTGAACCAATTCTGTTTAATACCATCGAAATGGGGTCAAAGGTCAGGGCACAGGAGCGAGATTTATTATGTAATGATTCCTGGTATTGGAAAGCGTATCATAATGAATGCATTGCATGATTTTACTAACTTGTTTAAAGTGCTCATGGTTATGATAGCCGCAAACTAACGAAGGCGACGACTTATTTTGTACATATTCTCACTACGTGGTTTATCTGAAAGATGGAATCATTGGATCATGCTTTCCCACTGCACTAGTTTGATTTATCTGAAAGATGGAATCATTGGATCATGCTTTCCCACTGCACTAGTTTGATTTATCTGCAAGATGGAATCATTGGATCATGCTTTCTCACTGCACTAGTTTGATTTATCTGAAAGATGGAACCATTGGATCATGCTTTCCCACTGCACTAGTTTACCAAGTTGCTTAAAAATTCGACCTCTTCATTTAGGTGGAACAATATTAATGACACAGGGTGTATTAAAAACACCTGTACTGTGCACTTTAGTGTATATATTCGTTTGCATATTCACCAAAAAATGTCACTAAATGTTAAAGAAATGTTCGTGTAAAAGAAACTGCAAAGAAGTTTTTTTTTATAACAGTGAAAAATAAGAGTGTAAAAGAATTCATCATGAGGAAAATAAAGTCCCGTCGTACTCTAAGAAGGGCTGAGAATCTTCCTGGTATGAAGACTGGGATGAGAATCAAATATGGTGATTTTGTCTTTGCACATGGAATAACAGCTGTCTTGAATGGTTTATGTGGACTTTCTATTGCTTGTTCCTCTGGGTGTTTTATCATGCATAGGCTGGGGAACTTCACTCATGAGCATTGAAAAACTGCATTCGACATTCTTCATTATCTTTCTCTCCCCATCTTTTTTTCTTTTCTGTTTACCTAATAATTAATTTTTCTGTCTCCATATGTTCCTTTCCCCTATCTATCGCTATGTCTCCAACAAAACATTCACTAATATATTGAACAGTAGAATAACATTAGAATGGTACCTCAAGTTCAACAAAAACAGTACGAGAACATTTGCCTAATTATACAAAGGATGGAATAAGGCAGCCATTTAAAGTAGTAAGCTTCAAATCTACATTTTATCGAAAATAAGAATTCTATTTTCTAAATACTTTCTCTCTTTTTCTTCTTATTGTTTAACACAATTTTCGTTAGTGAGTGCAAGTATTTATGAATGATTGCACATCTAATATTGTAACCATGAGCTGGCTAATTCGTTATGTTTAAACAGAATTCATCCAGGCATCACTTATAATTTTTAACATACTGTCACAGTATTTCGCTCGAATTTCTTCTTGTCAGTTAAATCTTGATCACGGCAAAAGTGGCGCTTCCTTCGCGTTCCAACTCACAGGAAGAGAGATGGAAAATGAGCATAAAAAAAAATCCAACAACGAAAACCATAGGTTTACTTTTGAATGCATGACCATAAAATGTGCTCAGGGCACCATGTGTTCCGTTTTGAAGATCTAACAGATCTATGAATTAAAAATGTGAGATCATTCCCAATTAGAAATTCACTATAGAAAATTTTCTGAAACTCACGAGCCATTTTCCGTGGCACATTTCGTGAATTTCTCGATTCAGCCTTTCCGGTGAAAAGATGAAAAAAACCTGAATTTCACGGATTTTTTCATAAGTGAATTTATAAGTTCATAATTCTCTCGTTAATAACGGAAATTTACCATTTTTTAAAAGTGTTAACGGATATTGTGAATTTTTAGAAACCTTTCGGAAAATTTCCGGGAATAGGAGCGTTTTGCGGGAATATCTGAGATTTGATTAACTATTAAATCTCAGTCATCTGTCGGAGAACCTGATTTTGAAGTTCTGTAGCGAGATCGCATATTATGGATAGCATACTGCATGATGTTTAAGTTATTGTGGCAACTGATATTTCTTCCCCTCTCTTCCTGTTCGGTACATCAGCTTTTGCATATTGTGTTATCGTAAGAAACCGAGTTCTCAAAGTATCGGGTACAGGTGATTGCATTATTTTTATGTATCATTCTGTGGATGCCTTTAACACAAAAGCTATTATAGCTATCAAAAGTAAATTTTATATGCCGGGGTTATGTGAAATAACATGACGAAGCAGTACATTACAGCGTTTCTTAAAAATAATTGAAAGTCATTGTCAGTTTAAAAAAACTCGGGTTCCAAAACATTTAGTTGCTTTGAAAAATCATGATGGAAAAGAATATAATTCGTGGTAAGTCCTCCTACAGAAAAAATAAAATTGTTACAAACCTATTTAGAAACATAACAAGCTCCTACAGAAAATAAAGTGAATAATTTGCCCGTATTGATACGGAAAAAACATTTCGTCATCGCGCGATTCGAGTTCTCTTCATAGCAACCTTAAGCATGGTCAACTGGTGTTTTCTAGGTCAGTCGGTATCGCACTTATCAGGCGTCCAAAACATACCGGGGCTTGATATCCACCAAGAGCAAAGTGGAAGAATACCGATATGTCTACAATGACTGCTTCTTTCGGTCCTATGTCTGGACGATCGGCACAGATGGCTACATCTAGTTTGATACAGCTGTCCCAGTAGAACTTGTACTGGCTGTTTTCTAGTCAGATCAGATCATATGTAGAGGATTTTAGGAAGGGAGTGTCTGACCCAGTTCTTAAACAACCCTTAGAAATAGGAAGCTAGGAGATTTGGGCTAGGGTGCCCGATAGGAAAGTGACACGAAAGCGATGTAGAAAGGGGGGAGTCAGAAGCCCTTATTTATTACCGGGGGGGGATTGCAGTGTCCGGGGTCCGACGGCTTAACGTGCCCATCCGACGCATGGCGGGTATTTAGTGGTTCGAACGTTCGTACCTGCCCAGGATCGAACCTGGGGTTATCTCCATGGCAGTTACGAACGCTGACCACTAGGCCACCAGCGGCCCGCTGTTATCTAGTACTTCGGTAAGTTGATATTTATAGTATAGTACGTTTTACTCTGAGTGAGGTGTTTTTTCGCCTTTCACCCGACGGACTACTAGTCGCTGATATCTGCGTGATCACTTCATTTATTCACTAGTAGATTTTCATATTTATCATCCTCATCATGTAAATGATCCGTTTTGTTCATTTTTAACATCTAGATTGGCAAATTTTACTGTACATGAGCAACTCGGAGGACTATAAGCAGCCGCTCGTCTCTAATTTAAGGTTGTTGGTCCCAGGCAAGGGAGAGAGTCACTGCCATGAGACAAAAACACCTCCCATGCCTGATCTGAGACTCGAAATCGGGCCCATCTTGGATGAATGATTCGTAGCTAGGGCCTAACACCACTCAGCCACTAGAGCTGAACTATGGTGCTTCCCTTTGTATATGTGTTCAATGATCTCAGTGCAAATGACGCATCTCCCCCGCACGATATACTTCACCACCCTTAAACACAGTAATTTTCCCGCGATGTGTGTGTGTGTGTGTAGTAGTTGGGGAGCCCCCTCCCGAACCACGACACTCTCCCTAACAGGAAGTTGGGGAGAGTGTCTGCGAATGTGATGGTGATACCTAGAACCCTGTTGTTTTAACTTTTTAAATAATAGATTTCACAATACGTGTAATTGCTTTGTCCAAAACTAAAACAAATCACTTGAAGAAATCACCCTCTTACACACGGCAGATCTGCGGCTGCTATGAATAAACGTGGACGTCTGTCTTGCACCTAATCCTAGGTAACTGACTGTTTTCCCACATCCTCCACGGGGAATCCCACTGTGGCCTCGCGCTTTTCCTCAGAAGCGCAGAGAGAGGGCGATTGGAGAGCGATCGTATTATTTACAACCCATTGCAGAGCAATCGTATTACAACCCGAAGTCAAAGAGCCGAACACTTTCAATCTGTAGGACATTCAGTGTTTTAAAAGTGAAAGTAGACATTTATTTAGGCAAAGCTAAATATATCTTAAAGCAAAATCTGAATCTTTGGGTTAATTATTGTGGGTGTTCGAATTTTTTCATAAAACTATAACTGACAGCTGCAGTACGCCCCTTCGTTGCCTGCGCCCCTCTTCCTGCAGCTGCGGGGGTGGTAGTTACACCACTACTACTTTTCTGATGTTGCGGATGTTCGTAGAAAATATATTTTCTCTAATTTTTTGGTTGGAATCACTTTATCTTGAATGGTCACCATTAATCCACTGATCACTCATCATAATTTTCCTCACTTTGTGAAAACACAAGTTTGTCCGTGACAGAGATCGTACTCCGGAGTAACTTGTGAAACCACAAGTTTGTCAGCGCCCCCGCACTCCGGAGTAAGTTGCTCTCCCAACTAAGCTACACGGACGGAATGTGTCGCTGCAGATTTGTCGTCCTGACACGTGCTTTACCTCTGTAGTACGTCACAACTTCAGCCTCTGGTTTGAGGCTTTGTTGTCAATTTCATGTATTTGACCAATGCAGTACCTTTTTTATTCCACTTTTATAGTTGGTCTGAATCTATTTCTTCAGCGTATAGTTAAATTAGTTTTACTATTTTACAGTGGCGAGACAGAAAGTACAACAGTTTCTCGGCGACGTTTGCAACCCCGAATCGCCTCTGTCACCCAGTAGTCTGAAACCTGTTCTTCAATCTGTACTTCGATGGTGACTAATTGTGTATGACAGAGTTTTCATAACTTAGCCTGAATAACATTTTATCATTACTGCACTTTTGATTTCTAGCCTCATAAAGCAGAACCACATAAAGTGTAAAAGTCACACATACAGAGTTAAGTTAACCATAAAGAAAAAAACCTCCCAGAATATTTCACTTCCCTTATTACTGCTGCATTTGCGCGTGCATATGACGGGCTGAAACCCTTTCGGAAGTAATCGTTTTCCGTTTCGTTGAGTTCCTACAAACACAAATCCTTCTCTGGCTCAACGTCTGCGTGTGTGTGTGTGTGTGCGCGCGCGCGTGTGAAGTGTTTCTGTATTGGGAAACATCAAAAAGCATTCTTTAATTTCAGTGGTTGCTTGCTGAGTTTGAAAAGAGATGGCTTGAAAAGCTGTGGATGCGAAAACTTAAAACCTCGCCCTCCATCGCAGCAGCAATCAAAACAAGAAGGCTGAGACTTAACAATTTAAGAATCTCCCTCCAGCAGCAGAGGAAATGCGCGGCCAAAAGTTGGGCACCAAGTGTTCTCAAGCTTAAAAATGTCCGCAATCTCTCGGCAACATTTGTTTGTTACGGACAGTGATTTGTTCTCCCTGAAGATGAGACGGAGAGGGAGGCCGTCAGTATGGGGAGGGCGGAGAGATTATCTGCATGCAATTTTCTCCCAGTGGTGACAAGTGCGCTGGTTAGGAGAGATAAGGCAGGGAATCTTTCGGAGTTTTTCTTGTGGTGCTCGATGAGGGCTACAAAGCCCAGGCGGACGCCGCGCCGCTCGCCTCGAGAAATACAAGACAGAAAAGACAAAAGTTTTAAGTAACAGGATGACTGAGTGAAGGCAGAAGAGTTGCTGTTGGGGCTTAATACACCAGTGAGTAACGACAGATATCTTCCCTCTCTGCCTATCCTGACTCTGCCTCGATTTCATTTTCTTAACTTTTCCTCTTTTAATTACACAAGTGTTACGTTTTAAGCCCTAATAAGAATTTCAAAACTGGCAAATTTGTTTTACTTTCGAAGAAGAGAAAAGTGCCCAGCTACAAAACGTGGGAAATTTAGGGCTGCCTCACAAGTGTGCATCGACACAGAGAAATGGATATTAGCGCGAATTAGGTACGGGCAATAAAGCTAATTTACCAGGATAAAAAGTTGGAGGCAGTACCTGAGTATCATCTTAGTGGGACAGATATACATGAGAAATAAGGCCAGTACCCCCCTTTATCCCCCCCTTTATCTTACTCTTCCCTGTCTTATTCAATATCCTTCCACTTATAAGTTGATTACTGACGATCACCTCTCTAACGTTTCAGTTAAAATGTAATTTTTTTTTTCAGTAAATAAGTCAACTGCTTCTGCTCTCAACATTTTTTGAGAGGAGCCGAAATTTTATTTTGCCCTTATTTTAATAATTCAACTAACAGAATCATAGTCACCAAAGTGGATAAGTTTTTTTTTAGGAGAAACTGTATATAAATGCTTTCCAGTACTACGGAATTCTGAGAAAACGCAAGGAGAAATAAAAAAAAAATTCGTTAAAAACTGTACTGTCTTTTCCAATTTTTGGCTCACTTTTGGTTTAGTTGCCAATGAAATTCAAAAATTTATCAAAAAAAATCTGACGGGCCCAAATCTTTTCAGGATTAATTGTGTGATCCAGTTCCCATTCGATCACAAAATTTAACAGGTACAGGTAGATTGATAATATCGCAATAAATCACCATCTGTGAGCGTAGGCTGCTGATAGCCCCGTAGAGACCAGCTGGGCGCGCGTTCGATCCCAGTAGGTACCCTACTGCAAATTATCCTCCGTGCCTCGGAGATCGCGCCAAGCTACCGGCTCCCGGACAAGACCCTCCTTACAAACAAGGTAGTTCTACTTTAAAGTAGTTAACGGGATCTAAGGATTCTTCTTTAGCCATCTGTGCTCACTGCAGGGGAAGGCTCCCCCAATATATATATATATATATATATATATATATATGTATATATATTTTTGATCGGGGATGTAAGGTCAGGTGATGCGTAACATCACAGCCTCTCCTTGACAAATGTCAACCCCGCCTTCTCGTGGTGCATCCTGTTCCCACTAAAGGGGCTCTGACGACCGCCCATAGCGGTATAACTATACCATCGGGATTAGAGGAAATTCTATCCCACACTCACAAACCCGCTTGGCCAGCGTGGTGAGTTATGGCCAAACCCCTCCAAAATGATTCCACAACTTAAATCTTGGCCCTCAGTCTCCGGCAGCTGGAATGTACATGGCCAAGGCAGCGGCCAGTGCGACATGAAGGCAGAGGGTGCTAAGAATCCCCGGAGGACCGGACTAGGCTGCCATCTGATGCTGACCTTGGCTACTTACAATGGACGCTCCCTATCTTCTGATTCAAGGCTTCTTGGAATTGGAAGAGGAACTACAAAGGATCAAGTGGGACATCGTGAGGCTAAGTGAGGTAAGGAGAAAAGGAGAAGATCTCATCGAACTGAAAAGTGGACATCTCTTCTACTATCGTGGGACAGATACTGGCAGAACTAGTGGTGTTGGATTTATAATAAACAAGAAACTGAAGGATAAAGTTGTAGAAGTTGAAAGTTCCTCTGACAGAGCTGCACGACTTGTTATCCAACTCTCGAAAAGATACCAGGCTCAGATTATTCAAACTTATGCACCCACCACAAGTCATCCTGAAGAAGAAATTGAAGAATTTTATGAGGAAATTTGTCATCTAAATAATAAAGGTAAGCAGCACTTGAAAATAATTATGGGATATTTCAATGCAAAAATAGGGCAACGGCAACAGAATGAAACTTCAGTAGGTAAATTCGGTCATGGCAACAGAAACCAGCGTGGAAATACTCTCGTTGAGTTTGCAGAGGCAGAAGGGTTTTTCATCTTGAACTCCTTCTTCAAGAAAAAGCCACACAGGAAATGGACATGGAGACATCCAAATGGGACGACAAGTGAAACTGATTTTATTATGTGTAACAAAAAAATTCGTCATAGAAGACTGCAGTGTGCTAAACAAGTTCAACACAGGTAGTGACCATAGATTGGTGAGATGTAAGATGCACCTCAACACTAAACTTGAACGAGGCAAGCTCATAGGACAAACAAAATCTATTGACATAACCAACCTTAAAAAACACCATAATACCTTCAAGTTAGAACTGAAGAACAGGTTCTCTGCTTTAGAAGGCCTAACATCGGAAGAAGTGGACATCTCTGAAGTTAACAGAAAAGTAACCAAAGCTCTTATGGAAACAGCAACAAAATTAGCTGGGTCTAAGAACAAGTTGCATATGAACAAATTATCAGGAAAAACCAAAATGTTGATGCAAAAAAGAAGAGAGATGAGGACAACTAAAGAAGATGTGACTTCCAAAGTGGAATATATAGAGCTATGCAAGACAGTACGAAAAAGTATCACTGAAGACGTAAGGAAATTCAACTGTGAACTAGTGAGGAAAGCAATTGAAAACAACCAAAGCCTAAAGATAGCAAAGGGACATCTCAGTAAGGAAGAAAACAGATTATGGCACTGAGAAAAGAAGATGGTTCTGTAACAAGAAATAGAGGCGAAATTTTGACAAGAGTGAAAGATTTCTACTCCAAATTATATGAAAGGGATGATATATGCACTCCAGACATCATGAAAGATACCAGTACCAGAGTTCCTCCAGTCCTTCCAGCAGAAGTTGCACATGCAATCCAGAACATGAAGCGAGGAAAAGCTCCAGGAGAAGATGGAATTACTGTAGACATCATACAAGAAGCAAGTGGAGAAATCGAAACAGTACTCGCCCAAATTTTCACTCGATGCCTTAATGAAGGAAAGATTCCTGAGGATTGGAACACCGCTACAATGATCCTGCTACATAAGAAAGGTGACATTGAGGATCTCGGAAACTACAGACCTATCAGCCTCCTATCAGTAGTTTATAAAATCTTCACTAAAGTTCTTTCACACCGCTTGAAGGTAACACTGGACATGGCTCAACAGAGAGAACAAACTGGATTCAGGAGTGGCTACAGCACAATAGATCATATCCACGTGCTGAGAGAACTAATTGAAAGAGCAGAGGGAATATGAACTTCCATTGTGCATGGCTTTTATCGATTATGAAAAAGCCTTTGATTCGGTGAAACCATCAGCAGTTACAATGGCTCTGAAAACCTGCGGTATTGAAGAGGCATACATTAATATTATTAATAACATCTATGAAAATGCAAGTGCAAAGATTAGGCTGTTTGAAAATACAACACACGTAAAAATTGGAAAGGGAGTGAGACAAGGTGATACCATATCTCCGAAGCTCTTTAATGCCACATTGGAGGGTGTTTTTCAGTCGCTGAGCTGGGAAAACAAGGGGATAAAGATTAATGGAGATTATCTAACCCACCTTCGCTTTGCTGATGACGTAGTCATTTTTGCTACTACCCCATCAGAGCTGCAGAGTATGATCCAGGAACTTGCTGACAAGAGTAAAGAAGTGGGATTAAAAATGAACTTTCAGAAGACAAAAGTGATGTTCAATGCTTTTACAAGAAATGAAGATTTATCGATTGATGGAGAAAAGCTGGAGATAACAGACACGTACGTTTATCTTGGACAGCAGATATCAAGTGAGGGTCACATTGATGAAGAAATTAATCGGCGTACAAAACTTGCCTGGAGAGCTTTTGGAAGAAACAGCATAATTTTCAAGAGCAATATGCCATTATGTCTTAAAAGAAAAGTGTTTGATCAATGCATCCTTCCAGTGCTTACGTATGGTGCAGAGACGTGGACCTTAACTAAAAGAGACATACAAAGGCTGAAGACAACTCAAAGTAGCATGGAGAGGTGCATGCTTGGTGTAACCAGGAGAGATAAGAAGAGGAACTCGTGGATCCGAAAAATGACAAGAGTGGAAGACATCATGATCAGAGTTAAATCCCTGAAATGGCAATGGGCTGGACATACTGCCAGAAGGACAGATCATCGATGGACAGCCGAAATTTTAGATTGGATTCCAAGGGACAGGAAAAGACCCAGAAGAAGACCACATGGGAGATGGGTGGATGAAATTCGAAAGTATGCAGGGGTGACATGGAGGAGACTGGCACAAGACAGACCGTTGTGGAGGAAACTTGGGGAGACCTTCGTCCAGCAGTGGATTGATAATGGTTGAGAATGATGATGTTGATGATGATTTTTGATCGAGGCTTAACGACCACCGTGAGCAACTCAATGGGCTGTAAGCAGTCGACCGTCCCTAATTTAGGACCACTGACTCCATGGAAGGGAGAGAGCCAGGGGCGTAAGACAAACACAACATCCATGCCTCACCGGGATTCAAAACCGGACCCATCTCGGACGAATGATCAGAAGCCATCGTTTAGATCACTGCGCCACCGGGACGGGACGGCCCAATATTTTCCAAATCGATTGAACATTTTTTGCCTTTGTTTTTTATTGGAGGTTTAACGACCACTGTGAGCAACTCAGTGGGCTATAGGCAGTCGCCCATCTCTAATTTAGGGCCACTCGTTCCAGGGAAGGGAGAGAGCCAGCGCCTTAAGGCAAACACAACACCCATGCCGCAACTGGATTCGAACGCGGACCCATATCGGACGAATGATCAGAAGCCATCTCTTAGACCACTGCACCACAAGGGCGGCGCCTTTCTTTCCAGCCCCTTCTTTAAAGTCATCCCACTGTTTCATATTTTGTTCGTTTCTTTTTCTTTTGGGATAAAGTTTCAGAGACTTAATGATGATTTAATGAAGATTTTTCCAGGATACGGCATTTTGCAAAACTGAAAGCTAATTAGGATACATTCACAGAAGTTTTGTTCTTTCCAGCGGCCGTTACCTCAAACTAAATTTTGTTTAAAGTGGTTATACCTTCTGGAAGTCACGGCAAGTTATTCCATTTACACACAGTTCATAATTTCATTTACCTCAAGGAGAATTTCAGAAACAGGGCCATTCTTCATTGTATGAAAAGAAGAAAGTCTTTATTATTATTTATTTATTTGTTTATCTCATGTATATCCCTTGTTAGTATGAACATAATCATTATGGTTTTAAAATCACCGTTCCATGTGTCACGTATCAAGAGTTCTTGCCACATGGATTTTAGGACATAGGTGTTTAGACCCAAAGCATCAATCTGAGTTGTATGAGTCGGAAGAATTATACCAGTTGTACAGATAAACAGTGGATGGTATAAACTGTTTTTCAGCTTCCATCTGTTTTATTTCTGCAGCCTGTTCTACATTATAGTTTGTTTTACAGTTTGTTTGGGGATTTAACGACCAACGTTTACAACACCATGGGCTATAAGCAGTCGTTCGTTCCTAACTTAGGGCCACTGGATTCGTGGAAGAAAGGGAGACAATGCCGTAAGACAAACACACCATCTATGATGTGACGTAATACAGAGGTGGAAACATGTGTGAAGACAACAAATCTGCAGCGAGACATTCTGTCCCCGTAGCTCATTTGGGAGAGCGACTTACTCCGGAGTGAGGGACGCGGGTCCGATACATGTCGCGGACAGACTTGTGTTTTCACAATGCCTCACTCTGGATTCGAAACTGGACCCATGTCGGACTAATGCTTGGAAACCAGCGCTTTGTACCATACAACAACCGTGTCGTCGGCTTTCCCAGTTCACCTGCTCTTTTAGTGCTAAGCTCTGAAAAAGAGTGATCTGAACTGTTGTTTGGAGTAGTGCTGTTTAAACAAAATAGAAACCACATAAATTTTGTATTTAAGGGCCATTTATTTGAAGGGGAGGGTAGAATTTTCTGGCAGTTAGTTCCATGGCGAAGGAGAAATCCTGTCCACTGACGGATAAAATCGAGTTCTCTCTCTTTTTTTTTTTTTTTTTTTTTTTTTTTTGAGGTTTAACGACCACCGTGAGCAACTCAATGGGCTATAAGCAGTCGCCCGTCCCTAATTTAGAGTCACTGGTTCCAGGGAAGGGAGAGAGCCAGTGCCGTAAGACAAACACAACATCCATGCCTCACCGGGAAGTTCTCTCTCTTCATACCAAATATTGCCACGTAGGAAAACCTAGGTAACTTTTTCTCGAGCCGACACACCGGTTCTTCTTCAATATGCACAGATTTTGTGAAAAATGCAAATTAGATTAAAGTCATCTTGTGGGCAAACTTTTTGTCAGTAATTGATTTTTTTTTGTTTTGTTTAATTCTTCTGGAAATTCAAACAGATTTGTTTTTAATTCCAGAAACTCAAACCTATTTTCTTTGTTTTTTTGGAAATTTAGGTGCCGTGCAAATGCATCGGCAATTTTTTTTTATCAAGAAAATTTTGCATTCACAAGATATATGTACATATTAAACGAAAAATCAAGTTATGCTCAGCTTTTCGAAACACAAAAAGGGTATTGTCAATGTATCTTCTACCATCAAAGACATAGAGACATTAGGATAAATTCGAATTCTGTACTTACGATCAAAGATATTGTGAGGAATACAAAGTTTACGCTTGTATCAACAAGCAGAAAACTTGCACATTCCGAAAAACTGCCTTAGCGATTCTTATTTCTGTCATTAAAGAATATTTTTCTAGAAATTATTTATACAGAAGCAATATATAAATATATATCTGCGTTACCAAGTGAAAACATTTTGAACAATATATTAGGTGCTTGAATTAATTCTCGCTGTTTTTTGTCACACAAGCACCTGTGTGTTGCCACAGAACGGTACAGGATAGTCTATTCAAAGTAGTGTCCGTTGGCAGTACCACCCTTTCCCACCGTTGGGGTAACAAATGGATTCTGCAGTAGAAAAATGCAGGTTCTTTCGAGGCGAACCATTCATCCAGCCATTTTTGGATATCCGCGACAGAAAGGAAGTGCTGCTCTGACAGGCCATGTTGTAGCGACCGGAATAAATGGAAGTCCGAGGGAGCAATGTCCGGGGAATAAAGCAGGTGGGGTAAGAAGTCCCATCCAAGTGTCTGCAAGAGTTCCTTCACGGATTTGGCGACATGAAGTCTAGCGTTGTCGTGTAGAAGAATAACCTTGTCATGTGGGATCCAGTTTCCGAGCTTCTGGATCATTCCCATTGCTTTTAAACGTTTGCTAACCGTTGACTCATCGACCCGTAGTGTTTCAGACAACTCGTGGAGCGTCTGGCATGAATCCTCGTCCAATAAGGCCTCCAATGCACCATCTTCGAACTTTTTCGGCTGCCCAGGGCGTTCTTTGTCCTTCACGTCATATTCGTTGGCTTTAAAGCGTCGGAACCACTCTCTGCATGTTGTTTCCGATAGGGCATGTTCCCCATAGACCTGCACTAGCAAACGATGACTTTCCGCTGCAGATTTCTTGAGATGAAAGCAGAAGAGTCATGCTTCCCGCAAATGCTCCTTTTTTGGTACGAAATTCGAATGCGATACAAACTCGTGTTCTGTGCCCTCCGATCGCGTGTCACACACTGCTTCGCCCAGACTACGGACAGTACGTGCGCGCCTAAGGGAGGTCACGTGTGGCCCGGGTCACAGCGCACCACTGCTGCGCTCTACTGGACAACAGCGAGAATTAATTCAAGCACCTAATATATATACATATAAATGCATGTCTTTTTTAGGACCTTAACTAAATAAGGCATACAAAACCTGCAGACAACTGAAAGTATAGCATGGAGAGATGCACTTTTGGTGTAACCAGGAAAATTAAGAAAAGGAACTGGTGAATAAGGAAAATGACAAGAGTGGAAGATATCATGATTAGAGCAAAATCCTTGAAATGGCAATAAGCTGGCCATATTGCCAGTAGAACGGACTACCGATGGACAACCGGAATTTTAGACTGGAAACCAAGGGACAGGAAAAGACCCAGAAGAATACATAGGGATACGTGCATGAAATTCGAAAGCATACCGGAGTAACATAGAGGAGACGGACTCAAGGCAGACTGTTGTGGAAGAAACACTTGGGAAGACAAAGTTTCTTTTATGCATATAACCCCGAATAGTGGCCTGCTATGATTCTTTTTTTTTTTTTTTTTTTTTTTGATTGGAGGTTTAACGACCACCGTGAGCAACTCAATGGGCTATAAGCAGTCGCCCGTCCCTAATTTAGGGTCACTGGTTACAGGGAAGGGAGAGAGCCAGTGCCGTAAGACAAACACAACATCCATGCCTCACCGGGATTCGAACCCGGACCCCGTTCGGGCCAATGATCAGAGGCCATCGCTTAGACCACTGCGCCACCGGGGCGGCCTGCTATGATCAGCCCATATTTATGGTTGCATCGATTGTCAATCAACTTTAAACGAAACTTTTTCAGTACTGATGGTTGTAAAAAGAAAAAAACAATGGTATTCTGTGCTTGTATTAACGCAGACTGTGTATCAATGCATCCGTTTCCCGAAAATGGTAAAATCAGATTTGGCCGTAATAATACACGGGCAATAAAGTTTATTTCACGGGAATTTCTATCAGTGTACTTTAAGAATCAGAAATGTTGTGCCTGAAAACGTCAGACCAGATGGCTTGTTTCGAGTCCTCCACACTCTAGTTGTGATAGGCTTTTGCAAACTGCAGCCTAATCTTTTGGTACTTTGCAGTCAACAAGCGGACACGATGCGTACGTCGACTGCCGTAGCCTACGTTTTCCACGGTACAACGGATTGTCTTTGTACATACGCGTGTGGAAGCCCCCTCATTAAATTCCGACGTTATCAGCTCCGTGATAGCCGTATGATTCCTTGTAACGATGAGGAACAGTCTTCACTCACCGAAGGAGTCGATTGCATATTTATAGCCACAGTCTTCCACTGGTCGGAAGTTTTGCCGTATTTTATGTAGTCCTAGTTTCCATGTACGCCAGTATGACGTGGAAATCCCAACAGTTCAGCAGTTGCAGTGATTAAACGATCGGCCTTCTTCGCATCTATTATCTGGCCACGGTCAAACTCACTAACATGCGCTGCTTTTACCCATGATTACTTTTCTGTGACTATTTTCCAATACCTATAGAGACCTGCTCTGGCGCCCCGGTGACGCAGTAGTCTAATCGCTGGCTTCTGACAATTCGTCCGAGATAGGTCGGGGTTCGAATCCCATGAGCAATGGATGTTTACCTTATGGCACTGGCTCTCTCCCTTCCCAGGAACCAGAACCCCTAACTTAGGGACAGGCGACTACATATAGCCCATCGAGTTACTCAGGGTGGTCGTTAAAACTCCAATAAATAGAAAAAAGAAAAACCAGCTCTATTTTTAGAGCACTGGCTCTCTCCCTTCCCAGGAACCAGAACCCCTAACTTAGGGACAGGCGACTACCTATAGCACAGCGAGGTACTCAGGGTGGTCGTTAAAACTCCAATAAATAGAAAAAAAGAAAAACCAGCTCTATTTTTAGAGCACTGGCTCTCTCCCTTCCCAGGAACCAGAACCCCTAACTTAGGGACAGGCGACTACCTATAGCCCATCGAGGTACTCAGGGTGGTCGTTAAAACTCCAATAAATAGAAAAAAAGAAAAACCAGCTCTATTTTTAGACATTGCAAGTTTCAGCGTCGTGTGTGACGGATCGCGATACTTCTGCTGTACATATTGTTATCGAGGTGTGTGTATAACAATTTGACCGTTCAGTGTACATGCAACTTAGAAAAATAATGAAATTTCAAAATCAACATTTGGAGTTTTACGACGATGTTTCAGTGTGCTCATTTATAGCTAGGAAATTTTATGGTGAAGTTACACGAGTACTGTGAAAACAACTGTCTCGTGCGTTGCTCGAGGTTTTAGGGTAGCGCATTTTTGTTCTCGTGTTGGGATTTCTATTGTGATGTGCAACACAACGTCTTAATTACCAGCTTTAAATCCGCGAACTACAAACATAAAAATGACGAAAATTAAGAAAAACACTTTTGAAAATCACGACCTTGAATAAAACTCTAATGCGCAATGCAGCTGCGGCTTTCGCTGTCATGCAGAACTAATGGCAGTGTTACGAAGCAGGCCTGCGAATTCTCACCTAACACTTCCTCCAGCAAATGATTCATAACTTCACCAATGTCTGTTATCAATGAATAATGCGGTCAACCTTTCGTTTCCTACAGAATACTCTGCAAGATCTCCGCTAAACAATGCAATTGCTTTGAACTTTAGCTTTCGCTGGTGTTTTTTAAAAGCCTGTGAAATAGTTACGCCGCCCAAAACATATGAAAAAAATAAACAAATGATAATTTTAACAAGTCAATGAAAGCAGTCCAGGTACTCAAGCAGATAGACTTTTATTATTTTTAAAGCGGCAGTACATCAGCAATATATATCGCAAGTTTTACCTCATTCTTATGCCTTCTAAAAAGCATGGCTATTCTGGTATGATTTTAAAAATTCTTACTTTTGAACATAGCCACCATACTGCACGCCAAAGGGATATCCATATGCATAAGGTGTAATGAGCACATTCACGAAATATGGGAATTACATATCACTTTCCAGAAAATTTGGAAAAAAGGAGATATCTTGGCAAGAAGGATGCAATAGCTGGCTGTTTTTAACCGTACCACGTGTTTCTGCCACGCAGAGAGAAACGCTATATATACACAGGACGTTAAAAAAGTCTCTCCGCAGTGGGTATCGTAGGTTATGTAGAAATAATATTATGGAAACGTATAATTATGGAAACGTATAATTTACCCACTTACTTTCAGAAAGTGCTGAAACTTTCGTTCTTCGCATAACCTAACTGTTTGACAGATGTTTTCAAACATATCTGCGTGAACCAAAAACTACCTGCGCAGCGATGTTAAGGCTGTTCCACTTAATTTTGATGCTGCTACAGACAAAATTTCTGAATTAAGTAATTTGTTGTATGTTTTATATTAGCTTTTGCTCTTTTCTTGATAACATATCAAGCTTCAGAATATGTGAAAGTTGGTGTTGCTGTGAAACATATTCTGGTTTCTTAATGAAACGAAACAACTTCCAGCATTCACTCTTCCCCTTTCTGTTTTCAATAAGAACATATATATGCTGGCCTTGATGCCTTTTTCAATCCTGTTAATATTAAATTTATCCATTTTAGCAAATAACGCATTAACTCCAACACGACATGCAATGGAACGGAATGTTAGCACGTGAAACGAAAACCTCTGAATGCTCAATGCAAAAGATGCGATGTGAAAAATCTGTCTTACTATGTGACACGCGGGGTGTGAGAGAGTGAATCACCAGAGAAGCGGGAGACAGGAGTTTGCCTGTATCTTGCTTTGGATAATCGCACTGGAAACAAACGCAAAGGATGAAACGTTTTGCGACAATGGTATCGTCGGTCGGTAGAAACTTTCTTTGCTTTAAGAAAGAGACGGCAATATTTGTGTATGACAAATCATTTTTCACTGTGCTGGCAGCAGCATCGAGCCCAAAATTTCAAAGTACTCATTTTTCTTTTAATTTTTTTTTTCTTTTAAAAAATAAAACGTAAGTAAAACCTGGTCAAAATCGGGTGAGGAACACCCCTGACCCCCAAGAAATTGTCGACGCGTTGACCCGTTCATCCGCTGACCCCTCTGAGTCAGATCCTTCTCGGACGAATAGTCAGAAGCAGCGCTTAGACCACTGCGTCATCGGGGAGGCTTAATTCCTCTATAGTGAGATGGGGCATGGCTGTCGGCTAACCCGAAATCATATTATAGGTTTCGGGTTAGCCGAAAACGTACGATTTCTAATGAAAATACTTTTTGTAATATTTTTTTTTTAAATAAATATTTCGTTACCCGAAACGTACCTACGATTTTGGGACCTCGCCATTTTCAAGGCTGGAAGAGGGGGAAGGGATCTAACATACTACGTGACATGCCGTAGACGACGCACTACTGAGGTGACGAATGAGTGGAATCGACAATAAAGCAGCGATAAGCCTGCCGACGTTGTCCATTTGGGAGATCAGCCGCTCAAGTGTAGAAGACGTGGGTTCCAATTCCACCTCTGGAAAAAGGTTTTATTTTAACACGTTCGCTGCCGCTGTGATAATTTAACGGCAAGCACGCGTTGCCAGTAAGAAACCTCGGCAAATCTTTCGAGACGCCACAAGGCGTCACCACGGATGAGATTCTATGCATTTGGATCAACCAAGCCGTGTGTTCGCATCTCATGGTTTTGCATGACTCTGCTATTCTCAAATACGACAAAATTGATCCATAACTGATATTCGTAATTATAACCTTCAGTAACTCAAGGGATATAAACACGTCTACAATATATGCATTGCTTTGCAATGCACATGCTATAGACATGCATATCCTGTACACGGTAAGTAATAAATTGTAAAATTCTTCAGTCTCAAAAAGATTGAAAAATTTTATTGCTTTAATACCTGTCATATTAATTCTCAGTCCTAGTGAACAGAATTATTCTCGTGACGTTGGGAACATCATACCAATGTGTAGCAAAAATCTGTTGAAGCGGAGTATGAGAGAGAACGTCACTTTAACTGCTGGTCGTACTACAGCTACTAAAAGAATACGTTTCCGCATATGATGACAAATTATCGGGATCATCTATTTCCAGGGCAGGATGTGCCCGCCGAGGAACTTTTGGTTGAGAGGAAACGGAGATAGCCTGTCTGAATAAATCCGTTGGTTCCACAAAACTAAGTATTGAAGTCAATATGGATTTTCTTGAAATCCCTTTAGCGTGCTCAACAGGCCGCCCTCTTACGTATGAATTCTAATCAGCAAATGGTTTTTATTGCCACTCAAGCATTTGTTTATTCATAGTTCCCATCATCACAAAACCAGTTATGTTCAAGGGAAGTAAACACTGCAGTGAGAAGCGAACCCTGTGCTGTATTAAGCCTATGGGGAGCCAACTTACCTTCCTATTCCTAAACCAGGTGGAAAAAAAAATCCGCTATAACCAAGCCGTGGTCATTTTTAGACAGTTGGAGACTCATTTTTAGTGCCAGTAACAAAATAGATAACTCTCTTCAAGTTCCGAAAGTTTTAGGAAGGAAAATACAAATTAAGCCGCAGTCACGACGCCTAAGTATTGCATGACGCCGTTCGGCGTCACAATACTTAACCGAGGTGCCAACGTTTTAAAATATAAAATATTTTTAAAATCAAGCCATAAATTTCACTTAAATTAGCAAACTAATGATTATTTGTTTTGAGGTAGGTGTGCAGCAAGGACAGAATCCTCTACTTAAATGCATTTTTGTTTATTTGTTTGTTTGTGTCCCTACAAAATCAATCACTTCACTTCGTCGCAAAAGCGTACACTTACTCTCTTTACAGGAATCAAAGCTGTTGGAATGATTTAGCAAATGCAGTGTCTTAATGTACTTCTTACTAGTGTAGTTAGGTGAACTGACAAAATGAAAAAAAGTTTTACAGTTCTGCTATCTCTCCTTCGTATAGATGTGCCCAAGCTCAAAGAAGGCAGCATTTCCCAAGATTTCCATTTGTGCGTGTGTGCGCGCATGTTGTGGAATGCTGGAATTTCCGAGAAATGCTGCGAAGTTTTCCATTCATGTCTCCTGTCTGTCACTTGTTGAAGGGAAATGAATTGTGCCACTGCTCTGCAAGGAACACCGACCACTGACTGCCAATGCATTGTTGCGAGGCATCACTTCGCGCGGATGCACAGGAAGTTCCTTTCCTTTCTGTTATTTTTTTTGTTTCTCCGCCTGTTTGTTCAGAGAAGGAAAGACTGGCAACTTAAACTGCACTTCACAACCAAAGGTTTAGCATGCATGCTTCAAGATAAAACTAAAGCTTTTACGCCGGTTCAACACAAAACTCTGATCTGCATCACAGGACAATGAAAAAACTTTTTCAAACTAGTCTTTCTGCGACCATTTGCCCGATCGAATGAACAACAGATTCAAAAGATTGTGTCTCGCAGAACAGCAGTTGCAACTTTAAAAATTACTGCATGACAACTAGAAGCAAATAAATAGATGACCCGTTAGCAATTGCTGGTACTTTTCGAGTAGAGGCTACTTTACTGTCTTAGACTAGAATGCTGAGATGCTAGATGTCTTGATCATATCCCTGAAATATTTTCCCACCGTTGTACAGGGTGTCTACAAATGATTGGAGCGGTTTCCCAATTTCATTATAGGTATATTATTTGACATATGATCACGAAACTTTACAACTACATTTAACAATGCACGAAGTCTTTTGGGGGCATATTACAGGTGCTCGATATGCACCCCTTGAGTAATTCTGCAAACATCAACTCTGTAATCAAGTTCCTCTCTCCCACACACGAGTTAGCCTGTCTCTATCAATGTGAGCAAAGGCATTGATGATGCGAGACCGAAGTTTTGGTAGATCGGCTGGTATTGATAATGCGAGCCCGAAGTTCTGGTAGATCGGCTGGTATTGATGATGCAAGCCCGAAGTTCTGGTAGATCGGCTGGTATTGATGATGCGAGCCCGAAGTTCTGGTAGATCGGCTGGTATTCATGATGCGAGCCCGAAGTTCTGGTAGATCGGCTGGTATTCATGATGTGAGCCCGAAGTTCTGGTAGATCGGCTGGTATTCATATGTGAGCCCGAAGTTCTGGTAGATCGGCTGGTTTTGATGATGCGAGCCCGAAGTTCTGGTAGATCGGCTGGTATTGATGATGCGAGCCCGAAGTTCTGGTAGATCGGCTGGTTTTGATGATGCGAGCCCGAAGTTCTGGTAGATCGGCTGGTTTTGATGATGCGAGCCCGAAGTTCTGGTAGATCGGCTGGTTTTGATGATGCGAGCCCGAAGTTCTGGTAGATCGGCTGGTTTTGATGATGCGAGCCCGAAGTTCTGGTAGATCGGCTGGTAAAGGTGACACAAACACCGAGTATTTCACATAACTCCACACGAAAAAATCGCAGGGGGTTAAGTGGGGGGGGGAGTGTAGAGGCCATAACAGTAGTTGGTGATCATCATTCCCAGCACGACCGATCCATCGCTTTCGCAATCTGGCGTTCAAGAATGTTCCAAAATGTCCAGATACATGTGTCCGGTAACGGTCATTAGTTACGCCGGCTCAACACCCGTAAACTTTAAATTTTGAGATCGCTCAGAAAACATTGATTTTTTTGAAAATCCCGAATGTGCTCCGCGAAGGCATAGGGATTTTCTGTGCCCCAGATTCGTACATTGTGCCTATTCACTTTGCCACTAATAAAAAATGGTGCTTCATCACTGAAGACAAGTTTATCATAAAACGCATCGTCTTCTTCCATAAAACTTTGAAATCGCAAACAAAACTCAAAGCGACTCTGTCATCGGGTGTCAGGGTTTGTAGCAATTGCAAGCGGTACGACTTCTGGTTTAATTGTTTGCGTAAGATCTTCCAAACGGTCGATCGTGGAATATCCAGTTCCCTACTCGCTGTGCATGTCGACTTCTGTGGGCTACGCACGAAATTTGACCGCACGAGTTAAACGGTTTCTTCAGGCACTGATAGTTTCTTCAGGCACGGTTTCTTCAGGCACACAGGCATTCTGTCGCTTTAAACTGTTCATACCGTCGCCGAATGTAGTTGGCGCTTGATAGAGTATTCCTAAATTTTGTTCGAAAGTGTGGTTGCACTGTTGTCACAGATTGACTAGCATGAAATTCGAGGACATCAAACGCTTTCTCGCGGTTTGAAGCCATCTTACCGACTATAAGAAAATTACTGCCCTCTCGTGGTAGCTAGCGGCGACCAAAGTAAACTTTGAGCAATGCGTGTCTAGTAACATCCAACTCGAGCAGCATATTGCTAATATTACAGCCACAAAAGAAAAATCACGAAACCGTAATCATCTGTAAACACCCTGTCTGTGTATTCACTCCAGTTATGAGTCTGGAATCTCGATAAAAGAAATTTTAGCATTCGCTTTTATGCAAAAGTACAGAGAATTTCTAAACACAAAATATCGCTTCAGAACAGGTATTCAATGATTTATCATTTAGGTGGGGTACTAATTTTCAGTTTTAATTAATTTTGTAATGTGTACAAGAATTTGCAGCAGTCAGCTTTTAAAATTATGCTTCTGTGCATTACTGGACTGAAGCTTAAAAAAAAAAAATAATAAACCTGTGAGAAATATTTAAGCTGGTTAATCCCTCTCATTTTTTAGGAATTCCATATGTTTTGTTAGCAAAAACGCTGTAATAGCTTTGGCGTTGTAGCTACAGCCACCTTAGTTTCGAATTTTAAAAAAAATAATCAGAAATAATTGAAATGTCAATGAAAATCAAACCAAATTAGAAATTTGTGCGGTTTTATCTATGCATGTTTTTCGTTCTCTGTCACGTTTGTTCATACAAAGTGATTTTGAAATTTTAAAATCGCGCATCGATGTAAAAGAATGTCGGAAATAAAAAAAATGTAATAAATAAATTTAAACAAATACTATGACGTTGGAGGACAATGTTTCATGAAACGCTTGGTTTACACTTGTCATAATAATTCGTATCGCTTTTATGGCATGTGAGTGCCTATTGCCACGGAAAATCAGGTACACACAATCTTCATGTATTTGATGGGTGTATCTCCAAGAAAAGGCCAACTCGAAAATTGGGCTGCGTAGTCTCAAGCAACGAATTTCGTCAGAATCGATTTAAATGCTTTTGCTGCGCATATACAAACCAAAAGTCACTGCCTCTTTTCATATCTAAAATTATAAGACAACCATAAGCTAGTGCCTGGTCTTGGAGAAAAAATCATCGCATAGAGGAATTAATTTAAATTAAGAATCGGACTAAACGCCTACGATAATCATTAGCACTAAGAATAAAGGAAGGGACTTTTTTGTAAAGTTTGTGCCAGTTTTCGGGCTCAACTTTTACTTTAAAACAAAAAGGTGGAGAAAAGGTATTGGCTCATTTGCCCATGAGCCAGTCCTAGTCATCACTCGAGAAGGCAAAATTAGAAATCAGTTACATTTCATGTATCGCATGTACACCGCCCTAACTTATACACTGAGTGGCCACTTTATTATGACCACCCCCTCAGTACTTCGTCAGGCCACCTTTTGCTTTTAATACTGCGTCGATTCTTCGTGGCATGGACTCCACGAGATGTTGATAGGTGGTTTGTGGAATCTGAGACCATGCTTGATGAATAGCACTTTCCAGGAGTGTGAGATTGCAGGGTTGTGGATCCAGCTGTCTGATGGCTCGTTCAACTTCATCCCACAAATTCTCAATGGGGTTGAGATATGGAGATTGTGGGGGCCACCTAAGCAAAGAAAGCTCACCGGCGTGTTCCTGAAACCAATCCTGTACAGGACGCATTATCTTGTTGAAAGTAGCCATCGCCATTGCGATAAACCACCCACATGACAGGATGCACTTGGTCCGCAACGATGTTAAGATATCATGTACCAGTCAGACGTTGATCAACACGAATTAAAGGGCCCAAAGCATGCCAGGAAAACATTCCCTAAATCATAACGTTGCCTCCACCAGCTTGAAGGGTTGTGGCAATGCATTTGGGGTCCATGATTTCGTGCTGTTTCCGCCAAATTCTCACTCGGCCATCGGCATGGTGCTACTGAAAAAGTGATTCATCGGACCACATAATTTTTTCCAATTATCGACTGTCCAATCCTTCAATCCTTGTGTTCCTGTGCGAACTGCAGATGTTTTCTCTTGTTAACTGCAGACAGGAAAGGTGTTTGAACAGGCCTTCGACTGCCATATCCCATCCGATGCAGTGTATGGCGAACAGTGCGTGCAGAGATCATTTGAGGGGATTCTTGATTAAGATGGTCTGTAATTTGCTGCACTGTTGCCCTTCTGTTGTCTGTTACCAGTCTGGACACTCTCCGTTCCGCCCGAGCAGTCACTAGTCGATGACGACCACACGTTGCACGTAGAGACCCAGTTTTTTGGCTGACTGTCCAGTCTCTAAACACTTTAACAACAGCTGCTCTGGAACATTTCACGAATGCGGCGGTTTCAGTGATACTCGCTCCATGGCTCCGAGCTCCTACAATCACCCCACGTTGAAAGTCCGTAAAATCGCATTTTTTACCCATCTCGTCACCCAAAAACCACTGTCGCAAGCACTAAGCTTTCCCTTTTTATACTAGCCTCGCCCTCAGGCGGCAACAGCGTGCAGCCATAGCTCATTTGCTTAAAACTGTCAGATGGTCATAATAAAGTGGCCACTCAGTGTATATATACACTATATTGACAAAAGTCACCGAACACCCCTTTAAAAACAAATGAACGGATCCGCTGCTTTGTTAAGATGCGCGGTACAGCTGAAAGCGGTATAAAAACCAGCCTGCAGCTGACCGCGATCATATCGCACTGTGAGGTTGAGTGAAAATGTCGCGGCGGAAGAGAACTGACTTTGAGAAAGGAAATATTGTTGGGTGTTATATTAGCGGGATGTCCATAAGAGAAACCGAGACGCGTTTAAACATACCCAAGTCAACTGTTTTGGATGTACTGAATAAGTGGAAGACACATGTCGTGCCTGAAGCAGCGAAACGCACCGGCTGACCAAATAAAATCAGTGATAGAGGGCGTCGAAGCTCCAGGAGAGTCGTTACAGCTGATTGACAGAATACTGCACAAGATCTGAGTGTACAGGTGAGTAAAAATGCTGGAACCTCGGTATTCCGAGTTCTGTACCATTTGCAGAGAACTTCATTCCATGGGTTACCATGGTCGTGCGGCTGCTCATAAGCCTTTCATCTCCACTCAGAATGCTACTCGCTGTTTAGCATGGTGTAAAGAACATTTATCGTGGACCACAGAGCAATGGAAACAGGTCCTATGGACTGATGAATCCAGATAAACGATCCATCAGTCAGATGGCCATGTGTGGATATAGCGGCAGCCATTTACCACAGTGGTCAAGTTTGGAGCTAGCAGTGTACTCGTGTGGGGGTGTTTTTCGTGGTATGGCCCCGGCCCATTGGTCATCGGGAACAAACTTGTTAACCGACACGTCTACCTCGATATTCTGGACAATTATGCCCTACAAACTCTGGGGCAATACTATGGAACCGAGCCTTGTTGGTAACAGTATTGCACCGAGCCATAAAGCAAGAACTGTTACGAAGTGGTTTGACGATAATTCCGTATCGTGTGTGGATTGGCCAGCGCAAAGCCCTGATCTTAATCCCATAGAGCACCTATGGGATGAATTAGAGCGCTGCATAAGAAGTTTGGAACCAAGGCCTACTACTAAGCAACAGTTAGTGGCAGCATTATGTACTGAATGGAAGCGCATACCTATCGCTGTTTTCCAAAACATTGTCGAAAGCATGTTTGGAAGGGTCAGTGCATGCATTAAGGCAAAAGGTGGACCGACACCGTACTAATGCATGTTAATAAATGCTGTGTTGTGTTTCTTTTTTAGGTGTCCCGTGACTTTTGTCAATATAGTGTATATTTTTCCATTTGTTATTTCGGCACCCGTTAATTTATAGGAAAGAACTAAAAGTGGCGAATATAAAAAAAGAATGGAGAAGTCGGGGTGTCACAGTTGTTGTTGTTTTTGTAGTTTGAGCTGTACGCACAAACAGTTCCGGTATTTCCTTCCTAATAAGAAGACATGTGCATAAGCAGTTCCGCGATTCCCTTCATATTGAGATGACATACGCACAAACAGTTGGGAGATTTCTTTTATGTCGAGAAGGCATGCGCACACGCAGTTCCGGAATTTCTTTCATAATACTGTATGAAGACATGTGTACACACAGTCCTGGGATTTCTTCAAGGTTAAGAAGACATGCGCATACGTAGTTTTAGTATATTTTTTTATGTCAGAAAGACACGCGTTTACGCAGTTCCGGGATTCTGTTATAGTGAGAAGACATGTGCACAAGCAGTTCCCAGGTTTACTTTATGTTAACAGCGGACATACAGAGGATGTTCATACATTTTTAGAACGATTTTTCCAGCAATATATTTAATGTTTAAATTAAAATTATTTCTTTCTTAAGTGTCTAATGCCCCTTTCTCTGGACTATGAACCTGCATCTAGATTTCCAAGATAACAGCGCATTTCTTAAAAGTGGAAGTGTTATTTTATTCCACTCCCCTTCCACTGCTTTCCGTAGTCCAATCATTGTTTTAAGTCTCCGTTTAGAAAGCGCTCTCTTTAGCACTCCGAAGGCACAACAGTCCATTGGTGATACATCAGGGGACTTGAAAGGAATATGAACAAACGGTATAGACTTCATGTCCTTCTCTGTTTTCATTTTTTCAAGAAATAGAGTGGTAGATTTGGATGTCTGACTGGTAGCCTTATTGTGATGGAGTTCTACTCTTTGAAGCCTCTGTGGATAAAGGAATGGCATTTCCCTCTTTAAATATAGGATTTAAAACATTATTTTGGTAATATGTAGAATTGATTTTTGTATTATTTTCAACTTTTTTCAATGTTTAAATTTGAATTATTTCTTTCTTAAGTGTCTGATTATTTTGGTAATATGTAGAATTGATTTTTATATTCTTTTCAACTTTTTTCAATGTTTAAATTTGAATTATTTCTTTCTTAAGTGTCTGATTATTTTGGTAATATGTAGAATTGATTTTTATATTCTTTTCAACTTTTCTTAATGTTTAAATTTGAATTATTTCTTTCTTAAGTGTCTGATTATTTTGGTAATATGTAGAATTGATTTTTATATTCTTTTCAACTTTTCTTAATGTTTAAATTTGAATTATTTCTTTCTTAAGTGTATGATTATTTTGGTAATATGTAGAATTGATTTTTATATTCTTTTCAACTTTTCTTAACGTTTAAATTTGAATAATTTCTTTCTTAAGTGTCTGATTATTTTGGTAATATGTAGAATTGATTATTATATTATTTTCAACTTTTCTTAACTTTCATTTCTTGCTGTACGAGAGACTAGCAATAATCATGAATCCTTTTCTGAATCTTTCTTTGGATTCTTGGAACCCAGTTTCCAAGAATCCAAAGAAAGGTTACCCAGTTAAATCATTTTCTGCTCTTTTGTGATAGTAAATCGACCTTTTTCGTTACAGTCATTTAGGTAGATCCATGCTTCATCAACAGTCACAATAAATTTCTATCTGTCTTCGGTTAAGTGATTTTCATAAGTCTACATCGTGTTCTGCGCTCAGCCACGTGACTAGGCAAAAGGCGGAGAACATTCTTTTTTTTTTTTTATTTATTTATTTTTTTTTTTTTTTTGAGTTACCAACACAAAAGGCGGTGAACATCATGTATTTTGTTTTGTTTTCTTGAATTACCAAACGTGGTTCTCTGTCTTCTTAGGGTTCTTACATTCCTCATTTCCACATCACTTGGCCTTGCCTCTCGTTTTGAGTTTTCCCACTTTTACTTGCGTTCATTCTGCAAATTCCGCGGCATTGTCGAAAATATTAACCTGTTCATACGAAAACAATTTTTAAAAATTTTAGTTTAAACCACTGATATATGTGCTTTATACTGTATTTGAATAGATCTCGTCGAGAGCTTTAAAACGATACCACGCACAGTCGTGCTGCACTCACGGTTGCCGAGATAGGGCACATCCAAAAATATTGCATCATTTCCCCACGCACAGGGAGCGAGAAAAGCGTAGCGTGCACTATTTATTACGCAGTACGCGAATCGGACTCCATGCTGCTTACGAATATGCTAACACGATTAGTGTGCGGCATGTATTTTTAATGCTATAATGATTTCAATCGGGACACACACAGGCGGTCAGCCGTAAGTCGCCCCATACTATCCGCAGAGTTAGACGTAGTCCTACAGTCAAAATTGTGCGATTTCTTCCGCACGATGTATGTAAATAAAAATGAATATGTACTTCTGAAATGAGATTGGTCACCAAGTGTTGCTGTCAGTTGACCCAAAACCTACTGAACAATTTCGTGCCCACGCCTTTCTCAAGGGGGGGGGTGATGTGAAGATTGAGTCAAATGAACAATAAAGCAGCAGCAAAGAACCTGCCGGTGTAGTTTTTTTTTTTTTTTTTTTTTTTTTTTTTTGAATGGCGGTTTAATGACCACCGTAAGCAACTCAGTGGGCTATAAGCAGGCGCCCGTCACTAATTTAGAGTAACTGGTTCTAGGGAAGGCAGAGAGCCAGCTCCGTGAGACAAACACAACATCCATGCCTCATCGGGATTCGAACCCGGACCCATCTCCGACGAATGATCAGAAGCCAGGGCTTAGACCACTGCGCCAACTGGGCGGCCCGTTGTAGTTCAACTGGGAGAACAATCGCTCCGGGATCAATACGTAGATGTTGGTTCGAATCCCACTGCCTGCAAAAGCAAACTGACAAAATCTTAAACCAATGAGTAACGAAATTTACGTAAGACATAGAAACTCAAAAGGAAGTTTATTTTGAGGTAGGTATACATCATCAATGCCCATAGCTAGTACTTAAACGTGTAAATGGATATTTGCCGCCTCGGTGGCGCAGTGGTCTAAGGCGCTGGCCTCTGATCATTCGTCCGTAAGGGGTCCGGGTTCGAATCCCGGTGAGGCATGGATGTTGTGTTTGTCTTGCGGCACTGGCTCTCTCCCTTCCCTGGAACCAGTGACCCTAAATTAGGGACGGGTGACTGCTTATAGCCCATTGAGTTGCTCACGGTGGTCGTTAAACCTCCAATCAAAAACAAAAAAATAAATAAATGGATATTTGATTATAGTGACTAATGCATATTTTGCACATGCTAGAAAGGAAGTATAGAAGTTTCATGGAAGGGGAAGTGAGCCGCCCCGGTGGCGCAGTGGTCTAAGCGATGGCCTCTGATCATTCGTCTGTAAGGGGTCCGGGTTCGAATCCCGGTGAGGCACGGATGTTGTGTTTGTCTTACGGCGCTGGCTCTCTCCCTTCCCTGGAACCAGTGACCCTAAATTAGGGACGGGCGACTGCTTATAGCCCATTGAGTTGCTCACAGTGGTCGTTAAACCTCCAATCAAAAAAAAAAAAAAAGAAGTGAAAGGATTAATTTGTTTGAAAGAAGTTGAAAGTGCCCATCGATTTTTTTGCCAAACGATCTGGTCTTATATCAGAATGTCATTTCTGAACGACATATTTACATGCGTGTGTGAGTTGAAAATCCATACTTCACAGTCGTCTAGAAAGTACAAGGCTTTGACATCAGAGAGATGCGTTCCCTCCATTTGTTACGTCAGTCTCATGTTACACGGTCTGACACGTCGGTGTTGTGTTTGACGTCATACACAATAATGTTGGAAACCAATCGGAAGCATTGGTTTTTGCGTGACGTCACTAAAAGAGGGAACTCCTCTCTCTAATGTCATGGTATTGCATTACATTTTCTAGAACGCCTTGCCTTCACTAACTGTAGCCGTTAACATGCCCGTTGGAAATGTGTAAATTTTGAACGTAAATTTTAGTGGAGTAAATATTATGTGAATATGTGTCTCACACACACACACACATACACACACTAAAGCCCCATTACATCAGGTTTTTTTAAATGAGTTTAACTTAGATGAGAAGTTTAGGTAAAATAACATAAATATTAATATACGAAGTAGACGCTTAAAATAGCAGAATACCAGAAGCATGACAAACACCTAAAAAATTGTAGGATTTTAAAAAAATGTAACATACTACGTGACATAACGTAGATGACGTACTACTGAAGTGAAACACAAGTCAACTCGACAATGATGATGCAATAAACCTGCCGGCGTAGTTCAGCTGGGAGAACAGCCGCTTGGGAGTAGCGAGACGAGGTTTCGAATCCCACTGTCGACAAAAGAAATGTTATACAAATGGAAATCACAAGCGAAACAGATTAACTGCAGATTTCTGGAGTCAGATTCAAGATCTTCCGTTGTTCGGAATACATGCTTGGTCAAATGTTTCATTAGAGAGAGAAAACAGTAAAATTTCGGAAAAGGGAAATACAAATTGCTTAAATATATTAAAAGCTGTTGGGGGAAATTTGCAAATTTTCGAACTCTCGCGTGTGAAAACAAAATGAACAAACTGAGAACAAATAGCTCTTATGATGCAATAGAAGATAAAAATAAAAGAAATAAAAAGACACAGAAAAAAAAAAAAAAGACGGAACCAACCTTCCCTCTTTTTTTATTTTTTCCTCCTTTTTTTTCTTCTTTTCTTTCCTTTCCAGTTCCGCGTGGACGATTTCTTGAAGAGACCTGTGACCACACGAGGAACACTTACCAAGTGGTCTGGAGATGTTGGGGACTGGTCAGAGGAGGAACAGAAGAAAAAAAGGCGACAGCGAAGAAGAAAAAGGAGAAGAGATACTCGCGTGCGAATTAGCGATGCGGATCAAAACGGATCACTGGCAGCGCAAGGATCAGGAAAAGTGGTGGACAGCCGAGCGGAACTGGCTCGCATGACCCACATAAGACACTTTCCACCTGATGGGAAAGATTTCCAACTATTCACAGCAGACAGACGAAAACTAGTGCTGTTTAACTTCGGCGGCGTGTGTGCGTGTGTTTAGGAGTATGCGCATGACGCATGCGTTCTGTCGGATATCCCGTAATAATTCAAAACAAGGGAAACGCCGATTGAAAAGTAACGGATAGGAAAGTTGAGTTGTGTATTTTAAAATAAGCAAATCGAATGTAAAACGTAGTGAATTTATACGTACACACTGCTATGACGGTGTTGAAAATAATGAACATAAATTAATGAATTCGTCTTCTGCATATGTTGGGACACTGAGGGTCACCTATCATTTTCTCATCAAAGTTTTAATCCCTTTTCTGTCCGAGCATAAATTTCATCGGTTCAGCGTCAGTTTTATCTTCTAATTAGTTTTGTTCTTAATAATTCAGCATTCACTAATGAAGGAGTAAATTGGTTTTATGAGTTCCATTCCTTCCATGATAAATTTCATATAAATTATTTTTTCTATAGTGTTTACAGTGCTATATAAGTATCAACAGCGCGATACATCGAGGGGTTAGTAGATATAGGGGCTCGTAGCTTAGTTTTCAGAAGGAGGGATGATAGAAATTGTAACTAAAATTGCACACACGAACACCATATTTACATTTTCACTGTGCTTCTTGTTATCCTACCATTTCTATCAGACAATTAACACATAAATTAAACTGAAAACCAGAAGACCCCAAAATAAATTAAATTAGACAGTCTGCGGGGCAATAAAAATATCTTCTTCTTTTGAGCTTTGCGCCTGTTGATAACTTGTATTCCATGCGTCATTAGTTCCCAGGAATCACTCAATCGGTCATCAAAAGGAAAAAGTATTTTCTCAAGACAAATTTCTGAAAAAAACTTCAGGAGATCTTTGTCCGGAAATGAATGGTTGCTACAAAGAATGATAAAATATTTTTCATTCTCTGGCCTTTCATATTTCTTCATGGTGTACGTATGTTTGCTGCACTCCCACATTCAATAAAAAAATTAGATATTATTGCTTTCTGCTGTAAATTCCCAATGTTTTCCCTATTTATATCGCGTACACACGCACCCAGAAGTTCAATAGAAAAATCAGCAATAAGAATTTGTGTTATCGCGAAAATATTTAGAACACCTCGCAAGAACAGAAATGGCAGAGTCAGTTTTCCAGGGGCTGGCAAGTGTCCCTCTTAGAGCCCCCAAATGAGAGCCCACATTAATAGATATGTTTTGTTTTTTGTCATTATGGGAAACTAAAACGTAGTTTCTGAAAACGCGTGTGAGACCTTTTACAGAGAGAGTCATCCATTTTTAAAACACACTAGTTTAATGGTAAAAGATGGGAAATTCATATTTCTCGAAAGTACTTATGAAGAGACTTCTGTAGGACATACAACTGTTGTACATGCTTTAACATCAAATAACGTAACATAAATAATCTTGTACATCATACATATAGGAAATACTCCTTTCTTTATATGAGACCAGCAGTCATGCCCGTTCTCTGAACGGTGAATCTATAAAATCATTATTTGTACATAAAATTAAAGAAAGGGAAAACCAATTAAGTAATTTAAGATCCGAAATTGTTTTACGATTTAGGACAGGGGCGATGACGTCAGTGCATATGGTTTGACGTAAAACGGTAGCAGGCTTTGGCGCCCCTTAATTTTAAATCAAAATTTCGTGGAATTTTTACAGCATTTCAACGTTCTTGTCATAATTGTCTTTAAACCTATCAGCATTTTGAACAGCAAACCTAACTCACCCTTTTTAATTTTTTGATTTTCAGACTTTTCTAGGTGTAGAAGTGGTAAAAAATTCAAGCAGGCAATATTCCAAAGCCGTCATTTCGAATTTTTAGGTTTTCGGAATTTTCTAAGTATCCAGACTTTAAGACCTATCAGCACCTTTCATTACCTGTGCAGTTTTCTCTGCAAATTTAGTATTCAGAACTATTTGCAAACTTTAATTTCATTTTAAACAAAAGAAGAAATGCTTGCTCTGTTCCTTGATACAGCAGGAAGGGAACAAGGAATGGAAAACACTTATTTTTAAGTAAAATAAAATGCGAAAAATTTAAGATCTTTAGGTCATTTAGAAGTGGTCGAACAATTTACGAAATATTCAAGCAGACAATGTTCCAAAGTCGCCATTTTTATTTTTATTTTTTAGGTTTTCATACTTTTCTAGGCATTGGGACGTTAAGATTTATCAGCATACCAATTTTCAGATCTGTAGGTCATTTAGAAGTGCACATAATTGCAGTGTGCCATTAAGCTCATGTTTGCAAATATCATGCTGATCACAAGAGTTCTTCCACACACTATTAAATATGTTAGTGCAGCAACCATTCCGAAGTAAAGTGTGTATGTTTGGGTGTGTTAAACTGCTTTATACGCAAGGTTTTTTTTTTTTTTTATCTGAATATCGATTTTCGTTTTGACGCAAGTTTTATACCCATGAAGAAGAAAAAGATGAATTTACAGGTCTCGTTAATATTGTAAACATGAGTGATTAACTTCTATCAAAAAACTAGTAAAGCAATCAATTGTGGATGCCAAACAAAAATAATTCATCGGATAAAAATATTTCTAAGGTGGATTACATGTAAATTGATGTGATTTTTCTATTCTATTTGCTTCAAAATACTACTTCACGTGGTGATGAAAAAATTGGCGTTAGAAAGAAGACTCCAAAGTAACAACTTTAAATGCCAACTGCGGGAACGAATCAGGGAAGCCAAGGAAGCCCAGGCGCGGAGCCTTGCGATTCTGGAGGGCCTCAAAAATAATTATTTATAATATATATATATATATATATATATAAAAGTGTTTGATCAATGCATCCTTCCAGTGCTTACGTATGGTGCAGAGACGTGGACCTTAGCTAAAAGAGACATACAAAGGCTGCAGACAACTCAAAGTAGCATGGAGAGGTGCATGCTTGGTGTAACCAGGAGAGATAAGAAGAGGAACACGTGGATCCGAAAAATGACAAGAGTGGAAGACATCATGATCAGAGTTAAATCCCTGAAATGGCAATGGGCTGGACATACTGCCAGAAGAACAGACCATCGATGGACAGCCGAAATTTTAGATTGGATTCCAAGGGACAGGAAAAGACCCAGAAGAAGACCACATGGAAGATGGGTGGATGAAATTCGAAAGTATGCGGGAGTGACATGGAGGAGACTGGCACAAGACAGACCGTTGTGGAGGAAACTTGGGGAGACCTTCGTCCAGCAGTGGATTGATAATGGTTGACGATGATGATGATGATGATGATATTGCTTCTAAAAAAACGAGAAAAGTCATAGGGCGAGGAATAAATTCGCTGTTCTGAGTTTGGGAATATTTGGGGACATAATTTTGCCCGAAATCGAAGTACGTCATCTACAAATACGAATTTACTATAGCTTAAATGCAGGCTCACTAAATATCGTTTTGAAAGTAATATTGCTTTGCACTACATTACACTTGAGCTTAGAAACTGGGGTATTATTTCTGGCCAATTTTCTTAGAATGTAATGAACACTTAATTCTTTAGTTCAGTGTTTTACATGACTCCCCATCTTTCCCTTAATTCCCTTTCCCCAATATTAAATTTAATTTAAGAGGTAATTACAAGACTGTTATCGTACGAGTAAGTAAAATAGCATTAAAAAACGTGTTTTATGAGGCACAGGATTAGATTTCATCCATTTTCAGTCTGTCTGTAAGGGAACTACAGTATCTGTCAATGGGGTAAAATCTGACTATATGCGACAATAGATCCTACACCGCATGCAACATAAATGTCAATTAAAGCAGTACAGTAAACAAACCTTACGTAACGTATTAAAGCACTGTGGTTCAGTGGTCATCTTTATAAAAGTTACGACTTTTCTTCCTTAACAAAAACTTTCCACCTTTAAATTCCGACATTTCCTCCCTGTCAGGGTATATCACAAAAGCATTCAGTATTAAATTTCGTCTTGACAGCTATAACAGGTTTTGAATTATGGTAACAACATACCCCCCCCCCCCGCACACACACACACACACACACACACACACACACACCACCATGAAAATAGTCAAATTACGTTCGAGGGAGGCCTAATTGGGTATTTCTGTTGAAATCTGGAAGTGAATTTGTTTTTGCGATTACAATACTTTTTCTACATTAGTGGGAAAAAGTAAAAACGCGCGGGTTATAATTTAAGGATGCCGTGCAAAGTGAGGGGCCCCAAAACCGACGCTGTGCGGTAGGTCTCCGGTAACTCTAAATCCGCCACTGGTCAACCATTTAAAAAAGTTGAGTTTTATCTCAAGAAAATATGGAGAAAAAAATCTTGCATGGGCAAATTTGAATCAGGAATTCTGGATAAATCGTGTTACAGAAACTGTTACTGCCTTGTGTTTGACCACATAGAAATGGTCTTAAATTATATATACCTGAAGCGGCTTTCAAGTAGACTACTTTACGTGAAAGGTTAATCGAAGACAGTAAGTTAAGCGTTGCGTTGCAGGAAGAGTGCGATTGTGAAATCTTGGAAGTATTAAAAAATATCATACGTACGTACATTTTCTAGGTGACGATGGAACATATATCGCAATTGCGACAGTTGTTGTAGTATTGCGGCAAGTAAATTGGCTAGTTTGAGCAGTTTCAGTCAGGATAAAAGTGAACCAAAATGCAAATATTTAGAGTCGGGGGAAAAGACTCATCAGGATAACAGCTGACATTTAGTGATACGACCAAACTCCTGGTGGAAGTTCAAAAATGATGTTGATTAGCGGTCTATAATGGCAGCAATATTGCTGTTTACTAATGAAGTTTTGAGTCCTACTTGTAACAGTGATTTACTGTCAGTGCACGTTATTACCAAATATGGTGCACTCGACGTACCGTAACAATTCGTTTGAAACATAAGATAACGCCTTTTTTCTATATTTGCATGCGGGATACGCAGGAGCAGTCAAACAATCGTCTACTATGTGCATTTATCACTAATTGTCTATTGATTTAGTTCTACTTCTGGTCCAACAAATAGTCTTCTACCAAAGGAGTGACTGTATACGTAGTAGCGGTCGAACGGCTGTTTACTGGAGCCTAATGAAGTGATCATTTACCGACTGCCAGTTTAAAACCCGTGTTCTAAGTGAACTGTTGTCTGCTAACGGCTAAAGAAACAACAGAATTAAATGTTTTTTCACTACAGTGAATCAAATGATGGCATATCGAAAGAATTATAGACTGCCCGTCCAGCACAAGTCCGTCTAATAAATTCCTGTCTACCTACGATTGCATCCAACAATTGTCCAGGTGATGAAATATGTATAGACTGTTGATTGCTAGTCAAAATCCATCGATTGAATTAATCATTGCTTTGTGGTGCAATCGATGAGCCACCTGTTATTGCACAGGTGTACACTTATTTTAGAGAAACGGCAGCCTGCCGACTATCTCATTTTTGATTTATGTAACTGCGAAGTCTACAGTATTTCCATATTATGTCCAACACAGAGACTATTGATTAATCAGTGAATTTGGTACACTTGGAAAATGTTAAATCAGCGATTCACCGAATTACTCGCCTTGGTGAGCTTTTGTCTAGACATGGTACAATGTATACAGAGAAAGTCCACACCTTTGGCAAAATTCACGTTTTTCAGCAGACAAGGTGTGCTTTAATTGCTGACAATCACCAAAGGAAAATGTAAACATACGAAACTACAGCTCGACTTCTGAGTGTATCAAGCTCAACATTGATCAAATAGCGTAACCCTGGATGCTGCAAACAAACGAGCGGTGATCTAATCACCGCTGCCGAACTACTGGTGAACATTCGTGTACTGACCGTCGAACTGCATTTAGCTCTCGGAACATATTGAACAGCGATCGGGTGCCCGGATGGGCGGAGTTCAAGCGTCGACGAACGTATTGATTCCAAAAACTCATTCGTAGGAAGGTCACTTACAAGACTACTTTTGAATTAGCTACATCCATGCAAGAGTACAATCAAACGGAAAAAGAAGAAAGACATACACTGACGGAAAAAAATCCCAACACCACGAAAAAATAGTTGTAGAGGAATGAAATGGCGGCAATACATTTGTATAGGTAACATATTTAATCGATTAAAGGTTTCAAGATCACAGCTTAATGTAAGCGCGAGAAGAGCCATTTTAAATGTGAAATGCTGGTACATTAATAACCGGTGTAACCGCCAGAATGCACGCAAACGTTCATGCATTGTGTCGTGCAGGTGCTGGATGTCAGTTTGTGGGATGGAGTTCCATGCCTGTTGCACTTGGTCGGTCAATACAGGGACGGTTAATGCTGGTTGGGTGTGACGCTGGAGTTGTCGTCCAATGATGTCCCATACCTGCTTGATTGGTGAAAGATCAGGTGATCTAGCAGGCCACGGCAACATGTCGACACTCTCTAGAGCATGTTGGGTTACAACAGCGGTATGCGGGCGAGCGTTATCCTGTTAGAAAACACCCCCTGGAATGCTGTTCACGAATGGCAGCACAACAGGTTGAATCACCAGACCGACGTACAACTGTGCCGTCAGGGTGCGTGGGATAACCACGAGAGTGCTCCTGTTGTCATAAGAAATTGCTCCCCAGACCATAACTCCAGGTGTAGGTCCAGTGTGTTTCGGCCGCAGACAGGTTGGTTGCAGACGCTCACCTGGCCTCCTTCTAACCAACACACGGCCATCACTGGCACCCAGGCAGAACCGGCTTTCATCAGAAAACACAACAGATCTCCACTCCGTCCTCCAATGACCTCTAGCTTGACACCACTGACGTCGCAAACGGCAGTGGTTTGGAGTAAGTGGAATGCACGCTACAGGGCGTCTGGCTCGAAGCTGTCCTTCAAGTAACCGATTTGTAACAGTTCCTTGTGTCACTGTGGTGGCAACTGCAGCTCGAATTGCTGCCGCAGACGCGGTACGATGCGCCACGGCTATACGCCGTACACGGCGGTCTTCCCTCTCAGTAGTGCCACGTGGCCGGCCGGAACCCGGTCTTCTTGAGGCAGTACCTTCCCTTGACCACCGCTGCCAACAATCATGCACAGTGGCTACATTCCTGCCAAGTCGTTCTGCAATATTGCGGAAAGAAAATCCGGAACCCGGTCTTCTTGAGGCAGTACCTTCCCTTGACCACCGCTGCCAACAATCATGCACAGTGGCTACATTCCTGCCAAGTCGTTCTGCAATATTGCGGAAAGGAAATCCACCTTCTCGTAGCCCTATTACACGACCTCGTTCAAACTCCGTGAGCTGTTGATAATGGCTTTTTCGTCTTCTTAAAGGCATTATTGACTAACATCAACACCCTACGTCGAATCTCAACGATAACTAACGCTCACGAACGTTACAGCGCGTATTTACAGCAAACCTGCTTTGCATGTTCCGAGGGGCGCTACTAGCGCCACACGTATGCGCCGAGCGCGAAATTTGCATAGACGTCATCTTACAGATGTACTCTCACCGCCTACCAACTGTCGTTTATCTAACACACCCCCTTCTTGGTGTTGAGATTTTTTTCTTTCGTCAGTGTATGTAGATTCTGATTCTGAGTTCTCATGATCATAAATGTATGTTTTGTTTCAGTTTTCATGAACGTCATCTAAAAGATGGGTCACCTTCTGCGCGTACGTGCCGCTTCATAATTGGATCAGCAGGTTCCTACAATTAATTATTTCTTATTGGGCACGAGTTTGGACTTGGGGTGTTCTCCAACGCTATCATCTGTTGACGCAAATGGATGTTGATATAGATGTCATAGCGACTCCTTACGACGAGGGTCCGGTTCGAGTTCTGGTTGAGATACGGCATTGTTTTTGCACTTTGATTCATATTCTGTACACAATTATGTTTTAACGGGGATTCATCGCATCTCTAGTCACACAGGACAAAAGGGAACAAATAACCTAAGAAAACTTACAGTACCTTTCTCTATTGTCTTTGCCAAAATTCAAGTTGCTGCCCGGGTATAGTTCGAAGTGTCTTTTAATCGTTCGTCTAAGATGAATCAGAGTCCGAATCCCAGCTGAAGTATGGATGGTGTGTTTTTTCTTATGGCATTGACGCACTGCCTTCCCTGAAAACAGTGACTCTAAATTATGGAAGCGATTTTGCTTATAGCCAATTGATTTGCTTACGGTGGTCGTCACCACTCCCTGCCCCCAAATAAAAAATCGAAGCTTGTACACTTGAAGTTGCACTCACAAACAGATGAATTAAGTGAAGAACTACAGTGGTATGCAAAAGTATTGCATCACCTGTAAAAACCGTGAATTTCTAAGCTTAACTCTTTTTTTTAACTAATTTTCATAAATATTTCATCCTTTATACATCAGTAGATGCGAAATTTAAAGGAAATTTAAAAAATGTCTTAGTTTTTCTAGTAGCTACTTCTGTTTTTAAGATATGACATAAAATATGGGGTTTGACAAACACATTGAAATTCACGTTAGCTGCGTATCAGTCATTACATCTAATCATAGACATTATTTTACCTGATTGGATGCTACCTAATGCTATCCTAATCCTACTCCAGCCTTAATAAGGGTTGACGCTGAGCTACTTGAGCATTGCGGGCCGCGGGTGGCCTAGTGGTCAACGTTCGTGAAGACCTTGGGTTCGATCCCAGACAGGTACGAACGCTCGAACCACTAAATATCCGCCGTGCGTCAGATGGGCACGTTAAGCAGTTGGACCCCGGGTATATAGCTATATCCCCCGGTAATAAATAAGGGCGTCTTCTTCCCCCTTTCTACCTCGCTTCCGTGTCACTTTCCTATCGCGCACTCTAGCCCAAATCTTCTGACCTCCTATTTCTAAGGGTTGTTTAAGACCTGGGGTCAGACACTCCCTTCCTAAAATCCTCTACATATGATCTGATCTACTTGAGCATTGCAGCGGTCGCTTCTTTTTGTTATTAGGGTATAATTTGTGTACATTCTCAATAATGGTTAAAACTGCGGATATGTCCACAGCGGACAGAGTAGAAATAATTGTGCTGCATGAAGAGGAATATTCTTCAAGGGCTCTAATAAATCTACAGTTATTAGGCTACTGAAGAAAGTAAAAGACACTGGCTATATTAAAAATATGTATCGCAGTGAAAGGCCTAGGCCGACTACAACCAGACGGTATAGAGTGCTCAGAAAGCTAAGCTTGGCAGACAGGAGGCTGAATTCACCTGAACTGCTTCGAAGATGATCTGAAGTGACTGATGTTACTGTTAGTACATCTACTGTTAGCAGGAGGCTGCTTCATCACGTGGCTGCAAAGGTAGACGTAAACCATATTAATAGCAAATCAATCTCAGACGGCAAAACAGCATGTCTCATGGACAACCAAGCAACCAAATTCTGATTCTTTCTTTTCAGTGATGAATCAGAATTTTGCCTTAATAAGAATCAGAGTAGTGCCTATGAAAGGAGATTCAAACATGAAGGATTCCATCCAAGTTGCTTAATGGGTGGCTACTGTTAAGCATCCCATGAAGGTCATGGTTTGGAGCTGCATGTGTGCACATGGCTTTAGGAACCTCCATGTTGTCGATAGTACGATAAATGCCCAGAAAAAACATCTGGATATTAGGACGTTACCATCATCTATAAGTCTTTATGACGGCAATTTTATTTTTCAAGATGACAATGCTCCCTGTCATCTTGCTAAAGTAGTGAAAAAGTAGCTTCAGGGAAAACATTTTCAGCATCTTGAATGGCCACCACAGTAACCGGACTTAAACCCGACCGAAAATTTGTGGTTCAAAGTGTCATATGAACTATCAAAAAAGAAGCCAACAACCAAAATTCAACTCATTGAAAATGTAATTCAAATTTGGAATCGTATTGTTCAACCCAGTCTTTTACAAAACCTTGTTCACAGTATGCCAGCAAGATGCAAAGCTGTGATTAAAGCTAAAGGCTGTGCAGCAAAATATTAGGTACATTTAATCATTTTCCTTCATTATATTTCTGTATTTAAATGTTATTTCATTTGTTATGAATTACAAAAACGATTTATCGCAGTAAACCTAAGTATTGGATAAATGATCCTTTTGGTAATAATTTTCCACTTGGTCATAATTTTTGTAATGTATCTTAAGAACAGAAGTAACTACAGGAAAAACTAAGACATTTTTTAAATCTCCATTAAATTTCACACCTAATAGCATATAAATGATGAAGTAACTATGAAAATTAGTTAGTTAGAAAAGAGTTAAACTTAAAAATAATTTTGTACAGCACTGTACAAGCAATTAAACCAAGGTAAATATAGAAACGAAGACTTCGTCTACCACAAATAATTCGGTTTCGGAAAATTACAACCTGTTGACAAAGCAGCGACAAGTAACCAACTCGACACATATATAGCTGAATAATACATGCGACACCCATTGCTGAAGTAATGACCTATGTTTACATTTTAGTGACTTGACTGCCTTCCAGGAGTTTTCGTAAAAGTAATCTCTTCGGATATATGGCGTTAATTAAGAAAACATAACGAGAAGTAACATAATTTGAATAAGAGCAGAGAGCCACAATGGAAATTCAATTTGAATAAGTGCAGAAAGCCACAATGGAAATTTAATTAGAACATACACTGAAGAGCAATTGAATTAGAGATACCTATCTAAACGTGTAGCACCACCTTTCGCCCTGATGACGGCGGCGATTCGTCTCGGCATGGACTCGACAAAACACCGGAAGCGTTGAGAAGCCATACGGATCCACGACCCCTGAACAAGCTTCCACAGTTCACGAAGATTTGATGGAGGGGGATCAGAGCCTCGAACATCTCTCTCGATGGCATCTCAGATGCGCTCGATGGGATTGAGGTTAGGTGACCTAGCTGGCCAAGGAAGCGAGGTCACGTCGGTGGAGTGTTCATCCAACCATCAGGATACAATTCGGAAGCGATGGTGCGGTGCATTATCTTGTTGCAGGATGAGGTCCCCAGTGGGATGTTGAAGACTCACAAACCGGAGCAAATGGTCGTCCAGGATATCCCGGTAACGTTGACCTGTGAGGGACGATGTCACACGTACCAGGGGTCACATTTCAGTCCACGTAAACAGTCCCCAGACGAGAATGCCACCCTTACCAGATTGAAGAGTACCCTGCTGGCAGGAAGGATCCATCGCTTCATGTGGTTTGCGCCGTACTCGTATCTTGCCATCCGCATGTACCAACGTGAATCTCGACTCATCAGTCCAGGCAACATTTTCCCACATGTCTAGGGTCCAGTGGCCATGTTCCGGCGCCCATGCTAATCTTTTGCTCCCTGTGATGTGCGGTCAGCTTCGTGGAACGATGGCTTCTGTACCCCCATAACGAGGAGATGGTTCTGGATGGTGTGGCTGCTTACACGTTTTTGTGCACCTGCGTGAAATTTCTGAGTGATTTCTTGTACTGTGGCCCGTCTATCCGTTGTTACAATGCGAGCTAGCCGACGATGACCCCGCTCATCCACACGCTGTTGTCCACGGCAGTTGGCCCTTGCAGGGATAGTTTTACCGGATTCGATATACTTACGGTGCACCCTCGACACAGTGGCTCGTGAAAATCCCAGTGACTGCACGACTTTCGAGATTGAGTGACCCATTCGTCGGGCCCCGACAATTTGCCCACTACCAAATGCGCTTATATCTTAGATCCTTCGTCTTACCCATACTGCGTCCGACTCTTACTGATTCTCGTCGCATCACTCCTTATATTGTCGGATCGCTGCATACGTCATGTCGTTTCCGTTTACAGGGCCGCCCACAGCGCCACATTTGCATAATGCCAGCTGTCTCTAATTCAATTGCTCTTCAGTGTATGTATACGTCACAAGCAGTAGCTGCAAGTTAAGAGTAGCTCGTACACTACAACGAGAGAAAACATCCACAAAATGCTGTTCGTTTTTCTGACAACGCAAGTTCATTATTCATGCATGTAGTGTAACGCGTATTGCCTGTTTAACTTTCTGTTTACTGTCTCTTATGTGAATTTTAGTTGTCGGTTGTTATTCATAACTAACTTATCGTCATGTCTGAACTCCCAATAGTTTTAGTTCCATGTGGCATCGCTGATGTCAATCAAGTCAACGCGACTAAGATAAAAAAAACAGCTGTAAAATGTGTTAAGTGTGTCAGGGGTGTTTGATGTTAATTTAACCAGATATCTGCAGCTGAACTATAGAACCAGCAAACGTTATTCTATTTTGAACAAGTAGAACGTTGAGCTTTGTTTAGTTCTTTCGTGTTAGATGTTATACTAATTCTATGGTTGTTTCAAGGTAAGACTATTGTGTCTTCAGTTCTGAGTGATGATTGTCGTCTAATTCATCAAGTGAAACCACCAACTAAATTTTGATATGTACCGGTACGTGTGCTTGTTCTTACCATCATTTTGCAGTGGTGAATTCCAGTTAATATTACGATAGTGAAAAATATAAAATGTTGTTCAAAATTAAAAATCTTTTGGCGTGGGAAAGGAAATTTTTATTGTATTTGAACTTTAATACTTAAAAAAAATTCCCTTTATACAGCAGCATTATCTTCCAAAGAACAGAAAGTCTTCGTTCCATCCTAGAACCTACAAGTGGCTGCATCACGAACTTATGAGAAATCCAGCCTGGTCTTTGATTCGTGAGAAAACTTACTTTCTCCATATTAGTTTTATAGGACATGTTCGTCTGAAGGAATACTAGAGTCTGAAACCTGCCCACCTTCTATCAAAGTATTTCGCCATCGGTTATTGCCCGTTTGCACTTCACAAATTTCCCCTCCTCTATTCCATTCCAGAAAATATTAGGGAAAATAAACACGAGATTTTGGCGATAAAACTACACTACATATTGACAACCTGCATACTTATATTCAAAATTGCATAGAATGTACGCTACTGGTTTGGCATTTATTATTATTTATTTTTTCTTTCAGCCGATTGAGTTTGGGAAAGGGAAGTGGGAGAGAAAATGGAGTGAAAGAGAGAGAGAGAGAGAGAGAGAGAGAAGTTGCCACGGTAGAAGTGGACGTCGTGATCAAAGGGCTGAGACAGGAAGCATTACGAGGTTATCTAGCCCCATCTGAGCCTTCCTCAGTTGCACGACGGCAACTACACCGTACGCACTAGAACCCAGTTAATAATATGCTATTACGCCTGGCTACCGACTTCGTGATGTCCCCGAAAGAAAAGATAAAAAGCCAAGTAAAGAAAAAGGTACGACTAAGAAAATAAGCAAGAAAAGTACTAGAAGGCTTGGAGTCCACTTAGGAAATGCCCGCATTGTTACAGTGCACTACAGCACACTGCCATGAGATCCCATATGTGGTGGTTGGACTTTTTTTCTTTTATTCTTTCGAGTCATAATGGGGGTAAAGTTGGTGATGATGGTTTGTGTGTGTGTGTGAAGCTGTACTCGAAGTAGCCGGTGGCAGCGGGAAGTAGTTTTCCATTGGAAGGAGGGTGGAGACCAAAGAATATTATAGCGTTCTACAACAAAGCGGATGAACCATTATTTTCACAGATGGAATGGGCAGCATAGCAGAGACAGAGAGTGGGGTCAAAAACCCATGGAATTTCGGTTCGAAAGCAATCCTGCGATATTTTCAGAGGATATTTGTAGGATTTGTTTCACTGGAGAGTTTGTATACCTGAGACAGTAGTATCACACAGAATTAGTCTCACTACTTCCCAGCTAAGTCTGCTTCTCAGGTAGCACAGCCTTGCAATTTAACGTAAGCCCAACACTGAGCCACAGTTTTTTAGGAATAGTAGACGGTGGCCCAAAGCTGAGTCGCCGTCTTCTGTTCCTAAAGGGGCCTACTTTAAATTGAAATTGGGCCTACTTTAAATTGAAAGGCTGGGCTATGTGGTTCGCAAGAACGTCGCTAGACAAGTTATAACGAAGTAAATTTCTCCGTCATTTTTATCCGCGCCAGGATTCGAACCCGGGTCCACTCATTCCGGAATAAGTTGCTCTACCAATTAAGCTACGTGGACATTTTATTCTGATTCCTATCTGCCTTTATGTCGTGTGCGTCCTTCTGGCAGGTACGTCACATCTCCTGGTACGTTACATCATCTCCCCTTCTTTTTTCTTTTTTTTTTTTTTTTTTTTTTCGAAGTGCTGCTTTTTTATTTTTCCTATCTCGCGGTGTGGAAATAACATCACACCATTGCGAGATTGTGAACGGTCGGGTCATGCGGATAGTTCGGGCGCCATTATAACGAAGTAAATTTCTCCGTCATTTCTGTCCACGCCAGGATTCGAACCCGGATCCCCTCATTCCGGAATAAGTCACTCTACCAGTTGAGCTACGCGGACATTTTATTCTGATTCCTATCTGCCTTTATGTCGTGTGCGTCCTTCTGGCAGGTACGTAACATCTCCTGGTACGTTACAAAGTCTGATAGCACACAGACTTGTCTAGCGACGGGGTGAGTATTATTTTTGCTGGGACAAGTCTGATAGCAACTTTTTTTGCGTGACACTGAAAGAAAGTATCTTTCGTACTTTTTATTTCTAGCTACAAAGGAATCGGGCACAATCTTTACCCCTCCTGGATACGCACACACACACACACACACATCTGGATCTCACTAGTTACGCCACTGTTAAATCAACAAGATAATATGACAATGGTTAGTGATGTGGAGTGAGGCATACGTTTTGGCAGAATATAGTTTTCTACTCTTTTCTTGCTATGAATGCACTGTCTTAATTGTTTTCCAAAATTTTGCATTTTTGGTTATAAAAATGGTACTGTACTTGAACAATTTCTTTAAAGAATACTGTTCTTTTTGTTTTCCTGAGTCAAATTTTAACATCGTAGCTCCCCTCTCCTTAGCAAAAAATCAAATTTTAACACAATACCTGCCTCCTCCTTAATGCCTTTCCTTCAAGCCAGCGACTGTGCCCTGCACTCCTCTCCTCCATAACAGTCGTCAGCAATGTCCCGCTCGCTCACAGTCTATTTTCCGTCTTGCAGTACCGTAATAGCAGAAACAAACAGCAGAACAATTAGTAATTACCGCCCTAAGTGAAGTCCTATCCACCTTCCTCATTCGTCCCTTGTCATACTAACATGAAAAAGAGCTTAAACTAAGGATTTGGAAAAGTGGAGGCAGTTGAATTTTCATGGCCTTTCTAAGGCTATTTTGATAACCATTCTGCGGAGAAGTAAACTACACCCTTCCTAGGGAAAAAAACAACCCAGAGCTACACGACGGGACTCATTATTTCTTGAAAAAGTGCAGATTATATTTTAAATTAAAAAAACTGAAAAATTTCACAACTTAAACAGGGTAGGCAAGAAAAATTCTAGGGTGGGCTCCAGCCCACTCTTGCATCCCCTTGGCGACGTCCCTACTGCTTGGTGGCCTTGGACGTGTAACGCGCACTAAGTAATCATATGACTATAAATAGCGAATTGAATAATATTTTCCGAATTCGATTCCTATTATTTTTAGCCATTGTTCTGGCCAGGGAATTCGAGTGACACACGTAAAGTTTAAAAAAAAATCATTGTGTTTTTTTTTTAATTATTCACATGATTGTAATGAACATCACATTTCTTTTTTATTTTCTGGGTTTAACTAAGACCTTGAGTCACTCTATGGGCTACAATAGTCACCAGTCCCAAATTCAGGGCCATTGGTTCCAAAGAAGGGAAAGACAAACACAACATCCATGCCTCATCGAGATTTGAACCCGCACCTATCTCGGAAGAATGGTCAGAAGCCAGCCCTTAGATCTTTGCGTCACCGGGGCGGCAAAACACCGCTATAAACGCTGCAGTGGTACATCCTTCAGATTTAATATCATTGTGTACGTAATTTGTCCAAACACAATTTTGATTTGTTTCTGCTGTAACACAGCTAGCTACACTGCTCCTACTGGAAGACAAGAAAAATGACACCGAATTCTCCGGTGTAATCAACACGTCTTTTGAACCCATTTTGACACAAATATAAACTTCCAATCCCCAATGTTTAGAAACGGACAAAATGAAGCGGGGAAAATACATTTACAACCCCGCCCCCAGCGAAAAATTGCACATTATTTAAAATACGCAATTTGGTCACTGTTCTCCATAGTGAATGGAGCCATCTGCAAAAAGAATTATTTCAACCATGTTCATGAAATCCGTAAAACATTTGAAAATAGAAATAGCCAGTAGAAGATTTAGAGTTATCAGAGAGCTGTGCACAGCATCGGTTTTGGCCCCTCCCCTCCCCCTCCTCACTTTGCATCCTTAAAAGTAGCATTTCCTTTTGCCGCATACTCCTCTCCCTCCGCTCATTTTTACTCTTTCTCTCTAACGTTGGAAAAAGTATTGTAATCGCAAAATAAAATTGACTTCGAGATTTCAACAGAAATAAACATTTTGGGCTCCTTCGAATATGATTTGACTATTTTCACGGTGGTGTCAGTATGTGCGTGTGGTTTTTCGTCGTCATAACTCAAAAAGGATTACAGCTATCAAGACGAAATTTAATGGTTAATGGGTTTTTGATATCCTAACGGTAAGAGAATCGCTGAAGTTAAAAGCGAAACGATTCTGTTAAGAAAGGAAAGTCGGAACCTTTATAAATATGATCACCGAACCACAATACTTGAATTTGTTACGTAAGGTTAGTTTATGGTACTGCTTTTATTGACATTTATGTTACATGTAGTATGAGATCTGCTGTCGCATATCATCAGATTCTACCCCACTGACAGTTCCCTTAGAGAGAGCCCGAACAACATGTATGAAAACACAAGTTTCTCCGTGACAGAAATCGAAGACGCGCTCCCTCGCTCCGGAGTAAGTTACTCTACCAACTAAGCTACACGGAGGGAATGTATCGCTGCAGATTTGTCGTTTTGACACGTGCTTTACCTCCATAGTACGTCATATCATCTCCCTCTTATTATTATTAGTATTATTTTCGTTTTTGAAGCGAAAAAAGAAGTTTCATTAATTCTAGACGAAGTGTGGAACAAACATCACACAGAGGTCATCGCTCTTTCCACGTTTATAAGTGAGTCACGGAAAAATTTTCATTGGCCGCCACCGGGAATCGAACCCAGGGTCTTCCAGTTACAGGCCGGATATGCTTCCACTGACATCTGTTTGATGTTCCTGGTCCACGTCAAATGTCTGTATTAAACATTACACAGTTTTCGAAGAACCCAACGCCCAGTACATACATTTCTACGATCAGGCGCCAATGTGAAAACACAAGTTTGTCCGCGCCCCTCTCACTCCGGAGTAAGATGCTCTCAGCTAGTAAATTCATACTTGTAGATGACGTACTTCGAGTTCGTGGAGAATCATGCTCCCGAAACCCAGACTACTAAAAAAGTAGGACTACTTTTTCAGAAGCAAAAATAAAAAAGGAAATGAAAAATCGTTACTTTTTGTGGCCCTCCAGCATTGAGGCGCCACGCGCCTCGGGTTCAGTGTCTTCCATGTAAACTCTTTCCTGCTACTAGAGGGAGAAATGTAAATTACGAAGAACACAAATTGTACGCAAAATCTTCTTCATAACAGATTGTACACGAAGAAAAATACCTTCAAATCGAACTATTAGAAGCAGAGATATGAGGGGGAAATGCAATCTAACTGTACGCCCTTAGCGGAAAAACTTTAAAAAGGGAAATATAGGTGCAAATGTTTTTGTAGTTAAGGATAGTGCACCAAGAGAGGATTTTTTCAGTCAGAGTTTCATAACTCGAGACACTTCTCCAAATCGAAATTTACGCTGGAGCAATTCAGATCAATTCAGCGGTCTCGTACGCTGAATTTGATGTTACAAGGATAGTGTTCTTGCCTTGCGTTGGGTTCCTCTCTTTTGCTCTTAATTGACCTTAACTTAGGATGCGCTGTCTCCGAAGCCCGGCACCTCATGACGTGACCAACCCAATTAACCAGACCACCCAGCCAGCATGCAGATAATACACTATCTACCAACAAGTAATTGGACACCCCTGCAATCGACGATATCTGTGGTCCTAATACACGTCACGGCCGCCGCCGTTAAATATCTTGTGGGAAACAACAACGCAACCAGTCGCATGCAAGATGCCACGCAGTTCGGAGCTCTCCGATTTCGAGAAAGGTGTAATCGTCGGGTATCACAGAAATGGCCGATCCATACGTGACATATCTAGCGAGTTGAAGTACCCAAAATCGACAGTGGCTTACGTGATTGGCAAGTGGAAGATGAGAGGTGACTGTCGGAATGTGCCCCGACCCGGCGGACCCACAAAGCTGGGAGTTAGAGACCGACGGGTGCTGGACAGAGAAATTCGGAAGAACCGCACCAAATCGATGGGCCACATTCGCGAGGAGTTTCAACAGGCATCCGGGAGTGTTCTTTCGATGAATACCATCCGTAAGGAAACCCATCTGCTCGGTTATCATGGACGTGCTGCCGCTCACAAGCCTTTGATCACCAAGTCCAATAGCGCTGCTCGGCTAACGTGGTGCAAAGAACGTCGACAGTGGACCGTTGAACAGTGGAAACAGGTTGTCTGGAGCTACGAATCAAGGTTCACCCTCTACCGTTCGGATGGCAGGGTCTGGGTTTGGCGTTTGCCTGGAAAACACCTCCTGCCGGAATGTATCGTGCCAACTGTGAAGTTCGGCGGCCGTGGAATTATGCTATGGGGGTGTTTCTCCTGGTATGCCACGAGACCCTTGGTCGCAATGCCTGGTAGACTCAACGCCAAGACCTACTGCACCATTTTGGATGACCATGCGCTTCCTACGTTGTGGCAGTTTTACGGGGTGGACCCATGTTACTTTCAGGATGACAATGCCACGTGTCATGTTGCAAGGTCCACCATGGCTTGGTATGGTGACAATGGGGTTAATCAAATGAACTGGCCTGCGCAGAGCCCGGACATTAACCCTATCGAGCACCTCTGGGACGAGTTGGAGCGTCGACTTAAGGGGTGCCCCCACCGTCCGAAATCGGTGAAGGAACTGACCTGTCTTCTCCAAGCCGAGAGGAAGAAAATACCGATAGCCGTCGTACAACGCCTGGTTGAGAGTATGTCCCGGAGGGTCGCAGCTGTAATCGCCGCTCGTAGAGGCTCCATTAACTATTGAAGGTGAATAAACTTCGTATTCCTTTGCTATCACAGGTGTCCAATTACTTGTTGGTAGATAGTGTACATAGGATCCACTATTCACTCTGTCCCATGCTTAAATTGCGGGACCTATAAAACGAAATGTTTGTCTTCCATACTGTCTGCATACAGAATCTGTAGCTCGTCCTAACAAAGGCCACAAATAAAAATTCTCCTAAACAGAAGGCGATCCCATTACAGCACTGCTCACAACTCCCTACAGCAGCAAACCAACAAACACCCAGCGAAGAATGCGTAAAGACCAACATTTAAATTACATTTAATGCTGTGCTAAAACTGTACATCTGGAAGTTACATTGGTTATACACTATATTGACGAAAGTTACCAGACACCTAGAAGAGAAGCACTACATAGCATTTATTGACATACATTAGTACGGTGTCGGTCCGCTTTTGGCCTGAATGCATGCACTGACCCTTCGAGGCATGTTTTCGACAAGGTTTTGGAACACAGCGAAAGGTATGCGCTTCCATTCAGTACATAATGCTGCCGCTAACTGTTGCTTAGTAGTAGGCCTTGGTTCCAACCTTCTTATGCGGCGCTCTAATTCATCCCACAGGTGCTCTATGGGATTAAGATCAGAGCTCTGTGCTGGCCGGTTCACACCCGATACGGAATTATCGTCAAACCACGCAGCAACTGTCCTTGCTTTATGGCTCGAGACATTATCCTGCTGGTACCAACAAGGCTCGGTTCTATAGTATTGCCACAGAGTTGGTAGGGAATAATTGCCCAGAGTATCAAGGTAGACGTGCTGGTTAACAGGTTTGTCTCCGATAATCAATGGAACGGGGCCATACCACGAAAAACACCCCCACACGAGTACACTGCCAGCTCCAAACTTGACCGTAGGAACAGTATATTCTGATAAATAGCGTTCCCCCGGCTGCCGCCATACCCACACACGGCCATCAGACTGATGGATCGTGTATCTGGATCCATCAGTCCATAGGACCTATTTCCATTGATCTAAGGTCTACGATAAATATTCTTTGCACCATGCTAAACGACGAGTAGAATTCCAAGTGGAGATGAAAGGCTTATGAGCAGGCGCACGACCACGGTAACCCATGTAATGAAGTTCTCTGCGAATGGTACGTGTACATACCGAGGTTTCAGCATTTTTACTCACCTCTACACTCTGTTTGTTCTCTCCCGCAGCGACATTTTTACCCAACCTCACAGCGTGATATGATCACAGTCAGGTGCAGGCTTGCTTTTATACCGTTTGCAGATGTACATCGCATCTTAGCAACGCGGCAGGTCCATTAATTTGCTTTTTAAGGGGTGTCTGGTGATTTTTGTCAATATAGTGTAAGTTAAATTCAATTCATAAATTTAATTATTTTAAATTTAAAATGCAGTTTAAAGCGGCAAATATCCATTTTAAAATTTTGCAGTTTCATCTTTTTTCATTGCGGAAGACGGGGAACAAAGTGAGAACGAGGTAGTGAAAAAAATTTAAGACCTGTTTATCCCCAGCTCCAGTTATTACTCTAAGAATTTTACTGCGTCTCGCTCTGTCTCTCCTGTTGCTGTCTGTCTCTCCTTTCTCCATAAAGAACCATATGCATGATAATAAATATGATAAATTCTCCTGTGACGGCGATGGAGTGTAGGTCCCACAATTGGATTCGAGACACCCACCATTCACTACATGTAGTTTGGCTTTAATTTACTACAGTATGTAAATAGCTCCCCGAATTTGAAAGTACATTTTTGTCATTTTGGACACCGCTGTTTGTTGAAATTCATCACCAGGAAAACCGTGTGCGATGTGAATGAAACTCGCAGGATGGTTAGATCACGTGAGTCGGTGCAAATTATTACAACCGCAGGGCACATGCAGATGATCTGCGCCAGCTGCGTTCTTGTTGCTGTCCCGCTGGAGGTATGAAAGCAGGACGTACAAGGCAAGTTGCCGTAGTCCATTCGCGCGAATTATGGCAGTAAGGTAATGGTACTGAGTATGCCCAACCCCAGCAGGCGAGACCGTACTAACAGCTGACTGACGTTGAGACTTGAGCGAGGCCAATGTGTTCGACTGCGGAAAGACTGACGTCTTTTCCGCTACGTCGCCGCTGCTGTCGGACGAAACTCGAGCACAACACTTTGCGAATATGGCATCAGTGGGAAGAGGCAGGTCTCCGCACCGGCATAAGAGGTCTGAAGCCTGGCGACAGACGAACGTACGAAAAGACCGTCATCTCCACCGTATGGCGCTAGCAAACTGAACAACCACGTCCTGAGGTTAGCACAACAGTAGAGGTCTGTATCACCTCAAGGGTTGTCTGCAAGCTATGTTCAACGTCGTTTCAGTCAGGGAGCTCTCATCGCTTAGCAATCGTTACTTCGACTTTTTTTATAATAAACCACAGCGTCTGAAATAGGGCGTAGACACTGGAGTGCCGAATGGCAGGGTATAGTGTTTTCTCTGACGAGTCCCGGTTCAGCCTAATGACCCATGATGCACGTATCCTTGTAGGACGACACCATGGTAAACGGCTGCGGGAGGCATACATTATGCAGCATCCGACATCGGGCGTTCTGGTGTAGTGTACAGTTGGGGTCCATTCACGTTTCCGCCTCCTACAGATTGCAGAAATTATGATCAGTCAACGGTACATTGCGGAAGTGCTAGAGATTAAAGTGCTGCCATATCTACACTCGGTCCCCAGTCCATCTTTCAAAAGGACAATGCTCGAGTACATGTGCAGCTGAATAACTTGCAGTTCCCAGATGTCTGACATCCACCGCGCCTTCCTCGGCCAGCGCGTTAGCCTGATTTGTCGCGCACTGAAAAAGTGTGGGATATGATCGCTGTTCGCATTGTTGCTTGACCCGCCAGGCCTCACCGCCAGTTACCCAAGATGAAATTTTGCTACGAATCGAGACATTATGGAATGACCTTCTGCAGTGCGACATCTCTTCCAGTCAAGGCCCGCTGTGTACAGGCTGCTATTGTCGTTCGTGGTGGATACACAAGGTACTAAGTTTTGTATTCCACATCACTTACAGGTCTGTTCTTCTGATCACTTACGTCTTGAATCATAAATAATGTGCCTTAAACACTTCGCTTCGATGTCTCAGGTCTTTCTTGGTGTTGCATTTTGAACAGGCAGTAACGTATCAATATAACTTCATGCAAAATATTACTTCAATGTCTCAAAAAAGTTTAGCGTAAGAACAGAGTTAGGCGCTGTTTTGGAATGCTAATTTTAAGATGTCAGTGCTGTGCTATATACAGGATGTTCCAAAATTATCTTCACAACTTTCACCCTCAGTAAAACAGAAACAGAATATGAGAACAAAAGTCGGTTTATTCCATATTGAACAGCAAGTTTCCAAAGTTTGTTTGGATGCTAGTGGAGATGCACATGCGCATTGCTGGTTGCACGAATTACGTCCAGACGGTGTTCGACCTCCTGCCATGTTCTCCCAACCGTGTCTTCCAGAATTGTTCTGATGGCAGCTGTAATCCTGTGCTTCATCTCATCCCGTGCGGTACACAATATCATTCACATAGCCCCACAGAAAAGCCTCTAGTGAAGGGGGAAGGGGGGGGGTAAGATCCGTTGAAAGTGGAGGCCAAGTGGTTGGACACTTCCATCCAATGCATCGCTCCGGAAAGGTTTTGTCAAGAAATTCACGAACACGAAGTGCAGGGGTGAGCCGGTTGCAGGTCCTCTATTTGAGGGGTAACAGACTCACTCAGCATGTCCAAATAAACATGAATGTGACTGTCTTTTCGGCGAAAAAGAACGGGCCAATGATGCGGTTGTGCAGGAGATCACACCAGACGTAAATCTTAGAGCTGTCACGTTGAATCTCACGGACGGCATGTGAGTTTTCAGACTCCCAAAATCTATGCCTATCGATAACACCACATGCATTAAATGTTGTCTCATCGCTAAATAAAACATGTTTCGGGAAGCCTTCCTCATTATCAATCCTGTGTAGCATATCAACAGCAAAATCGAAACATTTCGGTTTATCCCCGGGGTGCAGTGTCTGTGTCAAATGCACTTTGTAGGCAGTCAGGTGCAAGCGTTTGTGCAGCACCCTGTGTATAGTTGTAGGTGGTAACCCCAACTGCCTGGAAGCCGCACGAATGGACTTCTCTGGACTTCATAGCAAACTCTGTCGAACGAGTTCGGCATCCTCTTCACTTGTGCTTTGGGCGGACAGCGCCCTTTTTTATAAAGCACACTACCAAGTCTCCATTAACTAGTTGTGCCACTCGCTTACTGAAGGTCTGGATGGTAGATTACGTCGGTATTTGGTATAGAAATTCCTTTGGACTTGTGTATCTGACTTCGTCTCTATGAACCATACCACACGCTGGACCTTTACCCGTGGAGTAGCCATCACAAGTCCAGGGTCGTATCTCAAAGTAAACGAAAACCTTTTGTGTACCAATAAAGCTTTATTCGTTGCTGTTACATGTACAAAAAACAGATCTTCGCTATCTTACTTTGGTAAAATTTTATTGAGGGTCAAAGGTGTAAAGATAATTTTGGAACACCCTGTACATTCATACCTAATGCTCACAGATGCTTTTTTGCTTCCATTTTCCCGTCAAAATACTGAAAAGAAAAGAGTAGAAGAAATGGCGGTACAACAATAAGAAAATTGACGAAAATTGTAAAGGATCTTTTTATCTTATTTTTATTTTCCTTTCCGAACTCACGCTGTAGTTGACCCTCTGTGGCCTTACTCTCCTTTTGTAATGTTTGAAATCAAAGTTTATACAGTCAAAACGTCAAGAATTATCGGTGAAATGCGGAATAATTCAACATTCACTGAACCGTTTCAACTACTCAGGAGGAACAGCAGAACTTTCTTGGTTTTCTCAAGAAGGTAGCATGCACCTTAAAAATCCGGTTGGAAGCACATTGCAACCTTACTTCATTGTTTTAAATGAATCTTTTTTAAGAAGTTAGGTACATTCATTACGTTGGAGAACCACAATAAGTGACATATTTGTTATCTTAAAAGAAGTTAGAGTGGATTTGAGCTATTAAGTCTCAGAGCAAAATCGCGAAAGTAAGTGTTTTGCACTTACACTCACTGGCCAAAAGTTTAGGAACCTATACGATGAGACAATCTCACACAATGCATATGCCAACGTAACAGTCACATGGACTGTTGACGCTTTGCTTGGTCCTTAACACACAGCGTAGAGATTATTCGGCTGCAGCAACTCATGTAAACATGGGAAAACCCATAATCTTGCATAAGGTTACGTCGTAGGCGCGTTTAGCGTGATCCTCGATTAACAAAACAAAAGGAATTACTGGTTTCTGAAAAAGCAGCCATTTCAAAGGTGTTTAACGATTAGAAGACAAGAGGATCTTTTATTTCAGAAAGGCATAAATGTGGTCAGTAAACTAAATTCATAGAGCGTGATTGTCATTTTGTGAAGAGTATTGTACAAAACAAAAGATCTCGCAGGGGGCAGAAATTGACTGCGATTCAACCAAGCCCAGGAGGAACCAATTTTGAGACAAACCATGCGTATTGAATTAAATAAATTGAATCATGGTTGCCATCTGGCCTTTCGAAAGCCATTTATCATAGCTAAAAACAGAAGAATTCGTTTACAGTGGCCTAAAACGCCAGAAAAGGACAGTATAGCAATGTAAAATCGTGTTGTGTCAGATGAATCAAGCTACGCATTGCTTTGCACTGATCGTTGGCGGAGAGTGCGGCTAGAACCTTATGAAGGAATGTATCCGGCATGTCTTGTGAACGCAGTCTAAGCGCCTGGAGGTGGCATCATACTAAGAAGGATGTTCTGTTATTAGGGACTAGGTCCGCTTATACCTATAGAACGGAAGACAACATCCCGGAAATACCTGAGTTTTTTTTTTTTTTTTTTTTGATTGGAGGTTTAACGACCACCGTGAGCAACTCAATGGGCTATAAGCAGTCGCCCGTCCCTAATCTAGGGTCACTGGTTCCAGGGAAGGGAGAGAGCCAGTGCCGTAAGACAAACACAACATCCATGCCTGACCGGGATTCGAACCCGGACCCCTTTCGGACGAATGATCAGAGGCCAACGCCTTAGACCACTGCGCCACCGGGGCGGCCCTGAGTTTTGTAGCTGACTAAGTGCAGCCAGCAATGTTACATCTCTTACTTCTGCATGTAAAAACATTTTTATGAATGGCAATGCAACCACGAATCGTGCTTTAATCGTGCAAGAATAGCTTGATCAGCACGAGGGGATCTTTAGTCATCTTCTCTGGTTTCTACGGTGATCTTGTTGAAAATGTGTGGGATATGCTGGAAAGAGCTGTTCGGCGTCGATGTCCTCCTCCGTAAAGACTGACACAGCTGCGCGATACTCTGTTATGTTACAGGGCTGTTCATTGGATTTCTTTCAATGTTCTGTCGCGTTGGTTCGTCAGGTCATCGCTTGTAAAGAAATTACGCAGTTTCGGGGATTAGATATTTTCACCCGATAATGATATGAATTAATTGCCAACTAAATGGGGACTATCTCTTCTGTAGGGGAGCGCTTTATTCAATGCAGTGTATAGGGAAGGTCACGGATTTGCTTGTCCATATCTCCGTATTACGTATTCATTGGTCACAAACGTTAGGGATACTGCTGCGTTGAAGGGAAAACATACTGATATGCGAATTTAGCCACTGCAGGAGATCGGTTATCAGCGTGGGGGGCTACGTCATATGTAAATTAGCATCACGTCAACACAGCACGTGGCCTAGGAGCTCTAATAAGAGTGCCCTGCGAGAAGTGGAAAACGGGTCTTTTCAGGGCTTGGTCTAGAAGTTTGCTGAATGTATTGTCTTTAATGTGGGATTAACCTGAAATAATGTCCAGACGACGTTTAGACATTGAAAACAGAAGTAAGGTTGTTGGCGTGCAGCACGCAGGTTTACGGTAGACCGACATGGCTGCTGTTTTAGGGGTTTCGCAAAGTGTAGTGAGTGAGCTACACACAAGATTTCTACAGCATGGAACTGTTTCAGATCGACTCAGGAGTAGTCGCCCGAGGATAACCACCAGGAGGGAAGATCTCTACCTGATAGTAAGGGCTCGGAGAAGGTCTAGTATCAACAGTAGCCAATTCCGGGAATCACTTCGAGCTGCTTCTGGTGTCACAGTTTGTACTCAAACGATACGAAACCGTTTACACGAGTATGAGGCCACTGAGATGCATAGCGTTGACATCAGACCCACGTTGTCAAAGATGTACCTGGGTCCAATAGTAAATGTCGTGGAATACAGAGTAGCACCATCTACTTTTCACAGACGAATCCCGTTTCGCTCTTTATTCCGATACTCGACGAGGATACGTGTGGAGGAGGTCTGACACAGAAAAGCAACCACAGTATGTGCAGTCTGTCCACCCTTTCCAGGGGCGCAGTCAGTTCTGGTCTAGGCCGGCGGAACTGACTGCCTAGACTAGAACTGAATATTCTTCCTTGTATGTTTGTCAAGGCAACATGTATGCCTAAGTGTACCAAACCAAGGTCATTTTGCCCATTGCATTGTAACACTGTTTCACGCTGCTACTGTGCACTTTTTTTTTTTTTTTTTTTTTTTTTGGTTGGAGGTTTAACGACCACCGTGAGCAACTCAATGGGATATAAGCAGTCGCCTGTCCCTAATTTAGGGTCACTGGTTCCAGGGAAGGGAGAGAGGAAAGTGCCGTAAGACAAACACAACATCCATGCCTCACCGGGATTCGAACCCGAACCCCGTTCGGACGAATGATCAGAAGCCATCGCTTGACCACTGCGCCACCGGGGCGGCAGCATTCCGTTTTCTCGATGACAATGCAACCAGTCACTGTGCTTCAGGAGCTGGAAAATCATGGGATTGAATCACTACAGTTGCCACCGAGGTCTCCTGACCTTGATCCTATTGAGAACATTTGGGTCGCTCTACAGCTACGTCTGGATAACCACGTCCCATATCACAGAACGCTGGTAGACTTCTGTATCGTGTTGCCTGCAATATGGGACGAGCTTCCCCAAATACTTATCAGTAATGTCATTGCAAGTACGCCTCGTAGATATCAAGACCTTCTTCGACGCAGAGGGATCTTACCGGGTACTGAAATCCATAATTATGGACATTCTCCGAATTTACCATTTTGTCTATGTTGCAGCACTACTTTCTTGCGTGCTGAAATTGTACAATAAATTGTTTTTGTAAACACACTCTTTATCGTTTGTATTATGTAGCCTCACTGATATTATTTCAATGCTTCTTACTTGAGTCAGATATATACATCCTTCATTTAATACAGGGTGTATCACTAGCTACTTTACCCGGCATTTTTATAGAGGAATGAAGATATCGTAAGGAAATTTGAACTGGACTTACCTTCGGCTGTGAGAATCAGATGGCATCATAACATATGTTGGAAATGGTCACCATTTACGTCCACGCAGAGCTGAACATGACGATGTTTTGGAAGGTTCTGGTCAGCATGTCGCCAGGAATTTCCCGAATTTCTTGAATGACATTGGATTTCAATGCCGTGATGGATCGTGGATTATTGCCGTAAACTCTACCTTTCAGATAGCCCCAGAGAAAGTAATCGAGCGGTGTCAAATCTGGCAACCGCGGAGGCCAAAGTTCCTTCGAAATGACTCTGTTCTCAAAAAATGACTTTGAAAATGAAATAGGAAACAACGGGAAGCGACAAACTTCTCGTTGTTTCCAATTTCCGTGACATAGCCAAAATGCAGGGCTTTAATGTTGGTTTCTGACCTCCAAACCTCTTAACGAATTCTTTTTGACCCGACTTCAATGATTTAGTCTGCCAGTACGCCGCACAACATACACTCACTCCTCTAGAGTAAACTGGTTCATTTCAACGTTTTCTGTTCTCCAACAACACACACACAACCGTAATGTTCCACGATTGGCAAAACAACGACCGTACTGTGTCGGCAGACTCAGTAAACTGACAGACGCCCGCTCGTCTGGCAGGTGATGAGGAATCGCGATACACTAGCGCCCCCACTTGTCTCTGACCACGCCCACGACGCCGGCGCAACTACACGTTGCTTCCGTTTGCTTTCTCACAGCCTAAGGTAAGTCCAGTTCAAATTTCTTTGCGATATCTTTATTCCTCTTACAGTTATTGCAAAAATGCCAGGTAAAGCAGCGAGTGAAACACCCTGTACATATCCCTAACTTCTTGTGACCAGTGTACATTACTCATTTTATTGGTTACACGATGATTTGTTCCTGCTTATTCTATCAGGCGTTTTCCACCGTTACCTCGCTGCGAAGCTCCATTGTACCGGTTTTAAAACTTAATTTCAACCCCGATGACGCATCTCGAAAATAAAAAAAATAAAAAATAAAATAAAAAAGTCAACCTCTCTTTGATCGGGGAGCCGAAAACACTCTACGTTACACGAAAAATCACCATCTACTTCCTATCTCCTTCGAGCTCCAAATCAATCTGCTTTCGGTTTTCTGCCTTCCCTCTGAAAAGCATGGGTTCCACCCGTTTGCCTTACCCCTCTGTCGGGTCATCTGGAATTTGCTGAATGCTTATGTCAACGCAATGTCCCCAGCCAAGCCTTCGTTAGCTTCTTACTTTGCACGTGTACATTATTATCATCCCACCCCTTATTGCGAGCCATTGTTCCTTCCACATCCTTGTGTAGAAAAGGGATGAATTCTGAGGATTCCAAACTAACCAAGGGTTCGCATCTCATTCCACACACACGCTGATGCTATGAACCCCATTTCCAAAGCAGTAAAGTCATTTCCAAACAGAACTTCATGAACAGCCTCTTCTCAGAAAACAGCGTTACTAATCTTCGTACCTCATTTTAGCGTCAGGCTGAAAACTAGTACAGGAGCAATCTCAATGCCTCCCTAAATACACTCACGAAAATAGAAATTATTTTAACTTATGAGGTGATATTAAAAGGTTATAATCAATAACTTTTGCTGGGACTAATGTGCCCATGGTAAGAGCTACCTTCAGACCGAAATGAACTCACGCATCTCATAGAATCCATGCTGCGTCTCATACTTGCTGTTATTCGCAATAGAGGTGCTTCTACTCGATATTAAATAAAGGTTCAAATTTTTATTTATTTATTTTTGGTCAGTGTTTTGTGTTTAGCGCATATTAGTTTTGTTTCCTTACAGGGATGACAGGGCATATCATTTAAAGAAAGAAAAAGTCCCAACAAAGCATACTGTTTAAAGTTTAATAAAATTGTTCAAATAGTAAACGCTTTTTCCTTTTTTTAATTTAACGCTTTGTACTACAAACTAAAGCAGATTATTAGCTTTCCATCTCTCACGAAGTTCACTTACCTTGCAAATCAAAGAACTGCAGAACAAAGAAACAGAAAACAAAACCGAAAATAAAACAGCACATCATAAATTTCCTACTCCGATGCTGTAGAACGAGAATTCAGTTTCCTAAACATCGTGAGATCGTGAGATTTTTTTCTTTTTATTTAGTACCGCAAACAAATGAAATGACAGTTTGTCACTTTGTATATTTCACGAAAGTACAAACTACATTTTAACCTCATTGGTGGATAAGATTAATAAGAAATGTTAAAATGATCGAGTATCAGAAAATCAAACAGAACCTTCCGTAGTACACTGAATTGTGTTGAGAAGATGGCAGAAAGAGAGATGAACGTACGAAACGTTCTCAGATACTGTAGAGACCTAAACCGTACTCCGGCGCCAGTATTTTTGCATTGTTTCTTCAAAAACTGCTGTGTCTAAAGTTCATTCATAAAGATACCAGAATCAGTATTTGTGTGTTATGTAACAACACATGAATATGTCAAATTTGTTCCGTAATACAGTACTTTACAGTGAATTCCTTTTTCAGTGACAGCAATCAGTACTTCTTTGTCTTAACCCTTTCTTTAAAAAATGTTGATTGATGTTTGAAACAGAGATTCGACAATAAATTTTCAGAAAACTTATAAAGCAATGCGTTTGTAAATGTCTGAGCTGTTCCTTTTCTGAAAATCTCCTATCTTAGCCAATCCGTTTAAACACAGATTTACTTTGAATTGCTTGTTCTTGTATAATTGATCTATTGAGTTAAAATATTCTGTAGCAGTTCCTTAATTCATAGCAGAGATTTGCTCATACAAAAGAGAGTATCGACTGCCTCATTATCAGATTGTTGGCATTATATTGCAATTTCAATGAACCTTTAATTTATGAATATTTCCACCGTCCCTTGTGAAGATTCATTTCATTAAGATAGGCCGCATCTTACCAAAATGTAGGGCAAAGGAAGAATTGTTGACAAGGGTATTGTTGTGTTCGGGATGACGAGGAAAGCTTAAGAAAAGTAAACTTTTAATAATGCATTCGCTTTAAAGATTATTTCGGCTTCCTTGTGAAGACACTCATGACTGTTTTCTCATGCGTATCGGTCTAATGAACTCTCTTTATTCCTGTTTTGTTCAACACCACCTGTTCTTCCGGACTCGGTATTTCAGGGTTGTTCGTGTTTCTTATTTAAAACAATCCAGAATGACATAATATTTTTGACCTCTCTTACCTCGAATTACACTAAATGGAAAAACAGCAAATTTCATCACGTGTGCAAAATGCAGTCAAAGATTCTCTTTCTTCCAAATATTTCAATTACACTGCTGGCCACCCAGAATGCAACACCAAGAACAAAGCATCCGATTGGCCTGAAATTCGCAGCATGCGTCGCCCGCGAGAGGACATGCGAAAGATTAGCATTGCAGGGCATATGCAAATCATGTGCGTCCGGCACGCCACCGAGAAGCACTATAAGAAGTCGTGGAAGTGTATGGTGCTGCCGGACCTGTGCGTGGGAAGCTTCCTGATGTCTCGTCGCAGAATACGGCAGTCATTCCAGCACGTATCGGAGTTCGACAGAGGACGAATAGTGCCATATCGCGACAGCGGTTTATCGTACCAAGACATCGGCGCCCGTGTGGGACGACATCCAGCCACAGTGAGGAGAGTATGGATTCGGTGGGGGCAGGAGGGACGGACGGACTGACGTGAGCGATTGCCGCAGCCGCGGCACACCACAGAACGAGAGGACCGGCATGTTGTGCGGCGGGAATTGAAAGCTCGCACCGTCACATCACGAACGTTGGCGCAGGAATTAGGGTGAGTTGCGCAGCAATTTGTGTCAGCACGCACCTTTCAACGTCTTCAGGAGCGGGGACTTGTCGCACGGCGCACGTTGCTCCGATTACCATTGAAGTTACACTACCGGCAAGTGCGGCGGCAGTGGACTGTTGAACGCCGCACTTGGACTACAGAATGACACGATATTGTCTTCTCCGACGAATCCCGCTTCTGCCTGCAACATCGCGATGGTCGGATCCGCGTGTGGCGGCACCGCGGCGAAAGACTATATGACGCCTGCATTATGCATCGCCATACCGGTCCGTCGCCTGGCGTTATGGTTTGGGACGCAATTGGATATGACACCCGCACCTCTCTGGTACGCATCGCCGTTACACTCAACAGCCACCGCTACATCTCCGACGTTTTGGAGCCTGTAGTCCTCCCTTATCTGCAGGTCCTGCCAGCGGCCACGTTTCAACAGGACAATGTGCGCCCGCACGTCGCACACATCGTGCAACAATTCTTCACGGCCCACCAGGTGTCACTGCTGCCGTGGCCCGCCTGTTCTCCGGATAGGTCGCCCATCGAACACGTCTGGTCGCTGAACGGCAACCCATTGGCCCGGCACGCACCACCCGCGGCTACGCCTGATGAACTGTGGCAACGTGTGGAGGCAGCCTGGACAGACATACCCCAAGCCCACATCCAAAGCCTCTTTCGTTCGATACCGCGGCGTGTAGCGGCCGTTATTGCCAGCCATGGGGGCCACACGAACTATTGATGTCTGCGTGTTCTGCAAGTCGCAAGGGCCTGTAAGCTCAATCGTTTCATCTTTGTATCTGTTGTTATGTGTCCAGTAAATCTGGCTTTGCTATCTCGTGTCCTTCTTGGTGTTACATTTTGGGTGGCCAGCAGTGTAGCTAAAGTGCGTGCTGGTATGCAAATGATACACGTTTGTAGCGAGTGCGCATGACCGCACACCCTGTGTGGCGCTGCCAGCAAGAACCGGCAGCCTTATGAACCGGCGTTTAGTCGATGCCCCATGAAAGCGAAAAGCAATTGCCGACGCAAGCAAGAGTACAGAGTGATAAGAATGCCAGGGTAGACGCCAGAGACGTCAATTTACGCAACTCACGAAATTTGAGAGAGCCCGGATCATCGGGCCGAAAACCGAAGAGTGGTCGGCGCGCCGTATAGATCGCCACGTGAATCGTTCTGCCCATGTATTGGGGCCGCGGGTGGCCTAGTGGTCAGCATTCGTGACTGCCGTGGAGATAACCTCAGGTTCGATCCTGGGCAGGTACGAACGTTCGAACCACTAAATACCCGCCGTGCGTCGGATGGGCACGTTAAGCCGTCGGACCACGGTAATAAATCAGAGCGTCTTCCTCCCCTTTTCTACCTCGCTTCCGTATCACTTTCCTACCGGGCACTCTAGCCCAAATCTCCTAGCGTCCTATTTCTAAGGGTTGTTTAAGACCTGGGGTCAGACACTCCCTTCCTAAAATCCTCTATATATGATCTGATCTGTACTGACCATACCGTCCGACTGTGTTGGGAGCAGTAGACACGTGACGGCATTGCCACACGGCGAATCGGCTCCGGACGGACCAGGAGGACCACCGGTAGAGATGATCGACGGATAGCAGAAGTCACTCTCAGTCACATTTGTTGTCCCTAGACATATAAGTAAGCAGGCGTTGGTATCTCGAGACATTATTTAGTCTGCACGCTTTCTAGGTGGAAGAATCCAGTGATCGCCTCCGGTAAACTCTGACGCTCAATGCACATCAAGGTTAGAGATAGGAAGCTTCGTGTGATGAACGACCACTGATACCTCTTTTGTAAATTTGTAAAGGGAAGGGGAGAAATACTAAAAGAAGCAACAGATAGTTTCAGGCACTGTGGTAGTTCGAGAGACACAGGATTTCAAGGCCCTGGTCGTTAAAGAGTTAAACAATCCTGGAGGATCGAAAGATATCTTCACTGTGGTTGATTCGATTATATGTAATATCAAAAAGAATGGGCCACCTGAAAAATATTCCCATTTTGTGGACCATCACTTCTCTTCCCAGTCCTTTCTTGTTGCTTTTATGAGAGTATCTGACTTTTTCCGGAGAGTGTACATAACATAGCGTAGATGGAGTCAAGCACCTTTGTTTATCACTCAGCCGGTGGGGTATCGAGAAAGAAGGGAAAAAAAAAAAGAAAGAAAATTCGTAAAGTTCAGCAACTCGCGGTGATGAGAAACAGATCTCTTTGGCTGGCATATGGTACATGACCTGGACTGCAATGCCCGAGGGCAAGGGATCGGCCCACCCACTTGAGCCCTTTAAGCCTTAATGATTCCTAGGCAGTTTATTAGGTTCCCACTAGATGTCCCCTAATCACCGGTCAGAAGAGGCATTCGTGCTTCTGTGGGGGCTGCTGAAATGGACGCGCGCGCACACTCTCGAAGAAAATTGATGGGGTTATAATGCTCCAAAACCAAAACCTGCCTGCCATGCCTCCCAAATCCGCCACTTGGCGTTCTGAACTCCATGTCTCCAGTTCTTCTGGAGACACTATTTATCTGCTCGCTTGGTCTCCTTGTTTGTTTGCTTTCTTTATCTGCGCATTTTTTTCTTCACTACTTATTTTAACTGTGCGTATTTTACTTCGTCATTTGGCTGGCTTCAAAGGGATTATTAGGGAGGACTGAGCATATAAAAGAAGTAAAAGCATCCGAAAGTAAAGTAAAAAAAAAAAAAAAAAGAAAAAGGATGGAAATAAAGAGAGGGGGATTCCAGCTCTGCAGAGGCTTGAGCCGCAATCCGCTATTATTGCTGACCTGCAGTAGTTCGACTGATCGGAAGTTGCTTCCATGTTTGATCGCCACTTCCCCTACAATAGCTCCACCTTATTGTCGTTTCTTTTTACCAAAGTGCAGCTGGTGCGGTCTTGCAAATTATACTGGCAAAAGTATTTTGATGATGGTAGGTGGAATGGGAGGCAGTAAACAAGTCTGTAGTTGTTGAAGCCACATGTGAACTGAACGAAGAACTGTTTATGGTGCGAGTGGAGGAGGGATGGGAATAAGTTACTGACCGCGGAAGAAGCGTTTTTTTTTTTTTTTGTTGTCCTAAGTGCTCAGTATATGAGTAAGGCCGCAGGCCTACAGTCTGTGTTAAATAAGCCAACGTCCTCATTTAACAAACTATTCCAGTTCCACGGATAGCCGCAGTCTGGTAAACATTATAGCAGCTAGCGAAATGAGAGTGCAAATAAAAATTAAGAGTTGGGCATTCACGAAATATTAAATATGTGTCTGCAACCAAAATTGGGTATTTTAAAAACGAGGTTAGTAATAATTGGAAGCACGGTAGATATTTGCCAAATTCATACAAAGGAACGCAAAATTGAAATATTTACTGTTCATTTAAGATCAAAGATCATGGTTTCGTGCCGTTGATATGACGTCACCAATTTTTTTTTATATATATGGTAAACTCGAAAACCATCTTTTTGGAGGCCTTCCGTTATATTTTTTTATTAATACTTAAATGACTCGCGTCTTAAATATGTATTTTTATCTTCCATTTGTTTACCTTCTTTTCTGTAAATTATGCTTATTTCTCGTTATGCTTTCTGCTCTTAACGTTATGTCAGAACACCCAAGAGCTATTCTCTGTCATGCAGTCAAGTCTAGGAGACAGGGATATAAACAGAATCGTGTGGCTATCAAGATGTGTGTCAGCGAGCTTATCAAGGCGAGATCGATAAGATGGGCTACAGTTGCCATTATGTTGCTGAGCTTTACGAATGATTCATTGAATCTGACCTTAACTTACGTTGCTGCGCTTTGTAAAATGTTAAAACAAAATATCATTAATCTACTACTAATATCGTGAGTAGTCTGGAGTAACAACTTCATGGGGTACCATTAGTGGATTGAAGGAATAAAAAGCCTCATCAAGGAATGAAATTCAATGAATGAAATACGAGATTACACCATTGTACAATACAAATTTGGAAGGCGTGAATCCGTTTATTGGTGTAAATATGACATGGATATCTGAAAACTTGAAAATTTCATTGTCCTGGAGGGGGAATCGATGGTTATATTCAAATTAATCGTAAACTTGAAACTTGGTCGTTTTGGGTGGCGTAGTGGGTAGCATACTCGGGCGCTATCCGGGAGACGCGGGTTCGATTCTTCCTCCAGGACGATGAAATTTTCAAGTTTTCGGATATTATCTTACTTAACATCCATGTCATATTTACACCAATAAACGGATTGACTGCTTCCAAATTTATATTGCCTCATCAAGGATTTGCTTGTAAGTCAACTTTAGTTTGGGTGTCATTCCTTTATTAAGTGTGAGCACGGTAAGATGTGACAGTTTGACGTTATAGACGATGGTACTTATGGTATACACTGAAGTAGCAAATCATTAGGAACAACCAATAGCAAGAAGACTCGCGCCATCCTCGCTTATGTATACAGCTATGATGTTGAGAAGGCTTTATAAACAGATCACTGCCAAGGATTCAGACGTGTGCAAAAAATTGATAGCGGAATTATGGGAAAGTCTCGAGATTTAAGCTACTTTGAAAGAGGCGCGGTAATGGGTACTAGGTAGGCAGGTGCAAGCATATCAGAAACGGTAAACCTTCTCACATAGACAAGAACAACAGCATTGAGGGTGTACAATGAGTGATGCACAAATAACAACACAAGCTGTGAAGTCTCTTCCTTTGGGCTGAAACGACTGGTCGATGTTCGAGGGCAATGGCGGCTGGAGTGGATTGAACATGGTAACAGACGAGCTCCATTGCGTTAAATAATCTCTCAGTACAACAGCGGTATCAATAGAAGACTTTCAGCATTCACAGCCAGTCGCTGCTAGGTGCAAATGGGCTACAGCAGCAGATGTTTTCTCCGGGTACCACTCGTCTCTGCTAAAAAAACGATAAATTCTTCTGCGTGGGGTAGAACCTAGCTGCCTAGTGTTAACTGTATAACTGTACAAATTGGCGGAGGCGTTGTAATGATTTGGGGTCTGTTTTTACGGCGGGTATCGGGTTCCCTTAACAGCATTCGAATGCCATGAGGTTAATTGCAAAAAACAGCATTTGGATGACACGTGACATTATTGCGGACATTGCACACCCGTTCATGTGCGTGGTGTTTCCTGATGGAGAGGACTACTTCCAGCAAGATAATATAACATGCTACAAGGCTCTGATCGTTACACAGTGGTTCCAGAAGCTCGACAGTGACTTCAAAGTGCTAAAATAGCCCCCCATAATCTCCAGCACTTAACCCAACTGAACATGTTAATCTCCAGCACTTAACCCAACTGAACATGTTAATCTCCAGCACTTAACCCAACTGAGCATGTTAATCTCCAGCACTTAACCCAACTGAACATGTTAATCTCCAGCACTTAACATAACTGAACATGTTAATCTCCAGCACTTAACCCAACTGAGCATGTTAATCTCCAGCACTTAACCCAACTGAACATGTTAATCTCCAGCACTTAACCCAACTGAACATGTGTGGAATGAAATTGAGAGAGCCATTCATAACAAAGACTTTTGTTTCCTATTATTACATCTTGGTCTGAAACTCGTTATGTCTAAAAAGAAAAGAAAAAAAATAGTGTTTTGATATGGATTCGAATAGGCCTACCCAAATTTTTGCTCGCTCTCTATTTTTTCTCCTAACAAAACATAAGCTTAATAAGCACTAAAGAGCTGCATTCTAATCTCGCCACAGTTTTTTTCCTGACCCCCACATCAGCTTAAGCTATCTATCGCATACATTTTACGAAAATACAACACAAATACCACCTAGTACAAGGTCTTAAAATTAGATAACTCCAGAGGCTGACCAAAATACATACTAAGAAATTTCAACTTCCTTCTTCGGTTATTTAAAAAGCTGCAAGCTGATGATGAATTTAACTTCTTTCGTATTGCTCTTGGCATGCTTTTAACTGAACTACTCTTAATGAATTTACCAAAATGTTCAGCAATTTCATCCTAGATGAGCAAAATAGTGTTGAGTAGGGTGGATTTGTTTGAGTGTGACTCTCGTCCAATGCTGAGAAAAACAATTGTTTAAAACATTATCTCATAAAAATGAGAATACAAAGAAGGGATGCACCTGAAATCACTCAACTGCAATGCTGGGTTATATTCCGGGCACATTAAAGCAGAGAAAGATAACAAAACCAGTCGCAAAGAGTGGCAAAGGAAGTGGGATTCTGGCTTCCCGCACTGCTAGTCCTCGGTTCGAATCCAAGATAACTCATGGATGTGGGATGCACCGTAACAACAGAAGACAATGCGCAGTAGTTTAGTGGTTAGAGATCTGTGAATGCTGCTTCTTACACTGTTCGGCCTCGAGTGAAATCTCGACTGTGTCAAAGATGTTGTCGTTGCAAGGTTTACTTGTGCCTTTCCAGAAACTAGTAGTTAATTGTCTTAACTTAGATATGAGTAATTCCGGTAAAAGAGAATTCTAGCATTGCATAATAAGAAGTGTCCTTAACCCCCCCCCCCCCCCGCCACACACACACAAAACCGAAAACTTAAGTGGAACTGACTGAACAGAACAAATTACATCAGTTTAAGATTAAATATGTGACAAAACATTACCTTCGTTAACAGTTTATACAACTTCGTGAAAAATCGTCCAGGTTGTGTTTCATACACTATACGTGTTTGCTATCGACCTACAGAATAGATAGTACCACAAGTATATACTTAAACTACAGATCAGTATAACGATATCTTTCAGCGTGTTTTTTTTGTCTTTTGTTTTTTTGAGTGGAGGACGGAGATTAACTATCACCGTGAGCAACTCAATGGGCTACAAGCTGTCACCCGTCCCTAATTTAGGGAAATTGGTTCCAGGGAAGGGAGAGAGCCAGTACCGAGAGACAAACACAACATCCATATCTCGCCGGGATTCGAACTCAGACCCACTTGGACGAGCGGTCGTAAGCCAGAGCTCGGAGCACTACGCCTCCGGGACGGCTTTTGTTTTTAACAGGGATTAATGACCACTCTGTGCAATTCTAAGGGCTATGCGCCTTTAATTTAGGGTCACTGACTCCAGGGACGAGAAAGAGTCATCATCACAAGATAAGTGCATCAACCACGCCTCGTCAGAGACTCAAACGCTGACCCAGATCTACCTGCCAGCAGGACGCACATGACATAAAGGCAGATAGGAATCAGAATACATGTCTGCGTATCTCAGTTGGTAGAGCTGCTTATTCCGGAATAAGCGTCCTCGGGTTCGAATCCCGGCGTAGACCAAAAATGACGGAGAAATTTACTTCGTTATAAAGTGGTATTTGGTGGGTGTTCCACTACTATTTTTTGTTAATTCTATTAGGGGTATGCAAACGTTTTCGCCGCCTCCTATAGCGGGCGCTGTAGGGGTCTAACCGGCTGGCGACCCATGCTGTCAGTTCGTACATGAAGTCCATAAAGTTCATTTGCAGCACTGTTTGTTATTCATATTTAATTTACGGAAAAGTGCGAGTGAAGCATACGGTTCAGTATGTCAGGCGTATGGCGAAACGGTTATGAGTGAAAGGAGGTGTCGAGAATGGTTTGCCATTTTTAAGAAAGGTGATTTAAGCTTGGAAGACAAACCACGGGTAGATAGACCGCAGGAACTCGTAGACGAGGAGCTGGAATCGTTGTTGCAAAAGGATGCGACACAATCGACCATGCATCTGGCGAAACGTTTGAAAGCGTCTCAATCGACGGTGGTGCGGCGTCTACAGGCATTGGGGAAGTTCCAGAAGATTGGTAAGTGGGTTCCGCATACTTCAACGGAGTATAATATTGGTCAAAGATTGGGCTGTCGTTGTTGAAGAGGTTCCAAGGGAAGACTTTCTTGTCGCAGGGGTTGAAAAATCGGTCTAATGCGACAATCCCGTACGCAAGCGATCTTGGGTCGACCCAGGCCAGCTGTCAACATCCATTGCGAAACAGGATATCCACGGAAAAAAGGAGCTGTTGTGTGTGAGGTGGGATGTGCACGGAGTGCTGTACTTTGAACGGTTGAAACCAGGCGAAACAGTCACTGCACAATGATATAACGATCTGTTGATGAAACTGAACGCCGCAATAAAGTAAAAACGCCCATGGACAGGTAATGGATGCCGCCCAGTCATCCTGTTACACGATAATGCCAGACCACATGTAGGTGCTACCACGAAATCAACCCTTGAACAGTTACACTGCGAGGTTTTACCGCATCCGGCTTACTCCCCGGACATCGCACCCTCAGACTTTCATCTGTTTCGTTCTATGCAACATGCCCTAGCCCAACAGCGGTTCACCACAGTTCCAGAGGTAGAAAATTTCGTCACTGCGTTCTTCAGCTCAAAAACCGAGTCCTTCTATTACAGGGGCATTCACTTGTTGCCACAAAAATGGCAAAAGGTCATAGATGCTAATGGCTAATATTTCGTTGAATAAATGTGTACTGGTTTCTGATTGTTCCTGTCTTCTTCCACCTTAAAAAGGGGGAAAATTTTGCATACCTCTAATACTTGCGTTATTGCGATCAGCAGTTGCCTATCCTTAATTTGGGACCACTGGTTCTAGGCATGGGAGAGAGTCAGCGACGCAGAACAAACACACGCCCCATGCCTTGTGTGGGACTCGAACCCGGACCGATTATTGGATAACTAGCCAGAAACTAGCACGTTTGACCTCTAGGCTACCGGAGACGAGGAAATATTTTGAAAACTGCATAAAATTAAGATAAAGTTAAATGTGAAAGCCTTGATTCTGTCAAGTATGGTAAAGTAAATGTAACTTGGCAGTTTACGGGAAAGAAATATTACCAACGGCAGAACTTCCTGACTCGACCTTTGATATAAGAAAAAAATTAGACCAAAACGTTCCTCGCGTTCCTACGCCAGCTGATCCTCCAGTTTGTGTTAGCGTGGTAGCATGTCTTTCACTGTTATATCCTTCATTAAAGAAAAACCGTAAAATAAAAAGAAATTTCACTTAGGTTTCTGTCTCGAGCTGGAAAATGCTTTTCTTGCGAAAAATGTTTGGCATTATATACTGTTAGTCACAACTTGTTGAACCCTCAAGTTATGTTCTCACATTTGAAGTATTAACCTTAGATCGCCCAAAAAGTTTTGGTGCATTACTCCCTATTTTTCTAATGCTTCTTATTGTTTCCGTAAAACTAGGATTTTTTATTATATTATATTATATTATATTATATTATATTATATTATATTATATTATATTATATTATATTATTTCCGTTATTTTTCATGCTGTAGAGTTTGCCCACTCATCATTTGTAACGTCTGACCGTTAACCCTGGATTTACCAATTTCATTGAATCTCTTTCGCACAAGACCAAGAAGTAGTTTGCGTACATTTTACAGATATTATCGTTGGCACAACTCACAAGAGCTGTCAGACTTTGCCTCTCTTTTCCCGCTACATCAGACGCCCGATCACCTATGTGTTAGCGGGGACTTCCTACCTCCCGCTTGGATTCAGTCAAGTTGTCTAATTGCAACACCTAGAATATGAAAGATATATAACGAAGAAAGCAATAAACACCCTTGTGGTGTTAATTCTACAACTTGTCAGCTAAGGCTTATAATGCTGATTGTCCTGGAATTACTCTTAGCTATGCAATTATTCACCCTTACTTTACTTTCTGCTTCCAATTTCCTCCTTCACGCTACTTATTTCTCTAATCATCGTCTTTTGCATCTTCCATGTATCATCGCATTCCCTTTGGCGCTCCGAGGGACGCTTCCGCTTTCTTCTTACCTCCTCTCTCGACCTCCAAGCCTGCCGCCCCGGTGGCGCAGTGGTCTAAGGCGCAGGCCTCTGATCATTCGTCCGTAAGGGGTCCGGGTTCGAATCCCGGTGAGGCATGGATGTTGTGCTTGTCTTACGGCACTGGCTCTCTCCTTCCCTGGAACCAGTGACCCTAAATTAGGGACGGGCGACTGCTTATAGCCCATTGAGTTGCTCACGGTGGTCGTTGAACCTCCAATCAAAAAAAAAAAAAAAAAAAAACCTCCAAGCCCGTTAGCTCATAGAATTCCTTTCTGATTTCGCTTTATCCTGATCCCTGCTTTGAAGAAAAAAACTCATAGTGACGCCTAGAAAGCAAAAAAAAAAAAAAAAAGAACAACGAGTAATTACGTAGTCTGGTGTCGCTTTCCTTTACCGTGTAACTGATCGCTGCTGAAGGCATGTTTTGAAGGAGAGCTATATGCAATAAAATATTTATCCAAAGTACAATGCTCCGTTGCTCTGGGAAATAGTATTTGAAACATTACTTATGAATATTGTCTGTGCTGATGGGCCCTTATGCTGCCTGCAAGATGGTAACGGAGAAAGAAAGTACGGTTCAATATTATATTCTTGGGGAATGAATAACTCCCTAATTCTCCGTAACACAGGACTCACTGAGTGTTCTTCTTTTATTTGTTTGTTTCGTATTTTAATTGCCATCATGAGCAACTCTAAGGGCTATACGCAATCTTCCGTCCATAATTTAGGCCCACTGGTTCCAGGGAAGGGAGAGAGCCAGCGTTGGAAAACAAGTACACCACCATGCCTTCAACTATAGGACGACCAGCCAGAAACGTATGACTCTGACTATTCTGCATCGACGACCCATGGAGAATACAGTTGAATTATTATCGCACCAGTCCTTTGCCAGCGCATTCACCCCAACTACATAAAAGCTTTAAAATTCCTTACCACGATATACACAATTTTTAAAATTCTGTGGCAGGTTGCACCAAAGAGTGGTGCTACACTGGCTGCACCACTTTTTTAGAAAAGATATGCCATTCTGTGGTGCAAAATAAACCCAAAAACATGATGCAACCTTGCGTGCAACATTGTACCATAACGTGGTGAGAAGTTGAACCACGTTGTTGGGTTTTGTTTGCACAACACGATGGTGTATCTTTTCTTAGAAAGTGGTGCAGCTGGTTTAGTATCACTTTTTGGTGCAACCTACCACAACATTTTGAACAGTGTATTTTTCCTAAACATTATACTAGTTTAAGTAGTTTTACTTTTGATGCGAAATAAAACGTACCATTGTGCTGTGCACTTTTAGCTTTCACTTTTCCCTACAAACTCTAAACTCATTAATGGCAAATGAAGAGAAAAGAGAAAATGATGCATGAATTGTGAAAATGCTCAAATATATGAAGTAATTTCATTAGCAAAAAATTATCTCTTCTTGGGATAAAACTTACGGAAAAAGTCAGCATGACGCTAATGAATAAATTTATTTTTATAATAGCTGCGTTGTTTCTTCACTCCTCATGTCAAATTTATAGATACCATATACACTGAAGTGCCAGAAAAACTGGTACACCAGTCTAAAACTTGGTAGGTCCCCCAAGGGAGCGCAGGACTGCAGAAATACGACGGGGCATGGACTCCACTAGCTGCTGGAAATATGCTGTAGGCAATGCACACCATACTTCCTGCAGAGCGTTCCACAATTCGGGTGTATTCCGAGGTCTCGGATTCCTGTGTTCGATAGCGCGTTCCATAGCATCCCAAATGTGTTCTATCACGTTCAGATCTGGGGACTTGGGTGGGAATGGCAATACCCCGAACTCAGATGAATGCTCCTCTAACCATAATGTGGCGTCCCGACATTCGTGTGGAGGTGCATTGTCCTGTTGGAACAGGCCCAACCCATCAACATGAATGCAGGACATGAACGGGTGTACCTCGTCAGAAAGGACAGAAATGATGCGCACATAGCGTTGGCCGGTCACAGACGTTTGTAGATGTACCAGGGGTCCTAGTGAAGTCCAGCTAAACACACCCCATACCATTACGGACCCTCCACCAGCCGGTACAGTTCCCTGTTGACAGGCGGGATCCACGGCTTCATACGGTTTGCGCCACAAACACTAATCCTTCCATCTGCCCGATATAGTTGGAAACGCGACTCGTCAGACCAGGCTACTTGTTTCCAGTCATCAAGTGCCCAGTGGCGGTGTTGCCGTCCCCAAGCGAGGCACATAGCTCTGTGTCGTGCACCCATCAAGAGGACTCGAGTTGGGCGTCGGCTCCCAAATGCCTATATCGTGAAAGGGTGCGTTGCACAGTCCGGACGCTGATGCTTGTTGAGGCTCCAGCATTGAATTCCGATGATATCTGAGAGAGTGTTGCAGACCTATCGCGTGAAACGATTCTTGACAGCCGACGATGGTCACGTTCACCCAATGTCTTTTTACAGCCACATTGGCATCGTAGGTTGGAGGTTTTTGCCGGCATTCTTGTAGTCACGGTACACCCTTGCAATGGTCGTCCGTGAAAATCAGAACTTCGTTTCTACCTCCGAAATACTATAGACCCATCTCACGAGCGCCAACTATGACACCGCATTGAAAATCGCTTAAATCGTTATTACTTGTCATTCTCATGCCGGAAACAACTCTGACAACTGGCATGATCATATGTAGAGTATTTTAGGAAGGGAGTGTCTGACCCCAGGTCTTAAACAACCCTTAGAAATAGGAAGCTAGGAGATTTGGGCTGGAGCACCCGATAGGAAAGTGACACGGAAGCGAAGTAGAAAGGGGGAGGATTTCCGGGGGCCAGTATCCGGGGTCCGACGGCTTAACGTGCCCATCCGACGCACGGCGGGTATTTAGTGGATCGGGCGTTCGTACCTGCCTGGGGTCGAACCTGAGGCCCTTCCCGTGGCAGTCACGAACGTTGCCCACTCGGCCACCCGCGGCTCTGACAGCTGGCAAGAATGTCTATTGCTTTATATACGCACTGGCGGACGCAACCGAGTACGCGCATAGCTGACGTTGCTATGTATTTTGCATAAGCTCGTCTGTACCAGTTTTTCTGGCACTTCAGTGTATAAAATGGTAATGCAGCTCTCGTCTTTAAGAATACGTACTTTTAAAATTTTCAGTAAATCCTCGAGTAACTGTTGCAGAATTAGATTTAACTTAATACATTCAAATTCGTCTGTGGGATTTTTTTTCTCGAAACTTTTTAGTATGTTATTCCAAAGATTACCAGACATTGTGCTCACTCACAGGCATGACATGATCCATTTCGAAGGGTTGATAAACCTCTTTACTTAGTCCAGAAATAAATCCCGTACTACTGTTAAAAAACATAAATCTGAAGCGTAAAAATTGTCTTCCCCATTTTGAAGCCAGAAACCGGTAAACTAACTGCCCTAAATTCCTTTTTTATTCTGGTTTTTTTTTCGCAACATTAAAAAATGAATTTGGATGTAAGACAATTGCTAAGATGTCAAATGTCACATTTGTGTATTAGCGATTAATGCGAAATGCGAGGGCATTTTCTTTCTTCGAGAGGATTCGGTAATGTCTTCAAGCGTTATCACGCCGCTTTTTTTTCGGCCTGGTATTTCCATCTAACAGCGACTGCTACAACCATGAACTGACAAAAGAGCCGAGATACTGATCACGTGTTTTAATACGTACCTGAATCCCTCGTATGACTAATAAGGACACTTAGCTACACTTTTTTTTCTTTTGATATTTTTTTAATGTTCGACAATTCACCATTAGTAACGTCCGAAAGGTTATTTCCCATCATGTGCATGAGGCAATTACCGACAGCGTGTGGCAGCGATCCCTGCTTCTTAACCAGCGGGCATCTTCGCCGCAGAACCCGCAACCACTAACTACCATTGAGGAAGAAATGCCGGATCCGAAGGGCTTCATAATACCCCTAACAATAGGGAGAGAAAGAGAGGGAGAAAGCGGCCTTCGTGCCATCGGACAAAGTTGTCGAAGATTGGCGGTGGCGGCACAGACGAACCTCTGCATCCCGTCGACTCGGAAGGCGGGAGGGAGGGACGGATGAGAGGGGGGGGGATAGCTCGAAGTTACGTGAAAGACGATCACGCACTCCCGCCGCTTAATAGTGCTTGATTATGTTAATTATCAAGGAAATACTGAGAGCAACACATTATTATTGCGATGTAATGCCTGTGTCGTGGAGCATGATAACAAACAGCTTCTGTACCGTGGTCAGCGTTGGAGAGTTATTCTCTTTCTTTGGCACTCAAAATGGGAGCATATTTGGCTGGGTAAGACGTTGACCCCCGCTGAAAGGGTAAACATTAAAACCCATAACTCCATCTCAACTTGATAGTCAGTGTTCCGGTCCGAATTGAAACTGTGGATGAGAAGGTATATACACGTATGAATGGAATTTTATGTGGATGTCTCCAACAGCTCTATCCTGTCATTGTGTATGTGTGCAAGTGTGGTTTTCCGGTCCTCGTGAATAATTAAGGTTAAAGGATTCACCTACTATTAATTCAAGGTTACTGCCTTAACGGAAGAATGCAAATCAGAATCACACAGGTGGCGCAATGGTCTAAGTGATGTCTTCTGACCGTTCGTCCGAGAAGAGTCCGGGTTCGAATCCCCGTGAGGCATGGATGTTGTGTTTGTCTTACGGCACTGGCTCTCTCCCTTCCCTGGAGTCAGTGGCCCTAGATTAAGGACGGGCGACTGCCTATAGCCCATTCAGTTGCTCAAGGTGGTCGTTGAACCTGAAATCAACAAAAAAAAAAAAAAAAGAATCACAAAGCAAAGTTAAAAAAAGTCTATTCTGGAAAATCATACCTCCCCTAACCCAGGGTTACTGACTTCACTGAAGGGAAACCCATTGAACAAACACAACACCCATATATTTCATTTTAAATAACCAGTATTAAGAGAACTCACCTTAAAGCTTGCTGTGTATAAGATATTCTGGATAGACATGCATGTAAAGGCACATTTATGGACGCCCATTAGGGGGGGGGTGACCCTCTCCTGGAAATCGGACCATACCTCTCCTGTTCTTGGAAGGTACTACAAAGATTTTTGCGGAACACTAATTCTGATTGCAAATTTTTCTGTAGAACTTCTGTATGTATGCAGTACAAATCGGAAAAACGTCGAGAATTAAGAAAAAGCGAAACAAGCGGTAGAAAGTAATAACTGAAATTTCGTATTGAATGTTGGAGAACAGAGTACATACGCACACTAAAGCATGAAAGGAGAAGAAATAAAAACTATATCATCCTCTGCAGAAACTATTCACTGCTGAACAAATATCTCTAAGTTTTTTTCCCAGAAATTTTTCCTGAGGGTATTTTCTCATTCTTAACGATCAATTCATTGATCTCTGGAGTTTCAAGGCGCATGTGACACCTGTGCCCAAATGGATCAAAAGAACGACAAAAAAATTTCCATATTGCTCTAACATTGTGTCTATTTTCTTTTATCCATCTTTCTTATGTAATTTTTTTGTGCATTCTGGCTCCTAAATAAATTTCTGTTTGCCCCCTCCTGAAAACTAAGTGTGACGTGCCTGCACCGCAGAACGCACACGAGATAAAAGCAGGTAACAGCGAGAGCACATATCCGCGTAGCTCAGTTGGGAGAGCGACTTACTCCGGAGTGAGGGGGACCTGGATTTGGTGCCCGGCGTGGACAAAATTGTGTTTTCACATAAGCTGTGTGCCCCATGAAGATACACTTGGTAATCGCTTGTATCCGAGCTAGCAGTGCCACCTTTAGCTCTGATACAAGCAGTTACCCTGCGTGTCATAGACGCATACAGTTCACGGATACTGTCCTGAGGTATAGCATCCCAGATTGTGTCCAGTTCGCTAACATTCCAGGGTTGCCCGATCTCTCACCGATCGAACATGTCCCAAACATGTTCGATCGGTGAGATATCATGCAATCGGACTGGCCATGGAAGAGTGTCAGAATTACAGATGCAGGCTTGGTAGATCCGTGCCGCGTGTGGCCGAGCATTATTGTGTTTAAAAACTGCTCGGTGATGCTGCGACAGGAATAGCAACACAACAGATGGTAGAATACCGTCAACATGCCGTTGAGCCGTGAGAGTGTTACGGAGGACTACCAAAGGGTATCCGACTATCGTAGGAAATGGCTTCCCAGACAGTCACTCCCGGTGTGTGGGACATTCCACGGTATGGGTAGGATCCGTGCCGTGGCAAGCTCGTCTCCTGACAAGTGTACGATGGTCATCGGCGCCAGCTGCAAACCGTGACTCATCAGTGAAGACAACACGACGCCGCTAAACACTATTCCACGTTGATCGACCCTGACACCACTGCAACCGGTGTTGGCGATGCTCACTGGTAGGTGGCGGAATGGCCTCCTTGAATGTCGTCTCCGCGCCGCAAGTCGCCTGGCAACAGTACGGATGGCCACTTCCGTACCTGTAGATGATGCAACATGGTCGCGTATGGTTGAGAGCGACGAAGTCGGTTCTGTCATAATAGCTCGATTCTTGCGTTCTGTCGTTGCCCTCGGCCGTCCATGCCCGCGTGAAGCTTGGTTGTGCCCTCACTGATCCATTGGCGCCTGCATCGTCCGACTGCCGAGTAAACAAACCTGGCGATAAGGCGACTTGACCAATCGGCCTTTCTCAGCTCAATTATACGTCCTCTCTCAAACTCACTCAACTGCTCGTACAGTTCAGGGGCGTCGAGGCATCCTAATACACTGAAGAGCTATCGAATTATAGATGCCTGTCTAGAAACGTGTGGCACCACCACGCGCCCTGATGACGGCGGCGATTCGTCTCGGCTTGGACTCGACAAGACACCGGAAGCGTTGGAAAGCCATACGGATCCACGACCCCTGAACAAGCTCCCACAGTTCACGAAGATTTGATGGAGAAGGTCAGAGCCTCGAACATCTTTCTCGATGGCATCCCAGATGTGCTCGATGGGATTGAGGTCAGGTGACTTAGCAGGTCAAGAAAACAAGGTCACGTCGGTGGAGTGTTCATTCAACTATTCCGATACAATTCGAGAGCCATGGCACGGTGCATTGTCTTGTTGCAGGATGAGGTCCCCAGTAGGATGTTGAAGACGCACAAACGGGAGCAAATGGTCGTCCAGGATATCCCGGTAACGTTGACCTGTGAGAGACGATGTCACGCGTACCACGGGTCCCATTTCAGTCCACGTAAACAGTCCCCAGACGAGAATGCCACCCCCACCAGCTTGAAGAGTACCCTGCTGGCAAGAAGGATCCATCGTTTCATGTAGTTTGCGCCGTACTCGTATCCTGCCATACGCATGTACCAACGTGAATCTGGACTCATCAATCCAGGCAACATTTTTCCACATGTCTAGGGTCCAGTGGCGATGTTCCCGCCCTCATGCTAATCTTTGCACCCTGTTATGTGCGGTCAGCAGCGGTACCCTCCTGGGACGATGGCTTTTGTACCCCATAGCGAGGGGATGAAACTGGATGATATGACTGCTTACACGTTTTTGCGTATCAGCGTTAAATTGCCGAGTGGTTTCTTGCACTGTGGCCCATCTATCCGCTGTTACAATGCGAGCTAGCCGACGATAACCCACTCATCCACACGCTGTTGTCCACGGCAGTTGGCCCTTGCACGGATGGTTTTACAGGATTCGATGTACTCACGGTGCACCCGTGACACAGTGGCTCGTGAAAATCCAAATGCCTGCACGACTTCCGAGATGGAGTGACCCATTCGTTGGGCCCCGACAATTTGCCCACGATCAAATGCGCTTAGATCCTTCGTTTACCCATACTGCGTCCGACTCTTACTGATTCCCGTCGCATCACTCCTTATATTGTCGGATCGCTGCATACGTCATGTCGTTTCCGTTTGCAGGGCCGCCCACAGCGCCATATTTGCATAACGCCAGCTGTCTCTAATTGGACGTTTATGCAACCGCAATCTGCTGTCACAGTTGTCCCCGTGGGGGAGCTTTGCTCTTCATATACCCTCCTCAATGCGTGGTTCCCATAAGCTGTGGCGGGCCACTTTTTCCCTCACTGGTCGTTATTTTTTAATCATTTACATATTCAGCTCGGAGGTACTTGCAGTATCGAACGATTTTCTGGGGGTGCTTCGTTTTTTTTTTTGTTTTTTTTTTTTGTAAAGAGTATATTATTAGATTTCAGTGCATTCAAAATTCCTTTATGCAAGATTATTGGTTGCAGTCAATGAAGATAATCAAAACAGTTAAGCAAACCCTATAAAAATCGTGGTTATTGGTGTGTTATTGGTCTGTTAAAAATGTTATCGTGGTTATTGGTCTGCTATTGGTGTGGGAAGTTAAAGATCTCAGATTCAATATCAGATGCATATTAACTTTGCCACGTGAAATAGTCACAATGAAAATTAATGTTAGAAAACAAGTCGATAAAGTAACAAATGCGGAATACAGTAAAACCTGTTTGAGAAGGAACCAACATAAAACGGAAATCTGCTGAAAACGAATCTTACTTTTTTTTTTTGTCCCGAAATGAAAGATAGAAAATTACGTATTATTTAACCTGCTTAACGCGGAAAAGGAAATATCAAGATAATAAACGTACCTTTTAACAGAGGAAAGTTCCCAGGTGTTCCCTTTACACAATAAAGTGTTATGATAAATTCATACGAAACGAATTTCCTTGATGTGGAAGGTAATGTGCTTGAACAAAGAGAGAGATTGCTTTAGGGCTGTTTACACAGACACACAAAGCAGCACATCCACTGTTTAGCATTTTCTTAAGCACGTAGCGAGACTCAGGTTTAGGTCATGTGATCAATATCGCCCTCTTTGCTGTATTCAAAGTCCTAAGTCTTCGCAGCTGGCTGTTTCTTACGGATTTCAACATGACGCCTCGATTTAATTCTGTAACATTTATTCATTGAGATGATCACTCACAGCCTATTCTTGTTAGTTGCACTCTTTCATTTGCCTCTTGCCATGGCGCCAAAGAAAAGCGTTTTCGATTTGGATACAAAAACTAGTTATTGAAATGCACGAAAAAGAAAGTGTTAGACAGCCATGCATAATCTATTATTAGCATTTGAAAAATTCAGATGATTACATTTCATTAACTCCCGTGGATGCACCTGTATGAAACGGAAAATAGTTCGAATCTCTTAGATTCCGTCTTAGATAGGTTTCACTGAAGTAGTATAGTAGTAATAATAACTAATAGCGACATTTTTCATTACACTAATTTCGATCAGCATCAGTTCTGTACGACCGCATTTTTATTGATGAATAAAGATGGATTTCTCAAACATCGGTAGTTCGTTTTTTTACTTTATTTTCATTTTAAGTTTTTATTTTATTTTAATAATTTACCTGTTTTTGCATACTTGTTAAATATAATCAGCCATCAAGATCTTTGCAAGACGCATGAGCGAAAGAAATTGCTCACAAAATAAAAAGATAAAGCAATGTATTCAGTCATTTTCATAGATATCTGCAAGAAAAAGGTCCTGCAGGGTTTGGTTTTTTTTTCCACTTTTTCCTTTTTTTTTTTTTTTTTTGTGCAAGAAAAATAAATCTGTTCTACACATTTGTTGTCAGCATTTCTTTTGGTTTGTTCCCGAATGATGAAAGCAAATGTAGCGTGTATCTTTAAATCAGGTTTGCTGAAGGGAATCTTGGCACATTTGCTCCCACGTGTCCGACCTAGTTCGGATAGGAGATCTCTCATGTTAAATACCATATCCGATTTAGTTCGAATGGGGTATGTCGCATGTTAAATACCTCATCGGACTTAGGTCATATCAGACTTAGGTCTTGCGAGATCTCACAGGGACAAACGCGATTTAAACTGATAGCTCATCGATTATTATCGCGTAGCCTTCCAAGACATAGATGGGAAGATAAATGAACTTTCCTTTTCACCCTGAATGCGGGAATTTAAATCAGCCGCAGAGTAGCTGATAGCAAATGTGTTAAGCATGGTTAACATTAGAGAAATTTACCATTTCAAAAATTCTCGAAATTGCCAATTCAAAACAAGAGGTAAAAATGAACGAATTCTTGAAACTGCGAGTTTAATATCTTTCACTTCTCTGAAAGCCTGAGATCCCTAATTGAAAGGCTGTTGAAAGGCATAGCTCATGTTGTTCCAGACGTAAATGACGATGATAACTGCCTAGTACGGAGCAAATGGTGTGTGTGTGTGTGTGTGTGTGTGTGTGTGTGTGTGTGTGTTAGAGGTCTGGTGAGCCAGGCTCAGCCCAAGCCCGTGCGTTTAAGGCCCAGCCCGTTTCAAATATTAGAAACTTGGCCAGCCAATTGTAGCTCCTTTTAAGCCCGGCACGACCCGTGATGTGCCATTTGGTTTTATTTTGTTTTTCTACTGTATTTTATTAACTTGTGAAAATTAAATAATGAAATGAGATATTGTTGAAAATATTTAGTTGAATATAAACCTAAAAATATTAACTAAGCTTATCGAAGGATATAACCTTTAAAGAGAGAGAAAAAGGAAGACTAAGCACGTTCAAAATCTCCCTTTCTCTGAACTAGTAAGCGGTAACACTACAAAAGTCAATCCCTACACAGATTAGGGATAAGAGAAAAATTCGATGTCGTCCCACTCTCTCTCTCTCACGCTCGGGGTCGAATCTTTTGTTGTCAACAAGCCCCAAACTTGTTTTGCCATCTTAATACCTACAGATGGTAAAAACACTGTGAGTACCTCTCCTTGCTTCTGTGATTACGCCCTGGGCTATGTCATGGAATGTAAGTAAAGCCAGCAAAACAGTTAAACAAACTAGGAAATTGGGGAACACGACTTCCTTTACCCTTTACCATTGCGATGAAAAGATTGGGTCAACTGGGCCCGGCTTGTTGCTTTTCTCTCTAAACAACAACAACAAAAAAAAACCCCGATACGGCCCGTTCAGACCTCTAGCGTGCGTGTGTAAAAAGTCCTTTGTTATCTGTCCAAGTACACCGAAGAGCAATTGAATTAGAGACAGCTGGCGTTATGCAAATGTGGCGCTGTGGGCGGCCCTGTAAACGGAAACGACATGACGTATGCAGCGATACGACAATATAAGGAGTGATGCGACGGGAATCAGTAAGATTCGGACGCAGTATGGGTAAGAAAAAGGATCTAAGCGCATTTCAACGTGGGCAAATTGTCAGGGCCCGACGAATGGGTCACTCCATCTCGGAAGACGTGCAGGCACTGGGATTTTCACGAGCCACTGTGTCACGGGTGCACCGTGAGTACATCGAATCATTTAAAACCATTCTTGCAAGGGCCAACTGCCGTGGACAATAGCGTGTGGATGAGCGGGTTCATCGTCGGCTAGCTCGCATTGTAACAGCGGATCGACGGGCCACAGTGCAAGAAATCACTCGGCAATTTAACGCTGGTGCACAAAAACGTGTAAGCAGCCACACCATCCAGAACCATTTCCTCGCTATGGGGTACAGAAGCCATCGTCCCACGAGGGTACCGCTGCTGACCACACATCACAGGATGCAAAGATTAGCATGGGAGCGGGAACATCGCCACTGGACCCTAGACATGTGGAAAAATGCTGCCGGGACTGATGAGTCGAGATTCACGTTGGTACATGCAGATGGCAGGATACGAGTACGGCGCAAACCACATGAAGCGATGGATCCTTCTTGCCAGCAGGGTACTCTTCAAGCTTGTGGGGTTGGCATTCTCGTCTGGGGACTGTTTACGTGGACTGAAATGGGACCCCTGGTACGTGTGACATCGTCTCTCACAGGTCAACGTCACCGGGATATCTTGGACGACCATTTGCTCCCGTTTGTGCGTCTTCAACATCCCACTGGGGACCTCATCCTGCAACAAGACAATGCAGCTCCCGAATTGTATCCGAATGGTTGGGTGAACACTCCACTGACGTGACCTCGCTTCCTTGGCCAGCTAGATCACCTGACCTTAATCCCATCAAGTACATCTGGGATGCCATCGAGAGAGATGTTCGAGGCTCTGACCCCCTCCATCAAATCTTCGTGAACTGTGGGAGCTTGTTCAGCGGTCGTAGGTCCGTATGGCTTTCCAATGCTTCCGGTGTCTTGTCGAGTCCATGCCGAGACGAATCGCTCCCGTCATCAGGGCGAAAGGGGTGCCACACGTTACTAGACAGGTCTCTATAATTCAAATGCTCTTCAGTGTATAGAGGCATAAACCATGTTGTAATGCGGGTGTCTTTTAGTCCCAACAAGGTCACTTCGTGATTTGTCTTTTGCTCGAAATAGTTACATGGAGTGACAATACTTCAAGTGAACGTAAGCGCGTGCTATTGTAGAAGATAAGGTAGCCACGGCTCACGGTGTCTTTGCAAAATGCAAGAAAGGTATGTAAAATGACAAGAAAGGTATGCAAAATGACAAGAAAGGTATGCAAAATGACAAGAAAGGTATGCAAAATGCAAGAAAGGTATGAGTCCTCGTCACACTCATATCTTTCTGTGTTCTTGTCGTCAAGCATTACTTCGACACTGAATCCCCCCTCCCCCATCTTACTGCTTTATGACCTATACCAACAGAATTTAACTTTAAAACCACAAGGAGCTGAAAGAGTTGGAGATAGAAAGTAATTGTTTTTTTGGGTGGGGGCTCCGAACTTCGAAGAAATGTTTCCCCCTACTTTGGCTTAAGTAAGTACAGTCCCCTCTCCCCTTCACTTTTCCCCGATTACCAATTTATTGTTTCTGTATTTCGAATGTTTGTTTGAAGTCTTCTATCATTACCACCCCGTCCTCTCCCCGCCAAGCTGCATTTCCCGGCTGGACAATCAGCTACTAAAAGTGCGAGGATCCTGGTTGAATAACTTTTCATGTCAAATCAATATCACAAATTATTTGCCTGAAATATTTGTCTTAAATAGCAATTTTGCCTGATTAACTACTACGCAAACAAAAATTATGATTCTTAGTAATAATTCTGTTTCTTTTTGCTTTAAATGCAAAGGACTGCTTTTCGTAGCTTTTGCGCATCGTTCACAATAGTGAACTTTAAATTTGGCTAAGAGTGTAGAATTTACAAGTATCACTCAAACTCTCACGGTGAAGACACACTGATCTTGGGACAATGTTCATTACATCTGAAGAGCAACCCAGTAGTAAGGTTGTGAGTCATAGGTTTTTATTGAGCGTACGTTGGATGTGGACATGGATCGCGAAACACACGAAAAATTGGTGGTCGATTAGATCCTTGAAAACTCCACAAATCTAGTGAACTGGGAAAAATCTCTTGATGCATCAAAGAATCAAAAAGTAAAAGCCCGTTCCTCAGAAAGAGTGGGATTTATCTCTCCAACAGTAACTAGTTTCTCAGTATACTGTGTGGCAATGTATCTCCTATGGGTTAATTGCTTCGAAGAGAAATTCGTCTGTTAGTGAGATGCTTGACAAACTTCGAAGTTCGAGACACACCTTGCCGTGCCGGTGGCAATGTGGTCAGAAGCGTAGGTTACTTACTAATCATCTAAAATGGGCCCGCGTTTCGAGTCATAGATGTGGCATGGGTGGTGGATTTGTCTTACGGTGTAGCTCTCTTCCCCTTCCTTGGAACCTGGAACCTGAGTCCCCAAATTAGGGGTTCGCGACTGCTTATAGTTCTCGGAGCTGCTCATGGTGGTTGTTAAATCATGGAGTGGGCATTGCAAAAGAGAGAGAGAGAGAGAGAGGGAGAGAGAAAGAAACCTCAGTTTTTTCTTGCCGAACTCCAGCCACACTGATGGGCACATATATTGCTCAGCCGAATTTTCATGAAAAACTAAAACGCACTTGTCAAATCATCATCGTGTGTAGAAGGCGTAAAAACACGAATAAGCCACGATAGTTTGCCGATTGTCGGTTCCTAATAACCGACGAAACAACTGTCGCTATACATGCTTCTCAACTAAGAGTTGGCATGCTTCTCAACTAAGAGTTGGCATGCTTCTCAACCAAGAGTTGGCTCTCAGTTGAAAAGCATGTCTCCCAACAAATAAATGAATCTGCCAATGCCTTCCTGAAAGTGATTATTTAAGGGTGATAGTCAAATATCGAGGCTCAAAAGACTTTCGCTTCTTAAGAGCAATCTGATCAGATAAAACAAGAAAAGTTTATGTTTTTCTAAGATCTGTTGTACCAATTGTTTATAAGTCACCATCCCTGTGCAGTGGTTGTCTAAGTGCTGGTATCGCACCATTCGACGGAGATGAGGCAGGGTTCGAATCCCAGTGAGGCATGGATGTTTTTTTTTTTTGCTTTATGGCAGTGGTTCTCTCCCTTCCCTGGAGCCAGTGACCCTAAATTAGGGACGGGCGATTGCTTACAGCCCATTGAGTTGCTCACGGTGGTCGTTAAACCTTCAATCAAAAAAAAGAAAAAAAAAGAAGTGCGATAAAAAATTCAAAATACCGTGTCCTTGTCCTGTAACTTTGCAATACTGTTAGCAATGAGCAAAATATTTTCTTACGGGTGGCAGCACGGTACAGACAAGCTTAGTGACGTCACAGTAGCAGTGTAAAGATGGCCGCCCCACTGGAGACATGCACCAAAGAGGAGCAACGTTCTTTCATCCGTTTTCTGAGTAGTGCAGGCGTAAAACTTATTGAAATTCATCGTCCAATGAAGTTGCAGAATGGTGATGCATGTCTGTTACTGCAGCAAGTGTACGAATGGACTAAGAAGTTCCGAAACGGCGTGAGTTCTGTGACAGATTCTCCTCATCCGGGTTAGGCACACAGAGTAGTGACACCAGAGTTGAAGGCATTGTGATATTGTGATGGGAAATCGCCGAGTGACAGTGGATGAAATTGCCGCACTTTCGAGCAGCAGTCATGGTTCAGCGCACCACATCGTCCATGATGTGCTCCAGTTCAACAAAGTGTCTGCAAGGTGGGTGCCATTCCAACTGACTCTAGAATTGAAACAACGACGTGTTGATGATTGTCAAGAATTTTTGCGGTGCTTTGAAGCAGAAGGTGATGGCTTCCTGCAGGGAATTGTTACTGGAGATGAAACCCGTGTTACCTACATCAGGCAGAAATCAAGAGAGCGAGCAAGGAATGACGCCACCCCTCTTCACCAAAACCATAGACGTTCCGCACGCAACCATCTTAATCTTGCGCTGACTTTTGTGATGAATGAGGCGTAATTTTGGAGCACTACCTGTCCGGGGGAAGACTTTAACTAGTGACATGTATGCAGATCTTATCAGGAATCTTCTTCGACCTGACATCAAATCCAAACGACATGGAATTCCGAGTACTGGTGTCTTGTTGCAACATGACAACGCTCGGCCCCATACTGCCCGTGCAACGGTTGCAATCATACAAGATTTGCATTTCGAGTGTCTTCCACATCCGCCGTATTCACCAGACCTTGTTCTAAGTGATTGCCACATTTTTGGAGCACTCAAAGATGCGATGGGTGGAAAGACTTTCAAGTCCGATGAAGAGATGCATCAAGTGGTACATGAATGGCTGCACACGCGACCAGATGAACTTTTTCTACAGGAATCTATGCACTTTGTAAGCGCTGGAGAACTTGTATTGCACAAAATGGAATTACATTGAAAAATGATACAGATGTGTACCACTTTTGTTCAATAATTTTTGAGAAAAGAAATATTTAAGGTTTTCATTTGACTCACTTGTTTTATTTTCAAATTTTAGATTATTTTTTAATTTATTCTCATATTTTCCAGAAGTGATTATATCACTCCAAGCTGAGGAGGTTTATGCAGATTTTTAAACATGGTTTTTCGTTCTTTTGTCGGCTGAAAGTTTGCCATAATCATGCCCGAAGTAGAGGGGCATGATTATGGCAAACTTTCAGCCGACATTATTTCGTGTAAAACGAAATAATTTGTTAAATCCTATTAGACGCGTAAAAATAATTTTTCTGAACACCTTTGAGACTAAATACATAAGCGCCTGCACACACACACACACACACACACACACACACCGATAAATAACTATAAATATTTATGTCAAAAGTAGCTCGAGGTTACACTTTAGTCATCCAAAACTATCAAGAATTATGATCCTTTCTTTTCTCTCCTCCTCAAAGGAAAAGGAAGAAGAAATGCCATCAGAAAAAGCCATTTGTAAGAGAACAAGTTAGTAAAATCATGCAATGCCTTGATTATGATACGCTTCCAACATACCAGAAATCATTAATCAAGTTATGAGGATAATGGCTGTGGAATAAATCTCGCTACTCTGCCCTGACCTTTGACCGCATTCCGATTATATTAAACAGAATTGGTTCAGTATACCTCCGGAACAACATACTAAAGTTTTGTTGCAATAGAAGCATTTTTAGTCAAGTGATAAGGATAATCACTATGAAATAAATCTTGCTCCTGTGTCTTAACCTTTGACTCCATTTCTATGATATTCAACAGAACCGATTCAGTATACCTCCGGAACAACATCATAAAGTTTTGTAGCAATCGAAGCATTTTACGTAAGTTATGGCGCATAAGGGCAATGGAGTGGATCCCGCTCCTATGTCCTGATCTTTGACCCCATTTTGCTCATTTTCAATAGGGTTGTCCCCAGGTGGTCCCCTACCACATACTAAAATTTCATCGAAATCGAACCATTTGTACGCAAGTTATGACGCATAAAGGCAATGGAAGGGATCCCGCTTCTATGTCCTGATCTTTGACCCGATTTCGCCCATTTTCAATAGGGTTCGTCCCCAGGTTGTCCCTTACCACATACTAAAATTTCATCGAAATGGAACCATTTTTACGCGAGTTATCGTACGGACGGACGGACAGACGGACAAAGCTGGGGCGTATACGTTTCTTCAACCTACGGTTGGAAAACGTAAAAAAAGACGATATGGTAGGGAAATCAAGCCAATTGCATTAGCAGAGGACTTTTTCTATATGATTTTACAAAGGAAGCTAAAGATAGCGATAAAATAAAAGTTATTTATTTCATAAAAAAATTAAATTATTTCAGTTTTAATTCAGCTATGTTTGTCTTTTTTCAGATAAGAATTACGTATTTCACCCCTGGTTTGAAATAAATGTTTTTTTCCAAATATTTCAAGTGATAGTTTTATAACTGTATCTGATATTTCTAGATTACAAAAACTACAAAACATGCCCATATTCATATTGGCACGTGAGTCGTTCAGGATCCAATATTTCAACGCGTTATGGAGTAACGGCAAAATGAAACATTTGAAGAAAAAATGGTGGTGACGTAATCAATCTGTTTCTTTATTTTCAATGAATCCAATAAAAATTTAGTTAATACCAAAGCTGAAACCATTATCTTCAAGTCAGAATTTACTTCGTACTTACATACCAAAACAACAGAAAATATTCTTGAAACAAGTGAAACCTTCTTTTCTGTTTTACTTGTTTTGATAATCTTCTTTGCAAAGCAGTGCCTTACGATCAGGTCCAGAACTTCCAGTAGCGAAAAAACAAAAGCTATGTGATTTAAATTTAGAACAATTCCTTTGAAATTGTTATCATGTGTGATCAATCCTATAAAGTAATAATATTCCAATATCTTCTACCAAATACCTTTGCTATAATTTTTTTAAAGATAGGTAGCATTTACTAAGGAATTTTAGTAACGTTTCCACGAATTTTAAGCTTGAAAAGGATTGAATTCTTGAGGAGCTTTCGAGAACATTTGCCTGCAAATAGTGGATTTGGGTGCTATAAATAGAATGATGGAAATAATGTGAATCGCAATGAAATCATTATTGAAAAGCGTCAGTTTTTTGGGGGAATCATTCATAAGGAGGACCAGAAAAAAAAACTTGTAGTTAAAGAACGAAGACCACAGCTAGTGGATTAAACTGGATGTGTTTTATGAATAAAAAATATTTTTTAAAACAGTCTTTTCGCACAATATATCCATCTCTAGCAGGTCCTAGTATCAATCTGTGTGCAGTATAATTGAATTCCTCAAAAATGGAATAAATTTAAAAATCATCAGTTCTGCGCAGAAAATATCTTACAGGTGACACAGTAACTCACGTGAGAAAGACGAGGTGATAATGGACAGTTTCAAATGAAGAAACCCGTCCTAGTGAAGAGGGAAAAAAGTTTCGTAACGAATGATCGATAGAGCGAATGATTCTAGGTTCGATGCTGCTGCCGTAAAAGAAAGAAAGAAAAACAAAAAAAGCAAAGAAGTACCGGAGTTTTCTTCCGGGATGTGTTTCCACCGAAACTGGCCCCAACACAGTTTCGAGTGTAGGTCGATTCTAAAAGTTACGCAAGCAACGTGCTTTTGAGTTATTAGGAAACTTTGAATTTTAGTTCTTCTCTTTAAGGGCACAGGATATAAAAATAACTTTAATTTCGAAGTTCTGTTTTTAGAAGCAGTCAAAGCCATAGAAATAAGACAATTAAATGTACATTATACTGTTATTAAAATTCTTTTCGGATTTGGTATCCATCTTTGTTTATGGTTTTTTATTAACCGTGTTGTGTTTTTCTATCTTGTCTTAGTTTATATATATATATATATATATAAGAGCTCTGGCAAGCTTATGCGTGTTTATACTTAATGTCACATCCGCCTTATTTTCAAGTGATCTGAAAGGTGCAACTATTGAACTTGAATAGATGTGCAATTTTTATTTTCAGAATTTGTCTTAATTAATTGTGGGACATTGCATACTATGTTTCTGGGATGAAGGAAAGTCATATTCTTACAGAAATTAAGATGCCATTAGCTGTGGGAGCATTCCAAATTATTACTATAGGACCAGACTATGAAGCTGTTTCGTGTACATGAATTCATTCTTTAAATTCAACCAGTTAAGGGTCTCTGCTGTAAGTAGCGAACTGCACGTCTGTGTGATTTTCAACGTACGAGAATATTTGGTAACCAAGTAAGTATGAGTTCTTTGTAACCCTCTGTGTACTCTGAAGCTACGTAATATTTGTTATAAACGCTCAAGTTTGAAACCCAGATGGCAACCCTCTTCATGACGCGAAAGAACTAACGGATATAAAATTCATGTATAGAAATCTGCTGTTTGTTGAATTTCTTACATACTCCGCAAGAACCATTAATGTCAACTACAATTTTTTTTACCGCATCGTGATGAATGCATTTAATGTGGTATGTTCTCTTCTTCCCTTGATTTCCTACTCATTGCTCGTACCGTTTCTTTTAAAACTGCCTTCAGGACGCATTTGACTGCTATATGTCCAGTTTCTTATACACGGTAGAAATAGAGGTAGGAAAATCGACTATCTCAAATTTTGAAAGGATCTTGATGAAAACTAGTAATTTTTTTTTTTTCTCGCATGCTGAAAATCGTGTTCTGTTTTCCTAATCTATACAGAACAAGACGACGTGCCTTTTACTTTAAACCTTAGCAGTTACCTGACTATACAGGCATCAAAGTGTGCGAAGCTTTTTTTAAGCTTGCCTTGAAGTCAATTTTCTTCTAAACCTGCCTTTCTCCCATCTAGGTCATTTAACGGCCCCCCATTTTATTTTAAAGCTGCCTGTTTATCATTTAACTACGCATCATTTTCTTTTAAATCTGCCTTTCTCTCATCCACTTCTAGGGCATTTAACGCCCCCCCCCATTTTATTTTAAAGCTGCCGTAGATCATTTAACTGCACCCCATTTTCTTTTAAACCTGCCTTTATCTCATCCGCCTCTAGGGCATTTAACGGCCCCTATTTTATTTTAAAGCTGCCTGTAGATCATTTAACTGCGCGCCATTTTCTTTTAAACCTACTTTTCTCTCATACGCCTATAGGGCATTTTACGGCCCCCATTTTATTTTAAAGCTGCCTGTAGATCATTTAACTGCGCGCCATTTTCCTTTAAACCTGCCTATCTCTCATCCGCCTCTAGGGCATTTAACGGCCCCCATTTTATTTTAAAGCTGCCTGTAGATCATTTAACTGCGCGCCATTTTCCTTTAAACTTGCCTATCTCTCATCCGCCTCTAGGGCATTTAATGGCCCCCATTTTTTTTAAAGCTGCCTGTAGATCATTTAACTGCACGTCATTTTTTTTTAAACTAGGTTTCTGTGAAACGTATTTGCCGTTTTTCAGTGTCACGGAACTTTAGATAGTGTGCTGTTTCCCGCAGTCTAGCATGAGTTCGATTACCTTACTAAGTCTGAAACATCGCACCCTATGACATACTGGTACCTACCATTTTACGTTTTGTTTTCTCATTATCTTTAATATTGGTATATATACTAATGAGCTAACTGCGCGTATATTCGAGGGCCTTCTGATAACTTTAAGTAGCTTTAGTCTATGTGTTCTTCAAAGGTAGTTGTTTGTGTACCGAAGTGTTATGAGACAAATGTCGAAACTCTTCGGCGGGAATACGACAGGAGTCCGTATAGCATTCACTTCCTGTTCATAGAAATTCATAGTTAACAGTATGATCTATCAGTAACAAAATGCATCCTAATAAATTATCGGTCATACTTGCTTTAACTTGGGAACTATTTTATGAAATCCTATTTCTTCTATCATATCTTTTTGTCTGGAGCCACATGCTACGCGCGAGTGCTTTCATGCATGGATTTTTCAATTTTATTCCCCTTCAGTCATCATGTTGCAATTTACAAAAATCCCCAGCAACATTATTATTGAGATCTCTCTCTTTTTTTAATTAAAATGTTCGTATTATTTAGTTATTTGTTTCAGCTCTTGTTTGCAAAACTAAAGAATGCTTCACAGTCAGAGAAAAGAAGAGAGATGTATCTTATGTTTTCTGACGCACAAAGAAAGCATTCATGAAAGTAGAAATTCAAGAACAACACGTTCAGATTTATCGGAAATATTCATTCTTTAAGCAAATGTTGCCAAAATTAATTTTTTGATGAAAGCCAAATCTCTGTGAAATCATATTTCATTAGACGAAGTCATATCGTTATGCGCATGCGCGTGCTTCTTAACCTCAAATGTCTTCTTACCTGCCTTTGTCAAAAAGCAAATAAAATTCTTTGAGATCTATTATTTTGTATGTTTGTGTTACGGTGTTTGTGAACCTGTATAAGAAGTGAAACATTCATTTCCAAAACTTTGTCAAGAGCTTAAAAATATTGATCCCTCTGCTAAACAAACAAGCATCTCTATTTGCACAATAAATTCATATTGTTGTTGCCTTCGCTCTGAAGTAACTCGTGACTCTTCGGCCTGGATTTCTTGCATATGCATGTCACAAATTTATGTAGGAAAAATCTTGAAAAATGGGAAAATAAATATTTTCTTAGTCGAGAAAAAGTTGCATGGCATGGCATACAATGTATGCAGTTGCATGGCTTTCCACGTATCATTTCTTAACCATAAACTGTACTCATAATCAATGCCATGTTAAGAGCAGTGAGTATGTACGTTGTTGTGTTTAAGAGCTCGTACTTTTTGTACGTCCCACCACAAGAAAAAGTTTCTCTGGCATGGAATAACTCTTGAACTACAAATCAATCACAGATTTCTTTTAGCGATGGAATTTTTCTTCCTGTCAGTAAGGCCAGATTGTATATCATCAAAAAATTGTTGAACTGAAACCTCCATAACCGACACCTCCAAACAACGGCAACTGTTGGTTGGTACAGAACAGATACGGTAAGATTAACATCAGTGATGACCTCCGAACAACGAATCTTTTAACAGCGGTCAACAAACACTCCAGTTAGTATGGTAGGAGACCAAACGGACACCTTATTCCTTAGGATTTTAATCAGCACCTTCGATACTTCAGCAGGTAAATAAGAAGGGAAATTTGTTTGTTTGTTTGTTTGAAGATTTCATGGTCGCCGTGAGTAATTCAATTGACTATAAGCAGTAACCCGTCCCTAATTTAGGGCCACTGTCTCCAAAAAAGGAGGAGAGCCAGTGCCGTAAGACAAACACAACATCCATGCCCAACAGGGATTCGGACCCATCTCGGACAAATGTCAGAAGCCAGCATTTAGACTACTGCGTCACCGTGGGGCGTAAGAGCAAACAAAATATATTACTAAGAGATCTGTGCCTAGGACAGTATGGGTTGGATGACGGCGTGTACAATTGCGTGCTTAAATGAAAGGAAATGAGTTAAAGTTTAGTCGAACGTGTGACGGTATTTACTTGAGGTGAGCTCCAGCTCCCATGTATGTCTCAGTTCCTCATAGAAGCCGGCCGGGCTGGTTACTGGTACGTGGTATATTGTCCTTACGCGGTGGCATATTTTGATTTCGTTCTTGTGGTTTCTGTTTCTGCTTTCCAGGGTTTGGCAGCCTAACTGCGCAGTTATACTTCACTGTTCCCAAACTTGTTCTGTTTTAATTTCTTATGGAGTACTCTAATCCTAATATCTCAGCTAGCTACTTCTATGGGCTCTTTAAGATCAGGGATCAGACACTACCTTCCTAAATTCTTCTACGCTATGATTAACTGTTAAAGTGTAGCTGTAAGTCAACCAATTCTAGCGAACAATAGATGGAGACGACAAAAAAATATTTTCTTCTAATATTTCTATGACTGGTTCAGAAATTCAACTGTAAACAATCAGTTGTATTTACTGTTCTAAAGCTGGACATTTTCGCTCTTGAAAATTTTTTTAAATGCTAACATTATGGAGTCTGCATTCTGATCTTCACATTGTGCAATCAATGACCACATTTGTCTCTTAATTCCACATTGTGAATTCCAAGATTTTCTCAGCCGAAAAACAACTAAAAACAATATAAATTTAAGTCTAATCTACGAACATAGCCCTCAATAACAGTCGCTTTTTTCCCTTTCGAGCAGTTACCGTAATTCGTTCAGAGCTTTGACTGTGTTATGCGTCTTTAGGGACCTTTATAAGCATCAAGGCATAAGAATGCCTCTCTCTTCCATTATATCAGGTGTGTCCCAAATTGTGTTTAAAGACCTCTATGAGCTCTAAAGGTGTAAGAGATTTAGAATTTTATATAGAGCATTTCAAGAAGGGACTGTATGACCCCAGGTCTTAAACAATCCTTAGAAGTAGGAAGCTGGGAGATTTGGGCTAGAGTGCCCCACAAAAAAGTCACACGGAAGGTTGCTAGAAAGGAGGAGAAAAACACCCTTATTTATAAACGGGAGGCCAGTACCTGGGGTCCGACGGCTTAATGTGCCCATCTGACTCACGGCGGACATTTAGTATGGAGTTTGTGCTTGTCTAAGATCGATCTTGAGGCTTTTCCGTGGCAGTCCTGAACCTTTACCAGTAGGCCATCAGCGGCCATTAAAGTTGGAAGGTCCCGCTTTCCTGCTTTAAGGCAACTGGTTCCAGAGAGGGGACAGAAGCAGCTCCGTAAGATAAACGCATCACCCATGCCGCATGCGCTATTTGGGCCCCAATTCGAACAATTACCTAGAAGACAACGAGGCGGCTTACCTAAATTTCGGCTACTAGAGAATCTGGTTTTGCTACCAAGCCAAGTGCTTGCAACGTAAGATTTTCCGAGGAAGAGGAAAGCCTAGAAGCGAATGACAAACTCCAAATCCGAGTCTCTAACCCAGACATAGTCTCGGCGCCGGGGGTCAACATCGTAACCAATTGACCTAGGTAGAGCAAAAAAAAAATATATGGAATCACTTTCTTATTCCATGCGTTTATGAAAAACTTTAATAAACTACCTGGAACTTGTTTCGCTGACAGTGTATTCTTAATGAATGCCTTCACTATGTAATGGTTTTTGTGCACTTCACACTTTCTGAAGCAACTGTTCGGAAGTGAGGGATTCTGCTCTGATTCTGCACAGCATTTAAGTATTTCAAAATGGTTAGAATGTTAACTATTTCCCTTATATTTGTTTAATCTTCACTGTAATAGCCAGAGCTTCCATTTAAGAGAAATTAAAAGCTGAAACCAATAGGAAATACTATTTTTATACTGCGCGAAAGTAACAAATGTGTAGAACGAAACAGTCAACAGTGGGTATCGCTCATTTCGCCGAAAGGTCGCTTCACCCAAAGGTTCATTTCACCGAAAGGTCGTTTAACCGAAAGATCACTTCACCGAAACGTAATATCACCATTGTAGTCTGCTCTCTATGCGATGTCCGAAATTTTTTAGATGTTTAATCAGGAAGTCCACCAATGTTCCGAATTTATCACTTACAGAATCCGACAAAGGAGAGAGGAAAAGAAAATATTTATTATTTTTATTTTTTTTATGTGACAAGCGCTTCCGTTGGGATTTGAACAGAAAGAATTTATTGTGGCATTTCTGTGGCGTAATGCTAATGAAAATATAAATGCCGCCGTTATTGAGTTGCCATTTTCATCAAGTTTCAACTGACGTCTGTAACTCTTTTTTTTTTTTTTTTGTTGATTTCGGTCATTTTCTCTTACATTTTCTTAGTTTTTAAAATGTTTAAAAGAAACTGACAATTAGAAAAAATTCGCGTTAGCCGTTTGTTAACACCTCGTTATTTAAAAGCTCCTAACTGAGGTGTACTGTTAACGGACGGACTGTTCATACGAACCTCATATTATCTATTTGAGAAAAATAACATTCCTCGTTAACCATTTAAATACTTCTAGCATATGCAGTTGATCATCTCCCGTGGACGAAGTGTCTGCGAATCTGGCTTCTGATCATTCGCTTGAGATAGACCCAGGCACGAGGCCTGAGTGATGAGCCAGTTCGAGGGAGCTGGCCCCAGGGCCGGATTAAGGCCTTATTGGGCCCCTAGGCTAAGACATCTAGTCGGCCTCAAAGAACTTACGACGGGAAATCATTATGAAGTTCGTTAAAACACGAAACTATAGTAATATGCTTGTAATAACTAATACGGTAGAGCATTTTTCAAACTAATGAGTCATCTGCAGAGTTTTCATAATAAGTTACCGTATTTTCCATTTTTCTCATAAGAACACGAGTTAAAAGTTTAAGATTCCTAAATTTTGTCTTTGATTTTCTAATGATTTAACATTGTATTTATTTCTCAGTGCATCTTTTTGTTATGCAATGTGAAGCCACAGGGGACTTTGTCCATTAACTGTTCCAAGAGCAAATCGGGAGGTGTGAGTAGATGGAAATAAAAATGCTGAAACTGCCTGGCTAACCCTGCTGTACACAGCGAAATGAAAATTTTACCCTTGATGAGTCACTGTCTTGAAATAAGTTCGTTTTCCAGCCTCTGTTTCTGATCCAGTGGAAATCATATGAGACAAAAGTAAAACTATTTTATAAACCTCTCTCTCTCTCTATCTCCCCCTCTATCTATTATTTGCCCAGTCATGCTTCCTGGGCACTTGGTAATGATCATATCATGATCATATGTAGAGGAATTTATTAAGGGAGTGTCTGACCATAGGTCTTAAACAACCCTTAGAAATAGAAAGCTAGGAGATTTTGGACTAGAGTGCCCGATAGGAAAGTGACACGGAAGCGAAGTAGAAAGGGGGAGGAAGACGCCCTTATTTGTTACCGGGGGGCAGTACCCGGGTTCCGACGGCTTAACGTGCCCATCTGACGCACGGCGGATATTTAGTGGATCGAGTGTTCATACCTGCCTGGGATCGAACCTGAGGTCCTTTCCGTGGCAGTCACGAACGTTGCCCACTAGGCCACCCGCGGCCTGGGCACTTGGTAATGGAGGGCCCCAAGGCTATAAGCCCCTGTAGACCTCTCCTTAATCCGGCTCTGGTTGGCCCTGCCCCTTCGTCGAAACCAGCAACCCTAATTCAAGAACGGGCGACTGCCTACATCCCCACGAGTTGCTCTTGGTAGTCGTTAACCCCTTCCCAAGTAGTTATGGTAGTTTTGTGTATTTTCCGAACGCTGAAAAGCAACTGAAATTGCGATTAACTGCTCTTTTCACAAGATTCTTCATGAAGTGCCGGTTTTAGAAAAGATCACTTATAACGAAGTGAATTTCTCCGTCATTTTTATCCGCGCCAGGATTCGAACCCGGGTCCACTCATTCCGGAATAAGTTGCTCTACCAATTAAGCTACGCGGACATGTATTCTGATTCCTATCTGCCTTTATCTCGTGTGCGTCCTTCTGGCAGGTACGTCCCATCTCCTGGTACGTTACACACTTTTTAAGAATATTAAGAAATATTATTACTTAAGAATGTTTCAAACAGAGATGTTGAAAAACTGTAAACATTGGAAAGTCCTAGTTAATCTCACCAGTACACAAAATCCATACTCGAAAGGGATACTGCCATGCTTCTTTTTAAAATTTGCTTCCAAAAATTTATATTTGCCAAAGAAAAAGAAAAACATCTTGTTCTACACAGAGTTGTGAAGTAGACGAGATTCACATATCATGATCTTTCATCGGAAAGGAATTACACTACCGCTTCCTTTGCACGCTCTCTCGGAATTTGTCTCATAACTGAAAATGCCAGGCGTTAGAGCCAAATCTCAAAAGATACTCCTGAGTTAAATTTCATACACAAAATGAAACATAAAAAAAAGAACGTCTTTAGAAATGGCAAGCTATAAATTTCTTTTTCTAATTCTTCTATCCCATAAATGCTTAAATTTTGCAAGATCCTTCAATTCTTGGATTAGGATTACTGACTTCAGAGAAGAGTGAGAAGTAAAATTTGAGAACAAATTTTATTCAGACGCTTTCTGTAGTGAGAACTCAGGCACCGGTTTCTTCAAGTTTTTCAGTTGTCGATTATCAGATCGCTTCCCAATTTCATAACGTAAATTCGACCTTGGACTAACGCTAGGGTTATTTCCTATTTTGTTACGACGAAAATTTTGTAGCCTCCTTGAAAGTCCGAAAACTAATATAGGATGACCTTTCGAATCCCCAAAAGAAGACATCAGCAGTATAAATCCAAATAACCTTGCACAAGAAATGTATTAAACGCCTCTTTGTCTCGGACAGATTTTTATGAAAAATAATGCATGAAGTACGTGAATTCCAGATTTCAATTTATGAAAAAAATGGCATTTCTTAACCAGTGTTGGCATAATTACTTTTCAAAATAGTTTGTAAGAACCGCAGTTATGGAAACAAAAAGCAGTGTACTCACAGTTAAATCATCATTTAGTAAAAATAATTTACATAAAATCATAATCTGAAAGTAGTTCTTTAAAAGTATATAGTTCTAAAAAATTGCTTTTATTTTGTGCGTGTACACTCGAATATAAACACAAGTAGAATTTATAAAAACAGATGAAGTTTCAGATGCCAATCATTCTTTAATACATAAAAGATACTGACTGACATGTTTGTTCAGCTTACGTTTCCAGGCCTAAGTTGTATATTTCGGGCACAGAGTGAAGTCAAACAGACAACACGGCGGAAACTGCCATGTGATTCATTTTCGCAGTACATCCACTATTTAAAATTCACCTCTCAAAAACCTTTTTCTAACAAATGGTAAGTTACTAATTTAATTATAAGATTGAATGTGTGTCAACGGCGCTCAGAAACTACTGGGAAGTTTTTTCTAAATAAAGTCACTAATCAATTCGTTTCCGCGACTTTCCTACCTTGAATTTTATATGACAGTTTCTTTGGCCCTTATATGTCATAGATAGTCACGGCTGGAACACCATGCGTGTCACGTGAAGCCATGCAGAAAGATAAAATTGATTTACAGTCGCAGATTGAGTTAGGTGCTCTGCTAGAATAACTACAACTTGCAAGGGGAAAAGAAGCAAATTTCTGTGAATACTTCCAACTCATGTTTCTCAGTAGTACACTAGGTGACAGTTCATTGGTACTACGTTATTACGAACTAAACATCTTTTTATATTACAGAAATACGGGTGCTAAGCGAATATCAGGAACTAAACATCTTTTTATATTACAGAAATACGGGTGCTAAGCGAATATCAGAAACTAAACGGAATATGAAATTACAGGAACTTGGGTACTAAGCGAATATTAGAAACTGAACGGGATATCAAATGACAGCAATATCAGTACTACGCGAATATTGGAAACCAAACAGGATATAAAATTACAGGAATATTGGTACTAGGCGAATATTAGAAACTAAATGGAATATCAAATTGTAGGAACTTGGGTACTACGCGAATATTAGGAACTGAACAGGCTATCAAATTACAAGAACATGGGAACTAGGCGAATATTAGAAACTAAACGGGATATCAAATTACAGGAATATTGGTACTAGGCGAATATTAGAAACTAAACGGAATATCAAATTACAGGAATATTGGTACTACACGAATATTAGAAACTAAATGGAATATCAAATTATAGGAACTTGGGTACTACGCGAATGTTAGGAACTGAACAGGCTATCAAATTACAAGAACATGGGAACTAGGCGAATATTAGAAACTAAACGGGATATCAAATTACATGAATATTGCTACTACGCGAATATTAGAAACCGAACGGGCTATCAAATTACAAGAATATGGATACTACGCGAACATTGGAAACTAAACGAAATATAAAATTACAGGAACATGGGTACTAGGCGAATATTAGAAACTAAACGAAATATCAAATTACAGGAATATTGGTACCACACGAATATTAGAAATCAAACGGAATGTAAAATTACAGGATGGGTGCTACGCAAATATTTGAAACTAAACGAAATATCAAATTACAAGGATATCATGATAATGCTTCCAAATATACACATGGTGAAATGAAACTAGGAAGTTTGATTCATCCTCATCTCGCATCTCAAAGATGAGTATCTAATCTGAGAGTATCGTGGAATTTCAACTTTACACGCACCATAAAATTGCTTAAACGTGTAGTGAAGGAAAACATTTAAAAACCATGCCATGAATTCAATCATTTTGAATTTCATCCACGCATATCTTACGGGATCTTTATTTGGCATATAGTAGCGTAAGTTACAATATCGAGAGTGTTTTCTGCTGCCTACCTGATAGCAATAAATTACTGAAAGTAACTTTGGACCTAATCGCGAATGATTTTCTTTGAAGAATGCGTGAACAAGATTCTCCTTTTCGTTATCGACATGTGTGTATGCAAATACTGTTTTACAACAACAAAAATTACTTTATCCTCACGTCATGGTTTTTTATTCGGCAAAATACACTGAAGTGCCAGAAAAACTGGTACGGACAAGCTTTTGCAAAATACAAAGCAACGTCACCAATGCGTGTACTCGGTTGCGTCCGCCATTGCGTATATAAAGCTATAGACATCCTTGACAGATGTCAAGCTGTTTTCGGCATGAGAATGACAAGTAATAACGATTTAAGCGATTTTCAACGTGGTGTCATAGTTGGCGCTCGTGAGATGGGCCATAGTATTTCGGAGGTAGAAACGAAGTTCGGATTTTCACGGACGACCATTGCAAGGGTGTAGTACCATGACTACAAGAATTCCTGCAAAACCTCGAACCTACGATACCAGTGTGGCCGTAAAAAGACATTGGGTGAACGTGACCATCGTCGGCTGTCAAGAACCGTTTCACGCGATAAGCGTGCAACACTCTCGAAGGTATCATCGGAATTCAATGCTGGGTCCTCAACTAGCATCAGCGTCCGGACTGTGCAACGTACTCTGCACGATATGGGCTTTGGAAACCGACGCCCAACTCGAGTCTTCTTGATGGGTGCACGACACAGAGCTATGTGCGTCGCTTGGGCACGGCAATACCGCCACTGGACACTTGATGACTGGAAACAAGTAGCCTGGTCTCGAGTCGCGTTTCCAACTGTATCGGGCAGATGGAAGGCTTCGTGCGTGGCACAAACCCCATGAAGTCATGGATCCCGCCTGTCAACAGGGAACTGTATCGGCTGGTGGGGGTCCGTAATGGTATTGTGTGTGTTTAGCTGGATTTCACTAGAACTCCTGGTACGACTACAAACGTCTGTGACCGGCCAACCCTATGTTAGCATCCTTTTTGACGAGGTAAACCCGTTCATGTCCTGCATCAATGCTGATGGGTTGGGCCTGTTCCCACAGGACAATGCTTCTCCACATAAGTGTCGGGATGCCACATTATGGTTAGAGGAGCATTCATCTGAGTTTTTGGTGTTGCCATTCCCACCCAAGTCCCCAGATCTGAACGTAATAGAACACATTTGGGATGCTATGCAACGCGCTATCGAACACAGGAATCCGAGACTTCGGAATAAACCCGAATTGTGGAACGCTCTGCAGGAAGTATGGTGTGCATTGCCTACAGCATATTTCCAGAAGCTAGTGGAGTCCATGCCCCATCGTATTTCCGCAGTCCTGCGCTCCCTTGGGGGACCTATCAAGTATTAGACTGGTGTACCAGTTTTTCTGGCACTTCACTGTATACAGAAGGTGAGTCGAAAGTTTTGCAATATTTCCATAAATGCATGTGCTGCGGCGGATATGTCACGTGTTTAAACTAGTTCCAGTCGCGTACTGCAGTCAGTCAAAAGGAATATAAAGTGGTAGTCGTTGCTGTGAGCAGCATAGCATGTCGTCGTTCTGTCAGTGGTTGAGACTCCTAAAAGGTGAACAGCCACAACCGGCTAATTAGGGAACTGCTTTACGAGTTTGAACGCGGCCATAACGCTGTTCAAGCAACACGCAACATTTGTCATGAGAAAGGGAAAGGTTCCGTGGAACACAGAATCGCAATCAGATGGTTCAAGAAATTTCGCTGAGTTGACAGAAAACACGACGATCAACCAAGGTCGGGTAGGCCGCGAACCGTGTATTCAGAGCCCGTGCGCCAGGCAAATCCGACTACCAGCACTTGGAGATTATCAAGCGCGCTAGGCATATAACAGACCACCGTGGTTCATCACCTTCAGGACCTCGGCATGGTCTACAGGAGCTGCCGCATTGTCCCTCACGAACTGACGCCAGCTGAAGCACCACCAAGTGGAAGTGTATACGAAACTCCTAGAAAACCGACGGGATGTGCGCTTCATGAAGAGAATTGTTACGTGCGATGAAAAAGTAAGTTTATTTCCGTAATTCTAACACACAACGTCAGTGGTTGAGCCCGAGCTAGATTCCTGAACCTGTTGCTAAACGTGGGCGCTTCGAGCACAAGTTGATGCTCTGCGTCTGGTGAAATTTCGAGGGGATAATCCGTTACGAATTTGTTCCAGAGGGTCGGGCCATCAACGCGAACTTCTACTCTGAACAGCTTGAGCGGATGTATGCCGTGTTGGAGGAGTAGTAACCGGTACTGGTGAACAGAAAGCGCCCTCTCCTACAGCAAGACAACGCTCGGCCTCATACTGCGCGAACGACCGTGGCAAAACTCCAGGAGCATGAGGGCATCGAACTGATGCCACACCTAGCATATAGTCCGGACCTTGATCCGTCGGATTATTACCTGTTTCGGTTCATGGCCCACTTCCTTCGCGGAAGGCACTTCAACAACCAGGAGTAGGTAGCAGTTGGGGTGAAGGAATTCTTCGCCTCGAAGGGCAAGAACTGGTACCGCCGCGGAATCGAATTACTGGAAGACAAATGGCTATAGAAGGTGTAACACGATGGCCTATGTTTTGAATGCTAGTCACCCTTCATCGTAAAGGTACGCATGAAGACATGAAGTGATCCAAATATTGTAAAACTTTTGACTCACCCTTTTCATATATATATATCCACGGTCGAGTCATATCATTGTGACCACCAGCTAATATCCAGAGTAACTCCCGTGTGCAGCGCCGACAACAGCTAGACGGGCTGGAAGTGATCAATAAGGTGCTAGAAGGTGTTCACAGGTATGTGGAGCGATGCTGACTGCAGTGCATCTGACAGCTGCTGGAGAGTGCATGGTGGAAGATCCATAGAGCGAACAATACGATCGAGGTGGTCCCACAGATGCTCAATTGGTTTTAAGTCTTGGGAATAAGGGGGCCAGGGAAGTACTTTAAAGTCTTCATCGTGTTCTTCCAACCACTCTCGGACATTTCTAGCTGTGTGACACGTCGCATTGTCGTTCTGGAAGATCCCATCAGCCCCAAGGAAGACAATAAGCATCTATGGGTGTACGTGGTCTGCAAGGACGGATTCATAACGGATTCGGTCCATAGAGCCTTCCACAGGTATGACTGCACCCAGAAAATGTCACGAAAACATTCCCTAGACTATAACGCTGCCCACACCAGCTTCTGTTCTTCTAGCAATGATTGAAGAGTGTTTGTTCTCCGATGTTTCTCGCCTTATCCGCCAACGTCCATCCGTTCGATGAAGCAGAAAACGTGACTCCTCGGAGAAGGCAATCCTTTGCCAATCAGCGGAGGTCCAATTCCGATACTGCCGTGCAAATTTAAGCCTTTTCTGCCGATGCACCTTCGTTAGACCATCCGTCTGGATCGGTGCCCCATACGCAGCAGGGTTCACAGAACTGTCGTTTTAGACACACTTCCGGTAGCCCCCTGGTTCATTCGGCCAGCGAGTCGCTCCACCGTAGCGTGTCGATCGGCCCTCATGCACCTTCGCAGCCGACGTTCACCTCTCACATCAATAGCACAAGGTGCTCCACAGTTTCCACATCACTTATTCACAATGGTGCCATTTCTCTAACCACGATACACTTTAACTACAGCAGCATGTGAGCAGTTCACAAACTGCGCTGTTTGAGAAATACAGCCACCCTTGGCCCGAAAGCCGATAATCATCCCTTTTTGCAAATCTGATAAATCGCTTCTTTTATCCATGACAGCAACGAGTGATATATTTTCAGATGGCCTACAGCACACCTTATATACCCTCCAAGCCAGCTCACAACACATGCCTTCTTTCATTGGCTACGCGCTATTGACATCAAAAGTAGGAGGTGGTCACAATAATATAACTTGACTGTGTATTTATATATATACTATATTGACAAAAGTCACCGCTGCGTTGTTAAGATGCGCGGTACAGCTGCAAATGGTATAAAAACAACCCTGCAGCTGACCTCGATCCTATCGCACTGTGAGGTTGAATGAAAATGTCGCGGCGGGAGAGAACTGTCTTTGAGAAAGGAAATATTGTTGGGTGTTATATTAGTGGGTTGTCCATGGGAGAAACCGTGAGACGTTTAAACATATCCAAGCCAACTGTTTTGGATGTACTGAATAAGTGGAAGATACATGGCGTGCCTCAAGTAGCAAAAGGTATCTCCAGGCCAGTGAAAATCAGTGATAGAGGACGTCGAAGCCTGAGGAGAGTCGTTATAGCTAATTAACGGAATGCTGCACAAGACCTCAGTGTGTAGGTGACTTAAAATGCCGAAACCTCGGTATGTACATGTACCATTCGCAGAGAACTTCATTCCATGGGTTACCGTGGTCGGAATGGTGTAAAGAACATTTACCGTGGACCGTAGATAAGTGGAAGCGGGTCCCACGGACTGATGAAACCAGACGGACGATCATCAGTCTGATGGCCGTGTGTGGGTATGGCGGCAGCCGGGGGAATGCTATTTGCCACAGTGTACTGTTTCTACGGTCAAGTTTGGAGCTGGCAGTGCACTCATGTGGGGGTGTTTTCGGTGGTATGGTCCCGACCCATTGGTTATCGTGGACAAATCTGTTAACCAGCACGTCTACCTCGATGTTCTGGACAATTATGCCCTACCAACTGCGCGGCAATACTACGGAACCGAGTCTTGTTGGTACCAGCAGGATAATGCACCGAGCCTTAAAGCAAGGACTGTTGCGGCGAGGTTTGACGATAATTCCGTATCGTGTGTGGACTGGCCAGCCCAGAGCCCTGATTTTAATACCATAGAGCACCTATGGGATAAATTAAAGCGCCGCATAAGAAGTTTGGAACAAAGGCCTACAACTAAGCAACAGTTAGCGGCAGCATTACGTACTGAATGGAAGCGCATACCAATCGCTTTGTTCCAAAACCTCGTCGAAAGCATGCCTCGAAGGGCATGCTTTGCATGCATTAAGGCCAAAGGTGGACCGATAAATGCTATGCTGTGTTTCTCTTCTAGGTTCCCGGTGACCTTTGTCAATATATATGTATATATATATATATATATATATCCATTTCTTTTTGCAACGGTTAAGTTTCATAAGGATCCTGTGAAGTTCAGGTTCATAGCTAGTGGAGTAAGGAGTCATAAAAAGAAAATAGATCTTGCTTTTGAAGATGTCTTAAAGAAGGTTTTGAAACACATTAGAAACTGTACTAACTTGATGTACAGAGATTTTTGGATAATTAACAATAATGCAGAAGTAATTTCTACTATACTCAAAGTTTGTCCCCTAGATATTAATAGTTATGATTTTGAAAACCTATATACTAATCTGCCTCTATCAGATATAATCACTACCTTTAAAGAGCTGTATGCAGAATTTAAACTTAACCAATTTGTTAATGTAGGAACTTGGAACTCTTATCTCAATTGCTGCATAAAAAATAACCATATCTTATATAATAATACTCTCTATAAGCAAGTGAACGGTATTCCCATGGGAACATCAACGTCCACGAATATCGCTAATCTATTCCTGTTCTTTAAGGAATATAAATTCATTAAAAATCACCCCACCTGCTCAGATAACTACCTTTACACTTTTAGATATATTGATGATCTGCTGTGTATCAATAATTCAGAAGTTATAGAGAGTGATTTTGATAATATCTATCCTAGCTCTCTTAACTTATGTAAAACCAACCACAGTAATCAGGAACTTGAGTTCCTAGACTTAAGCATTAAGCTCAACAGAGGTAACCCATCTATTAGCCTCTTTGATAAAAGAGTTAATTTTCCTTTCAAAGTAATTAAATATCTACACTGGAATAATAACATATCAACCAAAGTAATTGAGAATGTACTAATTTCTCAGGTCCTAAGAATTTCAAGAATTTGCAGCAACAATTTGGACTTCAATCACCACATTAATATACTATTAGATAGTTTTCTAGAGAACGAAATTCCTTCTTCTTTCATCAAAAGAACTTTAAGAAAAATTATTCTGAATAATAGAGTAAGGTTGGCAGATCTGCTTTAATTTTCTACACAGTTAATAATATGATTCTGACCAATCAAAGCCGTAAGGAAGTTGGCTAGAGGATGCCTATTAACTACCTAAAGGAACCTTAGTGCTATGGATATGAAGGTCCTATTAAAACAAAAAATTAAATAATATAAACAAAATCACAAAAAAAGCTTAAAAATCTGTTTATAAAAGAAAATAAAAAGCAAATAAAAAAGAAAACTAGTTATTCATCACTAGGATAGCTATACTAAAAATAGTAAAACCAACATTAAAATTAATAAGATTCTGATTAATCTATAGAAGCTCACTAAGGTGATTTAATACATGCAAAGATTATTAAATACACTACTCGTGTATTTTATAATATTTCTCATGTATTCTGGAGAGTTAATTCTGCTCTTTCTGATCATACAGATCCACAGTCTTAAGTTTATATATTTTTTTCTCTGTTTAAAATCTCCGTGAGTTGGTTTCTTTCTGTATGAGGAGGCCATCAGCCCCACCCACACTGCCCCCCTGCGACTAGGGAGTGGCGAAAGAGGTCAGCCATGTTTCACTCTTGTGAGGAGAAAGTTTCGTCGCACAAAAGGTAAGCTCTCTTCCTTGTATTTGGGTTTTAGGTTTTATAAGTTCAATGTTTGTACTTCATGTACTTTTTCTCTGTTGATTTTTTGCTTTTCAGCTTTTAGGCACTGGCTTGTCTGTTAACATTTTTGCGGGTTTTAACTCTTTCTTTTCTTTGTAACTTTGCGCGTCTTTTGGGGAACCTAGGAACAGCAGATGGCTAAGCTTGTTCCTTTTCTTTGCGCTGTATTTTCAAAGTAGTTAAGTACTTAATAACTAATTAATTATGCACTTAAAGCACTGCTGAAATACTTTGTACATATTGCAACTAACTGTTTAAGTCATATAACTTTCACAAAGTTTTCTTTAGTTAATTATTGTCTTTAACTTATTCTCGTTTTCGTGCTGTCATAAGTTGTAGAGTAGGGGGTTTTAGACTCAAGTTTTCTTTCAAAAATCTGTTTTTTAAAAATTAATATTTCCTTTTTTAATTGCAATGAAAAAATTTGGATTTCTTTTGCATTGTCTTTCAGGTTTAAATTCTCTCTCAAACGAACTTGGCATTTCGTTATAGCTGAAAATTATTTCTAATTATTATGTCACTCTCACAGCTTGAGTTCTCTTTAATCTTCTTCTCTCTGTTTAATAGTAACAGATGAAGAGCATGGGTCGGGCCAGGAAGGTTAATGGATGCAAGCGAAATTGTTAACTAGTGCTAGGTCATACAACTCTGCGGAGGACATGACATATATATATTTTTTAAAACAATTTTAGGTGGGAATGTTACTTGCATCTATGGCCTTGCAGAAACCCATTTCCAACTAGGTCTTTGTGGAAGTGAGAAAATGCAGAGTTTTTGCTGGTCCTTGATAAAGCCAAGGCTCAGTATTCTCGACACCTTCTACGTTCAGTTGTTTTATTTTATTATTTTTTTATATTTTCTCCTTTTACTCACACAGGTAGATACATAACCTTTTCTATGTTGTACTTGGTGTGAGTCAAAATTATATATGTATTTTTTTGCTTAGGTATCTTCTTAATAGAATGTGAATTCTGAATTTTCAAAACTGCTGCGTTGCGCGTTTTGATTTTCAGGTTATTTTGCAACCTTCGTTTTAAATTCTAAAGTTTTTCCTTAGTCTTCAGTTTTGCTCTTAAGTATATATATATATATATATATATATACATATGTATGTATATAAAGGAGGTTTATATGTATGACATGACGCAATTTGTGTTTGTCCGTTGAATTTCTTTGTTGGGCTCCACCCTTGAGGAAATTCTGTGTGCTTTACTGCTGTAAAACCTTCAATTTTGGCGATCGCTTCTTTATAAAATCTTCTTTAAATAAGAATTAAAGAAATTCGCTTCTGTGGATTAGCAGTCACTGTCGTCCATAGAGGAAGAAATGAAAACAGAAAATGATTTAAGTGCAGAAACGAATTTCAAATCCCGATTTTTTCTAAGAATGTTCCTTAGAAAGCCGGCGAAGGATTAAGGTCTCATACGAGTATATCCTGAGAAAGCTGGCAAACCTCCAAAGCAGAATTTTTTTTGTTATTTTTCAAAATATTGATTTTAGCTACGTAATATGTGTCCACCTTAACAACAAGAACTTAACGTTATTTTTGGCTTCTCTGCTTTGTCTGCATTCAAGAAATTATTTGTGTTTAAATTTGCAGCGTACGAAATTAAACAAGAAAATTTGCCTACGGATTTTTGTTCGGAATTTGCTTCTTAACCTCTTCAAAAAATTGCCAATCATTGAAGCCCCAAATTGCACATGACTCGGCTCCCTCCACCATTCGTGAACAGTCTTTATTTCTATCTTGTTAGAAGTCTGTAATTTGGCATTTCCTAACTTCAGAATAAACGATGAGTGCCACTGGAAATGAAGTCCCAAATAAAAGCCGGTTGGAGCAGCACAGCTAAAAGATTGTAGTAAGTAAATTTCTAACTCTAGGCAGCCTTGAATATTGGCAACATCGATTCTATCTCAACAGTTCCCATAGTTAATCACAGTTTCACAGTAGCAGTAAGGGTGTTTCTACTGCTCATATGGAATTTAATGTGAAAAAAAGAGAAAACGAACGAAGTTTGAGAAGCCAGGATATCCCATTCCCAATTAATGGCTTTGAAATTAAATATGTGATGATTAAACGTTGTACTGCGGTATAGGGAAGCAAAGCTTGACGTGCTGAGTTTAAGTGAGCTACTATGATGAGATCAGATTTACAGAGATAAATTCGGGCGATATCTTCAGGACAGAAACATATTTCTTCTCCAGCGTATTTTACAATCCTTAGGATTCCCATTTCTGTTGTGCTTCTCAGTTTTTTTCAGCACCAAACCTACCCTACAATCAATTCGTAAACTGAATGTACTGATTTTTCTGCCTTCATTCACACGCCTTATTTATTCTGTTATTTCCTGTATTTAACTTTTTTAGCAGATCAACTTATAAAGCCATATTTGCTAGCGTAAATAGTTCGCAAGTTAAATGGTTTTATTTTTCTTCACTTTTCATTTCTGTGTGCTCTCTCTTTCCTGCAACACATTTATTTCACCAAATCTGCCATACTCAATTTTTACACCTAATTTCATTGCATGTTTAGTATTGGGTTTTGTTATAAAAATTTCTTATTTGGATGCTTCTGTTTTGCTTGTTTAGAGTTTTAACGACCACCGTGAGCAACTAGATGGGCTATAAGCTGATCATCTGATCATATGTAGAGAATTTTAGGAAGGGAGTGTCTGACCCCAGGTCTTAAACAACCCTTAGAAATAAAAAGCTAGGAGATTTGGGCTAGAGTGCCCGATAGGAAAGTGAAACGGAAGCGAAGTAGAAAGACGGCCTTATTTATTACCGGAGGGCCAGTACCTGGGGCCCGTCGGCTTAACGTGCCCATCCGACGCACGGCAGATATTTAGTAGTTTGAGCGTTTGTACCTGCCTGAGATCAAACCCGAGGTCTTCTACGTGCAGTAACGAACGCTGGCCACTAAGCCCCCCCCCCCCCCCCCCGCGGCCCTATGGGCTATAAGCAGTCGCCCATCTTTAATTTAGAGCTACTGGCTCCAGGGAAGGGAGAGAGTCATTGCCGCAAGACAAACACAACATCCTTGAACCCAAACCCATCTGGGACAATTTTGCCCTAAAATTATTGATCGAATGTTGAAAATTACATTTCTTGTTCGTTTATCTCTAAATTTGTTAATTTCCTTATTTACTTTCATTTTGCAAAGAACCAAAAAGCACAGGGTAATTTTTGCACTTTCATAGAGAATTTTGCAAGTTTATTTTTTATTTTATTTGTTTTATTTAAATTTTATGAATTCAGTGTCAGTTGTTTTATATTGCACTTCCCAGAGTAAGTTACTTTACTAGAATCTTAATTTTACCACTCAGGTAGTTTCATTATCTTCGTTCATTTAATTTTACTACTCAGGTAGTTTCATTTTCTTCGTTCATTTAATTTTACGACTCAGGTAGTTTCATTTTCTTCGTTCATTTAATTTTACTACTCAGGTAGTTTCATTTTCTTCGTTCATTTAATTTTACTACTCAGGTAGTTTCATTTTCTTCGTTCATTTAATTTTACGACTCAGGTAGTTTCATTATCTTCGTTCATTTAATTTTACCACTCAGGTAGTTTCATTTTCTTCGTTCATTTAATTTTACCACTCAGGTAGTTTCATTTCTTCGTTCATTTAATTTTACCACTCAGGTAGTTCCATTTTCTTCGTTCATTTATGTCATGGTTCGTGGTGCGGATTGAACCAACCGAACTAGACATAGAATTTTGATCCTGAGGTCCACTATAAAAGCACACTTACCTACACGGGAACACCTCATAGATTCCACGATGAAAAAAATTCTCTTAGGTCTTGGGTGAAAAAGAACCGTTGCAACATGCATTGTTAAATGAATTCAGTCGTGAGCAAATTTTAACAATTTAACGGTGAAATAATTTTAAAAATCACCTCATGTTAGAAAGTAGCATCAAACTACTCTCAAAACGCGGTGTTGTGCTGCATTTTTCTTTGAAAAATTCGGTTTTCACAAAATCACTAGTCTCTTGAAGACCCCATTTCCAACTAAATAACCATGAAGATCATTCTGAAAGTTAAAATGTACACATACCTCACATAGCAATTTTGCTCAGTAATTAAATTTCATACTCGTATGTAGTCACTGATCACATACGGTGCAATGGTATTGGTGTCTTCTTTAGTAGACCTCCTTTTAAGTCCACCCATTACTTTATTTCATAAAGCACCATTTTGACCAAATAATCAGTACCGATGAATCGTTGTTTCTTTTAAGATAAACGTGGGTGGGACAAGGATTTCGGAATTTCCCTGCCGGAGGCTCGTCTATCTCAGTCTGTGAATAAAGAGGTGAGGATGATGAACCATCACAATGGGTATTATTAGTGTCTCCTCCAAAATTACAACAAGAGAGTAGGGCCTACTAATCATCCTGGTTCCCAAGTTCAATGACCTACATTTAGCAGCAGTCAGATTTTGCGTAATTAATTTACAAGAGCCTGCTTGGTCCAGTGGCACTTTTGTCACACAAGTTCAGAGAATTTGCTGTGTCATTTCACCGCAAGCGTCCACCATACAGGTAAAGGAAAACTCTTGCTTTTTAAGTAAGTAACTTTTAACACAAATATAAATCTCAAATGAAGTTAATTATTTTTATTCATAAGTACCAAAATAATTATTCGCCCTTTCCAAAAAATTCAGACCAAAAGAATACAAGAAAGTGGGTCTGTTGGGTCTTTTGCCTGATGCCATATGAATCAATCTGTCATTTATCAATATGTTATAGTGAGAGGGCGATACGACACAGAGCCGTTGGTTATTGTTATTATCAGTCAAGTACGATGTAAACAGAGCGACAAACAGGAACAGAGTCAGTGAGTTCTAATCCAGCAGGAGGGTATGAGTTCGAATCAAAGTAGGCAGTAGACCGTTATTCGAATCCCGGTAAATCACAGAACATTCTCGGCCATCAGTCAGTCATGTTATGTTTGATTATAGACATTGGTGAAACAAGTCAATTACTCTTTTTTCAGAAAGATTAGAACAGTTATGAAGTGATGGTGAGATTTATTCCATAAAGTTTCTTGAATACCGGAATATTAATTTTCAGGCTAATATGTGTTCAAGAAACGTATTCATCGTTAAAAAATCAACTGTAAATAACTTGCAAATACAGTTGTATCATATAAAATAATTTCATCGAACCAGAGTAGAAATTATTCATGATATTGGTTGTTTCCCTCTAATTAAAGTTGTTGGGGATCGCCTGTACAGGATGCCCACTAAATTCCTTTCTCAACCCCGAAACTTTCGAACGCCGACAGCTATAGTCACAAAAACGGTGCCTAGGTATAGTAAAGTGGCTATGCGCTATTCGACGAGACCGCTTACAGCGCCTCCTAGCCGCAAACTCAGGAGTTAGCGTACCGATCTCAAAAACTATACGAGATACGACAAAATAGTCATTAACAAAGTTGTAGAACAGCATCGATTTAGTACGAAAAGACACCTTGCGCACATGAATGCAAATAATAGAACGCGTACAACGATCGTTTGTTTGTTCGCGATGTCGAACACTCTTACGTCACGAAACGCGTCAGAAAGGAGATAATATCGCCTTTCTCAAAGCACTAGCCCGACTCAACTGCGGAATGTTTGGTTCCAACATGACGGCGCCCCTCCGCACCAGCCAGGAAACGTAAGAAGGTACTTGGTCGAGACATTCGAGCAACAAATCATCGGCTATGGTGATTGCGTAGAGTGGACTTCACGCTCACCGGACCTCACCATATTGGACTTCTTCCTGTGGGGCTACTTCAAAAAGAGCAGGTGTATCAGACCCCTCCTGCACGTTGCAGGACCTTCGACGCCGTATTACTGATGCTTGTTCAGGCGTGTCACCTGATATGCTGCAAAATGTGCAGCGTGAGATTCAATCTAGAGTCCACATGTGTATTGTGGCTGACGGAGATCACATTGAGCACCGACGGTAAATGTGCCTAGGGACAACTAATTGCTCCTTTCTGACGCGTTTCGTGACGTAACAGTGTTCGACATCGCGAACAAACAAACGAGCGTTGTACGCGTTCTATTCTTAGCATTCATGTGCGCAAGATGTCTCTTCGTACTAAATCGATGCTGCTCTACAACTTTGTAATTGACTATTTTCCAGTATCTCGTATAGTTTTCGAGATCGGCACGCTAAATCCTGACTTTCCCACTACGAGGCGCTGTAAGCGGTCTCGTCAAATATCGCATAGTCACTTTACTATACCTAAACACCTTTTTAATCGCTATAGCTGTCGGCGTTCGAAAGTTACGGGGCTGAGAAAGGACTTTAGTGGGCACCCTGTATATCGAATAAGCAGGGTCATTTCTTGAGTGGTCCACCAGGAAATATGGTGGAACAGTGCGACCCCACCCTGGTTCAGTTTTCACGTCTGAGCCCAGCTCTGCGATTTTATCCAAAAATTTCAGTTTCTTAATTTTTAAAATAACATATAAAGTGGCAGGCTTCATTGCTAATGTCTTTGCGTTTTCTGCAGTCATCGTACATGCAATTCATCCTTGAAAAAATGTGTGCCTGGCAGAATTCTCGCTTGAAATGAATAAGGCTCTTTGGATGATGCCAGAGCTTTGGTACATCACCATGTAGGTACTTCGAGGACAGCCCTAGGCTTGCTTTCAAAATTAAAGAAGCGGTAAATGCGGTTCTTTCTTTCTTTTTCTTCTTTTCTTTATTATCATCATATCTTTTGTGCTAACAAAGTCTTACAATAATATTATGTTAGAATTTTGGGGGAATAAGAAATTTAACAACCTTCTTTGTCATGGAAGGCGAGGAGTGATCCTAGTTAAAGGAGATAACAAAAACCAATGAAAAGGCACAGTATGTTTGCTTCACCAGGTTCTCGAACAAAGAACTTAGGCTACAGAATTTCTTACTGTAATTCCACCAAAAAGTGGCCTAAATTTTAAAAGTAAATTTAGTGGGATTTTTTAAATACAATTTTTAAAGAAATTTATTTAAAAACTAAGAAAATACACAAGATAATCAAATTACTATACGAAGCTGGTAGCTTTAATCCATTATTGATGCATTTTAAAATTAAGCATACCGTCTTGCTAACGGAAGATACAGCTGAGCTTTAGTACGTCGACGGAAAGGCTTCATCAAGATTACAAATTTAATTGCACATTAAACAATGCAGAGCCAACTAAACAGAAAACCGTTTATGTATTCACTTTGAAAACTATAATGCAACTATGAGGCTTTATACAGGATGGACCAAGAGATCCATCTGATCCAGAATGAAAGAGCGTAGTAGAATCATAAAAGAGGAAAGACCTACTGCGGTTAATGGGGAGGTCTTATCCAAACTAGCCATCCCTATGTGAAATGATTCAAAATGCATAGCCAGATAAACCACCCACAAAGAAGCAGCTGCCAAGGAAACTATGGAAATCTTTACGAGATTGGGAAGTAGTAAAGAAACCGTGTCGAACGAGCAGTGTGGTGTGTGTTTAGAAAAGTATTGTAAGTCATTTCATTACTGTGCACTGACACTCGATGCCACATGAGGCTAACTGATAGTGATGGCACCTACTTTAAATCAAAGATTTTTTTTATTGGAGGTTTAACGACCATCGTGAGCAACTCAGTGGGCTATAAGCAGTCACCCGTCCCTTAATTTAGGGCTACATAATCCAGGGAAGGGAGAGAGCCAGCGTCGTAAGACAAACATAGCATCCGTGCCTCACCGGGATTCAAATCCGGACCGAATGATCAGAAGCCATCGTTTAGACCATGCGCCAGCGGGGTGGCTTAAATCAAAGAAACTTTTCAAAGACAATATAATAAATATGTAAACGGTTTTCTGTTTAGTTAGTTCTGCACAGTTAAATATGTAGCTAAGATTTTATCCATCATAAGCATTCGGTCGACGTGCGAAATACCAATAAACGGATTGAAAAGTAAGCATTTGGTCGACGTCTTACACCAATAAACGGATTGAAACTACCAGTTTCGTATAGATATTTACCTTAATTTGTAATTAAAGGGTTGTTTTTAACATGAGTTTACGTTTTGACTTCTTGGGAAAACTATTCATTCGTACGAAAACAATTTAAGGTACCTGGTTCAGTGAAATTTAACATCAAAGGTGAATTCTATGTCGCGAGACTGTGTTAATGATATAAATTTGAAGAAAAGACGTTGAATTACGTCCTACTCAAATGAGAAGGAACTTTCTTTTTTTATTTTATGTATTCTTTCTCATCGTTAGACGTGTGGGAACCGAGTTTCTTAATAAGTTTTCCCAATCTGCTCGGCCTTAATTTAACTGTCCAAGTTATGCATAGAGAAGTATTTCATCCAATTTGCATGCAAAAATCAGAGAAGCATATGTTTTAAGACGATGAATTTTTAAAGAGGCAATTATCAGATTGCGCTTGATAAGATCTTAAGTAAAAATTCGGATATTTGTTTCGTTTTTATTAAAAATATTACGCAGATTTAGTTGATTTCGCCATGCGAAGATAAAGGATGGGTAAATGGCCAAAATATTCGCAACTGCTTCTGTTTTGGAAAAAGAAAAATTCCGAAAATTGAACACCTGCGTGTTCTACTTGGCTTTGGATATCTAGTGAGCCGATCCTGATGCTTTGCTTTAGTTGGTACAACATTTTTGGGAGATCGTCTTTGCACTGGATTTTCGGTGCACCGACACTATGTGTGCACCGACACTATGTGTGCACCATGTGAGGCAAAAGAATTAAGTTTTAGCGTCACGGCTATTTATACTTTCTTTCTTTCTTTTATTGTTCGTTTTTCTTGCAAAATTAGCACTTTGAACCGGGTACTAATGATTCAGAGAACATACGGAGGCTTATAAAAAATGCAATATTTAGGATTCAATCTGAAATGGTATTATCAATAACAGTCCGTCTTTGTAACACTAAGTTCTCCCGAGAGCAAGGGTATGACGATGCCAGTTTTTATGGGACAGACCTGGCTCTGAGTAACACCTGATACAAAAGTTTCGTATTTGCTTTTCAAGTCTGGACCTCTTTCTTCCCCACAGGTGGACTTTGACATGTTGCCTCTCTTAAACTTTGATGTTCACAGGGTCTGTAAAATTAAAAAAAAAAAGATTGCACCAAGATAAAAATGATAATAATAATATAAAAACGCACGAACGTTTCTAAGTACACACTTTCATACATTTGTGAAAATATGTTTTATTATTTTTGAACTACCTCAATAACTCTTGGGCTTTTTTCCTGTTTTTCTTTTTTATTATTTTCTTTAGACCCATTAACTGTCTGTTTAGCTCGTTTATTCAAAAGATAGTCTCAGTCAATTTTATGTGCTCTTCAGAAAAACGGTCTTAAGGAATTCAATTACGTATTGTAGTGAATCAATTAGGGTTGTAGACATACCAATGGGTCCTAAATACAAGGCCGCCGTGGTGGCGTAGGCTTCTGATCATCCGTCTGAGATGAGTCTGGGTTCGAACCCCAGTGAAACATGGATGTCGTTTTTTGTCTTACGGCACTGGCTCCCTCCCTTCCCTGGAACCGATGACCCAAAATTAGGAGCGGGCGACTGCTTATAGCCCATCGAATTGCTCACGGGGGTCGTTAAATCTCAAAACAAACTAACATAGAAGACAAAGAAGGAAACAAAACAGCAAATTTATATACAGGGTGTACACAAATTAGTTGGGCAATTTCGTAAGTGAATAATGTGCGAAATATTAATTGTAAGTTACCGGTTCAAATGCAGATGAGTCTTAGTGTATCCTAAGTTTGCGGATAGATGGCGCTAGGTGTGTCATGTCCACGTCTCAGTGAGCTGTAGGTCGCGGTTGTTCATCATTCGTTCTGTGTTCGCGTAACGATGGAGACGTATACCGGCGGAGAAAAAGCGAAATGCTGTCTGTGGTTCCATGAAACGCATTCCGCTGTGCAAGTGCAACGAAATTTCCGTCGAGAATACCACAAAAGTGCGCCGAAAAGAGTCACCATTGTAGCATGATACAATCGATTTACCGAAACGGGATGTGTGGCACATAGGCTTAGTGGCCAAGGCAAACCTAAAACGCGCGAACAGACGGTGGATGCAGTGAGAGAATCATTTGTAAGAAGTCCGGGAAAATCTATAGCAAGCGCTAGTTTACAACTGGGGATTCCTAAAACAACAGTGCATAAAATCCTGCGAAAACGGCTAATTTTCAGACCTTACAAATTGCAAATTGTTCAAACTCTGAAGCCCTTGGACCTGACGAATAGAGCAAAATTTTGCACCGATATGTTAGAGCGCATGGAAAGGGAAGACGATTTCCTGTCGCAATTAGTTTTCAGTGACGAGGCAACGTTCCATTTGAGTGGAAAAGTGAATAGACATAATATCAGGGATATGGGGATCCGAAAATCCTAATGCCACCTTTGGGCATGAAAGGGATAGTCACAAGGTAAACGTGTTTTGTGCCGTAAGTTGTTCTAATGTTTTTGGCCCATTCTTCTTTGCTGAAAAAACTGTTACTGGAATCGTATACCTGGACATGCTTCAGATTTACCTGATGCGATCCTGAAAGAAACAATGCCTGAAGGTTTCATTATTCAACAAGATGGCGCACCGTGTCACTTCCACAGAGCGGTGACTTCTTATCTCAGTGCTGAAGTACCAGTTTGGATTGGTCGCGGAGGTGTTATTCCATGACCAGCACGATCACCAGATCTTTCAACCCCAGATTTCAGTGTATGAGGTTTTGCTAAAGACCAGGTTTACCGTCCGCCGCTTCCGAAATGCATTCCTGAATTGAAATCACGAATCAGTACTGCACTTGGTTTGATCGACGTGAACATGCTCACTAACATATGGCAAGAACTGATGTACCGATGGGACATTTGCAGAGTAACGAAGGGCAGCCACATCGAACATTTGTGAAAAAGGCAAATTTGGTGTGTTTCACTATCTTATAATCTTGTTCACTCTCATGTGTGCCTATATAACTACGCATAATAAACCATTCTTTTTGCTCAGCTAATTTGTGAACACCCTGTATAGTAGGTACACAAGACCTAAGGTATCCTGCAATAATTTGGCATAACATCTGAACGTATGCGGTATTTAAGTGTACGAGGGGTAAGTTCCATGTAGCGGCGACTATCGGAAATAGAAAGCAGGAGAGAACACGGCTGCAAAGTGACATCATACGTTTTGTCATCTGCTGGTGGAAGGAGTGTGGCACAATTGTGTTGCGTAGTTTATTCGTTAACGGTCGTTTGTTATGGCACAGCAGCTGGAGTGTTACTCAAAATTGGAAGTTCGCGGAAGAATGCGTTTTTTATAGGGAAAACGCTTGAATCCAACTGAAATCCATCGTGAAGTGTTCTCAGCTATGGAGAAGAGGCAATTGGAAAATGGTGTAAGCTGTTCGAAGAAGGACGTACGGATCTGACAGATGAACCGGGCAGAGACAGACCTTCGACGACCGTCGATCATATTTCGCGCATCGAGGGGTTGATTAGAGATAACCGTTGCATTAAAATTCATGAAATTGTAGAAGATTTGGGCGTGTCATATGGCAGCGGTCACCTGCATTTCAGAAAAGTGTGCTCGAGATGGGTTCTACGATCTGCACGAAAATCAGCAATTTGCGTCCAGTCCTGCATTCCTGCGTCGTTATGCTGAAGAAGTCACATATTCTCTGTAGCGCATCGTCACCGGCAATGAGACGTGGGTGCATCACTTCGCACCGAAAAGCAAATCGGCATTCATGGCGCGGAAACACCCCAACTCACCAACTGAAAAAAATTTAGTCTGCCGGAAAAGTGATGCCAACAGCCTTTTCTTGACTGCAAGGGGGCCGGTGAACACAGAGTTTATGGCAAAAGGGAGCACGATAAATTCTGCAATGTACTGCGAGACATCGATGAAGTTAAGGAAAGCAATTAAGGATCGAAGACAAGGAAAATTGCCAAAAAGAATCATTTTGTTCCATGACAACGCAACACCACACAAAGTTGCCGCCACGCAGGAGCTTCTTCGCAATTTCAAGTAGGAAGTATGGCTCCATCTCCCATACAGTCCTGATGTGGCTCCCTGCAATTACAAGCTGTTTCCCAAAATGATAAAGGAACTTGGGGGAAAGCATTTTGAAAATGACGATGAAGTCAAGGAACCTGAGAAAAAATGTCTCCGTGAACTTGGAGCGAACGTTTACTTTCTCGGTATTGAAGAACTGGTTTCTCGTTCCGACAGGTGTTTACTAAAACTTGTAGAAAATTAAAGGAAAGGTATATGTTTCAGAAATTATACTTTTTTGGTTTCTCATTGTTTAACAAAAGTTACGCGAAACTTTTATCTCGATATGCCTACGCAAGACAACTATCATTTTAGTACTTTGTGTTTTGTACCTTAAGAAATTTCAGACAGTGCTATCAACCGTATTTCAATTCCTGATGAGCAAGTATGTTTCCTGATTTTAAATGAGAAGAACCATTTGGCAAGAATTAGGTATTGTCCTTCATTTACATTTTCTCTTTTAGTTTGGGGGTTCACCGACCACCGTAAGCAACTTAATGCTCAACTGGCAGTCACCGTCCCAGATTCGGGGTCACTGGCTCCAGGAAAGGGAGAGGGCCAGTGCCGTAAAACAAACGCACCGTTCATGCCTCGCACGGGATTTTATCCCAGTCAGTCTCGGAGGAATTATCAGGGCCCAACGCAGCGTACCACTCATACATCAGAACGGATATTCTTTACTCGTGTATCATCTTCGTTTGTAGTCGCTTTTCGAAGTTATGTAGTCGTTTTTTACGTAGTGATCTTTTCATTCCGACTTTTATGAACTATTTGAGAATTGCAATACCTGATTATTTTTTCCTGCTTTAAGAAAGGAAAAACAGAAATGCAAACGAGGAGAAAACTCGAAAACCCAAGTCCCACATAGCGCAAGGGTTCGAATCAAAACTCTCGGGACAAAATGTTAGCCTGGCACTGTAACAAAAAAAAAAAAAAAAAAAAAAAAGAAGTTTGATTTGATATACCAAAAAAAAAAAAAAAAAAAAAAAAAAAAGGAAGGGAGGGAGGGGACGAAACATTACTGCCTCAACGTTTTTGAAAACGTCATCGAAAAAATTCCAACGAATCTTTCACACATTTTTAAAGTCTGAAATATTGAGTCGCGCTGATTTTATGGAACATTCCACAATACAGAATGAAAATTTTAGAAAAAGTGTTAAGGAAAGGTGCACTTGCTTGCACCTCACATCAGAGAAACTAACTTCTGAAAGACTATACAGTGAAATTCCTAAACATCGTGCAAATCGAGTGTTAACTTTTGCATGCTCTTTAGTGAAAGTAACCCATACTTCCAAAATTCTAAAATATTATGGTTTTTCGTCAAACGAACTGAACTTTTATGAAACGTTACGCGCAAATCTGAAAGCCGTGGCGCAGTGGTCTAAGGCGCTGGCCTCTGATCATTCGTCCGCAAGGGGTCCGGGTTCGAATCCCGGTGAGGCATGGATGTTGTGTTTGTCTTACGGCACTGGCTCTCTCCCTTCCCTGGAACCAGTGACCCTAAATTAGGGACGGGCGACTGCTTATAGCCCATTGAGTTGCTCACGGTGGTCGTTAAACCTCCAATTAAAAAAAAAAAAAAAAAAAAATCTGAAACGTCACAGAAATTCTGAAGACCGCTACGTGTGCGCCTTACTACAAATAATTTGATAATAACAAAATTCCGAAACATTTCACTGACCACAGAAATATTACGCAATTCGTAGAATGCATCTCAAGCTGGTATGTTACTCCGAAACGTATTACATAAAGGGATATGGGTTTTTTCCATGTTCCACAGAACTTGAAAAAAATCGGTGTTTGAACCAATTCAGAAAATCAAAAAAAAAAAAAAAAAAAAAAAGGAAAGAAAGAAACATTACACACAGAACTCAGGAGACGATATGTGTTATGTAAATTTCAGAAGCAAGTTCAACAAAAGCTCTTTCTAAAAGTTTTCAGTTTTCTTTTTAAGGAAGAAGGAATGATTTTTGTGATGATTTTTATTTTGTGGCTAATTTTGTGAACGCCGGCGCTTTGATTTATTCTGTGGAATTGGTGAATTCAGAACTCTTTAGAAATTGGATTTTAATGTCAAAACAAAAAAATAAAACTGAATCCAAGAAGGAAAAATAAAACAAGACCAAACTATAACTTCCACAAAGAGTGTTAATAACTTCATATTTTACAGCTATTCTGATGCATAACGAAGCGCGATGGGTTTTTCTTCATTGCCTGTCAGATATTGATCAGAGTTTTCATTAAACGACACTCTGCGGCCTAGTTAGTGTTAATTTTTCGGGGGTAAAGAATGCGTTTTTGGAGTTTCATCAGATTAAAAACAAAACTGCTTTAGCCATATAGTGAAACCCAAGATTTTGTCACTTTTTACAGAGAGCCAATGTTAAATTTCAGTGCAGTATTTTTTCCATGATGGGGGCGAAACTTTACTGATTCCGGAACGCTCGTTTTTTTTGTGCATCAGGAACGCTCGTTTTTTCTCTTCTTTTCCTCTTTTTTTTTCTTTTTTCTTTTCTTTTTTTTTTTTTTTTTTTTGAGAGGGAGAGTGGTGTTTATGACCACTGTGAGCAACTTAATTAGTTGTAAGCAGCCGCTCGTACTACTTTAGTGCCACTAGTTCCAGGGAGGTGAGAGCCAGTGCCATAAGAAAAATACAACAGTCGTGCCTAACCGGGATTTAAACCCGGACTCGTCTCGGACGAATGTAGTTTCTCTTCCGAACGGGACAATTCATTTTCCTTTGACACTGTATAAATCACAGTTTCGTTCAACCTTGAGTTATCGTTCCGGCATTTCTGGCAATGAACTCATATGAACCCTGAAATTGCTTGGTACTGTGACGAAAATAGTACTGATTAACAACCTGGTATTTTCTGACTATTTTCAGTCAAATTCCCACAAGCAGGCAGTATTAACACATTGTACGTTTTCCAGGCACTGTGAGCTCTCGTGATTTATCTACCACTGTCGCCCTTCTATACTCCAAGTCAACCGATACTTTTGTTGAAAGTATTGTGAGAGGTAGTGAAGCCGGCTCGCACAAAGTCTGTTGTGGAATGAAGAACGCTGCGTCACACTCCACTACTTCTGTGTCCTTGCTGTTAAACTTTACTACCACACGTCCCTCCCTCCCTCCCCAATTACGGCTTTATTACCGTAGTTTTCGCCGTATAATCCACGGATTATCCGCTAAAAGAATATTATAAATTTAGGCTTTGAAGATACATAATTTACAGCTAAAAAAAGTTTTGCGGCACTTTGATTAAAAACAAGTAGCGTCGTAATTGTCAGGAAAGGTCGTATATTTGGAAAATTACCAGAAATAGGATAATAACAGAATAACATAACGCAGTATGAAGATAGAGGTCCGCAAACAGTTCGAAAGAGTTTTTTTTCAATTGTTTATTTAAGAGTATTTTGACGAAAAGTACGACAGAACGACGGGGGTGTTATTTGTTTTTCACGGACGATCATGTGCTGTGGAGCGTGTCACACACATAAGTGGGTGCCGCAGGTTTAACTACGGAACCTAACCACGGAACTATCAGGTCTAACTAAGATAATGCTGAAAAAAAACTCGTGGTTTTCGCTTTTATTTACTTGAAAGTAACACAAAAGCATTTAAAAACGAAAGTTATTCTTTAATAGTAAGATCAGTTTTTCCAATTTTTTTGGACAGCTGGGTCATCTCGTGAATTGCGACTTTTCTGTAGGAAGTAGCGTTTCGGGTTCAACATAGCAGGTGCGAATTATTCGGCGATTTTTTTCTTCTAAAATTCACGGTCTGCGGGTTCTGAACCGACACGGAATAATTCGTGGCCGCTCATGATGAAGGGAAAAAATCCTGAGTTCCACGGTCTGCTGATTATATGAAGAGAAACATGGTACCTAACCAAAACACACTGTGTCGTCTTTTCTTTTCTTTTCTCCTTCTCTATCCCTTTTACGGCTACTTAAGTACACCTTGTAGCATTTACTCGACTACAAATTTATTGTCTCCGGGTTGCCAATATTGGGAGAAGTCTGTTCCTTCCAGCCCCAAGTTACGTAGATTTTCTAGCTGGACAGTCTGCGGTTGAAATGTAAGGAACTGAGGAACTTCTCGCCTCAAATATATATATATTTTTTATTTATATTTATTATTTATGTAACGCCATATTTATTACGATTTATTTATTTATTTATATAACGCTCTGCCATTTTAAAATTTTTATCTTCAACAGCAATTTTTCCCGATAAACTGCCGTTCAAAGTGCTAGGGGCTACTTTTCGTAGCGGAGGTTGCTGCTCCGTACCCTCCACAATAGTACACTTATAACGTAATGTCTTTTCGTACTGATTCTTTGTCTCTCTTCTTACGTTATTTTAAAAACATAACCATACGATGAAATAGTTCCTAAATTAAACCTTAACGGCCAGACGAAACATTTAAAACAGAAGTCACTCTTACGGAAATTGGCTTTATTCCAGATGTTTTCACCAATACATCATAGCACTTCACATTTTACATAACAAATCAGTATCAACCACATTCAACGCTCCACACTCCACACGAGCAACTGTTGTCTCGTAGTTTATATCTGTGGTTCTTATCTCATAACAGGCATACGTCACGTTCATTCAGACCTAAAATCTGTTGCCAACAGCATTCGTTTGAGAGAGAAGATATCACGTTAAGTGTGAAGTATAACTGAGAACAAACTCAAGATTTACATAGGGAAAGAAACTAAAAAGGAAAGTTAATTTAGAATATACGTCACACACTCTTAAACTGATTTGTAGTACAGGTTTCTCCCGCTGTCCGAAAGTACACCGTTCCTATGAAACCTTTCGTAAGCCGAAATGGCGTAAAGCGAAGAAGTAACTACCATTAATTTATATGGGAAAACTGTTTGAGTGTTCCCAGAAAATAACTTACCAAATCATATCAAATAGCACATAAAACCTAATATATAGTAAAAGCAGGAATGATATGATAAACGCGCATCTTATCCATTACTGATTGTAGACTAAAAGAGACAACTTTGCTACTAGTAGAACCAGTATATATAGTAACTTCGGCAGCTTTCAAGATTCTTTCTCTCTGCGTACAAATAGTAAGAATGGTGGACAAGGAAAGTTCAACGCACGCACAATGTCTTTATTTCGTTCACCACGATCGAACTGATAAATTACCTCTGTTTCAGCTAAGCGTAACAATGTTACGAACTCTCTTAAGCGTTTCTGATAACTTAGGACACATCTTACTAAAGGATGCTTAAAATAAATCGAGATAAAGGACAGGTACTCAGAGACATAGTTAACACAAAAAGCTATGGCGGCTTGATGCTGAGTTTAATTCCAGAGGAAAGAACTTGACAGCGCCGCACCCGCTGCTCGGGGTGCGTGCTACCTCTATAACGGCTCGCTACAAAACAAACGCCGAACGCTCTTTTCGCTTATCGCCCTTTTTCGTAAAAGCGGAAATCCTCTTCGGATTTCTTTCGGTTAGCGAAAATAGGCACTAATAATGTAGATCTTTCGTAATAGTGAAATGGCATAAAGCGAACTTTCGAAAAGCAGGCTGTATAGTAATTTTCGTCGCAGCACACGAAGCTCTGTCACTCAACGTGCATTTTTGCTGCTGGGAGAATGCCATACTCATCGCCCTATCCATTCCTGCTGCTTCCGAACTACGAAATTCCTTTGTCATAAACTTTCCCGTGAAAAATTAAATCAAGAACTGATAAACTATTACTGAACAGTTTCATAATTTTAAATGTAAAGCGAAATTTTTTTATGGTGCTATATATTTTCAGAACTATTCATTCCATGATTAGTTCTGATAAGTTCCCCATAAACAAAACAAAAAAAGTAGCGAAAATAATGTGGAATTGTCAAGCACAGCAAATTTCTCTTTTGGCTGTTTTTTTTTTTTTTTTTTATCAGAAAGTAAAAGTTCAGTTTCGAAAATCATTATGCTTTTGACTACAATATATAAACGTATTTGTTTTGATTTGTAATGATCATAAGCATCTTAATACTGATTTCTGTATAGATTAAATGACTTTTGTTGGTCCCTCCGGGTAAAAGATACACACAGACAGATTAATTGACAAAGGAAGTCTATAAATTTACTTGGGGATCCTGTCTGAAACTTTCACTCACGTAGTGAACGTGACAGCACTTATGTTCAGTGCTCTCACCTCATGAAAAGAAAGGCGATCTCTCTCTCTCTCTCTCTCTCTCTCACACACACACACCGTTATTCGAATATCTGATAACTAATCGTTAGCCGTTAAGTTTTCAAATGTAGGAGATGAATGCGCTTTCGTTCTCGAAATAACAATTAGAAAAAAATCGTTAATATACAACAAGGTAAAAATATACAGTGTATTCTTAAGCACGACAATGGAATAACTAATTAAAAAAAAAGCATGCTCTGATTCCACGAAATTTTTAATTCTCCTTCTGCATTTTTCACAATTCACAACTTAATTACCTTTCTCGAAATTAAAAATTATTATTAATTAAATCATAAGACCTCGGTTTTCAAAATTAAGAAAAATATCAGTAATAATGCTATTTGCTATATTTTTGCCGTTCTTGAATGTTTCAACACCATGTGTTGTGAATAATGCATTCATTAGTAATTTAACGTCTCGTGTAAACATTGACTAACTTTAGTTCATGAAATTTTATCTCATGTATTCAAATGCCATTCTGTATTATTCGCGTTGTTCTTCTCATAAGCCATTTAGACACGTTCGTGGGTAATGTTATTAATGACCGCAGAATCAGATGACACGTTAGCATTAAGAAAGTCAAGAGGTTTGTCTTTGTTCAGTTAGAGTTTTCCGGGTATGAAACGCGTGGTACGGAATGAGTAAGTCTCTTAATCCATTCATAGAATAGAAACTGAACTTTTCAATGAATTCCGCGATCACAATAAGCTTATAAGAACAAAATGCAATTTTAAGTTCATCCAAAATCCGAACTCAGCCAACTCAGAGAGTTAGGCGAATTCTAATTACATAAATTGTAAATGAAGTAATAGACATCAATTTCTTGTAATATGAACAAAAGGCTTCGTAATTTTTTGAGGTAATGAAACACAACGCTATTAAGTTTTATTAAGCTATTTGTAATAACGTTAAATTCCAAAACCCCTTTCATCGGAATAAATCGTAACTGTAAAACATTTTTGAATGAGACGAAATCAAAATTTAAACATTTTTCTGAAAACGAGATAAAATCATCTGCTATTTTATTTGATTCACACCTACTTACACAGCAAGTGCGATTAAAATTAACAATTTTATTTTAGCATTTATGTGTGGCAAGATTTTGAAGAATTATTTCAATTTGCAGGACCTGGATAAAGCTCCCAAATTAAACTTGAGGTATTCATTCGAACATATTATAGTGTTTACGTATATATGTATCTAAAGATTACAGCATCACCATCATGACCATTACTCTTCCCAAAAGAAAGACAAAAAGGGGGAAGGGGAGGGAGGGGGGCTCACCGAATCATGTGGTAATCTGCATGTATCGAAATCACGCGAGTGTGCGCTAACAAAAAAAAAAATAATAATAATCATCGAACAATTACGACACGTGAAAGTTTAAAACTAAAAGTTTATGAAACTTAAATATCGCCGCCAAGGTCGTCGGGTGGTCAGAGGCATATGTTATGGCTAGTTGTCCGATTTGTGCCCTGGTTCGAGAGCCGAATGAGGCATGGGTAGTGTGCTTTCCTTCCTTTTCCTGGAACCAGTGGCCTCAAATTAAAGATGGGCGGCTGCCCTTAGGGTTGCTCGTAGCGCTCGTTAAACTCCGAAAAGTAAAAAAACTACTAAAAAGCTATTCACCATAGTCGGACTTGCATAACTGGAAATGTAGTCGTAAGTAGAAATGGCCGCCCCGGTGGCGCAGTGGTCTAAGGCGTTGGCCTCTGATCATTCGTCCGTAAGGGGTCCGGGTTCGAATCCCGGTCAGGCATGGATGTTGTGTTTGTCTTACGGCACTGGCTCTCTCCCTTCCCTGGAACCAGTGACCCTAAATTAGGGACGGGCGACTGCTTATAACCCATTGAGTTGCTCACGGTGGTCGTTAAACCTCCAATCAAAAAAAAAAAAAAAAGTAGAAATGAACACTTGCACGCCTAGTGACGAAATTGTGCATCATTAGGAGAAGATAATGTGCGCAAATCTTTGTCATAGTAACTAGTATCCCTCGGAGATGAAATTCTTTCGAGCGATATGTTAGAAGCAAATCTATGACTTCAGGTGAAAACATGTTTTGCATATTAGCAGCAAAATTGTACTCCATGGAAAAATAAATAGTGTACACGAAACGTTTCCAGTAGCTTTCTTACACGCAAGGAATTTTTCAAAGCGGATTTATATCAGAGAGAAACGATGAACATTTATGTTTCCTTAGCTGAAAAACTGAGCTTAAAGAACAAAATGTGCAGGGTGTTTTCGATGGTGAACTGTATCCGGTACCGAAGGGTTTTTTTAGTAGAAGCGGAAATATCATTTTCCGCAATATCGAAGGAGGTTTTTTCAGTAGAAGCGGAAATATTTACAAAATATTTATTTCACTTACTCCCACTCAGCTGGAAAACTGCGCGTTATAAAAAATCAGAAAAATATAGGTAAAATATTCTTCACAGTTAAGATAACCAACTCAAAAAGAATTTTTCGATTCAAACTTTTAGAGACAGAGGCACCAAGAAAAATTCAATGTCACTTTAAGCCCTCTAGCAAGAAAACTGTGAGCCCTTTGAAAAGAAAATATGCTAAACATGCTTTTCACAGAGGAGGATATTCCTCAAAGAGAGGATTTTCCATCTGATTTTTAGAAGGGGAGATGCTGTCGCAAGCAGAAATGTACAATAACTCCCCTAACGGAAGGATTTTGCGTTAAAGTAGAAGTATACGCATAGTGTCGTTCATAGCGGAAACTATTCGACGTAAAAGCATTTTTTCAAACATGACCTTTAGAAGCAAAAATAGAAATTGAAGCGTGATACGTGCGCAGTCTTCAATAGAGTGAAGACTGCGTAAATATAGTTTTCAATGGGATTTTTTACTGTAGAAGTGGAGAGACACCCGCAAACACGTCGTTCCCACAGTCACTTACGTCCCACAGCGACAGAACTATGCATTACGGAAAACTGAAAAATATATGCAATGCATTCCTGATAGGTATCCGATATAAAATGAATGTTTCCAATTAGGCTTTTAAAAGTAGAGATTGCAAGGGCAACCAAATGTTTGTTAAACAACCCCTCGCGGGAAAATTGTGCATCATACTGAACAAAAACGTCCTCAATTTTTATTTTTTCGTAGTGAGTGTCATTTGACGAATAACAGATTTTTTTCCATCGGGTATCTAGCAGCGGAGATGCCGTTGCAAATAAAAATACGTAGTCAACGCCTCCTGGTGGTAAAACTGTTCATCATAAAAAATCAGAAAATGTATGAAGGTATTTCGCACAAAGGAAGCTATCTGACGCAAGCATAATTTTTTTTAACTGGGCTTTTATAAGCAAATTAATAAGAATTGAATATTTATTATGCCTCTTAGCGCTAAAACTGTATATTGTGCGAAGTACAAATCGTGCGCAAAATAGTCTTCGTAACAAAAGGTATACCACAGAAAAATAGATTTTTAGTCACATTTTCAGAAGAAACGATACAGAATAAAATTTATTATGTGATCAATAGCATTTGAATTTACGCATCCTAGCCGCAAGACTGTGTTTGAATACACGCTTATAAATACGAAATGGCATGGATTTTTGAATCACAGTTAGTTTTTAAGGCAAAAGACAAAAACAAAAAGTCAATTGAACCAATAGATACAATATGATCGGTCCGTCCACAGACGAATGGGCGGACCGATATATAATAGTAATACTACAGGCACGATCTTTTTATCCACAAGGCGAGCTCAGAATACTATGAAACCAACTTGATTTGACAGTATTAAATGAAAAAGTCAGGTGTCAAAATTATTACATGCGTTCCGAACCACAGACGTTTTTTTGCAGTTGTAGTTTTAAAATTGGATCAACAAGGTGATCGCTCTTCACAAAACATGGACAATACTTTGTCTCTCTCTATATGTACCTATTACACTGCTGGCCACCCAAAATGCAACACCAAGAAGGAAGCATCCGATTGGCCTGAAATTCGCAGCATGTGTCGCCCGCGAGAGGACATGCAAACGATTAGCATTGCAGGGCATATGCAAATCATATGCGCCCGGCACGCCACCGAGAAGCACTATAAGAAGGGTGCACAGGAGGTGGGGTGTAAGTAGTGGAAGTGTGTTGTGCTGCCGGACCTGTGCGTGGGAAGCTTCCTGATGCCTCGTCGCAGAATACGGCAGTCATTCCAGCACGTTTCGGAGTTCGACAGAGGACGAATAGTGTCTTATCGCGACAGCGGTTTATCGTAACGAGACATCGGTGCCTGTGCGGGACGACATCCAGCCACAGTGAAACGAGTATGGATTCGGTGGGTGCGGGAGGGACGGACGGACCGACGTGAGTGATTGCCGCAGCCGCGGCACACCACCGAATGGGAGGACCGGCATGTTGTGCGGAGGGCATTGACGGCTCGCACCGCCACAGCACGAACGTTAGCGCAGTAATTAGGGTGTGTTGCGCAACAACCTGTGTCAGTACGTACCGTTCGACGTCGTCTGCAGGAGCGGGGACTTGCCGCACGGCGCCCGTTGCTCCGATTACCATTGACGTTACACCACCGGCGAGTGCGGCGACAGTGGGCCGTTGAACGCCGCACCTGGACTACGGAATGGCACGACAGTGTTTTCTCCGACAAATCCCGCTTCTGCCTGCAACAGCACGATGGTCGGATCCGCGTGTGGCGGCACCGCGGCGAGAGACTGTATGACGCCTGCATTATGTATCGCCATACCGGTCCATCGCCTGGCGTTATGGTTTGGGGCGCAATTGGATATGACACCCGCACCCCTCTGGTAAGCATCGCCGGTACACTCAACAGCCACCGCTACATCTCCGATGTTTTGGAGCCTGTAGTCCTCCCTTACCTGCAGGACCTGCCAGCGTCCACGTTTCAACAGACAATGCGCCCCCGCACGTGGCACGCATCGTGCAACAATTCTTCACGGCCCACCAGGTGTCAATGCTGCCGTGGCCCGCTTGTTCTCCCGATATGTTGCCCATGGAATACGTCTGGTCGCTGATCGGCAACCGAGTGGCCCGGCAAGTACCACCCGCGGCTACGCCTGATGAACTGTGGCAACGTGTGGAAGCAGCCTGAACCGACATACCCCAAGCTCAAATCCAAAGCCTCTTTCGTTCGATGCCGCGGCCGTTATTGCCAGCCATGGGGGCCACACGAACTATTGATGTCTGCGTATTCCGCAAGTCGCACGGGCCTGTAAGCTGAATCGTTTCATCTTTGTATCTGTTGTTATGTGTCCAGTAAATCTGGCTTTGCTATCTCGTATCATTCTTGGTGTTGCATTTTGGGTGGCCAGCAGTGTATATACGTTATTTTTGAAAGTGGGACAATTTGGAGAAAGTTAGAAAATTCATTGATTTTCCGATCTCGTCCACTTTTGCGAAGGTGGTCTACTATTTCGCAGCAACACTTTCAGTGTATCGTAACCACACTTCCCGAAGTGTGTGTGAAAATTAAATATTTTGTATGCTTCCTTCGTTTTCTTCATAGAGCCTGTTATTTTTTAAAGCATGCTGTCACTTTTTGCTATAGAATGCGTGAAAATAATTGTGCTTAGACAAAATTTTCACTTGGCGATCGTTGTTTATGGACAAGCCCATTGAAGCCCTTGTTCATGAACTCCACTCAACCAAACAACCGATCTTCACTGGAGGAATGAGACCTGCTCAGACTGAACTTAATTATTTTCCATCACATCGTAGTCGAGTTTGATTCCATCATATCGTATAGAGTTCGGCCTGCTCTGACTGAACTTAATCATTTCTCATCATATCTTAGCAAAGTTTGATTACCCGAAGATGGCCGTTATATGACATTTATACATCAAAAACTCTTATTTGGCCTTATATTAAAGGATATCACCATAGTCTGTTGGGAAATGTGTTTTTACTTGGAATTTCCAGCTGATTTTGCTGCTTGATAACGACAAATATAGTATGAAATTAAATAATATTTTCTGACAAGCGTGACCCTCGTTTTACAATTACTATGCATGTACTTTCAATAGCTCTTTAATAATAGAGTGAAATAAAATATAACGTAATATAATAGAAAATAAAGACGCAAACCATCGACAACGAAATAGCGGGAATTTCGTTTATCATTTCGAAGATGTTCATGCCAATAAAATTATATTTGTCTCCGAAGGTATTTAGAATTTATCATTATGGGAGTGTATTTATAGTAAAGAAGCTGGCAGTAACTGTTGAGAGGCTATTTCATCAGCAAAGCAAAATTAAGACAAGTTTCAGGCCTCCCGGTGAGAGCCAAGCTTTTTCTCATCGCGTTGAGAATCGCTGACACGTGTTTTAAACATGCACGTGTTAAACATTTTATTTGTAGATATGTACTAAAATTTGAGAAACCTACTTAAAAATTAAAAATTTCACATGCATATTTGTGTATTGAAATTTAAAAGTCAGATAATATCCGAAAACTTGAAAATTTCGTCCTGTGTTAAAAATCCTTTGATGGTTATATTGAAATTAATCGGAAACTTGAGACTTGGTCGTTCTGGGTGGTGTAATGGTTAGCATACCCGAGCGCTATCCGGGAGACGCGGGTTCGATTCCCGCTTCAGGACGACGAAATTTTCAAGAGTTCGGATATTATCTGACGTACCGTCCTTGTCATATTTACACACACAAAAAAATTGTATTGTCATCTTCAAAATTTGTATTATATCGTGTAATCCCGTATTTCATTCATGATTCAAAATGCCAATGTTAAAGTTGCTTGCAATAGGCTACATATATATTCACACATTCGTAGAAAAGGATTTCAGACAACATCAGGTAATACATTGTTCCTGAGAAAACTTCGTGTTTTCTTGTGCATATAATTGCGTAAGTGAGTAATATTCCTTAGTATGTCTACCCTGTGTTTTGTAATAAAATCAAGCACGGACTATACTCATAAAAATAATAAAAAACGTATCCTCGTGGTTTTGTTTTCAGAGAAGCGCACATGATGTAAAATATACTTCGCGATTTTTTACTGGAAATTTAAGAACATGTGAAGAACCACACCAAGCATGTTAAATACCCAAGTTTCACCTTCTTAAGTAGCAAATAATTCGAGTGCCATTGCTGGCATTTCGCATTGAACATTTTCTAATATATTTTGCTCTCCAAAAAGTAAATTAGAATAACACAAAACTGAAGTACATTGGAGTTTGTAAAAAGAGTGAGTAAATAGCAAACAACGAGTTTTGCTTATTGTCAGCGCTATGTATGCCACACTAACTTCCTGTCCGAAGGTTATTTAAAATGCGTGCGTACAAAAATCAATTCGTGCGTAACGGCTATCGTTTGCTTTTCTTCTGCGTGGATGACTATGGTTCTACGTTCACACCACATTCATTGACTACATATGCCCGGATTTCTTGTTTCACGAAACATTGTAATGAAATGAAATTATATCTAGTTGCTTTATGTATTTTACGGGACTTTACAGTTTCGCGTCAGCTTTCTCTTTTGGCGAAATTCTCACTTAAAAAATCGCACGTCTAACGAACAACTACATGCCGATCATAGGTAAATCAAAATATTTCACTTCCAAGCAGTTTATTTTTGCACGACAAAGCGCTAAAACCGGTAGGAAATTTATTTTTACTCAGAGCATTTCACGGAATTTATGATTTTTCCTAAAACATTCTTTTTCTTCTGTAAACATCGCTTTTGTAACGGTAAGATACCTTAACAAATTTACATTTTATAAAATTTCATATTTCTGATTTATGTTTTACGAATGACTTTGATTGGAAAGCAAACGTGCGTTGAATATATCACTCTGTACTTCAAATTAATTTAGTGAATGAAAAGTAAAAATCCTCATTTCTTAATTTGTCAGTTCTATTTGAATTTTATGGTCGATAATGTTATTGGTTTCGTTTTTTAAGAATTCATATTCTCATGAGAACATGACTCCAGGTTTAGCAAATTATTCAATAATTTCTTTCGCCCTCAGTATTTTTTGAATTGAAATATTTCATGCAAGTATACAAATAAAAAAAACAACAACAGAAATTTGTCAAACGTAAAATCGATATGGCACTCAGTCTCAGGAGAAATGAACCCTTGACACAAGGAACTTAATGATAGGGTTGGATATTTTCTTTACGCTTTAACAGTGTTCTGTAAAATAAATTTATTTTTTCGTTCTCATCAGGAGCGATTGCATGTGTTTGTGTGAGTAAACGAGCAGAGAGAAATTGCTGACATTATATAAAAATGCATGCACCGTGAACATGATAGCAGTTTAGATGTTTCCACACGGCGTTTGCTTTCATAGCTGTCTGCCTGCTTGTCGGAACGCATGTCTACCATCTGAGAGATTTTTAAAAATAATTTTTGATGTTCATTACATAAGGATTGTGAATTTCAAATTTGTCGGTGGCGACCCTCGACCCCACATTCCACTTCTCCGGAGCCGGATGCTTTCCCAATTTAGCTACACCGACAAGGGCTTTTCACTGCTACTTGCCGTTTTGACGTGCGCGTCACCTCTGTAATACGTCACATGTATATCACATGTATACCCCATCCCAGAGAAAGGTGGGGACACGAAATCGCAGGTTTCGGGTGCACCGCAAACCATGCTTGAAGTCAAGGTTAAGAGAGAGTAAGGTTTGCTCATCCGGCCTTCCTCGCAGATGAATAATCGTGACGTAACTGAGTGACATCACCGTCCTAACATGTGAATCGTAGATCCGAACTGTAGCTATTAAGGAAGATGGGTTGTCAACAATTTTTATAACTCAAACACAGTACAAAAGCTTATGCAAAAGCACATTGACATTAAATACAGAAGAAATTCACAGTCATGTGAATAATTTAGTAACGGAGATTTCAAAAATACCTCCCGCACATTTTTGTTGCGTAAAGGGCGGGAAAACGGTTTTACTTTTAAATGTTAATTTAGTTACAGTGCGAATTTTTGCTGTTTTTATATAAATTTAGAAGGGAAAACGCACAGCAGGGCGTATTATTGTCATGTAATAAAGAACTTCTTTATGAGGAATAGGAAAAGCCTTTCGGTAACAATCCCCAATTTTTTTAAATTAAAAATTGAAAACATTATGCATTTAAAAATCTGGTAGAATTTATGATTATCCCAACTGGTTTATGAATAATAATTCCGATATGCTGCTATGGTGCAGGTAAAAAGAAACGTGGCGATTGTGTTATGATGGTGAATTGGGCAGTGACGTCACAAAGTAATCACAGGAAGTGCAAGATGAGCATAACCTTGTCATCTACTAACTTTGGTTTGAAGTAACACAAACATCGTCCGGAATTAGAAATTCTCACTAATTCCGGACGTCACAAATTTTTCGAAGAACCTAACTGCTAGGAGATCCATTTTTGCGATCGAGTGCCAATGCGAAACCAAAATCTGCCTACGGCGGCACTCGAACCTACATCCTTCTGCTCCGGAGCCAGATGCTTTCTCAGTTAAGTTACGCCAGAAACGGCTTATCACTGCTGATTTGCCGTCTTATCATGTGCGTCATCTCCTTACGAGTACGTCACATGATGTTTTAAGCTGACGAAAGGGCCTTTAAATTCCGAGCCAAAAGAACAAAACAGGAAGTAAATGTTAAAAAGAGAGCTAAGATTTTTTACGGAAAATTCCCTCAAAAAATTTTCCAAGTTTTTTAGTTTAGAGAAAATTACGTTCGTCATCAGTCGTATGGTCCAGAACACTAAGAAACTTCGGTTCTAACAAATTGGAAAGCATTCTAATCTTCTCCTCCCCACCCATTCAAACACATGTACGATATGGAGCTGAAACACACAAAATCCATATACGAAAAAATGCAAGAAAAATAAGTGAAAAAGTGACTGCTTGGCTCGGGTAAAACGTTTGTTAAGTACCAACATGTTAATCTATTTCAAGATAAGAATATCAAAACTTCAGGAGTTGCCCTGTTAAGTCGAAGCCGAAGGATAAATTTTGCTTCTGTGTCGCGAACTTCTAGCTTATCAGTGTTGTGATATTAAATCTAAATTGAAATATTTCGTTCGTTATTTTGCTTCTTTCTGAGGCAACTTAATATGCCTGAAATGGTTAAGATATAATTTAAATATTTTTCATATTTACTATACTTACAATATGAGATTTGTTTTACAAACTTTAGACTAAGAGACCGCTTTTTAAATGTCCCTTCTTCTGTCTTAAGACTGTGAAATATTTTAGATAATTAGAGCTTAAAAAATTTTCTTGATCATATTTCCTTTGAGGTAATATTCTGGTTTCCAAATTTTGCAGTACTGAGTTTAAGGTAACGCACCCTCAGTATCAGACGTTCCTGTAATGCACACACAGTATTTGAGGTTCCTGTACATACACAATATTTGAGGTTCCAGTACATATAAAGCATTTGAGGTTTTGACGCATATTCTAATTTAATTTTCATTTTTAGTTCCTTTTCCTATGTAAATTTGAGTTTGTTCTCTTTTGCACTTTCCAAACTTAACGTGATATCTTCTCTCTCACATGAATGAGATTGGCAACACTTTTGAGGTCAGAAAGAGTGACGTATAAATGTGATAAGAACGTTAGATAAAAAGACGGTATAGCAGTAGTGTGTGTGTCTGTGGAGATGCTCGATAGTTGTTAAGATAGATTATACGACAATAATTAAGGTATTATGTGTGAAGAGTAAAACTCTGAGTGCTATATTTTGGATTTCATCTACTGTGCTGGACCAATAAAAGGTTATCATAAGCTTGACTTCTGTATATGTTTCGTCTGGCCGTAAAAGCTTGATTTGAACTATCCCGTGCAACTAATGCACCGTATTATCATTCAGTTCAACATTTTCTTACTCGTGGTTTTAGACATAGCGTAACACCAATCTCGCCCACGAAAAACAGTTACGTTATAAGGTTCCTGTGCATACCCAGACTGATTCAAAATGATCTTTTTTATAAGTAGAACAGAATTTCTCAAGAAAGGGCAAACATAGAAAAAAGAAGGCAATATTTGTCAGAAAAGAACTGAAAAAAAATTTTTCAACTTAATGAAAGTTTTTTTTCTAATCTGTGACTGTAACTCTACGAATTACACAGCGTATCTGGGTTGATATTCCTTACGGCTTTGCATTTGTTTTTCTTCCGATTGGCATTAGGAATTGTGTAGTCTGAGGCGCTGGCTTCTGATCATTTGCCCGAGATGGACCCGAGCCTCGGATGAGGCATAGGTGGCGCGTCTATCTGCGCTACCACTGTCACCTCCCTGGAACGAGTGGTTCTAAATTGAGGAAGTGCCTATAGTCCGTAAGTTACTGGTGGTGGTGGTTGAAACCAGAAAAAAAAGAGCATCAATAAAGGATAGTCTGGTGGAACAAAGTCCAACTTTTGGTTTCCGATGAAACCCAAAAGAAATAAAATTAAGGATCCCTCTTAATTAAAGTGAACGAAAAGGTAGCAGAACGGACACTGCCCCGGTGGTGCACTGGTCTAAGCGCTGGCTTCTAATCATTCATCCGAGATGGATCCGCTTTCGAATAACGGCGAGGGAATCAAAAAATGGATCCATCTCGGATGAATGAAGCTTAACTGCAGAATTATAAACCAAGAATTAACTGCAGAATTATAAACCGAGAATTAACTGCAGAATTTATAAACTAAGCCATTCGCTCCCAGACGACCTTTTTTATTGTTTTGGTCTGCAGCACTTTGTTCTCTAGATGTGTGAAAAGCTTTTAAGTTGTCTCAAATGGCACGGGAGAAATGGCCTGGGAGTAACTTACTTTTGTGTATAAATCTGTGCCGTATTTTCCCTATTTGTACTCTCAGGGAGTCAGCAGATGGCACATGAACCCTTAGGTATCCCAGTCCAGCCGTTTTCAAAACTTTTCTGACACTGGTTAGCTGGGCAGTCTGTCGTTGTTTTCCCTAGCATATGCTCAGTTCAGTGTTGCTGATTAATACTCTTACATACTTATTATGGAGTTTAAGAAAGCGAAATATTTTCGCGAAAAAATTGCTTCCGGAGAATATGTGCTTGTAGACAATGTAAAGTAGAACGATCGGACTCAATTCTGGATATTTCGTACTTTTCGAATTCATCCCCCCCCCCCCGGATATTCCGGGTCCGGCGGTAAGCAATGATAATTTGAAAACCCAGAAAATTTGAAAGGTACGGAAATTGTCGTTTGTTTGCATGCAATATTTTGTTAATATATGTACAAGCCCCCCTCCTCAGACGTCACGTGACTTATACAGTCACAGAGATATTCCGAATTAACGTTTTTCAGGAGTCAAATGACCGAGTGCACCAGGTGTCAAATTCGTGTTTTAGTAATTGTTGAAATTTTGCGGGCCGGTCCGGGCCTTGGAAACAGGAGAAATATACGGGCCAGGCCGGGCCGGGCTTTAATTAAAAAACTTAGAGTGGGCCGGGCTTTCCAAATTAAGGCCCGTGCCGACATCTGGCTTATAGCTCATGGAGTAGCCCAAAGTGGCTGTTAACCCCCCCCCCCCCACACACACAAAAGTGGACGCTCTGTATCCCATCCATTTAACCTTTTCAAATGCTTTTCAATTTTCCTTCTCGAATATAGTGGTACCTTCCACCCTCTCCTCCCGGCAGCCAAGTGGTTCAAAACACTGGCCTCTAATCATTCGACCGAGATGGTCCGGATCCGAGACCCTGGTGATGCATGAGTGGTGTGCTTGGATAACGGCACTGGTTCTCTGCTCTCCCCAGAACCAGTATCCCCTAATTACGGACGACGACTGCTTATATCCCATTGAGTTGATCATGATGGTGGTCTTTCAACCCCTTCCCCAAATGTAGTGGGATTTGGTGGATCTTTCCTTTACTTTCGTTTTAACTCTCGTTGTTGGTGATAAGCCGCGAAACAAAAAGTTTTCTCAGTTTTTGATACATTTTGAACTGTCGCTCGGAAATTGTATACTCGAAAGCTAATGCCATCTGTGGAATAGATTGTGACTGCGAGTAGCTTAAGAAACGTTTTCAGTTGTTGTTGTTGTTTTTTCATATTTAGCTGGATTTTTCTTAATCAGATTTTTCATATTTTTTAAATCGGAAAGTACATTTTGAATCAGCCTGTGCGCAAGTACTTACGCACATATAAGTTACCACTGACTCGCAAGCATTTTTTGGATGAATTTACTTCTTTCGTCTCACATTAGCGTACGTTTTTTTAGAAATTTGGAACTACTGAAGAATTTGAATTTGCTAAAAATTATGTCTGATAACTAGTGAACCAGAAAATCATACCATTTCATAATTTTGTTTTACAAAATTTTCACGCACAAGAAATGTTTATATGTGCGACCAAAGAAAGGAATACATAGTAAGTACTATCGAAATTTTCATTTTAGTGTAAACTAACTGAATGAGGCCATTAAGACGCTTTATGATTTTTGAGCGTCATTCAACTTTCAGAAAATGTTTGAGAAATTACGTTTCTTCATTTGTTTTTCGAAAATTTCAACAAAAATCTCTGCGAAATCACTCTTTTACAAAGCATACTGTATTTCTTTGAGCATCTTACTATAATCTATTTTCCGTTTCTTCCTTACTGTCGGGAGCTCGATAATTTTATCGTCGGTCTCTATTTAATCATTTTCACATCCGATGAACTATTTTTTCCTCAAAGTAATATTTTTTTCGTTGCTTCAAAATGAACAATAGTTTTCTTCAAAATGAATTATAACCAATACACCTTTTAGAAAAACAAAAACTGAATAATGGTTAAAGAACCGCATGAATCTTTATCTCGAAAAAATTTCAGCGCTGTTCTTAGGTAGTTGTGCGGAGTGAAAACTCCTGGGTATTCTATGCAGAGTAGCATATATTGACATACCCTTGTAACTGCAACATTACGATATCAGCATTCTCCAAAAATTTTCAGCTGTACAAACGATTGTTCTGAAACCGGTCTTTTAATGTTAGTGGACCTATAAACTATATGCATGTTTTCGGAAGCATTAATAAAAGTTTGTGTGGGAGACCTGTGGTGTACGGGATAAAAAAAAGTGAAATTCAGCGCGCTACCAAGTTACAAAAGGAATGGTCTGAAAACATTTTAGTGATTTATTTAACATTTGCCTTTTTATCCTGCAAAAATGCCACAGAGTGTTGCATGAACGTTCCGAAGCCGTGGAATATTTGCATTATGTTTTAACAAAGAAACATTTGCCCTCACAGGATTGGAAGGATTGCCGGAATCTATCAAAAGAGGGAAAAGCTAACACCTGTACTTATTTCTTAAATGCAAAGAATAATGAAGCTTAAACTCTCATTACATTCTTTAAAGGAAAAATTTGTTTCCAAACAACTAATTATGTGCAGTATTTGGCGATGAAAAAAAAATCAATCATACATAAACACTATGCCCCTTATTTTTTCATTTATAAAAGTTCAGATAATAATGTATAGAAGATAGCAAATACCTTGTCCTCTAAAGAATAAACAATGCATGCACATTCTTTTAAGTTAACGCGTATTTATTACTCGTTAACTTAAAAGAATTTGCTTTCTTCGTTAGGCTACCATTATTATTTAGTTTGAAAAATAACTGATGTTGAGTCTGAGTGTCTTAACAGATAATGTTGATTTCTGTGTCCTTTTTGTTTCGTGAAGTTTTACCGTTAAAATATATTTTAAAGCTTCTCCTTAAGTAGCACATGAAAGCTTCTTGAGTTCTAAGTTATACTAGATCACAAAAGAAGACAATTTAAGGAAAAATAAATTTTTGAATGACAATATTTAAATATCATTTGCTTAAATACTCAAGCAGTTATTTCTTGTAAAAATTTCCTCAGCTGGAGTTTAATAATTTTCCATAAATAGTTTTTTCAAAAATCAATTAAAGTCTTATAGTAATGCAAAGTGTAGTACAGCGTGCCGGAAAATCATCTTTTGCATTATTTGTTGCGTGAGTGTGTTCGGATTTCCCCATTATTTGTTGCAAGAGTGTCGGAGTCTTCCGTTGCCTATCTTCATTTTGTCGTCTCATTCTTTCAGAAGGAGTTATGCCCCAAAGAACAAGAATGCTAGAAAGATAAGAGAACGGGACAGCAGGCAACAAGTGAGAAAGAGATTAAATGTACATGTGCATGTGATAGAGCAGAAAGACTAAGAATAGAGAGAATATTTGTATGATAACACGACGAACAAGAGAAAGATGATTCAGAACAAAAAGAACATTTGTGCGTATGAGATACACATACAGAGAAACGAACATAAAGAAGAACAGACCGTGGTAGCACAAAAATACAAAGAAATAGATTTTAAAAGGAGTGAATTTAATTCGGCATTTGACAGAGGCACAATTTAACCTAGACTGAGACGGAGGAAAAGAAAGAGAAGTGGAATTGAGGAAGCAAGAGAGAGGAAGCAAAATGTAGGGTCACAAAGGAGAGGAAAGAGAGTAAATAAAAGGCGAGGAAGGAAAGAAATTATGACAGCGAAGGACTTCAAAACAATAAGGGTTATAAAGGCAATTAGAATAATAGAGCATAAGTATTTTAAAAAAATATTGAACGAAGGAAAATGGAGAAAGTAAAGGAAGGAAAGGTGAGAGAAAGAGAAGAAAAGCTTTCATGATTACTTAATCCCCAGCTGTTTTAACCTGATCAGAGTTTCAACTTTCAGCTACTATTTCTTAATTTTCTCCTTCCTCATCAGATCCTGTTCAATTACAGGTGATCGAACTTCCAAAATTTCAGTGTTAATTATTAAAATCTGGGGTTATGGGAAACAACAGGGAAATGATAACAAATAGAAAACAAAACACAAATAAAAATCATAGATCAATGAACATTAAAAAGTTCGGCTTCGTGATATTCCGGATTACTTGGTTTCCTGTTGGCGGCTGTGTTAAGGATTGAACATCTCATACAACAGAAAAGGGCCAATTCTTTCATACTGAAGTTATCTTCAAAGAATTAATATTATTTTTCTCCAATTTTTCTTTCTTTTTCTTTGGGGGTTTAACGACCACCGTGAGCAACTCGATGGGCTGTAAGCACTCGCCCGTCCCTAATTCAGGGCCACTGATTCCAGGGAAGGGAGAGAGCCTGTGTCGAAAGGCAAACACGACATCCATGCCTCACCGGGATTTGAACCCGAACCCATTTCGGACGAATATTCAGAAGTCTGTGCCACCAGAGAGGCATCTAATTTTTCAGTCAAGGTTTAATTCTGTTGGATTCCTTTTGTTTCGAAAAGGTTATAGAGATAAATTATAAGCTTTCTTCTTTCTAAGCCATATCGGTTTCCACATTTTAAAAGACATTATATAAACTACTCAGCGTTCTGCCTTTTGCTTTTCACCTTTTTAAATTATTTGCATATTGTTGTCATTGATAAATATCAGTGTTTGGTGAAAAGAAAGCATTAAATTACACTGAAATGAATTTTTGCCAGCGTATCTGATGTCCGCTGGTAATAAAGTATCAACGAAAGGCGTTTCACAAATCATTTTTATTATTTTTTTAATCTCAAGCGCAAATTGCCATCAAAAAACGTTATTACAAGGACAAACGGGGAAATCACTAAAACTTGTGCAGCACAATTTCACTTTCAACTAATTTTTATCTAATGTATTAATAAAATTACGGGAAAAGTTTAAAATAAAAACTGTAAAATTTTCTTGGTATCACTAAAATTCTGTGAAAAAAATCCGCGGAGAGATTTTTGTATGTTGCTGATTTCAGTTTGTAACTTTTTGCTATGCCTTTTATTTCAAACTGAAGTTAAGGAAAGGTAGTAGAATATTGCTATTGCAAATTGAGATTAGTCTAGTTACATTATTATATTATGAAACATAACATAACAATATAACAAAGTTGCTGATAATTCTCACCAACCATCTCTCATACGCACAGCTGTCTTTAATTTTTATCTGTAACTTGACCTCTGACCGACTGCCAGTGCTGCCACATCAAGAGAAACTTTGGGGAGATCAGATATGACTTTCAGTTCAGAAAGTCTTACCGAGAGATAAACAAAATGTACATAAAAAATTGTAGCCAAAAGATGGAAAGTCAAATAGGTTATATTCGTCACAGAAATCAGAACATTCTGTACTACAAACGTACCATGGGAGGTGAAAAACATTTATAGATGAATTAATAAGCCGTGCCCGAATTTCAGAGTGATTCCATCTTTTTATAGAAAAAGGAACAAATCTCACTCAAAGGCAACGAGTGGTTCGTGCGTCGGTAAACATAATAGGAAGTAGTAGCTCAAAGTAATAGCTTTCGTGTAAATAACAAAAGGCTGATTATTTGTGTAATGGTTGAAAAGGTAGATGAAAAAGAAGTTCGTCGGAAGCCAAGCTCTTTCAGCTGAAGAATTGGGAATAACGTAGGTCCTGGTTCTGTTTATTCCACTGCTGTTGATATAGCAACCGAAATAAAAGAATTTGTATGCGAGTACTGTCTTTCTTGAATGTGGAGACATCATTGGAACTTCTTGAAAATAGTTTAAATGATAATGAGTTGTTTCCTTTTTTTCTTTTAAATTAATTTCGAAAAATTAAGCCTTAAAAGGTAAAACAAAAAGAAAATGATAGGTGGGAAAACATTAAAGAGAAATGTGGAAACATTAAAGAGAATGCGTACGAGAAGCTTAAGCCCATTTCAAAACTTGAGTTCCAGAGGTGTTTTAAATAATCACAGGCAGAAAGCTTGAAATAAGTATGAACTCTTGCACAGACGCGTTATGAAACTTATCACCTTTCTGTCTCTGTTGGTAAACTACCTGTGGTTCTAAAGTTTCTCGGGAATTCCTGGACAGATCGACCTTCGTATCGCTTAATCACTGGAACCTGGATATTCCATTGGTTACCGCACGTTCCATATCAGGGCTTACGGCCCGCTTTTTCAATAATAAGTTCCTCTTACATTCTTTTTCTAAAATAAGTTCTGCATCTTAAAATCTAGATCACACCAATCTAGGAGACTCGATGGATGTTATTTTGATTAGGACTTTCCCCCGACACCAATCTAGGAGACTCACATGGATGTTATTTTGATTAGGGCTTTCCGCCGACACCAATCTAGGAGACTCACATGGATGTTATTTTGATTAGGGCTTTCCGCCGATACCAATCTAGGAGACTCACGTGGATGTTATTTTGATTAGGGCTTTCCGCCGACACCAATCTAGGAGACTCACATAGATGTTATTTTGATTAGGGCTTTCATTCAAATTATCATCCTTTACTCGGTCCTGTATAGGCATTGTCCAGTTTGAAAAAAAATTGCTCATTTAATTAAAATAGAACAAAAAAGGTTAGTACATATCAACTGTATATTGTCACTGGAAAACATTTCGTTTTTCGTTACTACATAGCAAGGGAAGTTGAATTATGAAATCATTAAATGCTTACTATTAATAAGAGGGGGAAACTGGGGTAAATGCTAGACAGATGGATTAAAGAAAGGGATAAACTTAATTATGTTCCTCGTTTCAGATGCTACACCACAAGATTTATAACCGTGGAGATATTTTGTGGTGAAGTTAGCAAGGTAGGCTTCTGATCTATGAAGAAACGGGTGTTATCAAATACCATCTTCACAGTGACATTTACTTGATGTTATTCACCGAAGAAGAAATAGCAGGTGATATTAATGATATATGTACCTATCTTAACAGGAATTAGATTCTCCCGACTTATTGTGATGCGTTGAATTATTGAGAACACTAGCTGTTTTTTAACAGAGTAAATGCTCATTAAATGGTACTTCTCTGAAAACTCACACGTTACTGAGGGTAAGTTCTTGAGCATTTTTAATGGTAAACGTACAACTGCGTGCTTCATTTAAATTACTTGTTTCATTTAATTAATAGTGCTAAAAAGGCACTATTTTAATATTCTACCATGGTTGTTGCCCTTGTTGTCGTTCTGACATTGCACTAATTTTTATAAAAAGTAGAAACTTGCAGACATTCTATTTAAACACTCAGATAATGAAATTTAATCTCTTTAACTTACTGAAAATTTACAGGAATGTTATATTTACTGCATACAGAATGAAAACATAGACGGGCAAATAGTTAGTCACATGTTCTCGGATATCCGGAAAAATTACACAATCCTCTCATATGAGAATACCTCTACGTGCGTCAATTTCTTCTACACCGTTGTTACTTCAGATTTTAACTGTGGCTTTCCTTTTCTTATGTTGTATTCATGCAAAGAATAAATTTTACTCTCATTAGTGATGCCACAAAAAATTCCAATGCTTATATTACACTAAAAAAAGAATTGTGATTAAGTAATTCAAGATGGACAGATAAATGGTTTGCATTGATTAAAAATATTCACGATGAGACTTAGTTAATTTACCCTTTTAGTGGAAATTTTGCTGTTGTACTTATAATTATATACATAATTCCCTCAGGAATATATAATGATTCCAATTAATAAATGTTGCCATTTCCTAACTCTTACTCGTTTCCTCCATTGCCGTCTGTCCAACGTAAACAATTACTTTATTCACCAAACCTGAACTGCGGGGATTTACAATAATTTAATCACTGATTCCAAAAAAGACGGAGATAGTCTTTGTAAAATGGACTGTGTTTCTAAAGAAATAGTTGATGAATACAATAGTATTATTACCTAGCCAATTTTTTCGGTAAACACATTCAATTTACATGCTTTTTGGGCAACATGTGTGTTTTGTAAACATTCTGAAGGAGAGGGAAATTTAGTTCATTTCACTTTCGTACATTTTTCGCTCACAAAACGCTGGGTAATAGTATGCAAGGGAATTCGTCGAAAAAGTTCGAGGAAAGCGCAAATCACTTTAAAAAAAATTTTCTTCGACTTCATGGCCTTTTTTCCGTTGGTATACTCAAACGAAATTTTTCTGTAATTTCTTCGAAGGGTAAATACATAAACTTAAGGAACCTGTGTATGAAACTTTCTCTTTAGTTCGTGTAAAATATGTTAATTTCCAAATCTGAACAAATGGTTAACGCCTCCTCACGAAGGAGATGTAATCCGGATTGCTGTAGAAGCCGATGTGAAGAGAGTGTGTGAAAGGCAAAAAAAGGAACGGCGCAAATTGGAATAGGATGATACTTCCAGAGACAAATTAAAAAAATGATACCTAGTTTCAGAAAATGCGGAAAGAATACAACTTCTATAATCCGAACAAAGAAATGTTTCGATTTACCTGGAATAAAAGCAGCTTTCCCTATGTTCAAAACTATGCAATGCAATTTTGCATTTTACTGCTGAATTGGTTTTCTATTTCCTTCTATCAGGGTCAAGAAAAATAACAACCAAAAAGAGCATATAATTCGATCAAAGCTAAAATTCAGAGTCGATTCCGTGTGCCAAATTTCACAGTCGAAATAATAACGCTTGGAAAAACATCATTGAATAAAGTTTAATGTCAATCAATATAGCCAGAATGTGGAACAGTACAATCTATGATTTATTTCACAGATTGAAAAAACAACAACTCGATTTTCCTTTTTCGAAGTTATTTCCATTTTTAAGAAAGTTTTCAGAAATTACTGGTCTCTTACTGTATTTTTAGCACACAAGCACTAGGTGCTTAACCTGTTTAAGCACAACAGATACAGAAAGTGCCCACGAATGCCAGTTGTGATTGTTTTAAAGGTTGATCTCAAATCATTTTAAGAAATGCTGAGCTTCAAACAATGGGAATAAAAACTCCAGTTTTAAGCGGATTTAAAAAATACATCCTGTGAGACCAGAAAAAGAATTTTTAACTTTCATCTTCGACACAACAATTTTATAGACAATTAATACAGACATTTGACGTGGACCAGGAACATCAAACAAAGGTCTTCGCTCTTTCCACGTTTATAAGTGAGTCACGGAAAAATTATCATTGATCGCCACCGGGAATCGAACCCGTGATCCTGATAGAAGGGTTCGATTCCCTGTGGCGGCCAATGAGAATTTTTTCCGTGACTCAATTATAAACGTGGAAAGAGTGAAGACCTTTGTTTGATGTTCCTGGTCCACGTCAAATGACTGTATTAATTATCCATGCGCCTTCTACTTATTTCTTCAGTTGCTGCTTACCATCTTTGGTGAATTCCCAGCATTGTGCAAGGCTCCAAGAAGCTACCTGCCAAGCCGACTTGGCAGGTAGCGTGTGTGAGTCTGGTGGAATTCGAGGCCGCTGTGGTGTAGTGGAAGCATATCCGGCGCGTAACTGGAAGACCCTGGGTTCGATTCCCAGTGGCGGCCAATGAGAATTTTTCCGTGACTCACTTATAAACGTCGAAAGAGCGAAGAACTTTGTTTGAAATTCTATAGACTACCGACGACAACCATGCACTCAAAGAGATGACCGAAAGAAATCTTGTTAAGCTCGCCTTTTCTTCGTAGGAGTGTTCCCATGAAAATACCATTTCGAACGTTTCGATTCTGTGTGACTGTTTTTTCATTTGTCTTAAAGATCATAAATATCTGAGATTTGTTATGAACAGCTATTTTTATATCACCCATTCAGGTGCGATAGTCGATGAAAAAGTATCGTTGGAATACTGTATTTCCATATTCCCATTACTCCCAACTGGGTCGGGATTCAGCGGTAGAAACCACAGAACACAATATATATTTTCTAGTTACTGTATTACACCGTTTTGATACTATATGTGAAAAAGAAATCCTATGGGAAGGAAGTGGTTGTATAATTATTGAAGTAACGGTTCAGGAAATTACCATACTCAAGGGGTGTTAAATTAGAAAAAATCTACGTGCGAACTGAATGTACTAAAGATAGTTCTCTGATAAAAGTCTAAGCATGTTAGAGTTTTAACTCTCGGATTCTTATCCTCAGTTTGATAAAAATGAGATAAAACTATCCGTGCGATTTAAGTGAAAATAAAATTGTGAGCAAACAAAAATTCATTCAAGTTTTGCCCCAAATTAAGGAGAAATCCTGGTTTTGGATGAATCTGCATAAAACAATCTGAGCTCTCATAACTGTTAAAATTACTTTAATATTTCATGTTGTGTCTCAGCGTTTTAGATTTGAAGCTCATCTTGTTTATAGTTCATTTTTTCTCGCGAAACTTCATTCCGAATATTACACTGACCGTTAGAGTTCATCGACATAGACATAACTTTTTAATTTTTTTTTCTTTTTGTTGCTGTTATTTTGTTTTGGAGTTTACTAACAACGAGCAACTCTAAGGGCTATAAGCAGTTGCCCGTTCCTAATTTGGGGCATCTAGTTCCGAGGAAGGAAAGCAGCCTGTCCCGTAAGGCGAGCACGCCACCCAAACCTCACCTGGCACTTGAATCACCGAAACCAAGCTCAGACGGCTAGCCAGAAACCTTCGCCTATGACAACTCTTCCATTGGAGAGGTTAGAAATAACATGAGACTGACCCTAAAAGGCTGTGCAGAAAGTGTATATAAGTACTAGGATTTGGAGCGACGGGGGTATCAAAAAGCAGGAGAAAAAAGCAATATTTGGCTTCGTAAAATTAAATCTACGCATACGAATTTTCAGGCCCTATAATTTAGTACATGGCTCATGTTAAACTTGCTAGCCTTCAGCATGGTCATAACAAAAATTGTTCCTGTGTAAGCAAGTGCGTCAAGGTGCTGTACAAAATTAATTAGAAACAGTTTGAAACAAAAACACTGAACAAGATTTTAAAACATGAAAGGTATTTGCTAAACAGGAACCAGAATTATGCGTTATTTGGGCATCTGCCCAAATAACGCATAATACATCTAATTAAGCAACTGCTAATAAAACCCTCTTACTCTTCTTTCGATAAACACTATTCAATCTAGTTATGTTTTATGGTGCAGAAATGGTGGAGTTAACTTCTATTCACGAGTCAGCTTTTCAGAAAATTTAAAAATTGCATGGTCTTAGACGGAGAATCGGATTAGATATTATTCCTTCACGCCTTTCTGTAGCGTCTTATTTACCGTGTGCCAGTTTGTCAGTTTGCATTCTCAGTAAACAGTTTTGAAAACTCGGCATTTGATCAAATCTCCAAACGTGAAGGCTTATGCTTCACGTTTGTTGGATATAATGAATGTAAACTGTTGCTCCTTCGGTAGATGTAACGTTCTGTCACATCTACCGAATGTGACACTCACCCTGAGATTTGAAACTTCCAAAATATCACTCTGATAAAAAAAATATATTTTGCATCTTGGAAAAATTTAACAAAATCAACAACCAAAACAGAACCGGAGAATTTTAAGCATGTTAATTTTTCTCTCCAAAGCAAGGTATTTTTTCTTCGATAAAAAAAAAGTTCCGGAAATCATATGAACAAACATTTAGACACTTATAAATTCATACGGGGAGTTACGGTTGTTATTAACCTTCTATCTTGTTTCAGCCAAATTTAGGGAGAAAATCTCTGGGACACGGAACAATTCCTCAAAGTTTTAAGCTTCTATATTTCTACAAATAAGTAATATTAATCTGACTGTTGTAGAGAGATACAGTCCCAAGGTAGTTCTTCAAAGCAGAAAATTCAATAAAAAAATATTCTCAAGGTAGTTTTTCTTTTTCATTTTTTATGTAACTGATATTTTGAATGCTACCTGATTTTGCAAGTACGATATTGAATCCTAGACGTATAAAGATGACGCCTAATACGTGCCCGAGAAATTAGAGCCAAAGGGAAGAGAAATTTCGGTCTGTTTATCTCAAACTGAAATTTTCAATTAGTTCGGTGATGTTCTTTCTTAAGGCACGCAGCAAAATGCAACAAATAAGTTTTCACGAGAAAATTGAGCTCTGAAACAAGCCAAAATATTCTTCAAGAATTCAACTCTCGTGTTACGGAATGATAATCTGAATTGGCTCAACAAAATAGCGCTATTCTTTAAGTGAATTTCAATTTCACTGAAATTACAGCAGAATTTCTTGAACTAAAAAAAAATCTCGGTCGTGTTATAATAGTTTTTATTTCTAGTTTCCGAAAAAGTACATTAAAATTATAACATCTGCGGAATATTAACTCACAGACGGGCAAACAGATCGAATCGCCGCTTCACTTCTACGAAAAGGAGATTTTGAAAGTGGTTAATCACGTTTTATTTTGTACAGTTCAATTCACAAACGTTTTAGAACGGACATCCAAGAAGAAATAATAAAATTGCTGTACACCCTTTCCTGGGATATAAGAAGGTTTGATAAGGAATCCGGATAACTATTATTAACAAAATTATCTCCTGATATTTAAGCTGACGAGCTTAGCATTACGTCAATGTTATTATAATTTAAATTAGATAACATTTTCCAGCATTTGTATAATGCTTAAAGTTAATGTAAAGTTTTATCAGAAAGACAACAAGCTTTTCGATAAATACAGCGTTTGATCTTAAAGTTCTATCTACTTAATGGAATCATGTTAAAATTTATCATGAAGTTTCGTCATCAATCAAACAGACAGATGGAGAGACAGTATTTTCTCATAAGATGAGGAAACACATTTTTGAAAAGAAAGTCTTAGAAATGTTTTAAATTATATTATCTTCCCCGAAGTCAGCATAGGTATTACAATATTAATTCGTCGTGGGGAAATGGGGATGTATTGTGAACAAGAAAAGGAGGTGTGATAAAATATCTCAGTACTAAGGTCCAAGTGTATTAAAGACCTCTGGTAGTTAAACACGCTGATGAAAAACATTTCTTTACGAGATCTGTACTGATAATATTTACTTCCCAAGGCATAAGGCAGCTTGAATTTGTGGTTGCAATGGCTTTTACCTGACATAAATTACAATAATCAGAAGAAAAAAAAAACGTGTTTTGGGGAGGAAATTTGACAGTTTTCTTTTATCGAACTGTTTCGATATTCTGTTTCAGACAGAAAGATAGATGAATTAGATCTTCCCATGCAACGAAACAGAGGTTTGTTAAAAAGAATTTTTTTTTTTCAAATCGCTCTTCGTTTCGCTGAATTCACTTCATAAAAATTATTAAAATATTTTCCCATGTAAAAATTTCAAAAACAAATATGGAAACTTATGGAGAATGCGGAATGGAGGCCTTGAACGGGAAAGTGCTTGATATCTATAGGGATCATAGACTTCATGAGATTTAGGATTTGTAATCACTTGTGGTAAAAAGGGGGGGAGGAAAAACGCATGATTGTCGTAACCATGATGGCCATTAAAGTTTTTGCGGCCCATATTAATACTCCTAGAATACACATTAGCTAATGCTTGAATGGCAACTAAAGTTACGTTGGGAACAAAAAGTCCACTTACTTGAAGAAGTCGTTCCTACAGTAGAGTTTTCCCTCTCTGGAGAAGCATTTCTCAGTCAAGTTGCATTTGCACTCACAACACTGCACACACTTAGCGTGCCAAGATCTGTCCAAGACGTTCAGGAGGAACCTGTCCAGAATGGGACGATCACAGCCAGCACATTGCACCATCTTCATCTTGTCCAACGGCGGATCAGTGAGTCGAAGCTGCGGCAAATGGAGATGATGAGGAGGCTGTTGAGGCCGCGACGGCGGCGGCAGCGGCAGCGGCAACGGTGGTGGCGGCGGCGGCGGCGGCGCAGGCAGTCCGAAGCCCGTGCTGGCCGGTCGACCTCGACGCCAGCGGGCGAGGTGGTCCACCTTGCTGGGAATCAAGTGGAAGAAAGGAGCATACAGATCTTCCGGCGGCAAGTCCGACTGCGGCAAGTGCACGGTCTTCCGGAAAACACAAAGTCTGCTCAGTCTTAGTTCTTCTTTCAGTATCAGAAGAAAACTAGGCTTTGAACTTGGAAAACACTTTTCCCGATGCTTGCTTTGGTCAGTCTTGAATTAATGACTTTTATTCTTTCTGTCAAAATACTCTTCCTCTAACTATCATTCAAGTTTTTCCACAGTGAAAATTACTCATTTTTAATTTTGATTGAGTCTCGGGGAATGCTAAAAAGTGTCGTCCGATTCTAAATCACTACACACATTTCTCCTTCAATATTACCTTAAACTTCTTCTTCTCGTGATTTCCCATTATATTTTCACGAGAAATAAATCTTTCAACTGTCAAGATCACTTATCTTGCTCTGTGTTTATGCAAATTCGTCTTCGAAATAAGAAAATACACGCAGCTCTGGATAAAAATCTGAACAAAATTACAGATCTATTTAACTGCTACTATCAAATTTTTTCCAGGTGCTTGAAAATTCCTCAGTATTAAAGTTTTATTTTTATTCCATTTTTTTTTTATTTTTGAGGATAAATATTCACCGTGACCTATCTATTTTATATTTACAGAATATTCCTTTCAAATTTAGCGGGAAAGGTGGCCCATTTCGTAAGGAGCTTTATTTCCCACTATTTGTGTTTGTATACCTTTCTAATATGTAAATAATGTCACTGGCCAAAAGTGGTGTGAAAGGAATTCACTGGAGCTTGGAGTGTTTCACTTGGTGAAGCTCAAAGGGAAATGCCTCGTAGAGGAAAGAAACGGCGCTTCGGTTAAAAAGGAAGAAGAAGAATCTGCTGCAGGCTTTCGTGGAAAAGGAGTTCTGCTTGATCGTTTTTTGATGGACCCAGAAGTGAAAAGGTTTTACCGGCGTCCTGGATGACTTGAAACTCGCCGAACAGGCAGTGGGTCCCGAGCGGACGCTCTTGCACTTGCACGGATCTCTCGACTGTTCTGCCAGGCGTCCCCCACCACGCACTCAGCTACATTTATTTTGCTCGTCGTGGCATGAAGGCGGGACTTGCAACTGTCCATCAAGGGCCCGTTGCCTTGGAAACACGCGGGGAGGAGGACAACGGTCCAGTCACGTGTCCCGAGGAACTGCGTCTGTACGTGTGTGTGTTTAAGAGAGATCGAGAGAGAGAGAGAGAGAGAGCAGACGAGAGCTCGTTGCCAGAATTAAAACCTCGAATAGCGAGATGAATTAAAGGGCACTAATTTGGAGAACTTGTGACTCTAAGGGTTTCAATCTCCGACCAACACCGAGGTTTTAAATTCCAGGACGCTCAGAATCACTTCGCTGTCTCCTTTACGAGGCGCTATTTCAAAGCATAAATAGGGGAGAGTCCTTCTGAATACTTCGTCATACCTGTAGAAGATGCGCGGAGATATAACGACCACTAAAACAAGAAGATCGCTTCAGAATTTTCTTGGTTGGGAGAGGAAACGAAAATCGCATCCGATTCAGCCGAACATTTTAAGTTCTGGAATAACATTTTTACAGTTTAAGCAACAGCAATCTGGTAGGAAGAATTCACAAAACTGCATTTTCTTCTTGTAGACGATTTCAAGATTCATTCTCTGTGCACTTTTCCTAGAAATATTCCAAAATATTAGGACAGCAGATAAATATAAAACATCACCGTACAGAAAGAAAACCATTAATAAAAATATTCCATTAAAGAAAAAGTACTGTTATCATTGAAAAATCGGTTTTGTTATATTTATCAATTCATAATTAATATGATCACTATAACATGATTTCGTGCTATGCGTAACGTACAAAAACATAGACATTAGTCATTGCACGATCCAATTTCATGTAAAAATATCCTCAAGTGCTATACTGAACAAAATTTATTTACATGAGGTATATACAATAGATTAAAAACACAAGATCTTTCGCAGTAGCAGCTACCGCATCATCGGGTGACACATAGCATATGGAACCAGAGTTCTTAAATAGTTTTAATATGATGGCATTGAAGAAACTATAAAGCGCCGCCTGACGGTACAGTAATGACATGCATCACTGAAATACATTCGTAACGCCCTCTGCAAAAATAAACTCAGAATAGTAATTATAAAGGTAATGGTAGTCCATTTAACAAGTTCTTCCAGGCCCGAGGAATATGGTACGGCATATCATCATTGCAACATTTATCACCGAACTGGCGAATAAACATGCTTTCCATATACAATAAAGAAACTTTGTCCTTAGGGCCGTAAGTCAACAGATGCGAAGCATTCCAGTCAGGAATGTAAGTACCAGCACTGACCAGGCGTGAGAGATAAGTATCAGTAGATTTACGCCTGACACTGTACTGATATTCAGCCAACCTGATACCAAAATTTCTAAAAGTCGAACCTATGTATCTACTATCAGGTACATCAGGAACAATCGTTTAACTACTTCTGTTTACCGTAAGCCTTCTGCTATTTCTTGCATGTGCCTTGTGTCACCCGATGATGCGGTAGCTGCTACTGCGAAAGACCTTGTGTTTTTAATCTATTGTATATAGCTTTTAACCTCAATGTAAATAAATATAGTTCAGTATAGCACTTGAGGATATTTTTACATGAAATTGGATCGTGCAATGACTTAGGTCTATGTTTTTATACATCAATTCATAAACTTCAAATCCTCTACGTTTTCATGTTTATTCATATGTCCTATTCATATTTAAAAGTGCAGGTGTTAACACATGAGCTAATGGAAGGAAAAATATTTAAAAAAAAAAAAAAGGATTGCAAAACAAAGTAAGCGAAATGCTTGCTTCCGTAAATTAATCATTAGCGAAAAATTGCATGAGTTCAAAATAACTTCATAGTGGTAGTTGTTTCAAAATATACATTTTCTTTAAACCAGTCGGAATGAAGCAGCACATATTTAATAAATTTTCAATACAGTTCAACGATCACCGCTGTCGTGTCCAATGAATTCCCGAGTTGTTGTTTTTTTGTTGTTGTTTTTTGCAAGTAAATTGCAATTGTTGAATTGTCACAAAAAATCATATGTAGCGTGAACAAAATTGGACGAAGTTGTGGAGCTTGAATTCTTAAGAGAACCGAAAAACATTGAACAGAAAATTCAGCCCGTTATGAGGCTTATCTCCATCGTGTATGAGATGATGAGTTTTTAATAATAACGGGGTTCACATAACCTGCGAAAGGAGCTGTTTTGGGAAATTATTCGTTTGCAAGAATATTATATTGAGCAGTAGGTCTGTCATTTCTTACCATCCTAACTGTCTGCAGTGGTCATCAGCAGGGTTTCAAGGAGCGTTTCCCAGAGCAATCGAACTTTTTACGTTGGCTAAGTGTTTTCGCTCTCATTTTAACTTTACCTTCAGCCTTTAGTGACAGCAACACGATGATCAAAAGCAAAAACAGACAGCGTAACTATTTTATTACTTTCATTGCGTCACAGTGGGTTTTCTTCAATGCGCGTGGACCAACGCGAGAGGAAATCAGCGGGAATCGGACACAGAAGTCGGAAGAGATCCAGCAGAGAAAGGCTTTTCGAAGCGGGCGTGCTTTCGGGCCTCAGAAACGCTAAATGTGAGCAGATTGAGATTGTTATGTAGAACCAGGAAAATACGTAAGAGCGCTAACTAGGAAAGAGAATGAATACGGAGAGACAAATAGTACTGTAGTATAATCCTATAGCTAAGACCGATTCCAGGACAACCAGCATAATAAGCTTTAGCTATTAATAAACAATAGATTGAATTCCGCTAATATATTTTCTTCGTGATATATCTTTCCCTAACTAAGAGTTGCAACTAGGCATTAAGAACGAACCCAAGCTAGGAGCAGTATAAACCCTAGAAAGAACCCTAATCACATCAATTAATACCCTAAATCATGAAATAAATTTCCTAATTAGCAGCTTTTGCTGTCTCTCTCCCTCGGCGTCTGAAGTCGTTACAAAAAGAAGAAGTACCTGTGTTTTAAAATCTATTTTTTTTCAAACCGTTATGTTTAAAATTTGTTGCAATTTTAAGCAAAATATGTGTAGTACGTTTTTTTAAGGCATATATGTCAGCATATTATACAACAACCACCCAATGTAATCTTCTTTGAGGCCATGTACCAAACACACACACACACACACATAATTTAAAACGGTTTACAGTAATATGGGCAAATGGATACACGTACGTATAGAGAGAGAAAAAACACCGGGGGAGGGGGGACCCAGAAGAAGACCACGTGGGAAATGGGCCGATGAAATTCGATTCGAAAGCATGCTGGAATGACACCGAAGAGAATTGCTCGACACAAGGAGTCTTGAGGAGGCCTTCGTGCAGCAGCTGATTGAGAATATTTAATCTCAAAAGAAAAGCGTTTAATCAAAGCCTCCTCCAGTCCTTACTTATGGCTGTAGATCCTGAAAGAAGCGTGGAGAGATTTATACTTCGTGTAACTAAGAAAGAGAGGAAAAGGAACTCGTAGATCAGCGAAATGACAAGAGTTGATGGCATCATGATCAAAGTAATATCAGTTTGCAATGGACTGGACATATTGTTAGAAGAACTGACCACCATTAGACAACTTACATGCCAGACTGCACATCAAAAGGCAGAAAAAGACTCAGAAGGCCATGAGGAGAGATGGGAGGAGGAAATTCGAAAGCACTGGCGTACCCAGAGGAAGGGGTTCGGGGTTTGAACCTCCAACCATCCTTGAGGGAGAGATTGGAGACGAATTTAAAGATATATATGTGTGTATACGAGGCTTAAGAAATTTCTGGCTACGCCACTGTTCGAAAGCATATCAAAGGGGCATGGATAGGAAGATTCAGCACAAAGATTGCTGAGAAGATTTAGGTTTACCGTCATCCAGCTGTGTACTGAGAAAAGTCGATGATGATACAAAAGAAGATAGCTGAAAAAAAGCCGATGAGGCCAAAGTGGATTCGCCCGCTGTGTTTAAACGTAGAACTACGTATGCCCTGTCTTCTGTTCTATGATAAGATCGTCAATAAAATGCATAGTGGGTGTTAATAATGCTGTTTATTTATTTTGTCGGTGGGATTACATGTGTAGGTGGAAATCATCGTTAGAATCTCTATCCGCAATGCTTATGTTATTATCTGCAGTTGCTGCTGTGCCTGAAGTCGATGTTGCTGAGCTTGAAGTCGATGGGCTGTGAGTTATGCCGAACACTGGTTGATGATACGAGAAGTAAGAGACGTAGTTGACTATACGGAACAGTTGTATACCTCGCGCAAATATCGCATCGATGGTTGTGCTGCCCAGTAGAGCTGAGTTAGGGCTCAATTTTCGGAGCCCGAGCCCGTGGCATATCAGCCCGAGCTCAACCGAGCTGGAATTTTATATTGCTAGATAGCGCCCGGGCCCGAACGAGCCCGAAAACTGGCTAACTTGTTCAACTATTAATAAAAAACATCTCCTTTTCCACACTTCTACTCTCTCCTGCTCCTGCAATTCACCAATGTATTTCTCAAATGGGGAGTGGGGAAGAGACCTCTATCTGCTTTTACAGTGTAATTGTACGATTTTCTTTGACCGTTCGTTTCCACCTGAAGTGCTTCGGGCGGCCGGGCATCCAAAATGATCGAGCGGTGCTGCGATTGTAAGTTGCTCAAATAATGCTGATATTATTGCGCCATAATGCGCTGCAATATGTACTTTGCTAAATAGAATCAGCAGGGAGCTACTGCGTGGAGATAGGAGGTAAATTATCGTCGACATGCAAGCAACTATCCAATATCTATAACTATTGAAAAAGCTTTTTCTTCTCTGCACAAACATACTTATGCGCGGCCTATGGCATTTTCTACCCAAGCCAGGGATAGCCATCTCGAATGCCCGCTCCCCAACTGAAACCAGTTGCCGAAGAATTTCCTTTACCAACTATAAAATGTCTCATTTGCAAAAACATATAAAATCACATTTATGAATTAAAAAAAAATTAGCTCGCTCTCCCTCTCTCTAAGAGCACAAAACTGCCCCCCGAACCCGAACCGCAGTAAATATTTTACAGCCCGAGCCCGATTCGGGCTCGAGCTCTGCTGCCCAGCGTTCTGTGTTGAGCCGGATCAGTCGCTAGATTCATCTGGAACTCTGAGTGCATAAACTCGAGAAACCAATGGTTGTCCGATTTGCTGATGTCTGCATTGAAATCATCGGTAAGAATGATAGGTAGGTCCCACAAATGTAACTCGTCGACGTCACTGAACATCTGTGCAAACTTGCGTGTGCAACAAGCCAACATTATACAAACGTCCGTGGTATTCGTGCCAACTGATATGCATCAATCGATTCGCTGCTGTCTAGACACGATATTAAAAAACGGAGATAGTTGCAAACTAAAAGATGAACTTTATTTACAGCTAAAACCAAGTTAAAAACATGCGAGATCTTTCGGACCCACTTTGGGTCCATCATCGGAGCACTGCATGGGCATCAGCAAGAAGGCGCTGCTCCCAATTCACGCATGCGCACTCGACATAATACACATAACAGGCGAATAAGACGAAACTACAAATAAAGACGGTTATGGATTACAATGATATATACAATGGTTTAAAACACAGTGTTTCCAAGATGAAGGCAATGCACATGATGTGTCGTCATTAGAACGTTGATTAGAAAGCATACATATTAATGTATATGCTTTCTGTGAATAACAAACTGTGTTTTGTTGTAGTCGTTGCTAAGCAAGTGATATTATTCCAATCCGGATTGTGCAGACCTTGATTTATTAGTCTGGACAAAGCGGTGGCCTTCGATCCCGTCCGGACGTTATACTTATGTTCGGACACACGGGTCGCAATTGTCCGAAGCGTAGATCCTATGTTCCTAGAGTCCCTTACATTGGAGTCAATCGCTTTTAATGGGATAGAGTAAACTTCATGTTTTTGTAGTGGGGCAACTGGGAGCAGCACCTTCATGCTGATGCACTGTGGTATGGATCTCCGCTTTTAAAAGAACGGAATCCTACCCATGTAGTGCCCGATGATGGACCGATAGTGGGTCCGAAAGATCTCGCATGTTTTTAACTTGGTTTTAGCTGTAAATAAAGTTCATCTTTTAGTTTGCAACTATCTCCGTTTTTTAATATCGTGTCTAGACAGCAGTGAATCGATTGATGCAAGCCAACATTAATTACATACAAAAATCAATGTTCAATTACCTTTGGTTCAGAAGTATTGAAAACGAAAACAAAGGTATACTCGCGGCGCAGAGCACAAAAACGACCATCCACTTCTGCGCGCGGTCACGAACTGCCATTGATCCGCCGGCCCCACCACTTGTGATTTTCACTAAATGTTATCTATGCGCTATTGAACTATATTAGCGCCGTTGACACGATACCGATAACCCCGAAGTTATTGCGAGTTGAAATAGGTCACAGAATTATGTCGCGTCCACCGCTAATCTGTATCGTACCATAAGACATAGTCCTACGTCCAAAATTCTACACAAGATGAGTTAATTACGTTCGGTGAATGCAAGGTAAAAATTAACAAGTACAATAATGTTTAAGAGAACTTAGTTTACTGGAGTTAAAAATGATCCCTCCCAGATACAATATATACTTTTGGCATCGATCGTAAAACTGTTGACAGCTACTGGAAAAGTCTTCCTTTATTGCTGGATCGTTACATTTGCCGGAATGTCCGAAATGCCATAAATCTCGTCCCTTTCAGCGCAGATTTCAGTCGGGAAAACGAAATCAGCAGGTTCCAGATCAGGCAAATATCGTGGATGATTCAATGCAACAGTGGCTCATTCACCAGAAATTTTTTTACTGGTCCTTTGTTCCATTCCCCCTCCAACAGTGTACATCTACATCAGCTACCGGGATACGCTTTCTGTTCTACACCTTTTTTCTTAGTTCTGTGACAGTTTCAGACATGTGCGTTCATGCACTTGACTGCGGCGTACAAAGTGCCGCAGCTTGCGGTTTACGTTTCATCGAGCTTTTTCGACACAGCTTGTAATATGTTAGCTAGAAGAATCGGATGCCTACGTTCATCTTGGAAAGCAGATATCAAGCGGTAGCCACATCGAAGAAGGAATTTACAGATGTATAAAACTGCATTTGGAAGAAATAGTACAATTTTCAAGAGCAATTTACCATTCTGTCCTAAAAGAAATGTGCTTAATCATTGCATACTTCCAGTTCTTAGTTATGGATCAGAAATATGGACCTTAACTAAAAAATGCGCATAGAAGCTGCCGACAACTCAAGGAGGCATGGAAAGATGCACGCTTGGTGTAACCAGAAAAGACAGGAAGAGGAACTTGTGGATCAGAGAAATGACGAGCGTTGATGAGATCATTGTCAAAATGGCGATGACTGGACGGATATATTGCTAGATGAATAGGATGCACGCTAGACAACTTAATTATTAGATTGCATACCAAGGGATAGGAAAAGACCCAGAAGAAAACCACGTGGGAGATGGGTGGATGAAATTCAAAATCATGCCGGAGAGAACGGGGATAATGTTTGAACGCAGAGTTGCGGAAGAGACGAATGAAACCTTTATCCAGGAGTTGATTGAAAATACAAATTGAAAATATTTGTAGATATTGATAGCGATGTTATCTCCTGCTTGTGTAATACAGAGTAAATATTTAAAATCAGGGTGAAATTTAATTAGAAAGAAAGAGCAATGCAACCCTGCTACTAGTATTGGCACCATGTTGCTCTTTGCGAATGCTTTACTGATTTATACACAAAAGAATGAATTCATTTGCTCATTTATGCACAAATGTCGAAATGAAACATACCACATTTTTGCTGCCATCATTTTTCTTATTGATGTTGAACCACTAATAATTATTCTTAAGAGCGAAAGACGTCTCGCGCTCTGGAGATGCGACCAAATAAGGATCGCTCTAAAGAAAATGGTTGGAATGAATCAGTAAAATGGCAGTCATGAAACACTTTCTCAGTTACCAAAAACCGACGTCAAGTATATCGGCAAAAATTCTCTCATCTGCATTGGTATGGGAACGACAGAGATTTTGAGCGACATCATCAGCATTCGTGGAATCCTTTTTAAAATAGCATTTTTTAAATGAATATAAAAAATGGTGTAGAATAAAGTTTCACCTCACATACTTTCAGTCAAAATAGCAGCAACCATATTTGTTCCGTGACTGTTACTCATTTTGTAGCTACATCGCTCAAATTCATCTAAATGCGGAATAAGACAATAATCGAATTTAGAATAACTTTTCCTCCCCCCACCCCCTTTTTTTTCTCTTCTTTATTATTTTTTTCTCTTCTTTATTACGCATGTCATCGACTATCCAGTATTATCTTGCTACTTCAGAGTTTATGAGCTTATCTAACGGATATGATTCAACCCTGAATGCTATCACTCAACTCAAGTTCAATTCTCATTCAGTGTTTAGTTTTCATCCTTCTGAATGAATACTGAAGGGCATCAAATAACCCATAGAAAATGTTTGCTTTTGTCTGATCATTTCTTTACCTTATCAGCCCTGTCCTTCCACTCCAGAGAAAAAGTCGAACTGTAGAAATTGGGTTTCCCCAACATAGTACAAAAAGGATTGTTCAAGTAATTAATAATTTAAAAAATTAAACTAAATTCGTAATATTTAAATCAAAATAGGAAAATACCATTCTTAAATAATGATAATAGCAAATAAAAGTGTAGATTTTAAGTAGTTAAAAATTATACATATACTAACAGAAAACACTGCATCCTTTGGAAGATACCTCTTACTTGAATTACTTTTCTCACCCATCCTACATTCCAGTTTTACAAATTTCTGAATGTGTCAGTGTTAACATACCGTAAATAAGCTGTGTCTTTTCGTCTTATATGTTGGTCACAAATGGGAAATGTCAGCTTTCTTTCAGGTAATGCTAAAGATATAAATCAAATAGGATTAGATCTGGTGACGCAGATGAGTCAAAATTTTGGGCTGCCGAGCCTCCATCTTTCGTTTTCATTTTGTTTAGATTTTTATTTTTATTTTGAGCAATAACAAAGGGCGGAACAGCCTTTCCTCTCTTTCAGGAAGACATAGAAAATTTGTTTTACTTTGTCTGTATCAAAAGATTCAGTCACGGAGTGATGATCGTTTTGGAAATAGCATCAACAAAACCTTCTGAAAAGTGCAAAATCTGTACATTAATTTTCAGCCAGTTAATATTTCTTTTTAAGAAGATTTGAATTGTAACTTTAACAAGAAAGATGACCTCGAATTTTCGGTTGTAATGAGCACGTCTTTTGAATCCTTTCTGATGCGATTAAATTTATCAAAGTCATTCAAAGTCAATGCAGCCGGTTAGGCTAAAATCACAACCGGATTGCTACAATCGATAAAAAATCCAGAAATAATATTAGTTACTTGCTTCCACTACCGGCTAAAAAGAATGTTACGAAAGTGGACAAACAGCGCACAAGTGGTTTCTCATAGAAGAAGGAAGGTATCGGAGAGAAACAGATTTTCAAATCGAACAGTTAAAAGAATAAATATAGAAAGAAACATGATATAACTCTACGCCTTCTAGCGGAAGAATTTTTCATAATGGGAAAATTGAAAAACAGGCGAAAAATATTCTTCATGGAAAAAGCTAAGCTAAGCTAAGGAAAAAGAACATTTCAGATGCGTCTCGCAAAAGTGGAGATAGCGAGAAAAAGATATTGATCTTTACTCTCTCTAGAAGAAAGCTTGTGCATTATTTAAAGAACGTAATGCTCCTGATCTCTATAGTAGCGAATTGCATACTGTGAAAAAGAAATTTCTCTTTAGTGGTTTTGGAAGCGGAGATGCAGCAACAAAGAGAAGTACACAAACATCACCTAGCGAGAGAATTGTGAACCACAACACTCCTCAAATACTGATAGCATTAAAGTATTCCACAAGGTTAATGGCATCCAGTGTTGAAATTTTTTTTTTAAATCTCACATTTAGAAACAGAGATAGTAAGAAAAAAAGTTAAAAGTTGTAGCCCCTCAAGGCGAAATTTTGCATTATTTTGCTAAAAAAATAAACAAAAAGTGTATTCATAGCCATTAGTATCTGACAGAAAAAGATTTTTTTAATCGGGTTTTTAGTCTCGCAGATATTGCTGTAAACCGGAAAATGAACTTACGCCCTCTAGTGGCAAACTTGTGCGTTAAGAAACATTTGAAATTATATGAGAAAGGTTTTACAGAAAAAACGCTCTCCAACAAAGAAAGAATTTTCCAAATCGCAGTTTTAGAAGCAGAGATATTGGAAAAACAAAATTTACCTTTACGCCCCCTACCGGAAGATCTATGAATCACTTGAAAATTTGAAACCATATGAGAAACATTTTGCACTGGAAACGCTCTCCAACAAAGAAAGAATTTTTCAAATTGGATTCTTAGAAGCAAAGATATCGAAAAATAAGATATACATCTACGTTTCCTGGAGGGAAAACTATGCGCTATTTTAAGCAAGAGGTATTCATTCTCAAATGTTTTCCGAGGTGAGCGGTATTGATCAACGAAAGCAGTTTTTCAAACGGGTTTTCGAAAGCTTAGATTTTGATGCAAATACATCCGAAACAGAAATATACACTTACACTCCCTAGTGGCCAAACCATTCCTTATCAAAAATTAGAAATTATATGCAGAACGTTTCCCACCAGGAGCTGTATTCGATGCAAAAATAATTTTTCTAATCGGACAATTGCCTAGGTAGGAGCAGAGATATTGGGGAAAACATAATTTACCTTTACACCATTTAGCGGAAGATATATGCATTACATGAAAAAAACTTTGCCTAAAATATGAAGGTAAAACTTTTTTCGTGTAAATAACAATAATTCTTAAAAGGCTATCGGTACACGATGAAACTAAACTTGAAGAGATGGTATTTACAAGTTTAAAATCATTTAATTAAACAAGAAAGATGACACCGAATTTTTGGGTGTAGTAAGCACGTCTTTTGAATCCGTTCTGACGCGAATTAAATGTATCAAAGCTATTCAAAGTCAATGGAACCGGTATGAAAAACAATATCTGACGGAAGAAAGAAGTTTTTCAGTCGGGTTTTTAATCCCGCAGATATTGCTGTAAACGGAATCGTGAGCTCACGCCCTCTGGTTGCAGACTTGTGCGTTAACAAAAACATGTATTTATATGAGGGACATTTCGCACCGAAAACGCTCTCCAACACAGAAAGAATTTTTCAAATCGAACTCTTAGAAACATAGATATCGACAAAAATAAGATGTGACTTTACGTCCCCTGGTGGAAAAACCATGCATTATTTTAGGAAGAAAGTATTCTCAAAAAGATTTTCCATATGTGCGGTATCAGTCCAAGAAAAAAAAATAATAATCGAGTTTTCAGGAGCCCAGATTTTGCTACAAATACACCAGAAACAGAAATTAACACTTATGCCCCCTGGTGGCCAAACCATTCTTTACCAAACATTAGAAATAATGTGAAAAATATTTTCCATCAGGTCTTGTATGCAATACAGGAAGAATTTTTCAAATCGGAGTTTTAGGAGCAGAAATAATGCAGAAAACGCAATATAACCTTGTGCCCCCTAGCGGAAAGTCTATGATTTACTTGAAAATTTTGAATTTATAGGAAAAACATTTAGCATCGGAAACACTATCTAACAAAGAAGGAATTTTTTTAAATCGGACACCTAGAAGTACAAATACATTGACAGAAATAATATATACATATACGCCCCCTGGCGTAGAAACCATGCATTATTTCAAGAAGAAAATGTTTCTAAAAGGTTTGTCGACATGAGTAGTAAAAACGTCGTTTGTAGACCTACAAACGACATTTTTTTCAATCGAGAATTTAGAAGCTCATATTTTGCTGCAAATGCATCAGAAGCAGAAATTAACATTTACGCCCCCTGGTGGCCAAACCATTTTTTTACAAAAATTAGAAATTATGTGCAAAGGATTTCCCACCAGGAGCTGTATCCGGTGCAGAAAGAATTTTTCAATTCGGAGATTTAGAAGCAGAGATATAGGGGGAAACGCAATTTACCTCTACTCCCCTTAGCGGAAAGTCTATGAGTTATTTGAAAATTTTGAAATTATATGAAAACCGTGTCACACTGAAAACACAATCCAACAAAGAAGGAATTTTTCAAATCGGATTTCTAGAAGTAGAGATATTGAAAAAAATAAGATATACATCTACGTCCCCTGGCGGAGAAACTGTGGAATATTTCAAGAAGAGAATATTCCGAAAAGGTTTATCGATGTGCGTGGTATCAATCCAAGAAAGAATTTTTTTAATCGATATTTTAGAAGCTCAAATTTTATGGCCAATACATCAGAAGCAAAAATTAACACTTACGCCCCCTGGTGTCCAAAGTATTCTTTATTAAAAATTAGAAATTATACGCTAAAGATTTTCCATCAGGAGGTGTATCCGCTGAAGAAAACATTTTTCAAACCGGAGTTTTAGAAGAAGAGTTATCGGGAAAAATGCAATTTACTTTAACTCTCCTCCCCCCCCTAGCGGAAAATCTATGCGTACTTTGAAAAAGTAACTATATCTAAAATAATTTTCCACATAAATGGAACCGAAAGATAAAAGAATTTTTTTCAATCGGATATTTAGAAGCAATTATGTGGAATAAAAGGTATTTTTGAATTCGACATCATCTGCATTTACGCCCTCTAGCGGCAAAATTGTACTTCGTAAAAAAAAAAACGAAATAAAGGATCAGCATTCGCATATTACAAGCTTCCCAATGCAAAAAGAATTTTTCAAATCGGACTAATAGTTGAAGAGATATCGTGGGTACAGTCGGACGGACGGACAAACCTGTAACATAAGCACGATCTTTTTTTACAAAAGACGTGCTAAAAACCAACTCAAGATCTTTCGGAACCTGTCACAACAGGTCCTCCATCAGGTGAAAAACGCTGTATGAACAGAAGTGCATTTGTCTTAAATGGGACAAGACAAGTCAATGGTAAAGACATGCGCAATTGAAAAAGTTTAAAGAGGGGGGGGGTAGTATGGATAGTCCCAGTAGGGAGACCGGGGTGAAGAGGGTTAAGAACTAGTAAGTAATGGGTTAGAGTTAATATGTAGTAAGGTGAGGGAAGGGGGAGGTGTAGGTTGGGGTAAGGTGGAAACGGGGTAAGGAGTGTTAAGTTATATGTAAAAGGGCAAGAGATAGGGTAGAGTTTAGGAAAAACGGGGGAGGGTTAAGGTTAATTGGGTTAATGGTGGCAAATGTTAGGGTGAGAGGAGTAAGAGTGAGTTAGATTTATTGAGATGAGAAAATTGAACTATTTAATAAATGTTCCACATTGAAACGACGAATATATGAGTTTCAGATATATATACAGTGTTTTTCACCTGATGAAGGACCTGTTGTGGCATGCTCCGAAAGATCTTGTGTGCGTGTATTTAATTAAGTGATTTTAAGTTGTAAATACCATCTCTTCAAGTCTATTTTAATCGTGTATCGACAGCCTTTTCAGAATTATTGTTATTTACACGAAAAAAGTTTCACCTTCACATTTTAGGGCAAAGATTTTTTTTTTATGTAATGCATACATCTTCCGCTAAGGGGTGTAAAGGTAAATTATGTTTTCCCTTGGCTTATACAGGGAGCAACGCTCTACGTGCTGTTCCACTCTACAAAAAGGGGTAAGAACTCTGAAGTTTGTTGATCTGCACATTACAATCCAAAAATGATTAGCATTCTAAATAATGCCTGTAAATCTTTTAATATAACTTTGGTGTTACGACCAGCAACGTCTGGTCTCTGATTCGTCATGACCGTGACTCACTCTCTGATATAAACAAACATGGAATTTACAGGGCATGTCTAAAAGCAATAAACCAAGAAGATAGCTGCCAATTTTATATCATCATCATCATCATTATTGTCAACAGTTATCAATCCACTGCTGGACGAAGGTCTCTCCAAGACTTTTCGACAACGGTCTGTCTTGTGCCAGTCTCCTTCGTGTCACTCCCGCATACCTTCGAATTTCATCCACCCATCTCCCATGTGGTCTTCTTCTGGGTCTTTTCCTGTCCCTTGGAATCCAATCTAAAATTTCGGCTGTCCATCGATGGTCTGTCCTTCTGGCAGTATGTCCAGCCCATTGCCATTTCAGGGATTTAATTCTGTCTTCTATGACAAGAGTTTGTCATTTTTCGGATCCACGAGTTCCTCTTTTTATCTCTCCTGGTTACACCAAGCACGCATCTCTCCATCCTCCTTTGAGTTGTCTGCAGCCTTTGTATGTCTCTTTTAGTTAAGGTCCACGTCTCTGCACCATACGTAAGCACTGAAAGGATGCATTGATCAAACACTTTTCTTTTAAGACATAATGGCATATTGCTCTTGAAAATTATGCTGTTTATTCCAAACGCTCCCCAGGCAAGTTTTGTACGCCGATTAATTTCTTCATCAATGTGACTCTCACTTCATATCTGCTGTCCAACATAAACATACGTATCTGTTATCTCCAGCTTTTCTCCATCAATCGATAAATCTTCATTTCTTTTAAATGCATTGTACATCCCTTTTGTCTTCTGAAAGTTCATTTTTAATCCCACTTCTTTACTCTTGTCAACAAGTTCCTGGATCATACTCTACAGCTCTGATGGGGTAGTAGCAAAAATGACTGCGTCATCAGGAAAACGAAGGTGAGTTAGATAATCTCCATTAATCTTCATCCCTTTGTTTTCCCAGTTCAGTGATTAAAACACATTTTCCAATGTGGCATTAAAGAGCTTGGGAGTTATGGTGTCACCTTGTCTCACTCCCATTCCAATTTTTATATGTGTTGCATTTTCAAACAGCTGAATCTTTGCACTTGCATTTTCACAGATGCTATTAATAATATTAATGTATGCATCTTCAATACCGCATGATTTCAGAGCCATTGTAACTGCTGATGGTTTCACCGAATCAAAGGCCTTTTCATAATCGATAAAATCCATGCACAACGGAAGTTCATATTCCCTCGCTCTTTCAATTAGTTCTCTCAGTACGCGGATATGATCTATAGTACTGTAGCCACTCTTGAATCCAGCTTGTTCTCTCGGTTGAACCATGTCCAGTGTTACCTTCAAGCGGTGTGAAAGAACTTTGGTGAAGATTTTATAAACCACTGATAGGAGGCTGATAGGTCTGTAGTTCCTGAGATCCTCAATGTCACCTTTTTTATTTAGCAGGATCAGTGTAGTGTCGTTCCAATTCTCAGGAATCTTCCCTTTATTAAGGCATCGAGTGAAAACTTGGGTGGGTACTGTTTCAATTTCTCCACTTGCTTCTTGTATGATGTCTACAGTAATTCCATCTTCTCCTGGAGCTTTTCCCCGCTTCATGTTCTTGATTGCATGTGCAACTTCTGCTGGGAGGACTGAAAGAACTCTGGTACTGGTACCTTTCATGATGTCTGGATTACATGTATCATCCATTTCATATAATTTCGAGTAGAAATTTTTCACTCTTGTCAAAATTTCGCCTCTATTTCTTGTTACAGAACCATCTTCTTTTCTCAGTGCCATAATCTGTTTTCTTCCCTTACTGAGATGTCCCTTTGCTATTTAGGCTTTGGTTGTTTTCAATTGCTTTCCTCACTAGTTCACAGTTGAATTTCCTTACGTCTTCAGTGATACATTTTCGTACTGTCTTGCATAGCTCTATATATTCCACTTTGGAAGTCACATCTTCTTTAGTTGTCCTCATCTCTCCTCTTTTTTGCATCAACATTTTGGTTTTTCCTGATAATGTGTGCACATGCAACTTGTTCTTAGACCCAGCTAATTTTGTTGCTGTTTGCATAAGAGCTTTGGTTACTTTTCTGTTAACTTCAGAAATATCCACTTCTTCTGATGTTAGGCTTTCTATAGCAGAGAATCTGTTCTTCAGTTCCAACTTGAAGGTATTATGGTGTTTTATAAGGTTGGTTATGTCAATACATTTTGTTTGTCTTATGAGCTTGCCACGTTCGAGTTTAGGGTTGAGGTGCATCTTACATCTCACCAATCTATGGTCACTACCTGTGTTGAACTTGTTTAGCACACTGCAGTCTTCGATGACGAGTTTTTTGTTACACATAATAAAATCAATTTCACTTGTCGTCCCATTTGGATGTCTCCATGTCCATTTCCTGTGTGGCTTTTTCTTGAAAAAGGAGGCTATTTTATATAGGATCCACTAAAAGGAATTTGGGAACCTGCCTGAGAGAACATCAATATAATATCAAACCTGGGTCCACAAATACAGTTCTTGTACGCTGTGTTCAATCTGGAACTCATTACCCTGACTGGAGTAGTGCAAAAATCCTAAACACCCTTTCTTATATCTCCCAATTACTTCTTACAGAGAGTTTATACATTCTTCATTATGGAACAGTGTGTTGTAACGATCACTTGCCCGTTGATGTCTCACACATCTGGAATTCATATATTCGTCGTTTCAATATGGAACATTTATTAAATAGTTCAATTTCCTCATGTTAATAAATAATATTTATTCCTAGTCATCTCACCCGAACTTCTGCCCCCATTAACTCAATTAACCTTAACCCTCCCCCTTTTTTCTAAACTCAACCCTATCTTTTACCCTTTTACTTATAGCTTAACACTCCTCCTTCCTTTTCCACCTTAACCCAACCTACCCCCTCCCCTTACTTTACTACATATTAACACTAACCCATTACTTAACTATTTCTTTACCCTCTTCACCCCGGTCTCATTCCTTGGACTATCCATACACCCGCCCCCCTCTTTAAACTTTTTCATTGCGCATGTCTCTACCATTGACTTGCCCTATTAAAGACAACTGCACTTCCGTTCATGCAGTGGAGGCCGCGGGTAGCGTAGTGGGCAACGTTCGTGACTGCCACGTAAAGGGCCTCAGGTTCGATCCACTAAATATCCGCCGTGCGTCGAATGGGCACATTAAGCCGTCGGACTCCGGGTACTGGCCCCCCCGATAATAAATAAGGGCGTCTCCCTCCCCTTTTCTACTTCGCTTCCGTGTAACTTTCTTATCGGGCACTCTATCCGGAATCTCCTGGCTTCCTTTTTCGAAGGGTTGTTTAAGACTTGCGGTCAGACACTCCTTTCCTAAAATTCTCTACATATGATCTGATCTGATCTGTTCATACAATGTTTTTCACCTGATGAAGGGGCTGTGGTGACATGCTCCGAAAGATCTTGTGCGTGTTTTTTATTTAAATGATTTTAAACTTGCAAATACCATCCCTTCAAGTTTATCTTAATCGTGTATCGACGGCCTTTAAAGAATTATTATTAGTGTCTAAAATTGTCTTCGTTATAAACGGCATCGAAAGAAAATAATTTTTGAATCGGATATTTAGAAGCAATTATATGCAATAAAATATATTTTGAATTTGATATCATCTGCATTTACGCCCTCTGATGGCGAAATTGTGCATCGAGAAAGAAACAAACAAAAAAAAAAACGGGATTCAAATATCATCATTTGCACATTTCAAGCTTCCCAATGCAGAAGGAATTTTTTCGAATTGAACTAATAGTTCCAAAGATATGGTGTCCACAGGTGGTCAGACCTGCCGATAACATAAGCACGATCTTTTTTTTTACAAAAGACGTGGTAAAAATGAAATTTTATTGCCGAATATTTTCTCCTCTGCTTCTTCCAAAATGCCATCACAAAGCATGTTAAATCTTGACTGCAACCCTAAAAATAAAATATAAAAAATAGCTGTGTTCATGCAGTAATATAAATAAAGATCAAACGAAATTTCTACCTTTAATACGCAAAATTAATAATAGTTTTTTTCTTAAATTTGTATGCGGTTATGAAATCACGAATAATTTCCTCCAATACCTTTTTTTGTTACTTCGAACAGCCCCTCCCACCATCCCGCGCAAAGAAAATACGAGACTTTCTGCACGCATGACTGATCATTAAACCAATTGATCTCAACAATAACCCTCTATTACGTTCCACGTTGTCCCATATTTGTAAATATAAACTACAAGACAGAAAGCAGGTCTTTTGTATTTCAGTTTCCACAGTCGAGAAATATTTAGGATGTCAACGTCAACTTCAATATTTTCCCGAGAGTTTTCCTTAAGATGCATTATTTCAAAAGCCACACAGCACGCCCTTCCATAGTCTGGCATGAGGATCTTACTTTTTTTTTCTTTTTTTTTTTTTACTAGAACCTGTACTCTTTATTCAAACTGGAAGAGATTTCTTACAAATCTTGGGATCTGTTAAAAATATCTTTATTCCTTTTTTCTTTTTAGGGAAATTACTTACATTTCGTTCTTTCTGAGTAACAAGAAAATTGCCTACATATTGATGAAACGTTAAAGTAGACTGCTGAAATTTCATTTTTAACTTGAAATAGAAGGGCGAACAGAGCTAAAAAAAAAAAAAAAAAGTAACTGTGACGCGATGGTAGAAGTTATTTTAAGCGTTTTGTGGAAGGAAAAGTGAAATGCAATTTTTACTCTGCGCCAGAGAAGAGATAGAGTACTCATAAATAAACCTTCAAAATTTTTGATAAGCTGATGGCAAATGTAGTTATGGAAAGCTAGCCTAATAACTCAGGTGCGAGGGATAAAAATTTTTACGTATCAATATATGCCCCTAGATCCCGAAAGGAGTATGCGATAGTAATAGAAAAAACTTGGTAAGAAATGGCATGCACCTTCACTTTTTTCGTAACACTTCTTTTGCAAAAAAAAGAACGTGCTTGTAGTATCACTTTCTCCGTCCGTCCGTCTATTGTGGACAGACACCATTTGTCTGCAGCTATTAGACCGATTTGAAAAATTCGTTTTGCATTGGAAAGCGTGAAATGTGAGAACGATGACCTTTGCCTTTCGGGTCATTTTTTTCTTTTTTTTGGATGCGCAGCTTCGCCGCGAGAGGGCGTAAATGTAGATGTTATCGAATTCAAAATATATTTTATATTTGCTTCTAAATATCTTATTGAAAAAAAAAATTCCTTCCTTTCGATGCCAATTACAACGAACACTATTTTGGAAGCCTGTGCATTACTTTAAGAAATCTGTGCATTATTTGAAAAAGACTCTGGGTACAGTGTCTTTTTCAAGTAATGCATAGATTTTCTGCTAGGGAGAGTAAAGAAAAACTGCGATTTTCCCGATATATGTGCTTCTAAAAGTTCTATTTAAAATATTCTTTCTGCATTGGATACAGCCCCTGGTGGGAAATGTTCTACATATAATTTCTAATTTTTGGTAAAGAAGGGTTTGGCCACCAGGAGGCGTAAGTATTAATTTCAGTTCTTCATGTTTCTGCAGACAAATCTATGCTTCTGAAAATCAATTTTAAAAGGTTTTCCAGTGGACGGGTACCACTCGTCTCTCAATGCCTTATGAGAATACCTTCTACTTAAAATAGTGCAAAATTCCTCCGCTAGGGGAGTAGATGTACATTTTTTGTCGATATCTCTGCTTCTATTAGGTGTGCAACTTAATTCTCGGCCCCCAACCATAAGCGATCATAGAACGTTCGCAAATGCAAATAGCTGTGTGCGATAATGGCTGATTGCAGCGCCATATCCAACAGCTTTTCAGGCAACCGTAACAGCTCACAGCTGTAGTGACGGATGGGACGAAAGTTGACGGTGAAAGCAATGTCGTTCGAGAAGCAACATTTGAAGCACTGCCTCCTGTTCGCGTTTCAACTGAAAAAAGTGCCGCGGAAGCCCAGCAAATGATCTGTGCTGCTTTGGGTGAGGCTGCTGTGTCCTACAGTACGTGTAAGAAGTGGTTCCAGCGGTTTAAGCAGGGAAATGTCGATCTCCGTGATGCAGAACGTCCGGGACAGCCACAGAAAGTTGACGATGAGGAACTGAAACCACTGTTGGACGCGGATTCCTGTCGCACACAGTCAGAGCTCGCCCAGGAACTCCGAGTAACACGGCAAGCCATTGCAAAGCGCCTGCACAAGCTTGGACGGATTCACAAGGAGGGCCGTTGGGTGCCCCACCAACTCACAGCTGCGAACAAGTCTAGGCGCTACGATGTTGCTGTGTCCTTGCTCTCCAGATTCAAGAAGAAGGATTTCCTCCACAAGATTTTGTCCTGTGATGAGAAGTGGATCAAATCGTGGGTTTATCCAGGTCAGATTGACACCAGTACCGCCAAACCGAATATCCATGCCAGGAAATTGTTGCTGGGCATATGATAGGATCAACGCGGTGTCGTACACTATGAATTGCTCAAACCTGGTGAAACGGTCAATGCTGAGCGTTATTGTCAGCAACTCTTTCGTGTGAGTGACTCAATGGAGGCGAAAAGGCCATACACCGACAAGGGCAGAAGATCAATCCTGTTGCTTCAGGATAACGCGCGTCCTCACACCGCGAAAACGACTTTAAACACGATCACCGACCTCGGGTGGGAGATTTTGTCCCACCCGGCGTATTCTCCAGACTTCGCCCAGTCGGATTATCACCTCTTTCACGCCCTGCAACATCACCTGAGCGATACGCACTTCACTTCTGTCGAGGAGGTCCACACAAGTATTGATGACTTTATCAAATCGAAACAGCCCTCTTTTTTCCGCAGTGGCATTCGGTAGCTCCCTGACCGATGGCTCAAATGTATCCAACACGACGGGGATTATTTCTCTGATTAAGTACGTATTCGATTTGCTATAATTTGCTGTCAACGTGTCGTGCCTGTGGCCGAGAATTAAGTTGCACACCTAATAGTAGTCTGCTTTGAAAACTTCTTTCTTTGTCGGAAAGCGCTTTTAGTGCAAAATGTTTTTCATGTAATCTCAAATTCTTTTTAACGCACACGTTTTCCACTAGAGGACATACGTTCACATTTCTGTTTACGGCATATTTACAGCAATATCTGTGCGTTTAAAAACTCGATTGAAAAAATCCTTCTCCGATCAGACACTACTAATTTCGAAAATCTTTTGTGTACATTTTGTGCCCAAAATAATATAAAATTTTGCCGCAAGGAGGCCCAAATGCCTGATTTGTTTTTCTCGACATCTCTGTTTTAAAAATCCCGATTAAAAAATATATTTAACGCCAGATACCATTCATTACGTGGGACAGTGTGCATACACTCTTTTTTTTTTTTTTTTTTTTTTTTTGCAACCGCATCTCCGCTTCTAAAAATCCAATTGAAAAACTTTATTTTTTTACTTTATGCTTTTCGCTACAGTAAAAATGGGAAACATCATCCACTTAAAATAATGCACAGTTTTCCGGCTAGGTGGCGTAAATGTCAAAACTTTTTTTTCGCAATCTCTGCTTCAAAGAGATGTATTTAAAAAAATTATTTTCCCTCACATAAAAATTCTGTCGGCAGGGGGCGTCAGTGTACATTTATATTTGAAAGAGTTAATTTGATTCGAGGAATTCTTCAGAAAAATCCTTTTTCTTTTTTTGTTTATTTCTTTTTGTAGGAGACTCTTCATTGTGAAGAGTATTTTGTAACCATTTTCACCTTGAAGTAACACAGAGGTTTTTCCCTAGGAATACAAAATTATAAGATAATTTCCTTTGCATCTCTTCTTCAAATTGTTTGATTGAATATTCCTTTGTCTCTTATATCATCCTTCCGTTATGAAAAAAAACCCTTTTGCGTACAATTCGTTAACTTTCGTAACGTACTTAGCTCCAAAATAACGGTAATGCGAGAGGTAACATTACATAAGCATTAATTTGACTATGTAACATTCTAGCAATTATTTTTTTGAATACAAACGCTGGCTCGAAGTACGAGTCTGCTAATTTGAAATCGCACTTTTAGAAGAGATATAGGGCTAAATGAAAATATATATTTTACTTATTCCACAGCGTCACACATTGAAAACATTTTCTAGCTATCGAACACAAAAAGTGTTTTTCCTCTACGACCTTCATAGATACCGTGGCTAATATCAAGGAGGATAGAATAAGAGGAGGGAGCATGTGCTCTCACCGTTGATGCCAGGCTGAGTTGTGTGGCCGCCATGTTACATTACCCTCATTTGCTCATATTTGCTTTGCAAGGTAAGGAAGATTTCAGATTTTTATTACGTGTGAGAAGGACGTTTGCTTTTGACTGATTTATGGAATTGTTTATTTAAAGTTCAACTAACATTAATAGCTGAAGAGAGATCTATTTGCGGATCAAAAACTTATAATGGAATAGCTAAACATTTCTAGTACGAACTACAAAGTTGTCCAGTTTTCCATACTTCTGGTCAAAATTTACATTCTTGAAAACGTTTTATTAAAACTTTGTAAAAAGCAGTCGTTTCTAGCGCACAATAAAATCCGTGTTTTGTTGTTGTTTTTTTTAATTTGTAAATTACCGCATTTATTATCAGCACATAGTAATCTATCAACGCCAACAGATTTTATTGTCCACTACAAACGCTTTTCAATTTTGCATATTTCGTGTATTCTTCGTTAAAAGTTTGCAAATTATCAAACTTTAGCACGAACTATCGTTTCTAAAGCGATATTTCGTTGCATTTCTGTTTTCAGAAATATTTACTGGATCACATGAAATAAATCAACGTTTTATTCTTCACTTTAGAGTGTGTGAACGGCTTCATGCATTACTTTAAGCAGGATGTTACGTACTTTCGGTGTGATGAGTTAAATGGTTTTTTGTCGTACACAGCGGTAAAACCTGACCTAGCAGTGCTTTGAAAGAAAAGAAAACAGTGGTGATATTATAGACTATATCCTAAATGTACATGATATTTTATTCTTTTCGCAAGAAGGCTTTAAAAGTGTTAACCTGCCTACGTTGTTAGGTACGTAGTTCGATGGGAACACAGTCAGAAGGGTAACAGAAGATGGCTACCGCTCAGAGCGTCGGCTTCAGAGCTTTACATGGGGCTTGCTTGTTATTCTCCCTACCCTTATTCTATCCTCCTTGGCTAATATAAGTTTAAGCCATCTAGCGGGGAAGTGCGCTGCAGAGGATTTTAAAGCAGCGTGGATTTGATAGTTAAGGTTATCCAGTGCGAAAAAAAAATCGGTTTACATATACGGATTTACCATAACTACGGGCAAAAGAACAAATGATGCTAAAAGCAATTACCTTTAAAACAGATTGTGCTGAAGGGGAGGGAAGATCAAAGAGATCCTCTCTTTCAAAGCATTCTAGAGTAGTTTTATTGAAAGGTTGCACGCATTTGTATACCGTATAAGTTGTAGTATTAGCACTGGCCATAGTAATTTCCCAGGGCAAGAACTGCACTTACAGCTCTTAGAAATAAAACTACGCATTAGGACAAAGGGGAAATGCGTGAATCATCTTTTTAGTGGTTACGACTAACCGACACAAAAATAATTTTTCCATTTTGGCTCATAGATGTAAAAATGTTATATTTCAGACACTAGTTTGGAGGACAAAGTGATTTAAATAGTGTTTCTGACGTTCATTTTCATTTTGTATGTGTAAAAAAAATCAAGATCAAACCTCCCAATGTGACATGCTTCAAATCAAATGGAATTCATCAGAACCCTACGAACATGATATGGAATAATTAAGTCAATACATTAAAAAAGAACAAGACGGAATATCTAAACTTCTGAACATCACATTTTGGTGATATTTTTGTCACTTGCTTCAAGTTAGTAATGCATCTAGCCGTCCTGGTAGCGCAGTGGTCTAAGCGTTGGCTTCTGATCATTCATCACGGATGGGTCCGGGTTCGAATCCCGGTGAGGCATAGATGTCTTGTTTGTCTGTGGTTCTTTCCCTTCCCTGGAACCAGTGACCCTAAATTAGGGACTGGAGACTGATTATAGCCCACTGAGTTGCTCACGGTGGTGGTTAAACCTCCAATCAAAAAAATATATATAATAAGGCATCTAATTCAGTAACAAGAATCCATGGGGCAACAAAGAATATTTTAACTCTTCGTTCCATGTTAAAAGCGACTATGTGGGGTGTTCAATTATCATAGATTCAGGTGATTTACCTCAAAATCATAGGTTAGCTTTTTGCAAAAATATCTACGTGCATCAATCACTTTTATTGTTGCTAATGAATGAAGCATTTGTATTTATATTACTTGCTCCTCCTGGTGATTACTGTTTATTGTTATTTGTGACGTACCTGCCAGCAGGACGCACACGACATAAAGGCAGATAGCAGCCAGAACGAACGTCCGCGTAGCTCAATTGGTAGAGTGACTTATTCCGGAATGAGGGGATCCGGGTTCGAGCCCCGGCGTGGACAAAAATCACGGAGAAATGTACTTCGTTGTAATGGCGCCCGAACTTTCCGGAGACCCGGCCGTTCAAAATCTCGCAATGGTGGGATGTTCTTTCCACACCGCGAGAGAGGAAAAATGAGCGAATCCCTTCTCCAGCGCTTCAAAAAATAAAGGAATGTGACGATTCCTTTATTTGAGCAGGAGGCAGTTCGGAAGGCGAACCACATTAAGATTACATTGTGTTCTGCTTCCGTCCTAGAATATGATTCTAACCTACAATTTATATCAGCTTCTTGAGATGATAGACACAGGGCACCTGAAAAATAAAGTACTACTTTACATTCCGAATCCAATTCAATAGTATATACTCTAAATAGCAGGTGTCTGGGCATTCCCAAAGCTCTTTCGAAAGAATATTTACTTGCAATTGATACAGAGGGTGAGTCGAAAGTTTTACAATATTTGGATCACTTTATGTCTTCATGCGTACCTTTATGACAAAAGCTGACTAGCATTCAAAGTATATAGGTCATCGTGTTGCACCATCTTTAGCCATCTGTCTGCCAGTTCTTCGATTCCGCGGCGGTACCAGTTCTTGTCTTTCGAGGTGAAGAACTCCTTCACCCCAGCTGCCACCTCCCCTTGGATGTTGAAGTACCACCCGCAAATGAAGTAGGCCATGGACAGGAACAAGTAATAATCCGGCAGGGCAAGGTACGGACTATATGCTGGGTGTTGTATCAGTTCCATGCCCTCAAGTTCCTGGAGCTTTTCCCGGGTCGTTTGCGCGGTATGAGGCCGAGCGTTATCCTTGCTGTAGAAGAGCGCGCTTTCTGTTCACCATTGCCGGGTGCTTCTAGCCAAAAAATGGAATACATCCGCTCCAGTTGTTCAGAGTAGAGGTTGGCGTTGATGGTACGACCGTCTGGAACATATTCCTAATGGATTATACTCTCGAAATTCCACCAGACGCACAGCATCACCTTGTACTCGAAGCACCCACGTTTGACAACAGGTTCAGGAAGCTACCTCTGGCCCAGCCACTGCCGTTGTGTATTTGGATTTCGGAAATAGACCCACTTTTTTTCGCACGTAACAATTCTCTTGATGAAACGTACATCGCGCGGGTTTTCTAGGAGTTTCGAGCACACTTCCACTCTGCGGTTTGCTTCAGCAGGCGTCAGTTCGTGAGGGACAATGCGGCGGCTCCTGCAGACCTTGACGAGGTCCCGAAGGTGATGAACCACAGTGGTCTGTGATATGCCCAGCTCGCCCGATAATCTCCGAGTGCTAGTTGTCGGATTTGCCTCTACGGCCTGGCGCACCACCTACGAATCCACGGTTCGCGGCCTATCTGACCTTGGTTGGTCGTCGTGGTTTCGGTCACCTGAGTGAAATTTCTTGAACCATCTGGTTGCGGTGCTGTGGTCCACGGAACCTTACCCTTTCGCGTGACAAATGCTTCATGGTGCTTGAGCAGCGTTATGACCGAGTTCAAACTCGTAAAGGAAAAGTTCTCTAATTAGCCGGTTGCGGCTGTTTATCTTTTAGGCGTCCCAACCACAGACAGAACGACGAAATGCAGTGCTGTTCACAGCAACGACTACCACTTTTTATTCCTTTCGACTGACTGCAGTGCGCGACTGGAACTAGTTTAAACACGTGACATACCCGCCGCAGCACATGTGTTTATACAAATACTAGCATGTTGTACCCGTCGTTGACGGGCTAGTGATAGTATAAAGTAAAAGCTATATCGGCAATTAAATTAAGACTGGTAAATCAAGGTTTATACAACTTTGTAGTATAACTTCCTCGAATAGAATATTAGGATAAAAATGTATTTGAATTATTTAGTAGTTGTCACGTCCAATGTAAATAATTCAAAAAGTTTGGAAGCAGAAGGCTTATGAAATGAAATTGATTGAGATGAAAAGTACCTTTTTCTTGTAGCGAAAACTTCCTCATTCCCACATTCTGGTGTGGCTTAAATATAGGATATTCGTACAGAGAGTTGATGAACATGACCACCCAGGAATCAGGTCCAGTGATGCACTCGGTCGAGTGTATACTGTCCATTCAAATAACTCGGAACGCTCTGTCGGTCGGATTTCACATAGAATTAGGCGACCTAGAGCGACGAAATTTTTTATGAAGGTACATCTTCTGGTGCACCTCGAAACTCCTTCTGGAAATCCTATCTTGTTCCAGCCTTCTTTCTCGTTTTTCTGTTGTTTCTTGTTCTCTTCTCCTTCTTTGATTTTCTCTATCCATTCTTTGTGTTCTTCTTACACATTGTTTCTTTCTGGGAGGTTGAGGCATAGTATGATGACCTTGTGACGTATGACACTTTTGAATTATTAACGGAGATTGAAAAACAACGTTCTGTTGCCTTTTTTTTCTCTCCGCCCTCAAGGTCATAATATAATTGGCAAACACGCTTAACAAAAAACATGTGCCTTTCCGCTTTCTTTACTGCTGTCTTTACATGCAACCTGATCACACCCAACGCGAAGGCGCGAAGATAAGTAGTTCACGATAAAGTTGAGCCATTTCTTTTTTAGAATTACCTTAAAACAACGTTCTATTTTTCTAGCTCACAAGGTCGTCACAGTATGATGACCTTCTGACGTATGACACTTTTGAATTAATAACGCAGATTGAAAAACTACGTTCTATTTTCTTTTTTTTTCTTTTCCGCCCTCAAGGTCATAATACAATCGGCAAACAACGCTTACAAAAAAGGGCGTAATAAATGTATTTAAAAATAAAAATAGTCGTAACGGAATTCTAAAAAAAAACCGCCTGAAATTTATTATGAACTACTTTCCTGCACGCCTTAACGTTCGGTGTGATCAGGTTGATGTCAACAAAGCGGAAAGACATACTCAGAAATTCGTAACATTAAATAACTAAAACTCAAATTCAAATTTTAAAATAATCGCTTCGAGGTGCACCAGAAGATGTCTACAGGTTCGTCACACTAGGTCGCCTAATTCTCTGTGAAATCCGACCGACAGACACACACAGAGTCTGTTTTATATAGAGAGAGATTGCAAAACTTTCGACTCATCCTCTGTATTTTCTGGTCGAATACGTTCCTGGTGACTGTTTGGTGTTATGGTCTGCAATGTGTTCCTGGTAATTGACTTCAAGGATATCATGGAGCTTTTTGCCACAAGTACACGAATACATAGAAGAATATCCAAAGCAGGCTGGGTCCAGCCCAAAATTTTCAAGGTACACAGGGGTATGCTTAGTGCTCATTTTATTTCAATTGCAAACTCTGAAAAGAACGGGACGAGTTCAGATCTTTACACTCTAAAAACGCTTACAGCGTAGTAAATCCGTTTATTTAGTGATGTAAATAAACGGTGTAAATTTCCCCTGTGTACAAATCCGATTATTAATTTATTTAGCGTGTTACACCGCAAAATAAACGGATTTTCTACGCTATAAGCGCTTCTCGAGTGCGCGCGGTCTGGTGTACTTTGAAACATCGTCTCCGATCGTTATTTATTCAGACGAATCGAGAAACGATCTTCCTTTATCTTATTAATAGTTAATTTAAAGAATGCTAGGTAAATAACTAAGGCAAGGTAGATAATAACTGGTGCTCCATAAATACTCTACTCAAATTAACCGGCCTGCTTCCCCACTCGAAATTATTTTTCTGCTGAAAAGTAAAATGACCAGATGTTAAAGTTTTTGCTATTCCCATTTCCAAGCTACGACAATCGGTACAACAAATGATTTGAAACATTTCATTTCAGCAATAAAAAAAAAAATAGATATATTTCACATCCTCTTGTCCCAAAATTATTGGAGCTCGTTAATTTTGCCGAGTGGGGAATGCTTTTAACGTTCATCGAGCTCCGTATTTTCACTTATCCTAAGATCTTCCCAGAACCTAGCTTTCTTTTCTTCAGGATGTGTGGCATAGAATGAGGCAAGTGTCCTACGCAATAGAACTTACTACGAAGTTGCTCTTGTTAACTACCTTTCCTTTTGCCACTGCAATTCAATATTTCGTTATCTCGTTTAGGCATTTTATGAATTGTATGGGGGCAAGTATCAGAATCTTGCAGGCTTCAGTATTTTTAATGGCTTTCACAGAAACGCGACATAGAGCACGGTGTTCTCTTATTTCCACATAGACATGCCACTGTGGGTGTAGGAGCTGCATTCATTAAAACGTACAGATCGGAAGTCTCAGGTAGAGCTGTTCATCATAGTTTGCTATGAAATGAACCTAGAATGGGCCACGCCTTCCATATCTATGACACAAAGAGAGAAATCACTCAACAATTCCGGTAGTTGTGAAGCACAAAGGTGGTACCTCTTTTCACCGACAAACCTCTATGTACTGGATAGTAAAGGCAACTTTAACTTCTTTTTTAGCCTGTCTTTTGTAAAAAAAAGATCGTGTTTATGTTACCGGTTTATCCGTCCGTCCGTCCGTCCGTCTGTACCCATGATATCTTTGCAACTATTAGTCCGATTTGAAAAATTCTTTTTTCATTGGGAAGCTTGAAATATGCGAATGACGATACTTTATTTCGTTTTTTTTTTACGAAGTACAATTTAGTCGCTAGAGGGCGTAAATGCAGATGATGTCGAATTCAAAAATACGTTTTATTCGACATATTTGTTCTAAACATCCGATTATAAAAAATATTTTATCTTTTGATTCCATTTATGTCTAAGAGTATTTTAGATATAGTTACCTTTTCCAATTACGCATAGATTTTCAGCTAGGGGCGTAAAAAGTAAATTACATTTTTCCCGATAACTCTTCTTCTAAAACTCCGATTTGAAAATTTTTTTCTTCAGCGGATACACCTTCTGATGGAAAATCTTTTGCATATGATTTCAAATTTTTGGTAAAGAATACTTTGGCCACCACGGGGCGAAAGTGTTAATTTTTGCTACTGATGTATTTGCCATAAAATCTGAGCTTCTCAAATATCGATTGAAAAAATTCTTTCGTGGACTGATGCCACTCACATCGATTAACCTTTTCGGAATATTTTCTTCCTAAAATATTGCACAGTTTCTCCGCCAGGGGGAGTAGATGTATATCTTATTTTTATCAATATCTCTACTTCTAGGAGTCCGATTTGAAAAGTTCCTTCTTTGTTGGACAGTGTTTTCAGTGTGACATGTTTTTCATATAAATCCAAAATTTTCAAATAATTTATAGACTTTCTGCTAGGGTGCGTAAAGGTAAATTGCGTTTCCCCCTATATCTCTGCTTCTAAATCTCCGATTTGAAAAATTCTTTCTGTACCGGATACAGTTCCTGATGGGAAATCGTTTGCACATAATTTATAACTTTGTAAATAAAATGGTTTGGCCACCAGGGGGCGTAAAACTTAATTTTCGCTGCTGATGTATTTGCAGCAAAATATGAGCTTCTAAATTTTCGATTGAAAAAAGCGTCGTTTACAGACCGATATTACTCATGTCGACAAACCTTTTGGAAACATTTCTTCTTAAAATAACGCATGGTTTCAACGCCAGGGGGTGTAGATGTATATCTTATTTTTGTCAATATCCCTACTTCTAGGGGTCCGATTTGAAAAATTCCTTCTTTGTTGGATAGTGTTTCCAGTGTGACATGTTTTTCACATAATTTCAAAATTTTCAAGTAAATCATAGACTTTCCGCTAGGGGGCGTTAAGGTGAATTGCTTCCCCCCTCCCCCTATTTCTCGGCTTCTAAATCTCGGATTTGAAAAATTCTTTCTGTACAGGTACAGCTCCTGATGGGAAATCCTTTGCACATAACTTCTAATTTTTGTAAAAAATTGTTTGGCCATCAGGTGACGTAAGTCTTAATTTCCGCTTCTGATGCATTTGCAGGAAAATATGAGCTTCTGAAATCTCGATTGAAAAAAGTCGTTTGTTGACCTATACTACTCATGTCGACAAACCTTTTAGGAACATTTTCGTCTTTAAATAATGCATGGTTTTTACGCTAGGGGGCGTAGATGTATATCTTATCTGTGTCAATATCTCTACTTGTAGGAGTCCGATTTGAAAAATTACTTCTTTGTTGGATAGTGTTTCCGATGCGAAATGTTTTTCTTATAAATTCAAATTTTTTAAGTAACTAATAGACTTTCCGCTAGGGGGCACAAAGGTAAAATGCGTTTCCTGCGTTATTTCTGCTGCTAAAACTCCGATTTGAAAAATTCTTCCTGTATCGCATACAAGACCTGAGGGGAAAATATTTTTCACATAATTTCTAACGTTTGGTAAAGAATGGTTAAGCCACCAGGGAGCATAAGTGTTAATTTCTACTTCTGATGTAATTGTAGCAAAATCTGGGCTCCTGAAAACCCAACTAATTTTTTTTTCTTGGACCGATACCGCTCATATGGAAAAACCTTTTGAGAATACTTTCTTCCTAAAATAATGTATGGTTTTCCCACCAGGGGACGTAAAGTCATATCTAATTTTTCTCGATATCTCAATTTCTAAGAGTCCGATTTGAAAAAAATCATTTCTGTGTTGGAGAGCGTTTCCGGTGCAAAATGTTTCTCATATAAATTCATGTTTTCTTAACGCACAAGTCTGCAACCAGAGGGCGTAAGCTCACTATTCCGTTTACAGCAATATCTGAGGGATTAAAGACCCGATTGAAAAACTTCTTTCTTTCGTCAGATCTATTGCTTTCCATACCGGTTCCATTGACTTTGAATAGCTTTGATAAATTTAATTTGCGTCAGAACGGATTCAAAAGACGTGCTTATTACACCCGAAAATTCGGTGTCATCTTTCTTGTTTGTTGTTTGTTTCGTTTAGCGACCAACATGCGCAAATCACTGGGATATAAGCAATATCCCGTCCCTAATTTAGGATCACTGGTTTCAGGGAAGGTATAGAACCAACGCTGGAGTACAAACTCACCTCATCATAATAAGCACGTCTTTTGAATCCGTTCTGACGCAAATTAAATTTATCAAAGCTATTCAAAGTTGAATAGCTTTGATAAATTTAATTTGCGTCAGAACGGATTCAAAAGACGTGCTTATTACACCCGAAAATTCGGTGTCATCTTTCTTGTTTGTTGTTTGTTTCGTTTAGCGACCAACATGCGCAAATCACTGGGATATAAGCAATATCCCGTCCCTAATTTAGGATCACTGGTTTCAGGGAAGGTATAGAACCAACGCTGAAGTACAAACTCACCTCATCATAATAAGCACGTCTTTTGAATCCGTTCTGACGCAAATTAAATTTATCAAAGCTATTCAAAGTTGAATAGCTTTGATAAATTTAATTTGCGTCAGAACGGATTCAAAAGACGTGCTTATTACACCCGAAAATTAGGTGTCATCTTTCTTGTTTGTTGTTTGTTTCGTTTAGCGACCAACATGCGCAAATCACTGGGATATAAGCAATATCCCGTCCCTAATTTAGGATCACTGGTTTCAGGGAAGGTATAGAACCAACGCTGAAGTACAAACTCACCTCATCATAATAAGCACGTCTTTTGAATCCGTTCTGACGCAAATTAAATTTATCAAAGCTATTCAAAGTTGAATATTCAAAGTTGAATAGCTTTGATAAATTTAATTTGCGTCAGAACGGATTCAAAAGACGTGCTTATTACACCCGAAAATTCGGTGTCATCTTTCTTGTTTGTTGTTTGTTTCGTTTAGCGACCAACACGCGCAAATCACTGGGATATAAGTAATATCCCGTCCCTAATTTAGGATCGCTGGTTTCAGGGAAGGTATAGAACCAACGCTGAAGTACAAACTCACCTCATCAAGGATTTGAACCAGTCTCGTCTAAAAAAGAAGATCAGATTCCATGGCTTCAGACCACTCAGGCATCGAGGCGGTGGTCCGGCCAAGACGTCGGGATAAAAAGCAAACCCATGCTATCTCGGTTCATCATACCAAAAAAATTAACCAAGCGGCAAATGCAAATGATGAATAGATAGATTTCTGATTCCAACCATTTCTAAGTTTTGCATTTACTTGTACTTTTTTTATTTCGGTTTTTCTTTGTTTCATAATGGTCCATAATCCACCGTGGAGCTGTGGAGAATTCCGTCTAAGGTTGAACAAAGTAACAAGTTTACTTTCCTCTCACACGCAGAGATGTCTATGCCCTACTGCTCTCTTTCTAGAATACATGTTTCCGGATAACCCATTGCGCATTACGTTCCGATCATAAAGGACTCATTGCACATAGGCTGTGGCATTTAGAAGACGCTCAAAATTTGTTGCCTCCAGCTACAACAGCACAAAATGTCACATTTGCGGACCCGCACGTTACTGGTGAGCTGCTTTCTTTCTTCTTTATCCGTTCTGGGGTGATAAATATGAAAATTGCAAAGATACAATGTTGAAACCTGCTGTTTAACATCTCTCTACGTTTCCTCAATACAAGGAGAACATCTTTCATTCACCTTCTTCTATACCCATAGATCCCAGTTCATTAGGTACACCCGCCATTGTCACATAAATGATGGCTCATTACAACTCGTAAGACGGCACGCTAGTGCGTTGTATGGTATGAATCAGGAAGACGAGCTCGTCGAGCATCATTTACTGTTCCATTGAGGGTAAGAATGAGCAAAACGAGTGATCTGAGCGAATTTTCGAAAGATATGATAGTTGCGGAAGGCGTGCTAGATAGAGCATCTCCCAAACCGCCCACCTCCTGGAGTTTTTACCCACAACCGTAGCAAGTGTTTTCAATGAATAATGCGACACGTAAAAAAAGTCCGACAACCTACGATCCTGTGAAAAAAAACAACAGCTGGTGGGTAAGAGGGTTGAAATAAAACTAACAAAAGTATCGTGCAAATGAACAGACGAGTCACATGAGGGCAAATCACTGCAAAATTTATCAATGGTGTGCCGAGAGTCAGCGCAAAACATAAAACTGCTCCTCAAGTGGGAATAGAAGAATCGTCACTGGACCTTTGAGGACTGGAAATAGGTCGCCTGGACAGACGAATCGGAGCTATTTCTGCATCATGCTGATAGCATAATCTGAATCTGGCGCAAGTAACATTGGGACATGAAGTTGCCCTGTCAGGTGTTAACAGTACATGCCGAGTGCGGCGGTATGCTGGCGTAGGGAATGTTTTTCTGGACTCCTGATGCCGATCAAAGGTAACTGAATGCCATGACGTGTCTGAACATCACTATACTAACTAAATCCATCCCTTCATGGCTATAGTTTGTCCTCAAGCAGATGGATATGCCCAGAAGAATAACGCACCCTCTCACAAGGCTGGTATCGTCACCGAATGGTCCCAGAAACGTGCCGACGAGTTTTCCTTGCTTTTGTGGCCTGCACACTTTCTTGATTCAAGTCCCATTGTTTATCTCTGGGATGACACGAAACGATATATTCGCTGCGAAACTGTGCAGCTGTGAAATTTGGTGCAACTGCTCGGCTCGATCATTTCCGCATGGAACAACATTCCCGCACGACACTTCCAACATCTAATAAGTTTCATAGCCCGACGACTTCGGTATTTCTTCAGGATAAGGGCGGCGTAATAAATACCCTACTAGGTAGGCGTACTGGCATTTGAGGGTATAAATCTACTTCATAGTCTGTAGCCTGGTGCCGCTGAATTTAACATCTGTTTAGTCGATATTTCATTTTCCGTTTGGCAAACATGCCTATACCATGTGTGACGTGCCTGCCCCGCAGGACGCACATGAGATAAAGGCAGATAGCAGTAAGAGCACATGTCCGTGTAGCTCAGTTGGGAGAGCGACTTACTCCGGAGTGAGGGTCCCGAATTCGATGGCCGGCGCGGGCAAACTTGTACTTTATGTTGTTTCCCGGATGACCCGGCTGTTGAGTTTCTCGCAATAAAGTGATGTTCTTTCCACACGGCGAGACTGAAAAAATGAGAATTCCTTCTTCAGTGCTTCGAAAAAATAAATCAGTGTGATGTTACTTTCCACACACCAAATTGTCTGGGCCGCCCCGGTGGCGCAGTGGTCTAAGGCGCTGGCCTCTGATCATTCGTCCATAAGGGGTCCGGGTTCGAATCCCGGTGAGGCATGGATGTTGTGTTTGTCTTACGGCACTGGCTCTCTCCCTTCCCTGGAACCAGTGACCCTAAATTAGGGACGGGCGACTGCTTATAGCCCATTGAGTTGCTCACGGTGGTCGTTAAACCTCCAATCAAACAAACAAACAAACAAACAAACTGTTGAGTTTCTCGCAATAAAGTGATGTTCTTTTCACACGGCGAGACAGAAAAAATGAGAATTCCTTCTTCAGTGCTTCGAAAAAATAAATCAGTGTGATGTTACTTTCCACACACCAAATTGTCTGGGCCGACCCGGTGGCGCAGTGGTCTAAGTGATGGCTTCTAATCATTTGTCCAAAAGGGGTCTGAGTTCGAATCCCGGTGAGGCATGGATGTTGTGTTTGTTTTACGGCACTTGCTCTCTCCCTTTCCTGGCACCAGTAACCCTAAATTAGGGGCCGCCCCGGTGGCGCAGTGGTCTAAGCGATGGCTTCTGATCATTTGTCCAAACGGGGTCTGAGTTCGAATCCCGGTGAGGCATGGATGTTGTGTTTGTCTTACGGCACTGGCTCTCTCCCTTCCCTGGAACCAGTGACCCTAAATTAGGGACGGGCGACTGCTCATAGCCCATTGAGTTGCTCACGGTGGTCGTTCAACCTTCAATCACAAAAAAATCACACAAATTAGGGACGGACGACTTCTTATAGCCCATTGAGTTGCTCATGGTGGTCGTTAAACCTACAATAAAAAAATTGTCTTGGATTTCTCAGATGCTCGTTCTTCATGAGATGACTGCCTACATGGTCTCGGCTGACCCGTGGGCCATGCCCCAGGGCCTCTTTCGGGGGGGGGGATTATGTGACATGTCTTCCCCGCAGGACACACATGAGATAAAGGCAGATAGCAGTGAGGGCAAATGTCCGTGTAGCACATTTGGGAGAGCGACTTACTCCGGAGTGAGGGGTCCCGGATTCGATGCCCGGCGCGTAAAAACTTGTACGTTATACATGTCAATGTGTCCTTACTAACTTTTTCTTCCAGAGAAGAAATGGTCATCTCTGTCATAATTGTGCCACTGCTAGTTCTTCTTTCTCCACTGAATCCAACTGTTTTCCCCAGATATTCCTCTTACTGCTGTCATGACTGCGGCTTCTAACGTCATACATGCCTGCCATAAAAGACAGTACGTCTAAATACCACATTTAAGTAGCTCACTGGCTAACTTGATGAAAATATTCTTACACAACTCATAGGACTTTCACTGTCGTGGTGAATATGTTGTCTAACTCCTTATCAAGCCTTCCATTCTTTTCAGTAACCACACACAGATGATTGAAATCTGTTGCCTGTTTTATACAAAATTCATAATTCTTGGTGTGTTCGACTACATTGATCTTTATCCCAAATGTATCACATGCCAAGCTCGTACAGCAAACGATTGATGTTGGAACTACCAGCTTCAACATTTGCAAGTAACTTACCTTCTTTGAACAGCTTTTCCATATAAATTACAAAAAAAAAAAAAAAAAAAAAAAAAAAACGATGGAGACAATTTGCATCCCTATATTATGATTCAACTGTTTATTTAAACAGTTTCTCAGTACTTCCATTTTGACTGTCGCAAGGCCCTTGGTGTACAGGCTTGTGTCAAGTTCCAGTAACCTGATTTTCACTCCATAACTTTTCTCGCACTCAGCAATTTGTTCCTAGGTATTGTGGCGTATACCTCTAATTTAACTTTCCTTTTGAGTTTCTGTATTCTTACGAAAATTTGGTTTCTTCTCGTTAAACATTTTCTGAGTTAACGATTCATTATTTCCCCTAACGAGGTTTTCTAAGTTAGCATCACTGGCAGTGAGACGAAATGTAGGAGTAAAAGTGCAGAGTTGAGATACGTCCTATTAACGCTAGGTGCAGAGTATTTTGAGATAACGATATTTAAGAGCATAGTGAGGTAACGATTTGAACTCATCATTTCAACATAACGTTCCTGCTGACAATAAGTATATTTTAAATTGAGCACTTTGATGTTGTGGTTTGATTTGAAGCCTACAAGCGGTATTCTGGCTAATATGCTCAGCCTCTGATGAAGTGACGTAGAAAGGAATAAGCCAGTGGTTTTAGTGTAGTGCATATGGATTCATTAAGTACCTAAGGCCGTTAGCGTGTTTTCTATAATAGGAAGTATCAATGGATATAACAGTGAATGGGCATTTAAGCATTTAAATATTCTTAGTATTGGGTCCAAAGCCTTTTCAAAATCAAGAAGTACTATTTATAAGCTTTTCATGAAACTTTGCTTGTCTTAACAACTGTATGTACGGTATAATTTTTCTTGCATCTCTTGTCCTCTTGAAGCCATATTGTTCTTTACTCAGCTGATTTTCTACCATCATTCTAAGCTTATTCAAAATATCGGCTAAATCTTGCAAGGGACACAAATCATGGAGATGCCCCGGCAGTTATTACAATCTTTTCTGTTCCCTATTTTATACAGGCACAATGACTGACTTTTTCCTGTCGTCCAGAGCTAAACTACTTCGCCATGTTACTCTAACGACTCTGTATAACCAAAGAGCACATATCCATTCACTATGCTAGATCAATTCTAGATTAATGTCGTCATAAACTACAGCTTTACCATATATTTAAGGACAACAGATTATCTCTTACGTCATGAACGCTTATGGTCCTACAGTCGTCTTAGTGTTTTCAAAAAATTTAATTACCTATTCAATGTATTATCATCTTACATGTGGATCTGCCCATCTTTTTCAGTTCCTCGAAAAGAGACTTCCCACCCTTTCTCGTGAATTTAATAAGAATCCGAAACTTTCGTAATAGAAGGCATAAGCAGAAAAAGATGTACCAAATTCTTGCAAAAGTGATATTTGGAATTTTTTTCCAAAAATTCACTCTACGTATTGGCATCTTTGCTTTTGCATTTTGAAAGCATCGGTATTTTCAAGTGAGTACCGAATTCTTAAGATTCGCTTTCCGTTGAGACCTACTTTTCTGTTCACGAGCTTTTCATACTTCTCCAATTCGAAGTTTATACCAATTGGAACAGCCAATGAGAGCCGATGTCTCTACAATACTATTTATATCATACTCAGATCTCTCTTTCTCTCATGATCTACTAAATGGAATAGTCTTTAGTTGACAGTCTATATGTTGTTTGGCTATCGCCTTTTGTATAGTTTTCGTTTGAGATACGTATTTTCACCACTGTTTTGGGTGTCAGTATCTATTTTTTGAATTTTAATGTGTAGTGTGACCAAGGATTTTCAAGAGATTGAACTGCTACCTATACAGGAGACCACTGATTGATCTCTCTTTCACATTCTCTCTGTTTCGTTTAAACTTCAACGCATGTGTCCGTGCGTTCGCAGGTAAGTGCTGCTGCATGCATCACAGTTTTGCTCCGGTCTGTACCAAGAGTACAAAATCGGTGATATGTTATGAGCTTTAGCATGTGTCAAAGGCGTATTCCATCAATGGCGATGATTTAACAGGATAAATGAGTTATGTACACCTTTCTATGTGTAACATGAAATTTAAGCTTCATTATCGTGCTGTGAGGCACCTGGATTCATCACCGAAGGGTTCTGGTTCCCCAGTGGTTTCCACTGGATTGTTGTTCGCGGTAGATATTGACATAGGCTGAATTTCTGATGCAGTTATGGTACATATCCGGCTATGTTAGTATCAAAAGAAAGCAGCTGAAAGACAGTTTGGGCTATATCTTTCCTCCTTCAGTACCACTGACATATCACTAGGTTTTCGCGACGTTCATTCAAATACCCGTGATTCTGTTTTGTGGGAATGGCAGACCATGTGAAATCAGTAGGATAGTGTAGCATTCTGTTCTCTCTAAAGACGGAAATCTGACTGTGAAAATTTTCTCTCACTGTTTAGTACAGAAATGAGTACAGGACTTATGTTTTCTCTTAAGCCAGTTATTTCACTATGTAAATCCTGTTCCTCCATGACCTAGTAATGTGATTATGGAAATCTTTTTTCCATAATCGGCGAAAAGTAAATGGAAAATTTACCTTTTTTTTTCAGGCTTTATTTATTCTCAACTGTGTTTGTCGCTAGTTCACAATTGAATTTCCTTACGTCTCCAGTGATACTTTTTCGCACTTGGTGCTGCATACTTTCTTTTTCCCTTTGGGAGTTACATTTTCTTTGTTGATTTTCATCTACCTTCGTTTTTGCTATTTTTATCAACAGTTTTGTGTGTTCTGAAAATTTTCTTCAAGCCACTTTTGTTCTTAGTTCTACCTGTTTTTATCGTTGTTTAAGTAAGGGACCTGGAAAATATTCTGTTAACTTTGGAAACGTTTATTTCTGTTGTCAGTTTTTCTAGCGCTCCAGATCGGTTTCTCAGTTCCAATTTGGATGTTTTATGATGTTTCTTAAGATTTGCCATGTCAGCACTTTTCGTTTGCTTTATGAGTTTTCGTTGTTTAAGTTTTGTGATAAGATGTGTAGCGTTAATATGTAGCTGACTTACTGAACACTACATAAATCAATTCACAAAACTTCACCTACAGGAAAACAGGAGTCACTCAAATTAAGTTCAAGAGCTAGTTACTTAAGTTAATCTCTTATTGCTGTCAGCAAGTATTTAATCATTTGTACTTCAATGCACAGAACACTTAGTCGTCGAACTCTCAACGTATCAGATTAGTAGTACACTTTTCACTAAACAACATTAACTCGTATAACTCTTAACGATAAATATAAGCACAACATGCAGCCTTTAAATAACTCAAACGGCAATTAAACAATCTCGTACCCACAATTAGCATTAACTTTCAGCATCAACACACCCACTCAGCTGCTGCGTAGCCATTACATATTTCTTGCCTTGTTCTTATCCCAACAAGCATACATGACTCTCACAGACCTCAAGTGTTGCCAACCGTATTCGTGTGAGAGAGAAGATAATATCACGTTAAGGTTGAAAGGTGCTAAAGAGAACAAACTCAAATTTACATAGAAAAAGAAACTAAAAATTAAAGTTAGATTAGAGTAAGCGTCATAGATGCATCATAAATCTCACTGTTCTATGGTCACTTCCTGTGTTCAACTTGTTAAACACACTGCTGTTTTCGATGTCAAATTTCTTGTTACATATAATAAAATCAACTTCACTTATCTCCCTATTTTGCACCTCCGTGTGCATTGCTCATTTCCTATGCTTGTTTTCTTGAAAAATGAGTTCACGATGAGAATTTTTTCCGTTTCTGCAAATTCTACAAGAGTATATCCAAACTCGTCTGCTGCTGCGACCAAATTTATATACCGAAGTTTCATTTTGTCGCTTATGCCTTATTATCACATTGAAATTACCCATGATTATCTTCGAGTGCTGCTTATCTTGCTATTTGAATATCGATTTTCCTCATAAAACTCTTCGATTTTCTCATTAGGATGACTTGAGCGCTTAGGCTTGAATGATCTAAATCTCGTATCTTTTTTAAAGTTGGATAACGAGTGAGCTGTGTAACTACGTCTGAGGAGCTTCCAATCTCTAGAGCACTTTTTATCAGTTTTTTGTTTATTATAAATCCAACATCCCTAATTCTGCCATTACCTATTTTGCAATAGCAAAAGAGATTGGCACTTTTCAGTTTTTTGATATCCTCTCGTTTTGTTCTAACTTCACTTAAGACCCCCAAAAAAAATGTATTTCGCGAATTTAATCTGCTTAAAAGATATCGAAATTGAAGTTGTATTGAACATACTGTAAAATCCTGTGCACATTTTCATCACTTGTGGCGAAATGAAGATACCACACCAGTGACAGTGGCTGAATGGATTTTTGAATACATAACCCTAAATTTCTTGTAATGTATGAAACGTGTAGTTATTTTAATTCCGCATGATTTACAAACACATATATATACAAGTCTTTCAGATTGCGAAATATGAGGTAAGAACATACTGTTCTAAGGTGAATTGCACACAATATTGTAGTATACAGTCTGTTTCATTAAAACCTAGATGCTAGTTAAGAGCTATTAAACAATAAATACCTTGTTCATCTGGATTCGAATTAATTTTCCACCGCTAGCACTAGGCCTTCCGAGAGGTATTCCAGTCTCTCGTTCAATAGTCAATCTGTGGACTCTGAGCCTATAGTTAAAATCAAATGGAGAAGTAAAACTGCACAACTGTCACAGACATCACCACACCATCCCGTCACAAGTACATTCGTGTGATCTTTCTGACACGCGCGATGCATTTCGGTATGTCTATTATACCATTATCAAACGGTTCTTAGTATTGCTAGTAAAGCACTTGGGTATTTAAAACCCTTCGATGCATATCATCGGCTGCCACGTCTGTGCAATTCTGTTCTAAGGTGAATTGAATGTGCAATTCATTCAATTCACCTTAGAACAGTATGTTCTTACCTCATATTTTGCAATCTGAAAGACTTGTATATATGTGTTTGTAGATTACGTGTAATTAAAATAACTACACGTTTCATAGATTACCAGGAATTTTGGTTTATGTATTCAAGAATCCATTAAGCCACTGTCACTGGTGTGGTATCTTCATTTCGCCACAAGTGATGAAAATATGCACAGAGTTTTACAGTAGGTTTCATACAACTTCAATTTCGATTACTCCACTTAGTCCAACACAGTGTCCCACTGGATCTTTAACAGGTAATCCTCGAATTCAAAGAGTCTTGAATCAGAAGATAGGGTTCATCGTCATATGTAGCCAGGCTCAGCATCAGATGGCAGCCTAGCTCATCTCTGCAGTGATTCTTAGAACCCTCTTCCAGCCGGATGATCCAAATTAAACAGGATGTGTTCAAAGCACCGTAGCGAAATGTCTATGGAATGAAATGCAACCATATTTGGTAGGAATACTCTTACGAACATGCGTTCCCGATTTGTGAAAAACAAAATATAGTTCCATTTTGTACCATCAGTGGATATGTAGCGCTTCAAGCACCGAGAAACGTACAAGGATAATCACAGTGCAAGAGAAAGTGTTCATTGCCCTGTACCGACATCACAATCGGACAAAATTCAACCCCACACGGTATGGCTTTTTCCGCAAACATGACCAGACATGTAAAATGACCAGACATGTAGCAATGTGTAATGGTTACACGAAACACTAAAATGCTAACTGGAAAGTGTGCTTACATTTCAATATTGTACAGATTACAAATACGGTTCAATCTCCATTCAGATGTTCTGAACACTGCATGGTTTGAATGATATTCCTCATAGTGGAACGCAACTGATCCACATGAACTTGCTTTACATGCTGTGTTATTTTCTGTCTCTCAAGACTGACAAATCGGGAATATAGCCCTGATAAACTCAGCTTTTGAGGTGACCTCACAACCAAAAATTACAGGGGTTGTGTTCAGTCAAACGAGGTGGCTAGGTTGTGGGAAATGCACGATAAATGTCTCTACTTTACGTAAATTGTTTTCGTAACAGCTACTGAATCAACAATGCAGTGTGTGAAGATGCTCCATATTTCATAAATATGGTAGAGTGAAGACATCGTCCTGCTGAAGTTGCGGGACCACAAAGTTGTGGAGCATTGATGAAACAAGTTACTGGTAGGGCTGCATGATTGTCTGGTTCATTTGCCCGACGTTTACTTCACCGAAGGGTCACTTGACCGAAAATCACTTCACCGAAAGATCACTTGATCGAAACGTTCATTTCACCGAAGGGTCACTTGATCGAAAGGTGCATTTTACCGAACGGCCACTTGATCGAAAAGTTCATTTCACCTAAAGGTCTCTTTACCTAAAAGTTCATTTCATCGAAAGGTCATTTCACCGAAGGATCAGTTTATCGAAAACTTTGGATTTCATTACAGGATCTGTTGAAGCATGGTGCAAGTTCGCGAGACAGACCACCGAAACGTTAGGGGATCATACTCAAATTGCACTTTTGATTTCCCCGTGTCACAGAGAACGCAAAGATTTAGTTTTAAGACAAAAATAATTAATTTTAAGTTCCTAAGCCTCAGCTTAGGCCTTTTTAGTAAATTTTAATCATGTTCATAAGGTTTACATAAAAGTCATGTTCAGTGCTCATGTTCATAAAGTTTACATAAAAAGTAAAATTTATAATGTTGCACATTTTTCATACAAAAAGAATCAACTTTAGGTCTCTATGTCTCGGCTTAGGAATTTTTAGCAAATTTTAACCATGCGTGCTTATGTTCATAAGGTTTACATAAAAAGTTACTTTACATTTTATGTAATGCTTATGAATATGAGTAGGGTTAAAATCTCTTAAAATGCCCTGCATCTAGGCCTACGGTCAAAAAATTTATGCTTTGCGGTTCAGTAAAAATGGAACATTATTTACTTGATTTGTTATGTAACCCTTATGAATATGAGCTTAGAGGATTAAAATTTGACAAAAAGGCACAGATCTAAGCATTATAATTAATGTTGCATTTCGAAAAACCTACTCATGTGGAGGTGTTTCATAGAAATTAAAAGTGTATTTTTTATACAATCCGATAATGCTTAGGTGGCCAGTATTTCAAAAAACCCCACCACACTCCAACAGATCTCTAACAACAAAATTCTAAGTTTTCGATAAACTGACCATTCGGTGAATTGAACTTTTAGGTAAATTAATCCTTCGGTGAAATGAGCTTTTCGATCAAATGTCCTTTCGATGAAATTAACTTTTAGGTAAAGTGACCTTTCGGTGAAATGAACTTTTCGGTCCCTTCGGTAAAATGTACCTTTCGATCAAGTGATTTTCGGCGAAGTGATTTTCGGTCAAGTGACCTTTCGATCAAGTAAACGATACCCGGTTTTTTTGAAAAAGTACCGTCATAAATGATGTCATAAAACCACACCACACTGTGATTTTCGACAAGTGCAACGAGCTCTCTTGGCACACACGAGGCTGTGGGAAATGCATGATAAATGACTCTATTTTACGTAAACTGTTGTCATAACAGCTACTGAACCAACAATGCAGTGTGAAGAGATGCTCCATATTTCATAAATATGGTAGAGTGAATACATCGTCGTTGCTGAAGTTGTGGAGCATTGATGAAACAAGTCACTGGTAGGGCTGGATGATTTTCTTCGAAAAAGGGCGATGATGAATGGTGTCATTAAACCACACCACACTGTGACTTTCGACGAATGCAACGAGATCTCTTGGCCCTAAAGGGCAAGTACGACGTGGAACTTCAAGTTGTATGTAAATAGTAACTCTTAACTCAAGAATTTTTAATTATTATCTGGAAACCTTTACCCATTCAATATGATGTCGACATAGCCAGAACGGAGCTAACCCTAACATCTGGATATATCCGAAGTAGGGTACAACTTATAACGAAATGGTTCTCGAACTAACCCTAACAACTGACCATATTGAAGCAAGATTCAACTTTGGACAAAGAAACTCAATAACTACGGACGCTGGACTGAACACGCAATTCCGTAAGTAACATCTTTAGGACTTCTAACCGATTTATATTATAATTGAATAAGTTAATGCACCACCACAGACTGTATCCACTTTACAGAACGTGTAAAACAGAATTTACAGACGTTAAAGCGTCTTCCTGAAGAACCTTGTGGTCACGTAATTGTATGTGAACTATATGATAGAATCACATGATATAAGGAAATTCTGAGTGTTAACATTACCATGCAAATGGAATCGTCACTCTATAAGATCTTCAAGGACCATGCAACATCCACCTCTATACAATCCAGGAATGTCAGAGCTAACATCCGTGTCAACAATTACTTCATGGTGATACGATTTTTTTTTCTGGAGTTACCACTCGTACTGTGCGGACGTGTTTCCCCATCGCTCCTGGAAGCCGTCGAAGTGAACGGTGAATTCTGATTGGTTGTCACCTATACAAATGGTCCCACGCTATTCTGCCTGTCTTGTGGACTACACAGTATGGGCATGAATCGATTTAGACACTTTAGTTGTTCCTTAAAATTAACAAAACGTAGAATTACATTTGTAAACATTTAATGCGTATCACAGTGAAGCAATTGTTGAATGTGGATGAACTTCTAAAGATGAAACTTCAACATTCTATGCAAAATCTTCTACACCGTACTGTAAGGCATATCCAGTTGCCGTAATATTGCTGGTGCACTGCTTGAACCTATTCCATGTATTGCTGGTGCACTGCTTGAACCTATTCCATGTATTGCTGATGCACTGCTTGAACCTGGTGGGGTACCTATTCCATGCTCTGTTTGCGTCCTAGTGCTGATTTCACTGACAAAGATCCGACAATAACAAACCGTGCAATCATTTTTCGCAAGTATGTAACGGGTATAGGGCCTCTTCTCATGTGTTTCACTCGCAGAAACTCTCGAAGCACAGAACTTGTTACTGGGCTTGGTGCTGAGTTCTATTACAGCGCCCTGTGTGGAGGGTTCGTTTGATGCTTCCTTTGCAGTAAGTTCTGTATCGGTGGTTTAACCCGTAATTCTCCCAACTGGAGCAGATAAAAACAATACAAAGCATAGAAAAGTGAATCGACTGAGGCTAAATTTTGCAGTGAGGAAGACTTTTATTCAGATGTTACGGGGAATGTCTTTAAGCCTTGTCCTGATCTTCGTTCTTTCTACATATTAACCCATCGTAATCTCCTTCCGTCTCTCTTATCATCGACCTCATTCCTTCCTACTTCCCTTTGTCCGGACGATACTGGTAACCCCGCTAAAGATTTCCTGCTTCGTCGACTTTCTGCCGCCGAGTTCCCTCTGCTCTCCTTTTCTCCGATAGCAGACCCCCGAACGAAAACTCTACCCCGCGTGAAGTCCGACGAATTCCTCCTAAGCAAAGTCACAACCTAAGATGCCTCCTCTCCGAAAAACGCAAGATTCGTTAATTGGCTCGCTGGCCCCCTCTTCATCGTGCTGCTTGGGACGGCGGAAAAGCAATAATGTCCAGTTTCATTCTTCTCACATCAACGAAACTATAAGTCTAACACCCCCTCTGCTGCGACGCGTGGGAAAAGAAGTACCTCGCCTGTTCGCTGCCCAGCCCTTCAAAATGGCGGGAATTGACAAAGAATTACGACAATTCACTATCTCTAAAAATGGCTACTGAATTTCGCTTCTGATAAACAGAAGCCCCGGTTACACTACACCATGGCTGCCACATGACTAGGCAAAAGGCGGTGATCATTATGGTTTTTTAGGGTTTTATTTTTTTCAGATTTAAATCTTTGTATATTACTTTGTTTAGAGTAGGTACAGAGATTTTTAACGACTTAGCAATTGCTCTTTGGATCATTGGATTTCTTTTAAGACCAGAGAAATAGTCGTAAAAGTACGTACTTTCTTTGGATATTCGCTTTTTTTTCCCCCTGTTAAAAGCGATGCTTGACGATTTTCTCCTCTTTTATTAAGTAACATTGCTTATTTAACATTTAGAAATGATAATTCTATGACTTTCACAGCGTTTCTTAATTACAGAATACGAATATTTCTCTTCGTAAAGGGCAAAAACATAACCTTGTATCCACAGCTTGTTTATGTGCGTTATTTTCCTAGCAGACGATATTTAACTGCAGCAGATGTCTATGTTCATCTAACACGCTGCTGCCAGTTTCAATTCTTTGAACTTCTTTTATTTTCCGTAATTTCTTATCAGAAACGTTCTAAAAATGTGTAAACATCCTCTGTATTTCTATAAATTGGTAAAGCTATGCACTGATGAGTTATTTATAAAATTATTTAGGAAAAAAATCGCAACTCTTGTCCACTGGCTGTATGAAAACTGAAAAATATCAGCTTTCATGTGTCATGTGAAATATGGGTGAAAATTAGGCATGTTCATTACCCATTAAAATTAGCGCTTCCGTTAGACACTGGGAAATGTACCCATAATGCTATTTAAAAAAATAAAAAAATAAAAAATAAAAACAGCAAACTAAGGCTCTGAGTGACCATCCGTTGAGCACGGTTGTCTGCATAAAATGCTGCTGAAGTGAACTAGATATGTCCTAATGATTATTAAACTTCCAAAGCAGGCGCGTATGCAGAGGAGGGACGATCCCCCCCCCTCCTGCCATTTTTATTCAGGTTTTTATTTTGAACAAAAATAACATTTCTAAGCAAAGAAAGAGCGTCATCCCAGACCAGGGGCGTATTCATAGTCCCCGCAACCCCCACAATGCAGGAGGGGGGTGACGACTATTTTTTGAGGGAAACTCCATATGGGACTAGTTAAAGAAACAGCCAAGAATTTTTGACGGTAGCTTTGAACGAAATAATAAGAAAAACATTTGGCACATTTTTTAGTAAATAAGTAAAATATTCCAAAATCATTTTCGCAGTTTTAGTTTAAAACAACTAGATGACAGGAAAGCTGCTATTCCAGAGGACTTTGAGGCCCCTTTTCAGAGAGATAGCAATAGTTCCTATACATGTACATTAACCAGAGAATGTGAAAGAAATATCAGCTCAATGAACGCAATTTTTATCCCGATAAGGATAAGGTGTTATGTGCTACAGTAGTTTTCATATACCTACACGTCCCCAAGAAAAATTTTAGTAGTTCTACTTTTTTCCGCCAAAATTCTTAATCGTTACTTATTTGCCGACTTGTGTTCTGTACTTTCGTATAATTCGGGAAAAGTCGTTAGACACCGTCACGTGACAGTTGTGTGTTTTGTGTGTCTAATCGAAAAACATTTCAATGAGGTTGGGCTTAGTTCTCTGAAAAAATAAAATTTGCATATGATCAACTTTGACATAAATGTTTTGTACTTTGTATTAGTATAATGTAAGGTCAAGTGATGAGTAACATCACAGCCTCTCCTTGACAAATGTCAACCCCGCCTTCTCGTGGTGCATCCTGTTCCCCCTAAAGGGGCTCTGAAGACAGCCAATAGCGGGATAACTATACCATCGGGATTAGAGGAAATTCTATCCCACACTCACCAACCCGCTTGGCCAGCGTGGTGAGTTATGGCCAAACCCCTCCAAAATGACTCCACAACTTAAATCTCGGCCCTCAGTCTCCGGCAGCTGGAATGTACCTGGCCAAGGCAGCGGCCAGTGCAGCATGAAGGCAGAGGGTGCTAAGAATCCCCGGAGGGCCAGACTAGGCTGCCATCTGATGCTGACGTTAGCTACGTATAATGGACGCTCCCTATCTTCTGATTCAAGGCTTCTTGAATTGGAAGAGGAACTACAAAGAATCAAATGGGACATCGTCGGGCTAAGTGAGGTAAGGAGAAAAGGAGAAGATCTCATTGAACTGAAAAGTGGACATCTCTTCTATTATCGTGGGACAGATACTGGCAGAACTAGTGGTGTTGGATTTATAATAAACAAGAAACTGAAGGATAAAGTTGTAGAAGTTGAAAGTTCCTCTGACAGAGCAGCACGACTCGTTATCCAACTCTCGAGAAGATACCAGGCCCAGATTATTTAAGCTTATGCACCCACCACAAGTCACCCTGAAGAAGAAATTGAATAATTTTATGAGGAAATTCGTCATCTAAATAATAAAGGTAAGCAGCATTTGAAGATAATTATGAGAGATTTCAATGCAAAAGCAGGGCAACGGCAACAAAATGAAACTTCAGTAGGTAAATTCGGTCACGGCAACAGAAACCAGCGTGGAAATGCTCTCGTTGAGTTTGCGGAGGAAGAAGGGTATTTCATCTTGAACTCCTTTTTCAAGAAAAGCCACAGAGGAAATGGACATGGAGACATCCAAATGGAACGACAAGTGAAATTGATTTTATTATGTGTAACAAAAAATTTGTCATAGAAGACTGCAGTGTGCTAAACAAGTTCAACACAGGTAGTGACCATAAATTGGTGAGATGAAAGATGCACCTCAACTCAAAACACGAACGTGGCAAGCTCATAAGACAAACAAATTTATTGACATAACCAACCTTAAAAAACACCAAGATACCTTCAAGTTGGAACTGAAGAACAGATTATCTGCTTTAGAATGTCTGACATCGGAAGAAGTGGATATTTCTGAAGTTAACAGAAAAGTAACCAAAGCTCTTATGGAAACAGCAACAAAATTAGCTGGGTCTAAGAATAAGTTGCATATGAACAAATTATCAGGAAAAAACCAAAATGTTGATGCAAAAAAGAAGAGAGATGAGGACAACTAAAGAAGATGCGACTTCCAAAGTGGAATATATAGAACTATGCAAGACAGTACGAAAAAGTATCACTGAAGACGTAAGGAAATTCAACTGTGAACTAGTGAGGAAAACAACCAAAGCCTAAAGATAGCAAAGGGACATCTCAGTAAAGGAAAAAAGCAGATTATGGCACTGAGAAAAGAAGATGGTTCTGTAACTAGAAATAGAGGCGAAATTTTGACAAGGGTGAAAGATTTCTACTCCAAATTATATGAAAGGGATGATACATGTACTCCAGACATCATGAAAAGTACCAGAGTTCTTCCAGTCCTCCCAGCAGAAGTTGCACATGCAATCAAGAACATGAAGCGCGGAAAAGCTCCAGGAGAAGATGGAATTACTGTAGACATCATACAAGAAGCAAGTGGAGAAATCGAAACAGTACTCGCCCAAATTTTCACTCGATGCCTTAATGAAGAGAAGATTTTTGAGGATTGGAGCAACGCTACAATGATCCTGCTACATAAAAAAGGTGACATTGAGGATCTCAGGAACTACATACCTATCAGCCTCCTATCAGTGGTTTATAAAATCTTCACTAAAGTTCTTTCACACCGCTTGAAGGTAACACTGGACATGGCTCAACCGAGAGAACAAGCTGGATTCAGTAGTGGCTACAGCACAATAGATCATATCCACGTACTGAGAGAACTAATTGAAAGGGCAAGGGAATATGAACTTCCATTATGCATGGCTTTCATCGATTATGAAAAAGCCGTTCATTCGGTGAAACCATCTGCAGTTACAATGGCTCTGAAATCCTGCGGTATTGAAGATGCATACATTAATATTATTAATAACATCTATGCAAATGCAAGAGCAAATATTCGGCTGTTTAAGAATACAGCACACATAATAATTGGAAAGGGAGTGAGACAAGGTGACACCATATCTCTGAAGCTCTTTAATGCCACATTGAAAAATGTCTTTCAATCACTGAACTGGGAAATCAAAGGGATAAAGATTAATGGAGATTATCTAACCCACCTTCGTTTTGCTGATGACGTAGTCATTTGTGCAACTACCCCAACAGAGATGCAGATTATGATCCAGGAACTTGCTGACAAAAGTAAAGAAGTGGGATTAAAAATGAACTTTCAGAAGACAAAAGTGACGTACAATGCTTTTACAAGAAATGAAGATTTATCGATTGATGGAGAAAAGCTGGAGATAACAGACACGTACGTTTATCTTGTACAGCAGATATCAAGTGAGGGTCACATTGATGAAGAAATTAATCGGCGCACAAAACTTGCCTGGAGAGCTTTTGGAAGAAACAACATAATTTTCAAGAGCAATATGCCATTATGTCTTAAAAGAAAAGTGTTTGATCAATGCATCCTTCCAGTGCTTACGTATGGTGCAGAGACGTGGACTTTAACTAAAAGAGACATACAAAGGCTGCAGACAACTCATAGAGCCATGAGAGGTGCATGCTTGGTGTAACCAGGAGAGATAAGAAGAGGAACTCGTGGATCCGAAAAATGACAAGAGTGGAAGACATCATGGTCATAGTTAAATCCCTGAAATGGCAATGGGCTGAACATACTGCCAGAAGGACAGACCATCGATAGATAGCCGAAATTTTAGATTGAATTCCAAGGGACAGGAAAACACCCAGAAGAAGACCACATGGGAGATGGGCGGATGAAATTCGAAAGTATGCTGGAGTGACTTGGAGGAGACTGGCACAAGACAGACTGTTGTGGAAGAAACTTGGGGAGACCATCGTCCAGCAGTGGATTGATAATGGTTGACGATGATGATGATGATTAGTTCACTGCTGGACAGTTGCTAAGGACGGATCATAAACGGCTATATAGCGCATGAAAAAGAAAGTGTGGTTGGATGCCAAGTGAAATAAAATAATGTCAGAATGCCAGGACATTACAAGAAAGACAATTTATTGTGCTCTGAAATCCAGAAGGCTTTGGAACGTGTTCAAGGGACAAACAGGCCATTTTGTGCAGGATACGTAAACGTGAACAAAATGCAATTACCGTCAGCAGGCGTTCCGGCGTAAGATGTCAATACAGGATATGGCCACCATGGAGGGCGATGCAAGATTCCACACGTCGTGTCATGCTTTGCACAACATTATCAAGCAGCTATTGGGGTAATTTATCCCATTCCTCTGTCAGTGCACGGATGAGGGTGTCCTTGTTTATTGGAGGGCATTGGCGACCAGGAAGACTCCTCCCCAAAGCATCCCACACATTTTCAATGGGATTCAGCTCTGGAGAACGTGCTGGCCATACGAGGCGTTGAATATCCTCGCTCTCAAGACACTCCTGGACAGTGACTGTTCGATGACATGTTGCGTTGTCGTCCATGAAAATGAATCTATCACCGACAGCACCACGGAACATGCGAACATGAGGTAGCAGAACATCATTAATGTATCGTTGGCCAGTCATAGTCCCAGTTGGAAGCACAAAGAGGGACGTACGGCCATTGATCATGATACCAGCCCATACCATGACACTACATGTCGGATATCGGTCCCTTTCCGGTATGTTTGCTGGACAATATGCAGTACCACTATCACGCCAGATCAGTTGTCGTCGACAATCAGACGATAGACTGTATCTACTGTCATCTGAGAAGAGAACATCAGACCAGTCGTTATCAGTCCAATTGCAATGTTGATGTCACCATTGCAAACGGGCGGTACGGTGACGTCTGGACAATGGGATGCACACAACAGGACGGCGGGCGTATAGACCTCCTTCATGCAAACGTCTGGCGACAGTTTTTCGGGAGATCCGCTTGCCAGTATTAGCCATAAACTGATTTGCTACCTCACTAGCTACGCTGCGCCGGTGTCTTTTTGTTGATAGCACTATGTACCGATCTTCTGCAGGTGTCGTACTGCGAACACGACTTCCCCGTGACGTTTGCTACACTCTCCATTTGTTTGAAATGATTTCCAAAGCCCTGAAACAACACTGTGGCTGACGTCGAACTCCCTGTCAACATCTCTTATTTTTCGCCCTTCCTCAATCTTGCCAATAATACGGCCAAGCGTAAAATCATCTAGGTGATGTCGGGAAGACATACTGAAAATTACAGGTTCGTCAATTGATTCTTTCCCTTTCAACTTTGCGTTTGAACAACAGCGATCAATACGCGTCAAATCCTTCATATCTCTTATCAGCGCTATGACGTCACGAACAAGTTCGGCAATCCAAAATTTGCATACGGACAACACGTCTTACTGTATCCCGCACTTATGCTAATACCCACATTTTCCTGCCTTCCATTTTATGGTTGCTATCGTTGCTGTTGTCATCCGTCCTTAGCAATTGTCCGGCAGTGTATAAAACTAGGGCAATCATTTTAATTATACCGCGCTCATTTGTGTTATACGCAATAGAGTGCAATAATTTCGGTTTTAAGAAAAATATCTGTAGTTTCCAAAGAATTTGAATTATTGAAACGCCCATAAAACCTAGTTACTATGGATTTAAAATTTTCAGCAATTGAAACTAACAGATTTTCGTAAAAGGGCCTCGCATTTATTTTTTGAGGGGAGGGGGGTCCGGTACACCACTACTCCCGACATAAAATTATTAAAAATTAGAAAAAAAGTTTTGTGTTTTTCCGTATACACTATTTGTAATATTTATTCAGTTACAAATTTTGGTCTGTACTACGCCCTAGGTTTCACGGAGATGTGTACATACATAAAAAGAAAAAAACCCAGGAAATGTTCTTACTATTTAAACAAGCTCAGCGGCCCTTCAGCTGGCCTTGTAACATTGCGTTTTCACTCTACGTATGACAACCATTTCATAACGATGAAAAAAAATGCAAAGCGACAAAAAATCATGCCAGACGTCTTATGAACCACAGAGGCAAAAACAGGGGAACGCGGGCATTTTCAAACACTGAAGCACAAATAAAGATGATTCCTTACAAATATAAATTCTCGTTTAACAACTGTGAGATGGCTGTAATACTTTATTTCACTTTTATCAGAATTTAAAGAATCAGACATTCTTTTATTCGCGTGATAATAATAATACGATTAAAAATCGAAGGAAAAGGAAAGGCAATTTAGATCTGCGAAAGTATCATTGTTCTTTCTGGTTCGTATTGTTCTTTCTGGTTTGTATTGTTCTTTTCGGTTAGTATTGACCTTTCTGCTTGTATTTTATTAGTCCTACATACATAAACCAAAAATGTTGCTAAACACAATGTAACGTACTAGGAGATGTGACGTACCTGCCAGAAGGACGCACACGACATAAAGGCAGATAGGAATCGGAATAAAATGTCCGCGTAGCTCAATTGGTAGAGCAACTTATTCCGAAATGAGTGGACCCGGGTTCGAATCCTGGCGCGGATAAAAATGACGGAGAAATTCACTTCGTTATAATGGCGCCCGAACTATCCGGATGACCCGACCGTTCAAAAATCTCGCATTGGTGTGATGTTATTTCCACACCGCGAGATAGGAAAAATAAGAGAATCCCTTCTCCAGCACTTCGAAAAAAAAAATAAATAAGGGGGAGATGATGTAACGTACCAGGAGAGGAGATGTGACGTACCTGCCAGCAGGACGCACATGACATAAAGGCAGATAGGAATCAGAACAAATGTCTGCGTAGCTTAATTGGTAGAGCAACTTATTCCGGAATGAGTGGACCCGGGTTCGAACCCCGGCGCGGATAAAAATGACTGAGAAATTCACTTCGTTATAATGGCGCCCGAACTATCCGGATGACCCGACCGTTCACAATCTCGCAATGGTGTGATGTTATTTCCACACCGCGAGATAGGAAAAATAAGAGCAGCACTTCGAAAAAAAATAATAATAATAAGGGGGAGATGATGTAACGTACTAGGAGATGTGACGTACCTGCCAGAAGGACGCACACGACATAAAGGCAGATCGGAATAAAATGTCCGCGTAGCTCAATTGGTAGAGCAACTTATTCCGAAATGAGTGGACCCGGGTTCGAATCCTGGCGCGGATAAAAATGACGGAGAAATTCACTTCGTTATAACAAGAGCCGCAGGCTAGTACTGATTATGAAGCACTTGTATAACTGTATTCGACATTGTATGATTTTATATTAATTGTATGTCTACATATCTGTACAACCTTTGAGACAGAAAGCAGGAGGGCATACGGAATAAATATTACATACACATAAATTTGACTTGAGAAACGTTCAACTTTTTTTTTAATTTGCTGTTAGGAGGAAGCATTGTTGTTGGGGTTTTTTTGCTTAGAAGAGCTGTTTGGGCACAAAACAAAACTTGTATAAAACTTACAGCCCTTTTGTGTCTGAGCATCTAAATAAACTTGCAAAATACCGCACACCCCAATCAAAAATTTCCGCATCCGCAACAACTTCCAGGTAAAAACTGAAGTCCATTACCCCTTTGAAGTATTTGTTCCTGTAAAACATTTATGAAAATAGGCTGAGTTTTAAGTTTGACCTCAGTCGAATGACGAATAGCTGTGGTCAGAAAATTTGGACAACAACCTGACAACAATTATTTATGAGCTCATCATATAGCCAGATATTCTTACTAGACAAATTAACCTCATTCCGAAGTTTTATGTTATGAAGAGCGAGGCACAATGTATTCATTTCTGTTGTTAGAAGAATAACAGGCCTTGTAATGAGGAAAAAATCATATTAATAAGTGTGTTAACATACGCTGCGATGGAAAAGAACTTGGTGAAAGGTTAATTGTTATTAACAACCTAATGCATTAGGAGTAGGAGGGCCTTGAAGATACAGAGGAGTGGGAGGGGACGAATTCCCCGGTTCCTAAAATGAGAACCCGTGTGTATGGCGACTGAGGCGAACCTAACAACCCAGATAAGTTTCCTTTTGTGTGGTAACAAATTGATTTGGAATAATGAGGTGCGTTGTGGTTGGGAATTTCAGACGACGTAAACGAACTAGGAGACAAAGGAGGAATAGCAAATAAGCTGTGTTACGTCAGATGCAGATTCTAACATGCACAGAAAATACTAATGTGCCAACTGAGTTTTATGCGTATGACTCAAAACAACTTTAGATAAGGAATCTCAATCTTTCAATTCCAAAGAATTGCTGGGGACAACTGAGGGGTGGGAATGTAAGTTAAGCTCATTTCTAACACAACGCCGAAAGCTGGCCTTTACGTTAAGATAAGGGAAATTTATACCACAAAACAATGTGAGCGTCAAACTAGTGTAATTACAAGATGTGAAACTATGACTCGCATTATACTTACTCATTTTTTAAACTGTACATAGACAGCTATGAGAATCGATGGATGGCATAGAGTGGCGTCGACTCTCCCAAATGCAGCACTGCTACTGCTGCTTCGGGAAAGAAGCAGGACTGGAAAACAAAAATAAACACAGCGCCCAAGTTGCACTTAGGAATCTCAGAGTAAAAACTGGATATCCTAACCGATTATCCACCAGAGTACCATTCCTAGAAAGTATTAATTCAGCTCGGAGCATAAATTGGGGTTCACACTATGATTGAGAATGAATGGGAAAGGCAAAATTCTTCAATTGCATCTTCAATTGCATCTTCAATTGCATTGAAATCACAAAAATATATATACATTGCCGATTCTTATTAAGAGTGATTGATTGTTAATTATTGGAAGGAAGAAAATGATCCATAATTAAAAAACAAAAGAGCAGTATTCCCGCGAAAAGTCAGAATCGCAACCACCAAGCGGTTCGGCTCTAAAATTTGAAAATTTCGCTACTTTTGAATAAAAGAAGGCTGAACACTCTCAAGAGATGAACACTCTAATAATGAACGTCACCAGACAGAGAGAACAAGTTGGATGGTGAAATCAGTAGGCGAGTGAATTCTTCTTTGAAAGTCACAGCTGCTCTGGGAGGTTTTCACAGGAATGATGGGTTCTCTAGAGAGTCCCGCATGGCTGTGTATGAAACAGTAATTGTTCCTACTCTGATGTATGGCAGTGAAACCTGGGTACTGCAGAAGAAACATAGGAGTCGTTTGTGTGCTGGAGAAATGTGTTACTTACGTGGGGTTTGTGGCAAGACACGATCTGATTGTGTGAGGAATGAAGATGTATTGCAGTTGTGTGATGTAAAGCAAAATGTTGTTAGCAAGGTGGAGACCAATATGCTTCGGTGGTTTGGCCATGTTGAAAGAATGAGTGATGAAATGCTTACTAAAAAAATATTTTCAGCCCAAGTGGCAGGAAGGAAAGGCAGAGGAAGGCCAAGGAAGACATGGGTGGATCAGATTCAGGAGTGTCTGCATGAGAAAAAGATTATGAGTATGAAGTATAAAAGATCTTGTGTACGGCGTGTAATGGATATCAGTGAAGCACGAGTTGTATGTCAAGATCGCTTTAAATGGCGAAGTTTGATACGACAACAATAAGTAAAAATATCTGGAAGTTTGTATTTCTTTTTGGAGCTAACCTCTGAATCTCAGAGAACAGCTTAGTGATATGTATGTATGTATGTATGTAGCAGAAGATAATTACACTGGCTGTGTATCGGAAAAACTCCAAGACACTCTGAAGAGCACTGTTTTCCCTAAAAAAAAATTTACGTTGTCCACATATATCTGCCAAGAATTCAAAAACAAATAATTCATTCAACGCACTTTTGTGCGCTGCATTATAAATATGCAAACTTCATCAGGAGCACTTCAATCGCGGTTACTTTACCTATTTCCTTTATTTTTCATGTATTTATAACATGTGGTATTAAAATTAATTGAAGATCGTGCTTATCTTCCTTGTTGTTAAGTACACATACACTGATTTACATACACATTGTTAGACACGCGATCATATTATATCTACGGGAAGAAAGTCATAATCAATGTCAACAAAAACTGATTATCGGAACAAAGGAACCACATTTTCACAGAAGACAAGTAGTCATCTCTTCAGAAAACCTAAAAATTGCACCGTCCTGAAGAGTGAATTGAACCAGCTTCAGTTTCTTGGCACGTCGTTGTCCACCGTGGTGTAATGGTAGCAGACTGAATCGGAAGATGCAGGATAAATTCCAGCTCCAGCGCGGAGCAATTTTCAAATTTTCTGAAGAGATGTCTGCATGGGAAACAGTAAAAAATACGGCACCTTTGTGCCAATAATTATATTTGTATTCGTCTTTCAGGTGCGGACTGGGCCGCCATATTCTGGTTCTAGGCCGGTTCGCCTTATGCTAACTCAAGAAAAACAAATGCATATACACGTGTGCTTCACTATTCTTGTACATCATTATAATTTTTACATTTTTGTAAAAAAATTCAGAAGCTTAAATTTTTTAATAATATCCAATAGAAAGAAAAATATCCCGAAAATGCAGAAATGTGAATGTCAGTTGAGATAAGTTAATAGTTGTTAAATTAATGACCCATGCCAATACTCAGATCGCACTGGGACATGATTTGGCAGGGCAGAGTTAGCAAAATTATACACTTGGTTGATTCGTCAGCCTCCTCAAACTTCACAATCAGGTTTCGGTCTCTCGCTGATTGTAAACATTGTAAAGGTCATACTATGAGCTATGAAAGTACTGCGCCCAATCGTGTTAGGGAAAGCAATGGTTACCTATAGGAAAGAAAAATCAACAACTATACAAGGAGACTCATCCGAAAATCGAAACAGAATATACAACACTTCTGCATTTTCATAGATTAAACTGCGGATATTTTATCTGATGATGAACATTTCATCTGCCACCTATACTCCAAGTCAACCTAAAAGTATATTATTGTGGGAGGTTAGGTAACCGAACAACAACGTCTTGGGGGTAACGCGAAAATTGTGTCAATCCACGTCACAACATACTCCTGCTGTATCCTTGCTGTCAAGCATCATTCTCACACTTATCCCCCCCTAGCGTTTGTACTTGTAAGAAATGTCTCTTCTACGACAGTTTAAGTACACCCCCCCACGCATTTCTCTCATTGTTAATTTATTGTCTGTGTGTTGCGAATATTGGGAGAAGTGTTCTATCCCTCCCTCCTGTTCCCTCCCCTTTAAAGTTGCACTTCCCAGCTAAACTGTCAGCGGCTGAAAGTTCGAAGCCCTTGATTGAATGACTAAACTATTTCTAAACTTCTCTACTGCTTTAAATAATTTGTTTTAAATAATAGGGTTGTCTGATAAACTGCTGAGCAAACAAAAATTATAATTCTGAGAAATAATTCTGTAGCTTTTGGCTGAAAACACTGGGAACTATATTTCGTAGCAGAAGTATTTGTTTCATACCCTTCACGATAAGATATTCTTCCGTTGACTTGGAATATATGGAAATAAAACGTCCCTGTACGTTAATACCCTGAAGTTTAAAATAGAGTTGCCAGTCAGCTCCTCACGAACTCAAGGCAGTTGCGTAACTCAACAACGTTCGGAAAAGTTCCCATTGATACCTAAGATTTATCTAATTTAACTTTCATTTCCCAAATTAAAAATGCGGCGATTACCAAAATTAGCAAATTTTGTTGTTTTGAAATATCACATCCTTGAGTTCTGTGACGTATACTTTAATTTAACTATCCTTTTTAGTTCCTGTCTTCTTACGTAAATTTGGTTTATTCTGGTTAAACTTCTTTTTAGGCTGAACGCCACATTTTCTCTCTCGACGATTTTGTGTTTGGCAACGCAGACAACAGAACAGAAGGCAATTACGTTACTGAAAGTTGAAGATTTGAATGTGTGATTAGCACCGTTTGATCAGAGCGCTGTTGTAGTACTGTTGTTGATTGGAGTACTTGTTTTACGTTCACGATGCTGTAACATATAACCTAATTTAACTTTCCTTTTCAGTTCCATTATCTATGTAAATTTTAGTTCCTACTCCTTCAGCATTTTCCATACTTACCGTTTACATTTTCAGTCTCGACTGAATGTTTTGTGGCAATTGCATTGATGTTGGAGGTTGAATGACGTATGTGAAAAACAGAGAAAGAACAAGGTTTATGATGTATGTTGGGCTATCTCTCGGTATAAGTATTTTGCTGTCTTTCGTTAAAAGTATTGGCTCACTTACGTTTGTTGAATTCGGCTAGAGCTTGTAACTGATTTGAGAAGGGATTTGCTATGTGATAGTCGATGCCATATGCTTCGAGACAGATGTTACTCGAGCTTGATTGAAGCGCTTGTATTGAAAGCTGTGCTTCATTATTGTTGAAGTGTCCATTGTTTTTGCTGACTTAAATAAAAGGTTAAGACTGTAAGTACACCTCTTGAAGTATGTTTGAAGCAAAATTTCTGGGTTTAATTAAGGACATTTAATGTTCAGCTATCCAGTTTCAGTTAAAATGAACCAACTACTATAGTTTATCAAGCTTCACGTCATGTTGGTGTTCAAAGTAAACTGATTTTTCACGTCATATCTTTAAAACCAAAAATCAACCCGATGTTTTTACCATGATAGTGTTACGGAGATTTAATACAAGAAGTTTTAGGCAAAAATATTAAATCTTATTCGCAACTTTCGTTTTGCTTTCGTGTTCAATTTCCTTTGTATCTGAGAAACTTTTGACTTCGTCATCCCATTCAAGAAATATCAGGAAATACGGTTTGTTTAGAGACGCTAGGCTGTCGCATCTTAAAAGTCTTGGCTTTGCATTTCGTAGTGGCATTTGACGTTGTCAAATGCAATTTGTACCTTTCGGCTTTGTGCTCAAAGGTACCGAAGGGTATGCAGGATCGACAGTCCTCAGTTTTGAAACTTTCTTCTTGGAACGCGGCCCTTTTAATCCGTGGAAGAGGAAGTATCGTTGCATGTGTTAGAAGGGGTTGGTCATCTTTCGCTTGAGGGAAAAGTGGCGAAGGGAAAGAGCATCGAACTTGGAGACATAGAAGGGATGAGTCGTGTAAGAAGCCAGAAATCTTTGTTTCGAGGACAAAAGTTTCTTAGCAGTGGGGAAAAGAGGATTTTTCCCGATGGCGGGAAGAAAATGCTTAGAAAGTTATCGGTAACGAGTATCCATATGGATTGGAAATATTTTATATTGCTCGCAACAAGGAGGATAGCGGAATCATTAGGACAACCTTCGCAGAAGTAAATGAGAAGAATGAATCGTTTTTGTAAGGTACAGAAGTGTTTCATGAAACAGCGCAGCGTTCTCCTCACAGTATTTAGCCTTTCTGTTGTTTCCATCACATTGGTGTTTGCGTGCCGAACTCAGACTACGAACCCCGAGGAGAAAGAGTAAATCATTTTTATCATTAGTTACGTAGCACTGATCATCGTTATTCACCTACAAGATAATAAACTTCCTATTTTTTATTCTTAATTTACTACTTTGACCTGGAAGAACAAACCCAGTTAACAATAGTTTGAACTGTTAGGATTTGCTATTTACGATCGTGCCAAAGCGAGTGCAATTTCAGTTGGTCTGCCGAGTGTGTGTAGAAATGATTGTATTTTACGTGGATATTTTCTGTGATCAAGTATACTGATTGAGCAAAGTATCTGACTTGTGCATACTTCCTGAGAAAAAACAAATAAAGCGTGGACCTTGTAAACTAAAGTCCGAAGTCTTATCTTTTCTGAGCAAACCGTTGCACAAAGCAACGCTAGCAGACATTCCTATCAAAGTTCTTCTCATCCGAACAGCGAACATTCTCGAAGACCTGACTGCGTTATTTCGTTGGACTGTGTGATGTATATGTACAATTTAATATTCATTCGATCCAGTTTATTCACGTAGGTAAGACGTTTCCCATTATGTAAAAATGTAAAAAAACATTACGTTGGCCATTGTTAGTGAAAATATTACGGGGGACTGCTTATAGCCATTGAGTTGCTCACGGTGGTCGTTAAACCTTCAATCAAAAAAAAAAAAATCTCGAACCTGGACTATTGTCTTTACTGAAGTGGTTGAATGAATTTGTCCATTAAATAAAGTTTACATTTGTTGTTTCATATGAGTTAATTATTTAAAAAAAAAAAAAGAAAAGCAAAACCTAACCGTCGATTCTGACGGGTGAAGAGTATTCGCCAACAACATTTACAAACACAGTTGTGACTGAAGATGAGAGTGAAGGAGTGCACTATCCAGTTGAATTTTTGCACGCCATCGAGGTGAGTGGACTTCCGCCTCCCATTTTTACGACTGAAAAAGGGTGCAGTCGTGATGCTCATCACGAACTTGGCCGCCCCGGTGGCGCAGTGGTCTAAGCGCTGGCTTATGATGATTCGTACGTGAAGGGTCCGGGTTTGAATCCCGGTGAGCCATGGATGTTGTGTTTGTCTTACGGCACTGGCTCTCTACCTTCCCTGGAACCACTGACCCCTAAATTAGGGACGAGCGACTGCCTATAGCCCATTGAGTTGGTCACGGTGGTCGTTAAACCTTCAGCCAAAAAAAAAAAAAAAAAAAAAACTAACCGTAGATTCCGACGGGTTTCTTCTAGTATTTTTTTATAGTTAGAAGCCACAGACAATTCTTTAAATTAACTATTACCATACAGTTCCTTATGCAGCAAAAAGTGATGCTCCTGTTGTGGTGATCCACCGACCAACTACTTCGAGGCTATGTTATTTCTGTAGGTGTAGTGTATGTACTTTTTTTATTAGTGTATGTCCATCGCTGATGAGGATTACTTTCCTTTCCAGACAAACCACATCTGTGAACACATTCTTTTCGGAAAATCATTCCGTGAACAGCTAAACTGCCAGTCATCTGGAAGCAGAGACTAAACAGCTGCCTCATCTTTTTGTTGCTCACCTGGAGTCTAGGACGGAATAAAAGGAATTTTATTTTCCCACTTATATCCGAGAAGAAATGACAAACAATTTCTTAATTTTTGCTCATTTGATGCTATCGTTCATTAAAATCATTCGGCCACGTTTTTTAGCATATTTACGCTTTTGATATGTAACACAAATACAGAAATACCGCATTTTTCGGCTTATTAGTCGATATGGAGTCGAATGGATTATATTTCTTAATTTCCTGATCTTCATTCATAGATAAGTTGATCCTGAGTATAATACGAGGCTTGAACAAATGCAGTTAATGTCCGCAATTCTGTAACTATATTTTAAAATTTTCAGTAACTATTAAAAGGAAGAGAAGACTAGACAACAGCGTTTTGCTTTCCGGCAAAAAGTTGAATTTTGTGTGCTTATTATTTTTTACGAAATGACCCTACTCGTATTCCTTCCCTCCGATAGACCAGTCGAAGAATTCACCGCGTAAAGGTTAAAATAAAGAAAGTCACGCAAATGTATTAAATCAAAGTGATGCTTCCAGTGAGAGTTATCGTTTTATGCCTTTTCTCACAGAGTCCAACTGAAATCAGAAATCGAAAGAGCTTTTCATTTCAGTCGGAAACATGAAAAAAATTAAAATAAGCATAATACCTGGAAGCAATAGTTGATTTTAATTAAGCTGAGCTATACAATTGAGAGATTGTCACAGCGAAATCAAAAATGTCTTTGCTAGCCACTGGTCATTGCTGTTCTTAAATCACAAGTGCTGTTTGCTATTAACACGATTGTCACCAGCCAATCAACTGCGGGGCCGTGACGTGTTACAGAGGTTTAATCATCACGAGGAAAATGAAGTGCACCCATTTTATTTCTGGCGGCTTTGCAAAACTACAGGTGAATGTCACCCAGGAGGGGGTCTTGGAGAGGTCGGGAGGAGGATGCTTTTAACATAAGACAGCTGTCGCTCCGAATCGGTGAGGGAGATTTTATGATGTTCCCATCGAAAAGAAATATCTGTTGTAACAGCTTTTGAACAAGTTTTTAGTGAAGAAATATTACATTTCCTACGCCTTTGAAATAAACGTAATATTGTGTTTCGGGTGCTCGGATCACGACCGAATAAAAGGAGCAATATATATGTGCATAAACAACCAAAGCCTAAAGATAGCAAAGGGACATCTCAGCAAGGGAAGAAAACAGATTATGGCAATGAGAAGAGATGGCTCTGTAACAAGAAATAGAGGCGAAATTTTGACAAGAGTGAAAGATTTCTACTCTAAATTATATGAAAGGGATGATACATGTACTCCAGACATCATGAAAGGTACCAGAGTTCGTCCAGTCCTCCCAGCAGAAGTTGCACTTGCAATCAAGAAAATGAAGCGGGGAAAAGCTCCAGGAAAAGATGGAATTACTGTAGACATCATACAAGAAGCAAGTGGAGAAATTAAAACAGTACTCGCCCAAGTTTTCACTCGATGCCTTAATGAAAGGGAAGATTCCTGAGGATTGGAACAACGCTACAATGATCCTGCTACATTAAAAAGGTGACATTGAGGATCTCAGGAGCTATAGACCTGTCAGCCTCCTATCAGTGGTTTATAAAATCTTCACTAAAGTTCTTTCACACCGCTTGAAGGTAACACTGGACATGGCTCAACCGAGAGTACAAGCGGGATTCAGGAGTGGCTACAGCACAATAGATCATATCCACGTACTGAGAGAACTAATTGAAAGAGCGAGGGAATATGAACTTCCATTGTGCATGACTTTTATCGATTATGAAAAAGCCTTTGATTCGGTGAAACCATCAGCAGTTACAATGGCTCTGAAATCCTGCGGTATTGAAGATGCATGCATTAATGTTATTAATGATATCTATGAAAATGCAAGTGCAAAGATTCGGATGTTTGAAAATACAACACACATAAAAATTGGAAAGGGAGTGAGACAAGGTGACACGATATCTCCGAAGCTCTTTAATGTCACATTGGAAAATGTCTTTCAATCACTGAACTGGGAAAACAAAGGGATAAAGATTAATGGATATTATCCAACCCACCTTCGTTTTGCTGATGACGTAGTCATTTTTGCAACTACCCCATCAGAGCTGCAGATTATGATCCAGGAACTTGCTGACAAGAGTAAGGAAGTGGGATTAAAAATGATGTTTCAGGAGACAAAAGTGATGTTCAATGCTTTTACAAGAAATGAAGATTTATCGATTAATGGAGAAAAGCTGGATATAACAGACACGTACGTTTATCTTGGACAGCAAATATCAAGTGAGGGTCACATTGATGAAGAAATTAATCGGCGTACAAAACTTGTCTGGAGAGCTTTTGGAAGAAACAGCATAATTTTCAAGAGCAATATGCCATTATGTCTTAAAAGAAAAGTGTTTGATCAATGCATCCTTCCAGTGCTTACGTATGGTGCAGAGACGCGGACCTTAACTCAAAAAGACATACAAAGGCTGCAGACAACTCAATAGAGCATGGAGAGGTGCATGCTTGGTGTAACTAGGAGAGATAGGAAGAGGAACTTGTTCATCCGAAAAAGGACAAGAGTGGTAGACATCATGATCAGAGTTAAATCCCTGAAATGGCAATGGGCTGGACATACTGCCAGAAGGACAGACCATCGATGGACAGCCGAAATTTTAGATTGGATTCCAAGGAACTGGAAAAGACCCAGATGAAGGCCATATAGTAGATGGGAGGATGAAATTCGTAAGTAGGCGGGAGTAACATGGAGGAGACTGGCACAAGACAGACCGTTGTGGAAGAAACTTGGGGAAACCTTCGTCCAGCAGTGGATTGATAATGGTTGACGACGATGATGATGATGATGATGATGATGATATTTATATTTGCCGTCCCGGTGGCGCAGTGATCTAAGAGCTGGCTTATGTGCATTCGTCAGAGGAGGGTCCGGGTTCGAATCCCGGTGAGGCATGGATGTTGTGTTTGTTTTACGGCACTGGCTCTCTCCCTTCCCTGGAACCAGTGACCCTAAATTAGGGACAGGCGACTGCTTACAGCCCATTGAGTTGCTCACGGTGGTCGTTAAACCTTCAAACAAATATATATATATATATATATATATATATATACTGAAGAGCAAAACTGAAGACTAAGTAAAAAATTTTAGAATTTAAAACGAAAGCTGCAAAATAAAAGCTGCAAAATAACCTGAAGATCAAAACGCGCAACGCAGCAGTTTTGAAAATTCAGAATTCACATTCTACTAAGGAGAAACCTAATAAAAAAAAACACATAAATAATTTCGACTCACACCAAGTACGACATAGAAAAGGTTATGTATCTATCGGTGTGAGTAAAAGGAGAAAAAGATAAAAATAATAAAATAAAACAACTGAATGTAGAAGGTGTCGAGAATACTGAGCCTTGGCTTTATCAAGGACCAGCAAAAACTCTGCATTTTCTCACTTCCACAAAGACCTAGTCGGAAATGGGTTTCTGCAAGGCCAAGGATGCAAGTAACATTCCCACCTAAAAGTGTTTTAAAAAATATATATATGTCATGTCCTCCGCAGAGTTGTATGACAAAGCAACCCAGTTCCGACTAGGTCTTTGTGGAAGTGAGAAAATGCAGAGTTTTTGCTGGTCCTTGATAAAGCCAAGGCTCAGTATTCTCGACACCTTCTACATTCAGTAGTTTTATTTTATTATTTTTATCTTTTCTCCTTTTACTCACACAGGTAGATACATAACCTTTTCTATGTTGTGCTAGGTGTGAGTCAAAATTATTTATGTGTTTTTTTTTTTTTATTAGGTTTCTCCTTAGTAGAATATATATATATATATATATATATATATATATATTTCATCATCGTGATCAACCATTATCAATCCACTGTTGGATGAAGGTCTCCCCAAATTTCTTCCACAGTTGTCTGTCTTGAGCCAGTCTCCTCCATGTCACTCCAGTATACTTTCGAATTTCATCCTTCATCTCCCATACCCTCTTCTTTTCGATCTTTTCCTGTCCCTCGGAATCCAGTCTAAAATTTCGGTTGTCCATCGGTGGTCCGTTCTTCTGGCAACATGTCCAGCCCATTGCCATTTTAGTGTCTGGTCATGATGTCGTCCACTCCTGTCATTTCCCTTATCCACAATTTCCTCTTCTTATCTTTCCTGGTTACACCAAGCATGCATCTCTCCAGGTTACTTTGAGTTGTCTGCAGTCTTTGTATGTCTTTTTTAATTAAAGTCCATGTCTCTGCTTTATCTTAATCAATGCATCCTGCAGTGGCAGAATGCATTGATTAAGCACTTTTCTTTTAAGACATGATGGCACACTGCTTTTAAAAATTGTACTGTTTCTTCCAAAAGCTCTTCATCCAACTTTTATACGCAGATTAATTTCTTCATCAATGTGACCCATATCTGCTGCCCAAGATGAATGGAGGTATCGGTTGTTTCAAGCTTTTCTCCAGCAATCCATAAATCTTCGTTTCTTGTAAAAGCATTGTGCATCACTTTTGTCTTCTGAAAGTTCATTTTTAATCCCACTTCTTTACTCTTGTCAACAAGTTCTTGGATCATACTCTGCAGTTCTGAAGGGGTAGTTGCAAAGATTACTACGTCATCAGCAAAACGAAGATGAGTTAGATAATCTCCATTAATATTTGTCCCTTTATTTTCCCAGTTCAATGATTGAAAGACATTTTGCAATTGGCATTAAAGAGCTTGGGAGATATAGTGTCACCTTGTCTCACTCCCTTTCCAATTCTTATTTGTGCTGTATTCTCAAATATCCCAACCTTTGCACTTGCATTTTTAGAGATGTTATTAATAATTCTAATGTATGCATCTTGAACACCGCTTGATTTCAAAGCCATTGTTACTGCTGATGGTTTCACAGAATCTAAGGCCTTTTCACAATCAATAAAAGCCATGCATAATTGAAGTTCATATTCTCTTGTTCTTTCAATTAGTTGTCTCAGTACATGGATATGATCTACAGTGTTGTAGTCACTCCTGAATCCAGTTTGTTCTCTTGGTTGAGCCATGTTTAGTGTTACCTTCCAGCCATGTGAAAGAACCTTAGTGAAGACTTTATAAACCACTGAATGGTGGTTGGCGGGCCTGTAGTTCCTGAGATCCTCAACGCCACCTTTTTTATGTAGCAGGATCATTGTGGCATTATTCCGATCCTCAGGAATCTTCCCTTCATTCAGACATCTGGGGAAAACTTGGACGAGTGTAGTTTCAATTTCTCCACTTGCTTCTTGTATAACGTGCACGGTAATTCCATCTTCTCCTGGAGTTCTTTCCCGTTTCATGTTCTTAATTGCATATGTAACTTCTGCAGGGAGGATTGGAGGGACTTTGTTACTGGTACCTGTCGTAATGTCTGGATTAAATGTGCCATCCCTTTCATATAGTTTTGAATAGAAATCTTTCACCCTTGTCAAAATTTCACTTCTATTTCTTGTTACAGTACGATATTTTTTTCTCAGAGCCATAATCTGTTTCCTTCCCTTACTGAGATATCCTTTTGCTCTTTTCAGGCTTTGGTTGTTTTAAATTGCATTTCTCACTAGTTCACAATTGAATTTCCTTATGCCTTCAGGATATTTTTTCGCACTGTCTTGCATAGCTCTATATATTCCACGTTGGAAGTTATGTATTTATTTGTCCTCATCTCTTTTTTCTTTTGCATCAACATATATTTATTTTTCCTGAAATTTTCTTCATATGTAACTTGTTCTTAGTGCCACCTATTTTTGTTGATGTTTCCACAAGAGCCTTGGTGAGTTCTGTGTTAACTTCAGAAATATCCACTTCTTCTGATGTTAGGTCTTCTGAAGCAGAGAATCTGTTCCTGAGTTCTAACTTGAAGGTATTATGATGTTTTCTAAGGTTGGTCATGTAAACATATTATAACGAAGTAAATTTCTCCGTCATTTTTGGTTCACGCCGGGGATCGAACCCCAGTCCACTTATTCCGAAACTAGTCGCTCTACCAACTGAGCTACGCAGACTTTCGTTCTTGCTGCTATCTGCCTTTATGTCGTGTGCGTCCTGCACAGCAGGCACGTCACATCTCCCCTTCCCCCCGAAAGAGGGCCGGGGGCATGGCCCATGGATCAGCCGTGACCATGAATCGTTGCAGGCAGCCATCCGCTGTAGAAAGTGCACTTGAGAACTCCCAGTCAATCTGGTGTGTGGATTGCAACGTCACACACATTTATTTTTCGAAGCGCTGAAGAAGGAATTCTCTTATTTTTCTTATCTCGCGGTGTGGAAAGAACATCACACCATTGCGAGATCTTGAACCGCCGGGTCATCCGGGAAGTTTGGGCGCCATTATAATTAAATAAATTTCTCTGTCATTTTTGGTCCACGACGGAGAACGAACCCGAGTCCTCTTATTCCGGAACAAGTTGCTCTACCAACTGAGCTACGCAGACGTTCGTTCTCACTGCTATCTGTCTTTATGTCGTGTGCGTCCTGCGGGAAAGGCACGTCACAACATTTTCTTGCCACCTTCGAGTTTAGTGTTGAGGTGCATCCTACATCTCCCCACTCTATGGTCACTACCTATGTTAAACTTGTTTAGCACACTGCAGTCTTTGATGACGTAGTTTCTGTTACACATAATAAAATAAATTTCACTTGTCGTTCCATTCGGTGTGGCTTTTTCTTGAAAAAGGAGTTCATGTTGAGAAACCTTTCCGCATCTGCAAACTCTACGAGAGTATTTCCACGTTGACTTCTGTTCCCATATCCAAATTTACCAACCGAAGTTTCATTCTGTTGCTGTTGCCCTACTTTTGCATTGAAATCACCCATAATGATCTTCAAGTAATGTTTGCCTTTGTCATTTAGATTCCAAATTTCCTCATAAAATTTTTCAATTTCTTCTTCAGGATGACTTGTGATGGGTGCATAAGCTTGAATAATCTAAGCCTGGTGTATTTTTGAGAGTTGGATAACGAGTCGTGTAGCCCTGTCCGAGGAACTTTCAACTTCCAGAATATTGTCCTTCAGCCTTTTGTTTATTATAAATCCAACACCACTAGTTCTGCCAGTAACTGTCACACGATAGTAAAAGAGATGTCCATATATATATATATATATTCTCATGGAGAAATTTCAATGACCAATCAATAAATAAATCGATGTGGTGTATAAGTCGAGTCCCAGATTTTCATTAGAAAAAAGTTTCGTCTCTTAGGCGGAAAAGTTTGGTAAATATTATGTTGTAGATTCATCCAACTAACAATGAATATGCCCCTATCATCCGAAAAGGTTTATCATGTCTAATTTAATAGGTTATATTCATTCTCTATGTAAAATTGTCAATAAGGTAGCAGGTGAATCAATACCACCGGACGCATTTTGTCAGTTGTATCTAAGAAATATGAGAAAAGACAGTAATTTCATTTTTTTAAAGAGAAACAACAGTTATTTCTCCCCTTTTTTAAATAGATAGGAAATAAAATACACTTGAGATGGGAATAATTTTTGCATTTTTGAAGAGATATACTGGATGAACATTAATATGCATTTTAAGGACTTGGTAATTCTTGTTTCACAACGAAAGATGTTTCTCTGTTTATTTTTTCAAGAACGACTATTTCGCCGAAAATAGTGACACCGCGTTTTATAGAGCATCGAAGTTTGAGACATTTTCTCTTTCTAGGAGCGAGAAAAATTGGCTCTAACTGATCCATGTGGAATGGAAACGATCCTTGTTCCAAAAGGTGCAACGCACCTTTCCCTTATTATATTTGAGTATTTCCCGCAATCGACGATTTCCGTCAGTGGAATTTTGCAAACATTGAGGGCGTTTGATGTACCTGATGCTTCTAACGCATGCTAAACATAAGGCAGGCTTCTACATTTCCTTGCAACGTGCCTGACAGACTGCAGTTGAAACTTCGAATCCGAGCAAACACGTGCGCCAATCTTCCTAGTTGCGAAGATAAATTTGTTCGTCGGATGATGCCGTGCTTCCTCGCTTATTTGGTCTGTTGTTTACCGAGCGCTGGCCGGAATGAAAAATGCCTAACAACATCATGGTTTCAAAAGAAGCACAACGCCGCACTGCCGTTTCTCAGCGCATGAATACGAGAAAGTTCTCCCAGGGAATACCTGCTGCTACGAAATTGAAATCAGCATTTCGTACGTTTCTTTAAATGTTCATTTACCATTTGTAAACTGGGAGAAATATTCGGAGAATATAAAAATCCTTTAACTTTCATTCTGTGCACATGCGACGGTTTAAATCGTCATAGAAAAGACCTCATTCAATAACGACGCTGATGCTGTTTCTCTCCTTTCCTCTGCTTTGTTACTGCTAACACTTTTAACTCAGCGAGACGGCGGCTCCAAGTTTGATTTGCATAGCCGTCATTTCTAAACTCTCAGCTCAAGAGCATTATCTAATTATCATTGGTTTCCCAAGTGATCTACGCTTGTATTACATCATCTGCCGAATTCAAAACTTGGCGTACTATAAAACCAAGTGGGAGACGAGTAATTATCTATTCCTAATATTTGGGTACTGTTTTTTTCTTTGAAGCTCTGAGCAATAAATGCATCGTAATTAATACTCATGTTCTGAATTAAATTTGCAAGATTTTGATGAGTATTTTTACAGATGATAGCAGCAGTTTGACTCGATTAATTTAAATCTAAATCAATCACAGGCATGGGAAATAATTTTAAGCTTTCAGTGTTAGTTAAGCAGGCAACTGATTGCGTTTCAGTAATTTCATTTTGTAATATCTTGGCTAGATATTCAGCATTTCAGAATATGTTTTATACTCATCTCGAATAAGTGATTAAAATTTAATTATGTTATTATTATAAAAATATAAAACAATGAGGAAGTTGAGAAATGAGCGACATCCGTAGGTTGAATTTTTTTTAAGGAGAAAAACTCAATTTTAGTAGATAACGACTCGTGTGCTCACGGAAACTGCGCTTGTTAATTTCTGTACAATTCTCTATAATGAGTATAAAGTTTTAATGTTTGTATATTTTTCAGATTGCATGTAGGAACAACAGTCAGTTAAATACTAACTCCTTAACATTTAGACGATCTCTGTCCGTCTCAGAGATTTATATAGCAAGGAATGGATCTTACAAAAAACTTGTTTGTTCCTGGTTTTCGACTTATAGCTTTTAAACACCAACGCAATCTTTATTTGAATAACTACAAGAGATTGTAGGCTGAATCGTACTAATAATCTCATGGATTAAACTTAAATACACACAAATCAAAATAATAATATGCCGTCGAAATTCAAACAGTAAATCCTCTTTCGGCGTACCACTACACGATACATTCATTTCTCCCAGCGTGGCCTTTTTTATCTACATTCGACTCATTGTCAATCGTTGCCATAAAGTTCAAGGAAATTCGGGGAAGCCGAGGTGCCGTTCAGAAAATAATCTAAAGGAGAAGTATCATAATCTGCGTAAAAACGAAAATTTTTAAAGCTATACATCACATGCGCTATTGTTAACAAGACGTGTACCTTTACTAAAAACCACGCTCAATATATTTAGTAAACACGCATGAAGATGTTTAGTAAATACCAATAAACGTAACAGTTGTTTATAAGCACGTTTTCTTACTGTGTGAACAATAGCTTGTTGTAGGAAAACACATAGAAATTAACAGTTGTGGTTTAAGTGAGCTTCTTCATGTGATGAGAAAATTAAGCTGCAAAGGGCGTCCACACATGTTTAGAACGTTTTTGCTAAGAAATTATAGAAAATAAAAAAAGTTCAAAGAATTGAGACTGGCAACAGCGTATATGAAAACATAAGGTTGTCCGTGTCCCCTCACTCCGGAGTAAGTTGCTTTCCCACGTGCAAACAGAATGTCTCTCTGCATATTTGTCATCTTCACACATGTTTTCACCTCTGTAGTACGTCACACGTGTTAGATGAACAAGAAAGAAACATGTGCTGCAGTTAGATATCGTCTGCTACAAGAAAATGGCATACGTAAAAAAGCTGTAGATAGAAGATTATCTTTTTGCCCTTTACGAAGAGAAATATTGCATTCTGTGACTAAAAAACGCTGCGAAAATCATGGAATTAGCATTTCTAAATGTAAATTAGGCAATATTATTAATAACAGAGGGAAAGATCGTCAAACAACACTTTTAACAGGAAAAAGAACGCCAAACATATATCAAAAGTAAGACGCACTTTCAAAAGTATAGTCTCTGGTCTTAAAAGAAAATCCACCGACTCAAAGAGCAATCGCTAAGACTTTGAAAATCTCCGTATCAACTGTAAACAATGCATTATACAAAGATTTGAATCTGAAAGAAAACAAAACATAATACTCACCTCGTTTTGCCTAGACACGTGGCTGAGGGCAGAACACTTTGTAGACTTTGTGAAAATCACTTTGCCGGAGACAGATAGAAATTTATTGTGACTATTGATGAATCATTGGTGTTCCTTCAAAAAAAAAAAAAAAAAAAAAAGGGCGATTTACTATCGCAAAAGAGCAGAAAAAGACTTATAAACTTGGTTCCAAGAACCCAGAAAAAGTTTCAGTAAAGGATTCATGATTATTTCTGGTTTCTCGTACAATGGAAATTAAAGTTAAGAACAGTTGAAAAAAATGTATAACGTACAAGTTTTTCTGCGCCGAGCATCGCATCCGGATCCCCTCACCCCAGAGTAAGTCGCTCTCCCAACTGAGCTACGCAGACATGTGCTCTCACTGCTATCTGCCTTTATATAATGTGCGTCCTGCGGGGCAGGCACGTCACATCTCTCCCCCCCTAAAATAGGGTCGGGTGCATGTCCCACTGGTTAGCTGGGACCATGTGTCGTTGTAGGCAGTCATCCCATGAAGAACGTGCATTTGAGAAATCCCAGACAATTTGGAGTGTGGAATGTATTCTTTCGAAGCACTGAAGAAGGGATTCTCATTTTTCCTGTCTCGCCGTGTGGAAAGAACATCACATCATTGCCGAGAAACTTAACAGCCGGAACGAACTTCCCTGGTTCATCCTGGAAGTTCGGGCGCCAATATAGCGTACAAATTTGTCCACGCTGGACATCGAATTCGGGTCACCTCACTCCGGAGTAAGTCGCTCTCCCAACTGAGCTACGCGGGCATGTGCTCTCAGTGCTATATGCCTTTATCTAGTGTACGTCCTGCGGGGGAGGCACGTCACAAATGCTAAAACCAATTCTACATATTACGAAAATAATGTTCACCTCCTTTATTTAAAGAGGAAATGCCATTCCTTTACACACAGAACTTTCAGAGAATAGAACTCCATCAGGATAAATCTAGAATTCTATTTCTTGAAAAAAATGGAAAAAGAGACAGTATGAAGTTTGTACCTTTTGCTCATATTCCTTCAAAGTCCCCTGATGACTATTCACCAATGGACTATTCCGAAGGCAGAATATACTCGCGAAGGCACAATAGTCAAAGTCACCAATGGACTGCTAAAAAGAGGGCTTTGCAAACGCAGACTTAAAACAATGATTGGACTATGGAAATTAGTAGAAGAGGAGTGGAATAAAATATCACTTCCAATTTTAAGAACTACCCCTCTATCTTGGAAATCTAGATGTAGGTTCATAGTCCACAGAAAGGGCCATCAGATAGAACATTTAAGAGAGAAATAATTTTATTTTGAACATTAATTATATTGGTGGAAAATCGTTCTATAAATATGTGTGAACATCCCCTGCATCTTAAGTTCATGTACCATGGAGAAAATAGCGTAACTATAAGTTCATTCCTGTTGGGGAGAAATCAGTTTCGCGTACTGTGCACATCGTACAAAGTGCTTTTCTGCGAGAAATTATTTTTTCAAAAAGTTCATTAAATTCTGTAAAAAATTGTGCATATGGCGCTTTTCTTTCTGTCTCCTTTATTGGCGAACAAATGAAAAAAAAGTTTTAAACTGGCTTTCGAAGACTAAGAGTTACACACAAAATGTTAATTTCAAATATACAGTGTCTCCAGATTTCAAATATTCACTATCAGAATGATATGTGATTGAATTGTGAAAATTTATCTTTAAAATATTTCGATATTTTAAAAACTTTTTGAAGTCACTCTTAGACAAGTGTAAACATGCAAGCAACAGCTTAATTTTAATAAAAAGAAACAAAAAAGGGATGGCAACTTATTCTTATAACTGTAGCTTTAATAGCTGCTTTTTAGCACGTCATTTATTAAAATAAAATAAAAACTGAGTTTGCACAGCACCACTTTGCGTCCCTCTCTAATTATTATCTGTAAGTTGTCATTCCAGTGGTGGAGAGGTCAGAGGCTTTGGCTGCTAGGTAGCCGTCTGAGTCGGGTTCGAATCCCGATGAGGCATGGGATGTGAGGGCCCTGGCTCTCTCCCTTTCCTGGAGCCAGTGGCCTCAAATTTGGAATTGCTACAGCCTATACCTTAGATAGGTCCACGGTGGTCGTTTAACCCCAAAGTAAAAATAAAATTGTTTATCCGTCTCTCGACATAACATGTGAGAACCAATCAGATTCGGGAAATTCTATCATTTCAGCGTAAGCCACGAGGATCATGATTCACGCACTTTGAATATCTGTGATTATAACGAAGTAAATTTCTCCGTCATTTTTGGTCTACGCCGGGATTCGAACCCGAGGCCGCTTATTCCGGAACAAGTCGCTCTACCAACTGAGCTACGCAGACGATTGTTCTGATTGCTATGTGCCTTTATGTCGTGTGCGTCCCGCTGGCAGGTACGTCACATCTCCCCCCCCGAAAGAGGGCCGGGGGCATGGCCTACGGGTCAGCCGTGACCATGAATCGTTGCAGGCAGCCATCCACTGTAGAACGTGCACTTGAGAACTCCCAGTCAATCTGCTGTGTGGAATGCAACATCACACATTTTTATTTTTCGAAACGCTGGAGAAGGGATTCTCTGATTTTTCCTGTCTCGCGGTGTGGAAATAACATCACACCAATGCGAGATGTTGAACGGCCGGGTCATCCGGATAGTTCGGGCGCCATTATAACGAAGTAGCTTTATTTGCTTTCCGCTAAGCTAATGATAATGAATAAAGCTTCTTTCTACCAGCTAGCTAATGATAATAATGAAGCTTCTGCTACTGAATTATATGCTTGTACTAAACTTCAAATAGTGAATTCAAATGGTTGTTGTTACTAGTTAATTAAGAACATGAATAAAGTCTCCTGCTAGTATTGTAGTAATAGTATTGAACAAACTTATAACTGGTAGTAATGTTGTAGCAGTAATTAGAATGAATAAAGTCTTAACGCTGGTTGTTAATAGTAATAAATTAATGACATAAACCTAACAGCCAGACAGAGGTCTGACAAAAACTATGAATTGAGAAAGACGTACTTACGACAAAGCTCTTTTATTATGTAACTCTTGATCATCCAACGCACACACACACAACTAGTTTCACAATAATGAAGAATCAAACTAATCACATAGAACGAAACTCTCTCCTTCACAACAACAACGCTCTCCCTTCAATAACAAACGCTCTCCCTATAACAACAAAAGCTCTCTTTGGCTATCGTTGAACGCGCCTATTTATACTGGCTACCACCACGTCATGACTTACACTCATTGCCAGATCTCATTCAGCGGGTGAAATAATATTTCGTTCAGTAAGAAGATAATTTACATAGTAAAATAAAATAACCAGAGATAGTAAAATCAAAAGGAAAGTGAATATAGAGTATACGTTACATGATGCATAGCTTTGCTGCAAAGTGGTGTAAACGTTGTTTCATTTTTAGCAAGCACTTCTATAAAGGATCATTTAAAAACTTATATTTGTATTCGATAACTGAAAGACAATGAACATATTCTTGCTTTTCGATAGGTAAAGTAAACTGAGATTTCAGTGTCGTGAAATAGATTTCGTTATTTACCTAACACAATTTCTTAAAAACAGATTCATTCAAAGCATTCATGTATTTTTTTTAGTGATGTAAAACATTTTTGATTGATAAACTCAGAATTTTGGTTCGATCACATTCCATCTCAGGTAAATCCGATTTGGAAAATTCGTTTAACCTTTGCCGGCATTAGCATGATCAGTGTAACCTCGCACACTTCCCGATTTTCCAGATGTATCGTTTTTTCTTTGTTCATTTTTTCTTTTCTTTTTTTTTCTAGAGGGCGCCGCTGACACTTGCACTTCAAAAGCTCATTTTTTACATTGGACTGATGTAGCCACGAAAACGTTTCCCTGCAATTTGTAGGTTCTCTGATGCAAAATGATGCAAAATGTTTAGCTAGGTAGGACGGCACCCATAGCTGAATTTTCAAGAGGGGCAAACAGAAATTGTAAGTACGAAAAGCATACGTAGACACCATATGTACAGGGTAGGATCCAAAAGTACGGGGACAGCGCCTACCCGTGGCAAAGCATGCATGTAGTTAAAGTTACGACGTCTGAAATACAGTACATCCCGCCATCCCTCCCCTCCGTAGTCAGAATGGTCTGGCCCATGGAAAATGATTGGAATGCGCGCGCAGGCTTTTGCTGCTGTGGTTAGTCGTCTGTCTTCTGCGATGTGAGAAACATGGCTTTTGAAGAATAACGCTGTAACATTAAATTTTGTCAGCGTTTGGGTAAAACAGCTGCAGAGACCTTAGAAATGCTTTCGAAGGTGTGTACGGTCCCTCTACGATGGCGAGATCGAAGGTGTACGGTCACTCTACGATGGCGATATCGAAGGTGTACGAGTGGTATTGGCGTTTCAAACAGGGCCGAGGATCCATCGCAGATAATGAGCGCTGTGGTTGACCCGTGACTGCAAGGAGTGGGGAAAACATTACGATGGTGGCGCAGTGTGTTCGTCAGGATCGTCGCCGAACCATTGAGGAAATCGTTAACGCAACTAACTTATCGCAGACCACATGCCAGCGCATTTTGACGGAGGATCTTAACATGCACCGCGTGTGTCAGCACATTGTCCCTCGCCTTTTGACCTACGAACAAAAGGATGAATGGATGCGGATATCGGGCGAATTAATCGACAAAGCCGATAGCGATCCTACGTTTTGGGAAAACATCATCACAGGTGATGAAACGTGGTGCTACTTGTTTGATATCCAGCCAAAGCGTGCTTCTTCAACATGGATATCACCGTCTTCACTGCGATCAAAGAAATTCAGACAGGATCGCAACAAAGGAAAAGTCATGCTGTAGGTGTTTTTTTATTCTTACGGCATTGCCCATTCCAACTTTATTCCTGAGGGCACAACAGTTAACAAGGAACGTTATCTAGACTACGTCGCTTACGGGAGCCAATCCGTCGAAAACTGCCGGAGATGTGGCGAAGTGGACAATGGTACCTTCTCCATGACAACGCGCCTGCACTTCGGTCACTACTGGTCATGGAGTTTCTCGTCAGAAATCGTACTAATGTGCTTCCACATCCCGCCTATTCACCCGACTTAGCCTTCTGCGATTTTTACCTCTTCCCACTGATGAAAAAATCTGCAGGGACGTCGTTTTGTGTCAGCAAACGAAGTAAAAACAGCAACGAAGAAGGCATTACGAGGGGTCTCAAAACATGGCTTTCAGCATTGCTTCCAGAAGCTTTACGAGCGCTGGAAAAAGTGCATCGTCGCCCAAGGAGATTAGTTTGCATCGGCGTTTTAAAGTGTTTAATGTAAGGAACTGTACGCCAAGTTCTCGAACTTTTGAATACTACCTCGTAAATTTCCGCTGTGCCTTTTGTTATATAACTATTTTTACCCCACATACAACACGTAAATTTAGTTACAAACTAGAAGATCCAAAAATAGCAGATGGATACATGAAATTAAAGAGCATGTTAAAACAATAAGGAAATTTCTTTGTCTTAATTTTGATCCTTTTGTATCACATGCACCACGAAACCTCAGAGATCACTCAATTGGTCGTCAGGAATGTAACAATTTTCAAGACAAATTTTTGAGAAAATCCTCGACAGATCTTAGTCCATTAATGAGCAGCTGCTCCAAAAGATAATATATTTTTCATTTCTTCACCTTTCAAGCTTTTCCAAAATATACGCCGTTCTCTAATATGCAATGAAAAATTTGATTTCTACTTTCTACTGCGATTTTTTTTTGATTGGAGGTTTAACGACCACCGTGAGCAACTCAATGGACTATAAGCAGTCGTCCGTCTCTAATTTAGGGCCACAGGTTCCAGGGAAGGGAGAGAGCCAGTGCCGTAAGACAAACACAACATCCATGTCTCGCCGTGATTCGAACCCGGACCCCTTCCGGACGAATGATCAGAGGCCATCGCTTAGAACACGGCGCCACAGCGGCGGCCAGCAAATTTCCATTTTTTTTACCGGAAATTCCCAACGGTTTTCCTATATTTACTGCAGACACACTCATCCAGAAGTTTTGCAGAAAAATTAGCAATCAAAATCACTGTTATCACGAAAATCTCTGTAGTTCCCTCCGAAAACAGAAACAGCATGATCCGATTTCCAGGGCAGAGACCCCCTATATCAGCGCCCATGCTATTGGCAAGAATTTAGAATTAAGAATTTAAATGGTTAGATTAAGTTCAACGATTGCTCCGTTTCAGACAGCCCTTCTGAGAAAGCTCTTCTCGCATTAGCAAGCTATATCATATGCAATATAATTCAGTTGTGTAACGTCCCTGTCCAGCAGAACGCACATGAGATAAAGGCAGATAGCAGTGAGAGCACATGCCAGTGTAGTATAGTCGATAGCACTCGGAGCTCCGGAGTCGAGAGTTGAGGGTTCGAAGCCCTCCCCGAGCATAAAAATGATGGAGAAATTTACTTCGTCGTAGTTGCCTTCTGATATTACATATCAGCTGTTTTTCAGCACGTCTTTTGTAAAGCAAGTTAGTAAAATCATGCAATGCATTGATTATAATACGCTTTCCAACATACCAGAAATCATTACTTAAGTTATGAGGATATTGGCTGTGGAATAAATCTCGGTCCTGTGCCCTGACCTTTGATCCCATTTCGATTATATTTAACAGAACCGATTCAGTATACCTCCGAAATAACATGACAAAGTTTTGTCGCAATCGAAGCATTTTTACGCAAGTTATGATGCATAAGGGCTATGGAATACATTCCACTCCTGTGTCCCGACCTTTGACCCCATTTCGCCCATTTTCAATAAGATTTGTCCCCAAGTGGTCCCCTACCACATACTAAAATTAAATCGAAATCGAACTTTTTTTACGTTAGTTATGACTCATAAGAGCAGTGGAATGGATCCCGCTCCTATGTCCTAACCTTTGACCCCATTTCGTTCACTTTCAATAGTGTTCCTTCCCAGGTAATCCCCTTCCACATACTAAAAGTTCATCGAAATCGAACGATTTTCACGCGAGTTATCGTGCGGACGGGCATACGCACACAACGCGTGACGTAATGAGGCAGATGGGAATCGCAACCATCTGCTCGCAAGGGTGTGACGGCATAAAAATTTAATTGGATCCACACACAATGCGTGACGTAATGAGACAGATGGCGTGACCGCGCGCCAACATCTCAAGCGCGAGATTGTGACGTCATAAGATCGTCCCCAGGTGGTCCCCTACCACATAATAAAATTTCATCGAAATCAAACCATTTTTTCGCACGTTATGACGCATAAAGGCAATGGAATGCATTCTGCTCCTATGTCTTGACCTTTGACCCCACTTCACCCATTTTCAATAGGGTTCATTACCAGGTGGTCCCCTGCAATATACTAAAATTTCATCGTGAACCATATTTACGCAAGTTATGACGCATAAAGGCAATGGAATGGATCCCGCTCCTCTTCCGTGACCTTTGACCCCATTTTGTCCATTTTCAGTAGTGTTCGTTCCCAGGTGGTCCCCTGCCACAGACTAAAATTTCATCGAAATCGAACCATTTTTACGCGAGTTATCGTGCCGACAGACGGACCGACGGACAGACGGACGGACAAAGCTGGAGCATATACGCTCCTTCAACCTACGGTTGAAAAGCGTAAAAAGATCGTGCTTATGTTACCGGTTTGTCCGTCCGTTCGCCTGTACCCACGATATCTCTGCAACTATTAGTCTGATTTGAAATATGAGAATATATTTCAAATCTAGAAATATGAGAATTATGAGAATATATTTTAAAGCTCGAAATATGAGAATTATGATCCTTCATTTCGTTTTTTTTTTTTTTTTGACGATGCACAATTTCGCCGCTAGAGGGCGTAAATGCAGATGATGTCGAATTCAAAAATACGTTTTATTCCACATATTTGCTTTCAAACATCCAACTGTAAAAAATTATTTTATCTTTCGATTACATTTATGTCGAAAAGTATTTTAGATATAGTTACTTTTTCAAAGTACGCATAGATTTTCCACTAGGGGGCGTAAAAAAAATAACATTTTTCCTGATAACTCTTCTTCTAAAATTCCGATTTGAAAAATGTTTTCTTCAGCTGATACACCTCCTGATGGAAAATCTTTTGCGCCGCCCCGGTGGCGCAGTGGTCTAAGGCGCTGGCCTCTGATCATTCGTCCGTAAGGGGTCTGGGTTCGAATCCCGGTCAGGCATGGATGTTGTGTTTGTCTTACGGCACTGGCTCCCTTCCCTGGAACCAGTGACTCTAAATTAGGGACGGGCGACTGCTTATAGCCCATTGAGTCGCTCACGGTGGTCGTTAAACCTCCAATCAAAAAAAAAAAAAAATCTTTTGCATATAATTTCAAATTTTTGGTAAAGAATACTTTGGCCTCTAAAGAATATTTTTGGTAAAAATTTTTGGTAAAAAATACCAGGGGGCGTAAGTGTTAATTTTTGCTTCTGATGTATTTGCCAAAAAATCTGAGCTTCTAAAATATCGATTGAAAAAATTCTTTCGTGGACTGATGCCACTCACATCGATAAACCTTTTCGGAATATTTTCTTCTTAAAAAATTCCACAGTTCCTCCGCCTGAGGCGGAGATGTATATCTTATTTTTGTCAATATCTCTGCTTCTATGAGTCCGATTTGAAAAATTCCTTCTTTGTTGGATAGTGTTTCCGACGCGAAATGTTTTTCCTAAAAATTCAGAATTTTCAAGTAAATCATAGACTTTCCGCTAGGGGGCACAAAGGCAAATTGCGTTTTATGCGTTATTTCTACTTCTAAGACTCCGATTTGAAAAATTCTTCCTGTATCGCATACAAGACCTGATGTAAAATATTTTTCACATAATTTCTAACGTTTGGTAAAGAATGGCTTGGCCACCAGAGTGCATAAGTGTTAATTTCTGCTTCTGATGTATTTGTAGCAAAATCTGGGATCCTGAAAACTCGACTAAATTTTTTTTTTCTTGGACTAGTACCGCTCATATGGATAAACCTTTTGAGAATACTTTCTTCCTAAAATAATGCATGGTTTTCCCACCATGGGACGTAAAGTCACATCTTATTTTTGTCGATATCTCTGTTTCTAAGAGCCTGATTTGAAAAATTATTTCTGTGTTGGAGAGCGTTTCCGGTGCGAAATGTTTCTCATATAAATTCATGTTTTTCTAAACGCACAAGTCTGCGAACAGAAGGCGTAACCTCACGATTCCGTTTACAGCAATATCTGAGGGATTAAAAACCCGATTGAAAAAAGTCTTTCTTCCGTCTGATATTATTGTTTTCCATACCGGTTCCATTGACTTTGAATAGCTTTGATAAATTTAATTTGCGTCAGAACGGATTCAAAAGACGTGCTTATTACACCCGAAAATTTGGTGTCATCTTTCTTGTTTAATTTGTCATCACACTTGAGCTTCTAGTATGCATTTTTTGAAAATCACTTCGTAGCCGAGAAAGAAATTGTTATAACCACTTTTAAAATTTCGGTGCATTCTCCAGCTTTTCTGAGGCAAAGTTTTCCTTTAAAGTAGCAAATAATTTGATTATTTGTTAGAAAATTGCTGATAGAAGACTTGAAAGAGAATTGTTTCATATACCTTTTAGCGCTCTAGGTTTGAAGGTTTCGTCAAGAAACCGTGTTGATTACGCCTGAGGATTCGGTAGCATTATTTTTGTTTATCGGATTGCTACAGCATTCCAGCTAAGAATAAGATCAGTTTTTCCTTCTTTTTTTGGTTTAATGGATGATAATTTTCATGGGAACTTGAAGTCGCGTAGGCGATGTAGTATGATGTTCAACGGCGTATGTCAGAGCGGCACACTTTGATTAAAGACCGTACAAAATATTCTGAAGGTTGGAAGCACACACACTGCAGGGAGAAAAAATTGAAAAAGAAGAAATGAGGTTAATGGAATTTTATTAGTAACTATGCCAGACATACGAATTTCACAATGTTGTTCCTTGCAGAAGTAATAACTTGTTTTCTTTTTATTTTAATATGATAGCTTACTTCCTTTAACTGCACCATTTCATACTTAAAATCTTGACAGTTTTACTTAATAAACCTTTTCTAGGTTGGTTTACAATACAGCTGCTGAATAATACGAACCAAAGTGTTGTACAATGAAACGTGTGTTGGTGGTCACTCGCATTGAGCGGTCACATGCCAAAGTGGTCAGTTTTATATGGCAAGGATGTTGTCATCAACAGAAACAATGCGTAAGAGACGTTTAGATACAGTAGATGCCACCTGCAGGACTCTGCCACGGGCAGACAGTTTTGAAACGCGTACGACATTGTACCTGCATTTTGCGGTCACCAACATGCGAAATTCTGAAAAATCTTGTTTCGAAAGTCCCAGAAAGGTAATGAAAATTCTATGATTTTAAAAATATGAAACGCTTGTTTCTTTCCCTCTATCATCTCGCTTCACGAGATTCTAAATGGTGGGTATTCCTTGGGGTCTGTCAGGTTCTTAGAATTTCATTTACAGACGGTACGAATTTCTTTTAATGAGGGTACGCATATTCGATCTTTAATTGTTCTAAATGAGAGAGTGAAGCCCATGGAGAGTTCACTCCCCTCATCCCAACAAACCTAGACTTCTCATTAGCGGCCGTACTGTTTGAGCAAGTTCTTTTGTCAGCTCAAAAGAACACATCGTTGACTTTAGGGAATTGAAAGGAGGAGGATGAGGATGGATGTGGATTCAAAGCTCAACCGCAATAATGCTGCAATTACGTTCGGCACGTGCTTACCTTCCATTTTTTCCCGGGAGAGCATGTGATAGTAGCTCCCGATTTGCGACAACGAACGTATGTTCCAAACACCTTACCCCTTTCTTTAGTCTTACTTCTGGCTCTTACTGAGATATTTAGCAATAACGTTTGTAAATAACATTATGGCTGGGAAGAGAGAAAAACAAAAGAACAAACACTACACACCAGGCTGCATTAAAAGGTGTACGTCTCTTTCGTTTTAACTTCAAGTGGGGTGAAGAGATATTTTGGCAAATTGAACACTCTATTTGGAAGTCACCTGTCAAGGCCGTCATTTTTGCACAGAACCGTGGATAACCTTGCTAGACAGGTTTTATTCTAACTTGCTCAGAGGACTAGTGTTTTGGGGCGGGAGCTGCTGGTTTCTAATGGCGAACAGCTGGGTACTGTCAGAATGAATGTTATTTTCGTTTCTTCGGCACTGATGTCATCCCGTACCTAGAATTTGTGCTCCTAAATTAGGGACACGTAAGTGTTTCTGGCCTTAGGTATTCGTGGGAGTCCTTACTAAATAAAAGGTTTCAATCCTTTTAATACGTGCAGACGCCTACGCGTTGCAAGTTCGCATCTGTGGTCGGAGGTCACTGTTTTGCGGTCGTAGATCTCTATGTCTGCGGTTGCCATTCCTTTAAAGTACTTTGTACACACCTTCGAAAATTTTCTGTCGTCAGTTCTACTTTTGGCCATGCTGTGTGCCGTAAGTGGTGAATTTATTTTCTTTCTCTCTCTCTCTCTCTCTCTCTGTTTGATTCAGGTTTTAAAGATCATTGCGAGCAAATCTGAAAGCTATAAAGCAGTATCTGCCCTTAATATGGAAAGCAGTCTTCTGTTCCTAATGTGAGGCCAAAGACTCCGAAGATGGGGAAGAGATGGCAAGACAAGCACACTACGTATGCCTTATCCAGGGCTCGACTTGGACGACTAGGCAAAAACAAGGTGGCTTCTACTGAGCGGACACAGGAAAATCGTTGACTGAGCTGACAAGACGTGGACCGAGGGGTCATTGGCAAATCTGTATCAGACAGCCACAGAAGAACGCAACTGCCCATTTCTTTGAAACTCTCGAACAATTACTATGGTTAATGAGATGCAGGGTTTATAACGATTCCGCTCAGTCCACGGAACCGTGAGCCACACCATTCTTTCAAAGGTTAAACTTCGTTCTCATGTGAGCATCTACAAATAAAAGAACAGTTTAGAAAACTTACTGAGAACCCCCCCCCCCCACGGAAACACCAGTAACACAGTTCGTTTCACGATCTAATTCGAATTTCAAGTCATGATCTTAATGGATGTGAAACCGATCGGCCTCCATTTGTTACATACCAATTCGTAAACCAAATATGAAAATCTTCTTTTCCATAGAAATGCTGTACCTTTAACAAGCTATGAGTGCGATTATATATACACACACCAGCTACTGAATTAAAAATATTTATACAGATGTACGTACACGCCATTTACGTAGCGTATATGCGGAAATATAGATTGCTTTAACAAATTTAAACAAATTAAACTAACCAAAGACTGAGGAATTTCAAAATGGACTAGATAGGACTAAGATTAAGAGTTTTAAAAAAATTAAAATAAATTTAAGACTGCTGCTCGACAGTAGTGTTGATTACAATTGGAAAAACAAAGTATGTTTTGGAGTTTAATAAAGGGCTTATTGTGGGTGTCCAATTGGCTGAAGCGACGATTTTGAAAACAGTATAGCTGACTGGTTTTCCGAAAGGTGAGATATCTCGAGTCTTGAATCGCTGGAAAAATAACCCGCGTGGCTTGTGTAAGAGGAGTAATTGTTGCGCGTCTGTCAGGAACGAGATATCCGTCGTCTGAGAAGACATGTTCGGAGAAACATGACTTCCTGTGTGCAGCAATTCAACGAAGCGTTCAATGAAAGTCTGTTCTCGACCTATATCACAGCAAACTATATATGCACAGGGAATTGAAGAGGGTCGGTATTGGTAGTGGAATGCCTATACGGAAACCACTGATATCTGCGAAGAACCGGAAAATCGATCTACAGATGTCTCAGAAACACCGTGACTGGACACTATGGGACTGGAAAAAGTCATATGGCCCGATGAGCCACGGTAATCTCTGTTCTGTACCGACGGTAGGCAGAGAGTTTGACGAGAGCCCCAAGAAGCAAAGGATTCAGCTTGCCATGTAAACGCAGCTCAAATTTCTGGAGATGGTGTCGTGGTGTGGGTCACATTCTGTTTGTACGGAACGTATCTTCTAATTTTGATGGTAGGTCGAGTGTCCTCCAAAAATTATCTGAACACTGTTGCCGATCAAGTCCATCCTGTAATTTTGACTTTTTATCCAGCAGATGACGGCTGTTTAATGCAACCGTCCATGGCGCAAGATGTATTGATCAGTAGTTCAGTGAGCATGACAGCAACTTTCACCATTTTCCTTGGCTACCACAAAGCCTGGATCTAAACGCCATTGAGAATGTATGGGGCATGTTAGAAAAGCAGATCTGGGAGCAAAGTCCTCTTTGGTTAAATATGAGCCAGCTAAAGGGCTGTCAGGTGAACATCATGTATGTTGTAGACGTAGATGCACACCAATATCTTGTGGAATCTATGTCAAACTGAATAGGTACTGTAATTCGGGATAAAGGAGGTCCAACCCGGTGCTGAATAAAAATTTCTAATTCAGTCGTCGGTATGTATAATATACGTATTAGTAACAGCATTTTATTTCTATAATGATATATCTTCCCGCACTGCTCGGGATGACTGAATAGTGAACACAAATAAAGGCTTTGTTCATATTCCCGTCAACTCTGTAATACTTCAATCCCTCGTTCCTCTGTTCATTCCTGAGTCCGCTCATTCCTCTGTTTGATCCTCATTGTCCGCTCAGCCCACAGAATCAGAAATCATTTCCTCTGATCATTCGGCATTCGGGAGGTGCAAACTGTAAAACACTGCGTTTTCCTTTTGACAGCAGTTCAATTATCTGCCTTCGTTTGAACATAATAAAAGGAGGAGGTTACAAAAAAATCCCTCTTATCAAAAACTTCACTATATATTCTTCAGTTCATAGACTGCAACATACGGATAAGCTATGGCGGGAATGTTCAGCAAGATCATGGTATATTACTTATGAAGGAAAATCACGAAGTGTTTTCCCACGTTCATACCCCTATTTGACACTGTCAAGGTAAATAATGCACAAATGAAAGATGAATCATTAATATTGAGATTTGTCGTTTTACCCAGAGAATAAAAATAGTGGTCTTGCAATTGCGCAATTTTAAAAATGGCGTCTCTCATGTTCGATCACATCGTTCTATTTTTGTTACTCCAGAACATATATGAGTTATGTTAATAAAGTTCGGCGAATGCACGGTAAAAATTCACTAGTAATATTTAAGAAAATTTGTTTCCATGACCTTTAAATAATTCCTCTTCTCAGATACAATACACTGTTAGCAACGTTCGTGTAATTGCCGAAAGTTATGTTATTGTCTGCAGCTGGGTCGTCACGTTCCCTTGAATGTTCAAAATGGCAGAAAACCTCTTCCCTTTCAACGCTATTTTCAGTCAGAGAAACAAAAAGTAGTCAACCGGTGACAGATCAGACCAGTACGGATATTGGGCGGGGTTTCAATTTGAAACAGAATATGATTAGTACTTTGCTCCATTTTCGGCCACTAACAACGTGCACCTACATCAGCTGTAGCGACATGTTTCTGTGCCGCATCCTTTCTCACAGCTCCGTGACAGTTACAGACATGTTCACTCATGTTGTTGACTGCGTTGTGAAAGTTGCAGCACCTTCCACAACCTTTTCTTTTCCATGTTACGACAGCATTCGCCGAACTTCATTTTCATACTTTATACATGCGTATAGTCTGTAAATAAAATATTTTTTACCTAAAACTGTGTACACTCACGAACCATAACACTATGATGACCACATATCTAATAGCGCGTTAGGCTGCCCGTCGCTGTCATAACTGCTTGCACTCGGCGCGGCATCGACTCCACTAGACCGCGGAAGGTGTCCTCAGGTATTCTGTACTACCTTGACAGAATGACTTCCCGGAGTTCGACGACGGAAACAGTTACTAATGAGGCCTGACGAATGCTGTGTACAACTGATCCCACAAGTGTTCGATAGAATTCAAATCGAGGGACTTTGGTGGCTACTGGAGTACTCGAAATGCTCGGACATCGTTAATGCGCAATTGAATAGTAGGCGTTGTCTTGCTGAAAGAGTACAATATCATCCAGATATAGTGTTAACATACAGGGCGACACTTGTTTTGAAGTAATGCCTTCGTAGGATCTGGCGGTGAGGGTGTGCTCAGCCGAGATGATGGGAACAATATCCATACCATGACATCGTCTACTCTGACGTATTTCCATCTAGCCGTGCAGTCGAGTTTCATTTATTAACCCGAGCTCCGCCGGATACGGATCCGTCCATCGGCATGCTGTTGGTGTTACCTGGACATATTAGAACAGCAGAATGTTTGAAAGTTGTCCAATATCTAGTTACTGGCGCTCCTTGGCAGTTTTTAACAGATAGCACTGTCCAATCGTAAATTCAGGTCGAATTATGGCTATAGACAGGTCACTAAGACCAACTTGGCAGTTTTTAACTAATTGCACTGTCCAATCATTGATTCAGTAGTAGTTACTAGCACGTCCAGTGACAGGCAAGTTTATCAATCGGCTGGATCAGTTTGACCTGCGAACATAAACTGAAATGTTACTTACTGTTTTTGCTGCAAAGGAACACTTCTAAAAGCCCGCACATCACAAACCACACGTAGCTCTCGGTAACGTAGCCAAGGCACCACGAATCATTCCTTGACTTTGCTGGCTGATATTTCTGTAACACATTAACTCGCATGAACATGGAATAAAACTATACACTGGGGACTTCTTTCACTCGGTAAGCATTTCTCACGGACCGACGATTTTTTCTTCGGATTCCTCTGACAACTGGGAACAACGCAACACAGGCCCCGTTCACGTGGGGACTGCCAACATGAGGGGGTTGGTTCCGCAGTAACTCCCTATCTCGGCGCTTTCCTTCGTGATGAGCCGCGACTGCCAGCAGTCACTTGCTCTAATATTACTTACCAGCCTTTAAAGAACATCTTCCTGCGGGCCTTTCAGCGGACAAGCTGTTCGATTCACTTTGAGTTGTACAACCTCAGCAGTCCACGGTGTGTGTTTTTCGGACTTCTTCAATATGTGTCTCCGTGTATGTTTAAAGGTATAGCGTGCAGATGAGCTCCTTTCCGTTAGGGCCCCTTGGAGACAACAAATTGACTTTCTTCATCCTTTGATTTTCGCGCACAAAGTTTTCCTAATGCTTTCCTCCCACTGTGCACATCGGAATGCCATGAGCACTCGACAATGCATTGGTCAGCCCTCAGTATCGCCAATCTACGAGAATGTCTGGACTTTGCTGACCTCACTCCCTATAAATCTTTCCTGCAAACGATACCACGGAATACCTGTTCAAAGAAACGATGGCGATGTTTAGTCTATGTCCTGTCCTACTGGCTGATTTACAACGATATTGCCGTATTGGGGACCTTACACGACAGTAAAGCCTCCATGTCCTCCAAATTCGTTAAAGTGGATGACATTTTCCTTCCTCCTTTATTCTCAATCAGCGCCAGCGAATTAATTAACCAATTAATTAATCGGCCTGTTTAACAACGCACATTATTTCAAAAAACAATGAAGCGAAATTCATTTCAATACGTTAGTAATCCTTAACATTTAAAGATACTTTTCTTTATAAATTCCGGCAATACAGAAATCGCCGAAAGGAAATCACAGCAGCAAGAGCAATGTGAATTATTAAAAAAATTGTGTTGCGTTCATAACAGCAAGGTATGTCAAATGGAATTTTAAGATTTTGTGATTTTTTTTCCTTATACATAATTTCATACATTATTTCAAAGCAAGTATTCCAAGTATTCGATAAATAATTTAATAGCGATTTGCTTTGCAAGAAAGCACACTTAAATAAAAAAAAATGTAAATTTGTTATACAATAAACACAAATGATTGGCAGAGAGAATAGTCACTATCTAATGCTAATTGCAGCAGAAGATCATAAAACAAATGTCAGTACTGTCATTCAAAAAAATCTGAGAACCAGTTCTGTAAACCTGGGTAAAGCGTAAGCCTAAAAGTGTATTACAGAAGGGGGGGAGTGTAATATATTACGTAAATATTAAAAAAAGGTTTTTTTTGTTGCTTAAAAAGTGCAGAAAAGTCAAATACTTACATAATAATACACTGCTGGACAATTGCTAAGGACTGATCATAAACGACTATATAGCGCATAAAAAAGTAAGTGTGGTTGGATGCCAAGTGAAATAAAATAATGTCAGAATGCCAGGACATTACAAGAAAGACAATTTATTGTGCTCTGAAATCCAGAAGGCTTTGAAACGTGTTCAAGGGACAAACAGGCCATTTTGTGCAGAATACGTAAACGTGAAAAAATGCAATTATCGTCCGCAGGCGTTCCGGTGTAAGATGTCAATACGGAATATGGCCACCATGGAGGGCGATGCAAGATTCCACACGTCGTGTCATCCTTTGCACAACATTATCAAGCAGCTGTTGGGGTAATTTATCCCATTCCTCTGTCAGTGCACGGATGAGGGTGTCCTTGTTTATTGGAGGGCATTGGCGACCAGCAAGACTCCTCCCCAAAGCATCCCACGCATTTGCAATGGGATTCAGATCTGGAGAACGTGCTGGCCATACGATGCGTTGAATATCCTCGCTCTCAAGACACTCCTGGACAGCGACTGTTCGATGACATGTTGCGTTGTCGTCCATGAAAATGAATCTATCACCGACAGCACCACGGAACATGCGAACATGAGGTAGCAGAACATCATTAATGTATCGTTGTCCAGTCATATTCCCAGTTGGAAGCACATAGAGGGACGCACGGCCATTGATCATGATGCCAGCCCATACCATGACACTACATGTCGGGTATCGATTCATTTCCTGTATGTTTGCTGGATAATATGCAGTACCACTATCACGCCAGATCAGTTGTCGTCGACAGTCAGACGATAGACTGTATCTACTCTCATCTGAGAAGAGGACAGCAGACCAGTCGTTATCAGTCCAATTGCGATGTTGATGGCACCATTGCAAACGGGCGGTACGGTGACGTCTGGACAATGGGATGCACACAACAGGACGGCGGGCGTATAGTCCTCCTTCATGCAAACGTCTGGCGACAGTTTTTCGGGAGATCAGCTTGCCAGTAGCAGCCATGAACTGATTTGCTACCTCACTAGCTGTACTGCGCCGGTGTCTTTATGTTGATAGCACTATGTACCGATCTTCTGCAGGTGTCGTACTGCGAACACGACCTCCCCCGTGACGTTTGCTGCACTCTCCATTTGTTTGAAATGATTTCCAAAGCCTTGAAACAACACTGTGGCTGACGTCGAACTTCCTGGCAACATCTTTTATTTTTCGCCCTTTTTCAATCTTGCCAATAATACGGCCATGCGTAAAATCATCTAGGTGATGTCGGGAAGACATACTGAAAATTGTAAGTTCGTCAATTGATTCTTTCCCTTTTAACTTTCCGTTTGAACAACAACGGCCAATACGCGTCAAGTCCTTTATATCTCTTATCAGCGCTATGACGTCACGAACAAGTTCGGCAATCCAAAATTTGCATACGCACAACACGTCTTACTGTATCCCGCACTTATGCTAATTTCCACATTTTTCTGCCTTCCATTTTATGGTTGCTATCGTTGCTATTGTCATCCGTCCTTAGCAATTGTCCGGCAGTGTATTTCTGGAGAAGTTTCTACACACTAATCTTTCAGTTGTACGCGTATTTCACACAGCAGCCCAAAGGGCAATTTTCATTTTTTTATTTATTGAGGTTTTTTTTTTGTTTTTTTCACTTTAGCGTCAGTCGCTGTGTGATGTTCCTACTCTAGCCACGATTTAACAAAAAGTATCCGGTCCTACAATGGCATAGATTTTCCAATAAGCTTGATGGTCATCACGTAGAAAGTGTTACTAACGAGAAGAAAATTTATTTGATTTGTAGCCATAAGGTTCGCTAAACTAAATGCCCTCTCTGCTTCTGCTAAGCTTACAGCAAACACCTCAATAAATTTTCTTGCTACTACAATAGGTAGAGTTTTAAATGGTAAATGCCTTCCATCAATTAGGTCCCTAAACCCCTTATTCGGAATAGGAAACTTTATTAAGTTTTATTTCCCCAGCAACCCAAAGATAAAGTAATTTCTTTTGGACATAGTAAAGCATCCAGCATGTTAAATAAATATAGTGCAATGATCAGGACTTCCACTTGTGGATATAGCTCAGGAAACTTGAAAATCACGTCTTCTTAGAATGGGAATCAAGCCCGCCGCTCCCAATTTACGTTCGAGTATGTTACCGTTACACCACCCAGAACAACCAACCTCTAAGCAACTGAGGATGTATTTGGGACTCAGATGGAACGTTCCCACAATGCGCCAATCGAACTATATACGATCCTTCTTTGAAAGATAATATATGATTCATAATCTTTCACTGAAGTGTTACTAACGAGAAGAAGGTCTGATGAGTAGACTCATGAAGCATATGATCATTCATTGAAGGATCGTGCCCGGTCGTATCAAAATATTATGACCACCCCCGGAATCGCAGTGTACCTGCCCAGGCGCGTCATAAAGTGCACGTGTCAAGGTCAACCTCACAGAGATATAAGCGCCGTCCAGGTCAGATGAGATACAGTGCGTGACGTGAGCACAATGGGCACAGGTAGTGATTTGACGGACGTTCGGAAAGGAATGATCATCGGCTACCGCGCCAAGGGTGGAAGCATCTCAGGAACAGCAGACTTCCTGGGCTGTTCGCGAGATGCTGTAGTAAGGGTGTACCAAGAATGGACCGCTGACACACCGAGTACCTTACGACGTCATAACTGTAGAGCTCCAAATGCCATTGACCCTAGAGGAGAACGCCTCCTCCGTCGATTGGTAAAGTGCAACCGATGCGCGACAGCGCAGCAACTGACCACGCAAATAAACGCTGGGGCACCCAGTTACGTGTTCCTCATAACAGTAGAGCGAGCCCTGTTACAAATGGGTTGCTGGAGTCGACGTTGCGTCAAGACGCCCATGTTAACTCAGGTCAACTGGCAACGACGCCTGCAGCTCGCACGGGACTACCGTCATTGGACAGTGGAAGGGTAGAGAATGGTTGTCTTCTACGACCAATCGAGGTTTCTACTCCACAGAAGTGACGAGCGTTGACGGATACGGCGTCAGACACACGAGAACCAACACTCGGACACACTTCTCGGTCAAGTACAGGCCGGCGGTGACGGTGGCGGTGGCATTGTGCAAGTCTGGAGGATGTTCCCTGGTGTGTCCTGGGACCGCTGGTACCACTGGATGGGTCCCCGAACGCCAATGGCTACTTGTCCATCTTCGCTGACCACATGCATCCATTGATGTTGGACGTTTGTCCTGGTGATGATGGTGTCTACCAACAGGAAAATGCGCACTGCCACGTCGTTAAGGGAGTGCGTGCGTGGCTGGTTCCAGGAATACGACAGCCATGTCTCTGTTCTCCCTTTGCCAGCGAAATCGCCCGACATCAATCCCATAGAGCACTTATGGGACTATTTGGATCGAGAGGTTCGACGTGCTGACCCACAACCACGTCATCTCTGGAACCTCCGTGATCTGCTGCAATCCGAATGGGCACGTGTGCCTCGGGCAACCTTCCAGGGCCTCATTGCGTAAAAGCCACGCCGTCTCGCCGCTGTCATCCGGGCAGAGGCTGATTATTCCCGTTATTAGGCTGGTGGTATTATTATTTTGATACGACTGTCTATATGTTTTGATTGGTGCACGCTGGGAGCGTTAAATCTGAGTCCCATATGCATCGTCAGTTGCTAGTCGTTCTGGATGGTGTAATGGTAACATACTCGAACGTAAATCGGGAGATGCGGGTTCGTTTCCTGTTCCAGGACGAAGTAGTTCTCAAGTTTTCTGAGGTACGTCTACATGTTTGATTGGCATAGCATCCATCTGCCGGTAACATGTATTTGAGTGTCAAGATTTCCACTGCTTATCCAAGGCTGTCTAAAAATACGAGGCCATGACATTAGGGAGATGAGTTCCCTCAGTTTGCAACGTCATTCTCATGCTACATGGCCTGATACGTCGGTGACGTCATACACGACAGCTGTGGAAACCAATCCGAAGCCTTGGTTTCCGTGTGACGTCACTGAAAGAGGAAATTCATCTCTCTAATGCAATGGCCTTGTATTTTCCAGCCGGCCTTGGTTTATCTCAACAACCGGTTCGCAGGAACCGGCGCGAACTAGCTGAATGACACCACCGCCAAAGGTTCTTCGAAATAAACATGAGAGTGAGAGTGCTTTAGAGTTTCATTTTCCTTCCAAATAAAAAAATAACATATGTGGAAATAAAATAAATACGTAAATAGATCTATGATATGTACATAAAGAAAGAAGTCTTTCTAAAATAGATCATTCTGAATTAGAACATCTTCAACCAGAAATAAAAAGGCAGGAGTGAAACAAGGTAAAGGCAAAATTTTCTTTTGTATGTAGCGGAGAAAAAAGAAAGGTGACACCGAATTTTCGGTTGTAATGAGCACATCTTTCAAATCCTTTCCCACACAAATAAAATTTATCGAAGTTGTTAAAAGTCAATGGAACGATTAGAAAAAAATCAATTGGATTTCTACAATCGATAAAACATCCAGAAATAGAAACAGCTTCTTACTTCCACCAACAGTTAAAATATATGCTCCGAAAATTAACAAATGGTGCGCAAAAAGTTTCTTATGGCAGAAAGAAAGTGTGAGAAATTTTCTAATCAAACAGTTTAAAGAAGAAATATAGAAGGAACCATGATATGTCTTCTGTACGACTTCTAGCGGAAGAATTTTGCATAACGGAAAGGTTGAAAATATGCGAAAAGTATTCATTATGTCCAAGAGCTATGCTATGGAAAAAGAATTTTCCAAATACATCTCCCAGAAGCAGAGATAGCGGGGAAAAGGTTCTGACTTTTACTCCCACTGGCGGGAAAGCAGTGCATTATTTAAAGAGGATAATGCTCCCCATCTTATTTGTAGCAAATGACCAATAGTATAAAAAGGAAATTTCTCAATAGGGTTTTTAGAAGAGGAGATACAGCTGCAAACACAAATACAAAAATACCACCAAGCGACAGAACTGTGAACTACAAAACTCCACAAATATAAACTTAAAGTGTTTCATAAGGTAAATGGTGTCCGGTGTGCAAAAGAATTTCTTAAATCGCACATTTCTAAACAGAGATATTGAGGAAAAGATTAAACATTTGCTTCCCCTAGCTGCGTTTATTTGGGAAGAAAATGAACACACTTTTCATAGTTATTAGTATCTGACCGAAAAATAAAGTTTTAAATCGGGTTTTTAGTCACTCAGGTATTGTTGTAAACGGAAACGTGAACTTACGCCCTCTAGCGGCACACTTCTGCTTTAAGAAAAATTCACCGGAAATGCTCTTCAACAGAGAATTTTTTTTTCAAATCTGACTCTTCGAAGCAGAGATATTGACAAAAGTAGGACATACATCAACGCCTCCTGTCAGAAAACTACGCACTGTTTTAAGCAGGAGGTATTCTCAAAACGTTTTTCGAGGTGAGCCGTATCGGTCCACGAAAGAATTTTTTCAGTCGAGTTTTCAGATGCTTAGGTTTTGCTGCAGATACAGAAAACGCAGAAATAAACACCTACGCCGTCTGGAGGCAAAATGTTGTTTAACAAAAATTAGAAAATATGTGCAAAACATTTCCCATCAGAAACTGTATTTGATGCAAGAAGAATGTTTTAAATCGGACTTTTAAAGAGAGAGATATCAGGGGAACCGCAATTTAACTTTAAGGGTAATCTATGAATTATTTGAAAAAGTGTCTGTACCTAAGATAATCTTCGATATAAATGGCATCGAAAGGAAAAAAGATATTTTTCAATTATATGTTTAGAAGCAAATATATGGAATAAAATGTATTTTGAATTTTACATCATCTGCATTTATGCCCTCTGGCGGCCAAATTTTGCATCGGGAAAAACCGGAATGCATGGATCATCATTCCCACATTTCAATCTTCCCAATGCAAAAAGAATTTTTCAAATCGGACTAATAGTTGCAGCGATATGGTGTCCACATGCAGACGGACGGACGGACAAAGTGATAACATAAGCACGATCTTTTTTTTTTTTTCAAGTGACGTGCTAAATACGGGACCACGAAATTTTATGTGAAACAAATTGACAAGATTAAGTAAAACAAATATATTTTTAGAAAAGCAACCTCAAAGTGCAGTTATATCCTAAAAGATATATTGCTGATATTGAACAGTTTTTATTTTAGTTTAGTTTAGATTAGTTTAATTTAATTTAGTTTAGTTTAGATTAGTTTAATTTAATTTAGTTTAGTTTAGATTAGTTTAATTTAATTTAGTTTAGTTTAGATTAGTTTAATTTAATTTAGTTTAGTTAGTTTATTTTGTTTTTTCGCTAACCGTTCACTCATTTTTTTATTTTCGTATTCTGGTATTTTTTAATTAACAATTATTGGAGCTGATGAGCTACCTTGATGAAAATGCGGATTAAGAGAGATTTCATGGCTATTGGGATTAAATATTTCAGCTTTGCACAAGTTACTGAATAACAAAGGAGTATTCATAGTTTTAAACTGTTTCAATTAGCTGAAACTTTACGAAATTAGTACGGCAATGAATTAAACATTTGGGTGCTTTTGCCAACGGAAAAGTGTTAATTCAGTACCTTCAGTAATTTGATGTTTTTTAAGGAACCATTAATTAGTTTTTTTCTAAAATCCAATAAGTAAAGAAATCTATAGTATGCCAGCTGCTTCTTTTTTCCACGTGTTCGCCATCTTCTCTTCTTTCTTTTTCTTTTAAAGAATTATCACAAAGTTAGACGTCTGGATTCGGATTAATTTCGTTTAAGCCTGTGATGAAACACATGTAAAAAATTGTCTACGAGCAGGAATTTGCAATTGTATTATCTAATTTAAAGCTGAAAGAATTAAATATGAACAAGTTTTGAATATGCCTAAGACTTTTCTCAATGTAATTAATCTCTGGACTTGACATATTCAACTCAATAAAATTATTGAAAGACAATCAAGAAAAAGTTTATTGCTTAATTAAGCATGACTTCGTTGGTTGATCCCTCCACTGACTTCTCAGTCCATGATTCATTATTTACATCTTTCATACATCCATGAAAAGGATGCAAAATCGAATGATTAAACGAAAGAAAGACATAAACACTTCCGGAAGTACTCTCATTCTCACCGTACAAATTTTGCAAATGGCTGATATCTGAGTACAGTGTCTTTCAGTGAAATGTAACACTGCACTGTTTAACACCAGTCCGTCTCTGGTGTTAAAAATCTCCCTCGGTCTCTTCAGAGCCGGGAGAGGTGTAAAAATGCGATGCAATGAAGGCAATATTATTTGCTCTCGCGAACGATCACGTGCTGTGAAAAGCCCAGCCTCACACACGTTCAGGCGTACCGTAGTTCTAACTGGGGAGATGCATACTACGGAATCTAACTACGGAATTCTCACGTCTTAACAACGGAAATTTTTGCTCTGTATTCACTTAAAAGTAATAGAAAATCATTTTAAAATGACAGTTATTGTTTAATAAGAAGATCGTTTTCCCGGCCATTTCTTTAGACTGCTTGGTAATCCCGTGAATTGCGATTTTTCTCTGTAAAGTCGCGGTTCGGGATCACTATTGCGGGTACGGATATATGGATATCGTTTTTCTCAATTTGAAGGCCTACAGATTATGTGTCGCCGCCGATTATACGAAGAACTGTTTTTATTTTCCTGAATTTCAAGGTCTGCGAATTATACATCTCTGTGGTTAATGTGAAGAAAATAATATCATCATAGATAAAATAAAGAACATCGGGTAAACCCTATGCAATTCGAAAATTTGACATTTTGAAAACGTTTCAAATTTTTCGCTTGAAAGAAATGTACTACATAACTTTGAGCATTCGGAAAAAAATGTGTAGTGACAGACCTCATTTCTATCTCTGCGCACCGTATTAGAACCAGAGTGCACGAAACTTTCAGTATCGTTTTTTATTAAAAAAAGATGCACAGAGAAACTGCGGTGCACGAATATAGAGTGTTCTTTGATGGAAAAATCAGGAGAATTTCAGCGCAAAAACGATACTTCTTGTTATTTTTACGGAAAATATTTGAAGCTTCAGATTCTAGGGTTATGATTCCGCCACGCGCAAAATATACGCTTGATATTCCAAAGTAAAGCTGCTCTAATGAACTTAAGTACCGGAGTTTTAAACGGAATGCCACGCAGAGAGATTGCCATTTCTCGTGGAAATTCATCCTACAGGTGAAATTTAGACCTGACTATACACTTCTGTTACAAATATAAACACATTTCTTCGTCCACAGTTAAGCATACATACAATTTTCTCGATACCCAAATATATAAGCAAAGTTGACAACCACCGCAGTTCTGAATGTAAGTGGACATAACTGAGTTTCTTTTGTAAATATGAATTTTAAAAAGAAAAAAGTGATTTCCCAAAGGTAACTGCGTCCTTTGCAAAAATTGTGCTTAGAGTAGTTACTGAAGTGATGGCAACTGCCCTGGTCAAAGTGTTAAAGGAAATTAAAGCCAAGGAAGCCTAATGAAATTTGATGTCAAACTTTAAAGAAATAAACCAGTCGATTTCAGAGTTTTACCTTACTGCTCGGCTTATCGATTTCAGCTGTAATTTATTAACGCATGCAGCGGCCGATACACTTTTATGTCTTCTGTTTCACTCAGTGACATTCTCCATCTGATTATTTAACAAGCCAGTCCTCCTTTTGCTAGTCGAAACCTTTTTCTTTAATTCAGAAGCAAAATGGTAAACCTTCCAGAACAGGCCCGTCCGGGTTCGAGCCTAGAATTTTTCACGTAACTGATAAAAAAGAAACCCTGCCATCCAGCCGGGCCGGGACCGGGCAGTCCTCTAATTTATGCGTACATCTGTTGAATAAGAATTGAGGCGGAAATTAATAGATAAATATATATCGCTTGCCGTTCTTTTGGAAGTGGTAATGCCATTTTGAAGAGCAAATTGTCGTATCTCAGAAGGAACGAATCAGAACATGGACCCCAAATAAAATAAAAAGAACTCCCAAAAACTGTAGACAGTAATGCAAAGAAGCTACAGGCATTACGACGAGAAAGAAGACATGCTACTATAAATGTGTTAGATGTTTCAAGTACGGTTTAACACTGGACAAAAGTAATACTTTAATGGACATCAAGCACAATGAAAGACTCAGAAGACAATGGGGGCAGCTAGATGAAATTCAACTCCTTGAAGTAGAGATATGCGGAAAAAATCTGAAGAATTCCTTATTTAGTTGTCTATCGAGAATGGGTTTAAAAAGATCTGTGTATGCGAATGAGTGCGAATATGCGTGTGCGTCTATGTGGGCGTGCTTTGTATCCTTTTTCGCTCTCCTTTTGTACACAAAACACCAAGCACTTTTATATTCATATTGCAGATTGTGTTCCCAGAATTTCTAGATCTTTAATATTCTCGTTAGCGGCAAGATCAACATCTCGAGTGCATTGCTGTAGTACTGAGATTAGCGCACCTTTGTGGAAATAAATTTTGAAGCTTTGCTATTTGAGGAAGTTTAGATATCACTCGCTGACTAAGCGGTCTTTGGCCAAACATGGCCCTTGCGCCATAAAAATCAACCAATCAACCAACTAACTCTCTGACTATAGGGTAAATAAGCACACCGGACAAAACATTAGTCACCCCTGTCAGAACTTATCTAATAACGGGTGACAGGGCCTCTTGCCTTGATAACAGCATGAATTCGGCGTGGTAGAGACACCACGAGGTTGTGGATGTGTTGAACATAGATTTGCAGCCACTAGTTAGTCAATTGGTCCCAAAGTTCCGCCAGATTACGTAAGTGTCTGTTCCGGCGTTTCACCTTCTGTTCGAAATGATCCAACAGATTTTCAACAGGATTTAAATCTGCGGATTTCGCCGGCCAGTCCAGGTGAGACAGTGTTGCTAATTGTTTGTCGTGCCACTCAAACACAGTTTTAGCCCTGTGAACGCGGCAATTGTCGTCTTGGAAAACAGGAGTGGCAATGTGATGCTGCTCCTGGAGATGTAGGGCAAAGGGCAACACTGCAATGAGAGGGCGCATTTCGTGGTACAAAAAACATCCCTAAAACATCGCAGATTCAACAACACCTTCGACACAATCAGGATTAAAGGTTTCATTGGGCCTGTGATGGAAACGTCACCTCCCATCATTGGACTACAAACAAAAACGAGACCCATTAGACCAAATTTCTCGTTTCCAATCCCCCACAGTAAAGGTTTGGTGCCTCTGAGCCCATTCATAACGCGCGACTTTGTGACTTACTCTTAAAAGAGGCCTCTTCCGCGGTACTGTGCTCCAGATGTCCGTCGCATGCAGTTCTCGTCGCAATGTCCTTCAGAGATTAGTTGCAGTAGACCTTCATTGACTGTTTGGACCAATTTTTGCCTGGTTTGAACCGGATTTGCAGTTACAAAGCGTAAAACATGGCGACGGTCCCTGTTGGTGAGAATCGTTTTCCGTCTACAGTTACGTCGCCGATTTTCAGTTGTGCGAACTACACCACTGTTTTTAGATCCGCTGGACACTGCACTTCGACACAGCAACAAATTGGGCGACTTCATTCACTTTGTGTCAGTGGGCCCGGACAAACACGATGGTTCCTTTTAGACACTCAGTAACGTCCGTCTTACGATCCATATTGCAAAATAAATTCAACACACACGTTGCTCTTCACCACTGCACGGAACAGAAATGATGCTGAAGACCGTGTCAGTGCTATTTCTCTCCCAACAATGCTATCACGGCCCCAACTGTGTGCAACCGGTAACTTTCTACTGTCATTTCTGTTAGGGGTGACTAATTTTTTGTCCGGTGTGCTTATTCACAATAAAAAAAGTTACACGAAACAGCAACAAGGGCCTCTGTGAATCTTGGAGAGGTACCAACTAGTTTTGTGTGACACCGGCAAAAAGACCCTAACTCACTGGGTTATGTTCCAGAATCTTTAGGTGGAATAACCAACTGGAACCGTCAGCTGTGGGCTAATCCCCTACACTGATGTACTTCCCTGATTACAAAGACTCAAAGAAAGTTAAAAAATGACTCAAGTTTGGGATATGGTGGACCTACCACATTTGAGGAGGATGTTCCAACATGGAATCGACCTGGACCTTCTAAACGGCATATGCGAAACAGATCTCGGCTGAATGAGTGTAATATTGATGTATAAAATACTATAAGTATAAATGGAAATATTAATGAGGTGATTCAAGAAATGAATAAGTATAGATTGGATGTGCTGTGTGTAATTGAAACTCAAAACAAAGACATTGGGATAGAAGAAAATAACGGAATGGTGAGTGTGTGGCCTGGAGTTTTGGATAATGTGAGAGGACAGGCTGGTGTATGTGTGATTTTAAGAGAAAAGATGCATAACAACTTGATTTATTACAGCTGCGTAAGTGAAAGAATTCTCTTAATTCGTTTGAAAGTGAAACTTCAGAGAATAGTAATTACTGTAGTGTATGCTCCTTGTGGTTCAGATCCCTCTGCTAAGAAAGAAGATTTCTGGAATGATCTAAAAGTTGTTTTGAGCCAGTTTGGTGCTAAGGAGAAAGTTATAGTATCAGAGAATTTCAATGCTAGGGTAGGTGTTCAAAATGGGATTTCTGATAACGTTGTGGGTAAGTTTAACGATCCTGGTGTGAATGATAATGGTGGAAGATTAATTAAACTCTGCATCGAAAATAAATTGTGGGTATCTAATACGTTTTTCAACCACAAGTATATCCACACATACAACATACACTTGGGAAAATTGTACTCTCCGATCCGATTAAAGAGTGTAATAGATTTTGTTGTTTATGATCAGCGTCTGAAACACTTAGTTGTTTATACCCGTGTGACAAGAGGTGCAGATGTTGGCTCTGATCATCACCTGGTAGTGTCATGGGTTAAACTGAATGTTGGATGAAGAAGGAAGTATAAGAAGATACCTGTAGTGAAAAGAACAACGGTTGAAAGGCTATCTGAAGAATATCAGCGTTACTCTGATTTACTCAGTAAACGTCTGAATGAGTTGAAGGGCTGCGAGAGGGATGCAGAAAAGAAGTGGACATGTTTTAAGAACAGTGGGTAACTTTAAATGTGATGCTTGGTGGAACAGTGAGTTAAAGAGCAGTAAAGATAAAGAAGTAAGCATACTTGGGGATGTTGCAAGGCAGAGTTTCTAAATATGAATATCGCTGTAAGAAGCATGAGGCAGCTAAGCTGGTTCGCCAGAGTAAGGCAAAACATATGAAGAAAAAAGGAGCAAAAACACGTTTTGGCTCTTTGGAAAAATAGAAAAACATTCTGGAGGTACATAAGACATAGAAAAGTGCGGCGAAATAAAATTCTAAGTTGTGTAAAGAACAGGGTAGGAGAAATTATATCGGAGCCCAATGAACTAAGTGAAAGATGGGGTGAGTGCTTCTGGGATTTATTCGGTCATGAAAGCAAAGATGATTCTGAGGCAAAAGTAGATGATGTCTTAGTGAGAGATGAAAGAGATGGTGGGATTTCAAAAGAAGAGATGTGTAAAGCTCTAAACTCTCTTCAGAATGGTAAGGCTTTGAGAGTAGATGGCATATCTGTTGAGATGCTGAAATATGGTGGTGAATCTGTGATTGACTGCTCAACTGAAATTTGCCAGTTATGTTGGGAGTTAGGAATGGCCCCCCAGGATTGGAGGGATGCTATCATTATTCCCTTGTACAAGGGAAATGGTGATCAGACTGAATCTAAGAACTATCGTGGTATCAGTTTGCTGAGTGTGCCAGAAAAAGTGTTTGGGAAGGTCATTATTGATAAGGTACGAGGTCTTATGTCGGGAAAAGTGTGGGATGTACAGAGTGGTTTTATGCCTGGTAAGGGCTGCACAAATGATATTTTTCTTTACGCATGATGATTGAAAAGTGTTGGTAAAAAGGTGTTTGCGGCCTTCATAGATTTAGATAAAGCTTATGACAAAGTAAATAGGACTCTTCTGTGGAAGGTACTGAATAAATATGGTGTTACTGGGAATCTACTTAATAGTGTAAAAGCCATGTACGCTGGCAGTAGAGCATGTGTACGAGTGAATGGTGTTTTATCGAAATGGTTTCCTTTTGGTGTAGGAGTTACGCAAATTTCTGTAATGTTCACCCTGCCTGTTTAATATATTTATGGATGCATACATGCGTGATGCCAAAACGGATAACACTGGTTTATGTCTTAGTAATTTCCGTGTGTGCAGATTGCTGTATGATGATGACACAGTCCTGTTGGCAGAGAGCAAAAGTGAGTTGCAGAGTATGTTGTCCCGGATGCACGAATTTGTATGAAATTCAAACTGAGTATAAATAAGGGAAAAACCAGTTATTGGTTTTGAGCGAGGAACCGTTCGCACTGAATGCAAGATAAGTCTTAAGGGCATAGAGATTGGCAAGGTGAATAAGTTGCATATTTAGGAAGTACAAATTATATGGTGAAATTAGTAGTTGAGTGAATTCTTCATTGAAAGTCATAGCTGCCTTAGGAGGATTTCACTGGAATGATGGGTTCTCAAGAAATTCCCGAATGGCTGTGTATGAAAGTGTAATCTTTTCTACTCTGATGTACGGCAGTGAAACCTGGGCACTGCTGAAAAGACATAGGAGTCATTTGTGTGCTGGAAAGATGCGTTACTTACGGGTGGCTTGTGGTAACACACGCGCTGATCATGTGAGGAATGAAGATGTGTTGCAGATGTGTGATGTGAGGCAAAATGTTGTTAGTAAGGTGGAAACTAATATTCTTCGGTGGTTTGGCCATGTTAAAAATGTGGGTGATGAGGTGCTGATTAAGAGAATTTTTTCAGCCCATGTGGCAGGAAAGAAAGGTAGAGGAAGTCCAAGGAAATCTATTGAGGACCAGATTCAGGAGTGTCTGCTTAAGGAAAATGTTATGTGTATGAAGTACAATAAGTCTTTGTGCTGCGTGTGATGGATGTTAATGAAGCTCGAGAGGTGTCCCGAGGTAGTTGTAAATAGAGATATTTGATAACCAAGAGCAAGTAAATTCTAGTTCTGTCTGTTAAATGTGTACTTGGCACATGGTCTTTCTTTGTGGAGCTAACCTATGAATCTCAGAGAACAGCTAAATGATATGTATGTATCTAATAAAAGTTATGCACCAACTATGTCACGTAAGAGCTAATGGGAGTGAGAAAACGTTGACCAGCAGAAGGAAACACTACATGAATCGCTTGCATAGAACCACCGAATGCAGCTGGTAGCGAACATCTCTCCTCGTAAAATGCAAATTCTTGTCAGCTGGCTTTACGGCCATTGGTCGGTGCGAGAAGATAAGTATTATAAAAACGGTACATCGCGTCTCATAAAGGAAATGCCGCGTGAAAACAGGGATGGCTAGATGTATTGCAATGTTTGTTCATTGTCCGATCGTAAATTTGCGAAAACAAGGTCTGTCGTTGCGCGCAACTGCACGGCAGGTGGGGTGCCTTGATGGGCAAAAGATAGGTCACTCACGAGTAACCACACCGAGCGATGACCGGTACCTTCGTCTTACGGCGCTCAGGAATGGTGTCTTCGTTTTACGGCACGACAGCACCCGAGCTCGGCAATGACCTGACATCAACCACCGGAAATGTAGTGTGGACGTACTGTGCGAAATAAGCAGCGTGATGCCCATCTGCGTCCAAGGCGCCCATGGCGGGGACCTCACTGACAGCACACCACAAGGGTAAAATGGCTCTGGTAAGCAAATGCCCACCTGACACGGACGCCGATGGTCCAATGTACTTTACTTTCATGGACGCAGATGGCACATTGTACTGTTTACGGATGAAACCCGAATCTGTCTGACCCTCGACAATAACCGTGTACGAGTCTGGCGTGAGCCCGGTAACGCGTCACGACTTCGACACTCCATTTCTCGTGCGCATCATGATGACTGTTCCACTATATTTCGAGCCAGAAGCTCTGTGACGGAGGAGACCGCAACCAAAAAACTTAACGGAGCTTCGACAAACCGTTGTTCAAAAATGGGCCCTAAAGGACCTGGAGCTGTTGGATAACCTTATCGATTGCATGCCGCAGCGATCTGAGCCTGTTCACTGATCATGGGTCTCTCACATTATACCTACAATGTTTCGATTGCGTTTTGTAATGCATGTTCTGTCATCAACAGCTTGTTGTCGACTGCTTTGGCTCTCTTTGTTAAATGTTTTCTGTTTGTTGCAATGAATACCTACTCAAACTACTGTTTTGTGTTCTTTGCATGCTGTGCACTTCACATTTATGGTATATCCTGCACCACCTCCGTTTTCCAACGTGTAGGTGGTACAAAACATTTGTGTGTGTGTGTGTGTGTGTGTGTGTGTGTGTGTGTGTGTGTGTGATTTAACTTTCATTTTTAGTTCCTTTTCCTATGTAAATTTGAGTTCGTTCTCTTTTGCACTTTCCAAACTTGACGTGATATCTCCTCTCTTATATGAATGAGGTTGGCAACACTTTTGAGGTCAGAGAGAGTGGCGTATGAATGTGATATGAACGATAGATAAACCGGACGATACAGCAGTTGCTTAGGATATGTGTGTGTATGTAAATATTCGATCTTTATGAAGCGAGTTTATACGATAGATAGTTAAGGTAATATATGTCAAACAGTTATAACGTACAAGTTTCTCCGCGACGGGCATCGAATCTTGGTCCCCTCAGTACGGAGTAAGTCGCTCTCCCAACTGAGCTACACGTCTCACTGCTATCTGCCTTTATTTCATGTGTGTCCTGCGGCGCAGGCACGTAACACCCCCTCCCCGAAAGAGGGCCGGGATTATAGCCCACGGGTCAGCTGGGATCATGTGTCGCTGTGGGCTGTCATCCGCTGAAACAATTTGGTGCGTGGAACGTAACATCACACACATTTTTTTTCGACGCGGTCAAGAAGAGATTGTCTTATTTTCCCTGTCTCGCGGTGTGGAAAGAACATCACACCATTGCGAGAACTTTAACGGCTAGGTCATTCTTAAAGTTCGGGCGCCAATGTAACGAAGTAAATTTATCCGTCATTTTTGTCCACGTCGCAAATCGAAATCGGGTCTTCTCACTCCGGAATAAGTCGCTCTCCCAATTGAGCTACGCGGACGTATGACCTTGCTGCTATCTGCCTTTATCTCATGTGCGTTCTGCGGTGCAGGTACATCGCACATGCTTTTAGTTGTTATCCTGTTTTTGACACGTACGTCCGGGACGTCATTTACGGCGTGATGCAGCTGCAAATGTAACTTTTCGATCGGCGTAAAATGTTGCAAAAAACACATTAAGAATTATGTTCCATTTTTACATCCTTCAATTTTATAATAATGCTTCACGCGAAGTACAAAACGCTGGCAAAGACTTCTTCGTTTTCCCTGACACTTATGCGAGAGCTGATGAAACAGAATAGAAGATAAAATTTAAAAATTTAAAATACTTTACATACTCCAATGTGGGAGATATCCCTTTATAAAATACCTTTCTTCAACACCTAAACCTTATTCCTCCTGTCGTGGCAGTGCTCAAAACATCTCTCAACCTTAATTATTTGAATGCTCCAGTAGTCGTTCGATCGCATTTCGTAAATGTATCATCCAAAATTTTTCCTTTCACATTTTTCGTTTGCTCTATGGAACAGAAAAAAATGTCCGTCACATCTGGCTAGTCACTGGAATGCAAATATGCACATATTTGCCGCAGCAGTTTCATTTTTTTCCCTGCTCCTTTGTCAACAGTCGTAAAATGAGCTTAACTGATACGCCCTCCCTAATTTTAAATCTAAATTGCAGTGGCTGAAAAGCTGTCTTCATTCATTTATCTTCAGCAGATATCAGCCATAAAAAAAGCTTGTAAAAAATATCCGGTCTCTATCGCTCTTTCCCCGTTCATCAGTTTTCTGTCAATTCCTTCTAAATTTTGATATTGAGATATAACTCATATTAAACATTTTTACTGGTTTATACACGCCCAGAGCGATAATTACTCTTCAAAGACGTAGTTTGTAACAGCATAACCACTCAAAGATTTATGCGCTACTCATTGTCTCATTTGCAAACATTACATGCATCAATCAAAATATAACTTATGGTTTCTTTCTCACAAAAATTAATAGGCAATGTATGGTATTCTTCCAACATGCGACGAAAACGTGCTTAATTCAACAGCAGTTACAGAAAAACTGAAAAATAAATCCAATTTTCAGTAGGTACATCAAAATTCCGCCTCGCCAGTCGTGTGGTCAGAGGCATAGGTATTTAGCTATTCATCTAAGCTGAGCACATGTTCGCATCCCGAATGAGGTGTGTTGGTTACTTCTTGATTCGCCTATTCTTGTTTAGCCTATTCTTCGTACGTCGAAAGTTAATGGGTTCAGCCATTTTAGGCGAGGAAATAATTCTTGATTCGCCTATTCCCGTCTCGCCTAAAACTTTCACCTGCTAGAGGGGAGGGATTCACCTGGAGCAAACTTCTTGATTCGCGTATTCTTGTTTCTCCTATTCCTGCTACATTGAAAGTTAATGGTTTCCTCTACTTTCTTGATTCGCCTATTCCTTCTACGTCGAAAGTTAATGGGGCGAGAAAATGCTATTACATTATTTCTCTGAAGTTTTGACGGAGTGATTTAAAAAAAAAAAAAAAGATACATCTTTACCTTCCGTGAATTATTATTATTTTTTTTTTAATCGAAACACTAAATCTGTCGTGTGTTAAAAAAATGACATTTTTTCCCGTGAAAAAAATGAAAAAGCTAGTTTTATCCCTAGGGTTTGAAACTACTTTTTTTTCACGGGAAATGAAGTCTTTTTTTTTAACACACTACAGATTTAGTGTTTCGTTAAAAAAAAAATAATTTACGGGAGGTAAAGATGTACCTTTTTTTAAAAATCTCCCCGTCAAAGCTTAAGCGAAATAATGTAATAGCACTTTCTCGCCCCATTAACTTTCGACGTAGAAGGAATAGGCGAATCAAGAAGTTTTCTCCAGATGAATCCCTCCCCTCTAGCAGGTGAAAGATTTAGACAAGACAGTAATAGACGAATCAAGAATTCTTTCCTGGCCTAAAATGGCGGAACCCATTAACTTTCGACGTACGAAGAATAGGTCAAACAAGAATAGGCAAATCAAGAAGACACGAGGTGTGTTTGTCTTACGGGACTGGCTTTCTCCCTTCCCTGGAACCGGTGGCCTAAAATTAGGGACGAGTGACGAATCGTAGTAATCCGTGTTACTCATGTGATCGTTAAGCCCAGAAACGGAAAAAAAAAAAAAAAAAAGGGTCTCCGCTCTGTTTCGTTGAGTTGATTGTAGATACGTGTTCGTATCGATATAATTTTTATCGTTTCAAACATGATGTGTATGAGTGCGAGCTTGTGTGCGGGAGGCAAAGGCTGGATCGAATAACCGCGCAATGTTCCGGAACAACGTGTAGCTGGAGTTGAAGTAGCAGTGAAACTTTTCTAGCGACTGAATTTCTCCACCTACTCTTAGAGTTGCGTACGCAAACTGGTGTCCGGTAATCGCTCAAAGAATCGGAAACCGAAACAGACAAGTTAAGAAAGAAGAAACTGTAATCTGGAAACCCAGATGATTATTCCGAGAAAGTCTGCTGACGAGGGCACGTACGCCGCGGAGATGTTTGTCTCCATGCCGACCAAGTGTAAAGTTTTCCATAAAAACAACCGTAGTGTTGTCGCTGGTGTTTTTCTTCGCAACAAGAACCAAAACTGAGGCGAAGAAGAACAACAACACGATAGTTCCAAGTGCGTGTTTGAGGGATCCGGATCTTAGCTACCGGAGTGAAAGTGTGTTTTTTTCAACATTTTCGCACCAATTCCCCTTCCCCGGTCTGCCGGACATGGCGTTCGGCGTGACCACATAAGAGACTTCCCTTAACGGCGCGTGCGTTTCGCGAGCCGTGACTGCCGGACGCGTGCACAGAACAGCCGCAAACTTCGACGCCAGGCAACCGACGTGACGATTATGATGATGGATATCGTTTGCCATGCTCCATTGGGGCGGAAATCATATGGCCTCAGAACGTTCCCTAGGGGGAGGAGGTCAAACGGTTTTTGTTTCCCTTTTCGCAATAAATTCTGCCATCTTCCCTAATAGTGATTTTTTTACAATTAAAAATGAAGCAAAAAAAAAAAAAAAAAAATACGAAGCGTATCGCATTTAGGGATCGAGTATTACGAAATAAAGATGCAAAACTGAGGTAAAAAAAGGTAACGCATTACGGATTGAATATTACGAAATAAAAACTTGTAAAATATAAAGACGTAAAAAAGAAGCGAAAAAAAAAAAAAGAATCGTACCGCATTTAGTGAAAGAGTATTATGAAATATAGACGTATAAAAAATAAAGACTGAAATGTAGCAAAAAAACAAAAAAGAAACGTGCCTCATTTAGGGATCGAGTATTACGAAATAAAAACGTAAAAATGAAGCAAAAACAGAAGTTTACCGCATTTAGGAATCAGGTAAAAAGAAAGAACCGTACTGCATTTAGGGATCGTGTAAAAAGAAACATACCGCATTTAGGGATCGAGTATAACGAAGTAAAAATGAAGCAAAAAAATAAACGTAAATGTTTAGGGATTTAATATTATGAAATAAAGCCTTGCAAAATATAAAGACATAAAAACGAAGCAAAAGAAGAATCGTACCGCATTTAGTGATCGAGTATTATGAAATATAGGCATATAAAACACAAAGACGTAAGATGAAGCTGAAAGAAAAAGAAAGGTACCGCATTTATTTTTGCGCCTTTTTTTTTTTTTTCGAGTGTTATGAAAAAAAAGCATAGAAATGAAGAAAAAACAGAACCGTACAGCATTTAGGAATCGGGTAAAAAGAAAGAGCCTTACTGTATATAGGTGTATGTAATAGTTGTAATAATGAATGACAAATACGGCGAAGTTATGATGTCAACGATGCTCTTCGAATCCGGCAATTTTCTGATTTAATTAAATACATGTATGTGTCTAAGAAATAATGAGTCAAAACAGCACTATGACCGATCAGATAAAATGAATCGTACTACTTTTAGGGGTCGGGTAAAAAGAACCTGCATTTAAAAATAGAGTAGAAAACAAACCGACTACATTTTGAGGTTAAGTATTACGAGATAGAGTCATAACCGCTCATGTCTCAAGTGTAATGAAAACGTCTTTAAAAAAATGAAAGAAAAAGAGAAAAGGGAAGGAAGAACATTCTAGAAAATTACATAACGTAAATTACTGAGGTAAATTTAACAGTCTTTGTCACCACTGGTATTTCCTATGTTGCGCTGTAATGGATATTTCCAATACATTAACAAAAGATAAATCTTCCGTATATTTCAAGTAATTTTCTTCTGCACATAATAACGTCGTACTGACCATTCCGGCATTTGAAACATTGTGTGTTTCCTTCTGATGTCTATACCAGAGAATCAGCAAAGTGCTATGAGATTTTTATAGTTTTCGTCTTTTTAGCACGTCTTTTGAAAAAAGAGAGAGTGCTTATGTTACCGGTTTGTCCGTCCGTCAGTCCGTCTGTACCCACGATATCTCTGCAACTATTAGTCCGATTTGAAAAATTCCTTTTGCATTGGAAAGCTTGAAATATGCGAATGATGATCCTCCATTTCGTTTTTTTTTACGGTGTACAATTTTGCCGCTAGAGAGCGTAAATGCAGATGATGTCGAATTCAAAAATACGTTTTATTCCACATATTTGCTTCTAAACATCCAATTGAAAAAAATATTTTATCTTTCGATTCCATTTATGTCGAAGAGTATTTTAGATGTAGTTACTTTTTCAAATTACGCACAGATTTTCCGCTAGGGGGCATAAAAGTAAATTACATTTTCCTTGATAACCTTCTTCTAAAACTCCGATGTGAAAATTTTTTTCTTCAGCGGATACACCTCCTGATGGAAAATATTTTGCATATAATTTCAAATTTTTGGTAAAGAATACTTTGCCCACCATGTGGCGTAAGTGTTAATTTTTGCTTCTGATGTATTTGCCATAAAATCTGAGCTTCTAAAATATCGATTGAAAAAATTCTTTCATGGACTGATGCCACTCACATCAATATACCTTTTCGGAATATTTTCTTCTTAAAATATTTCAGTTTTTCCGCCAGGGGGCGTAAATGTAAGTCTTATTTTTGTCAATATCTCTACTTCTAGGAGTCCGATTTGAATAGTTCCTTCTTTGTTGGATATAGTTTTCAGTGTGACATGTTTTTCATATAATTTTTAAAATATCAAGTAGTTCATAGACTTTCCGCAAGGGGGCGTAGAGGTAAATTGCGTTTCCCCCTATGTCTCTACTTCTAAATCTCGGATTTGAAAAATTCTTTCTGCACCGGATACAGCTTCTATGGAAAATCGTTTGCACGTAATTTCTAATTTTTGTAAAATATGGTTTGGCCACCAGGTGGCGTAAGTATTAATTTCCGCTTCTGATGTATTTGCAGCAAAATGTGAGCTTGTAAAATCTCGATTGAAAAAAAAGTCGTTTGTTGACCGATATTACTCATGTCGACAAACCTTTTAGGAACATTTTCTTCTTGAAATAACGCATGAATTATCTGCCAGAGGGCGTAGATGTATGTCTTATTTTTGTCAATATCTCTACTTCTAAAAGCCCGATTTGAAAAATTCCTTCTTTGCTGGATAGCTTTTACGATGCGTAATGTTTTCCCTGTAAATTCAAAATTTTCAAGTAAATCATAGACTTTCCGCTAGGGGGCACAATAGCAGATTGTGTTTTCTGCGGTATTTTTGCCCCTAAAACTCCGATTTGAAAAATTATTCCTGTATCGCATACAAGACCTGATGGAAAATATTTTTCACATAATTTCCAATGTTTGGTAAAGAATGGTTTGGCCACCAGATGGCATAAGTGTTAATTTCTGCTTCTGATGTATTTGTAGCAAAATCTGAGCTCCTGAAAACTCGAAAATTTTTTTTTCTTGGACCGATACCGCTCATATGGAAAAACCTTTTGAGAATACTTTCTTCCTAAAATAATGCATGGTTTTCCCACCAGGGGACTTAAAGTCACATCTTATTTTTGTCGATAACTCTAAGAGTCCGACTTGAAAAATTATTTCTGTGTTGGAGAACGTTTCCGGTGCAAAATGTTTCTCATATAAATTCATGTTTTACTTAACGCACAAATCTGCAACCAGAGGGTGTAAGCTCACGATTCCGTTTACGGCAATATCTGCGGGATTTAAAAACCCGATTGAAACACTTTTTTCTTCCGTCAGATACTATTGTTTTCCACACCGGTTCCATTGACTTTGAATAGCTTTGATAAATTTAATTTACGTTAGAACGGATTCAAAAGACGTGCTTATTACACCCAAAAATTCGGTCTCATCTTTCTTCTTTTATCTTTAAAGAGACAAACAGATATAAGGAAAGAGCTAAGAACTTTTACAGATTTTAACTACTTCGGCGATTGAGTAAAAAAAGTTTGGGAAACGTGAAAATCGCGCATCTATATGTTGTTCTTCTGTTATAGAAAAAAAATCAGAAAGCTGTGATCGAAACATCATTATACTGTATTACTTATTAAAAATTCGTCTTTCATTTTCATGTTCAAAAATGCTCGTAACTGGCTTTTCGATTTACCGTGGTATAAACAGTGGGGCACACAGATGAACAGATGAAACACTGATATAATTAATCCTTTTTGATCTAAGACGTACTAAAAAGATTAATGATTGGTCTATTAGAACATACTCAGAGCATTTCGCCAGCAGTTGATATCTTCATATTTGAAACGGAACAATTCTGCAACAACTTCTGAAAAAATTCGTATAGAAAAATATTTTTAAACTCTATAAAATTTTAAAAGCAGAAACTCTGTACCTTTCAGGAAGTCTATCTAAATTTGGTGGAAATAGCACAGATAATAGATTTTTTATGTTGACGAGACCGTGAGTAACAATGGCCTTTCCACGTAATTCGCCAAAGCAAATGGATTTCTTTCGAGAGAATGCTTTCATAAACTTGATGTGGAAGCTTTGCACTCATGCATCGCACCTGTTTACAAAGCAGTGTTTTTATTTTTTAAGGATGACATCCTAAAGGACAAGTTACGTCCCATCGTGGTTGTGAGTCAGCAGTTAATGAAATTTGTCATAGTAAATTCTGAAATGCAATTTACTGTAAGAAAATAATGAATTTCTAAACTACGCTTAAGCATAAACATGATAGGTATCTGATCTCTGTTACGGTGAGAGTGCGTTCAGGGTAAATGCGCTTGTTTCTCTATACGACTATACCCGTCGAACAGAAACTAACGATTTTTTTTAAGCTGCATACTCAGTAAAACTTTATTTCAATTAAAGAAATAAACTTATAAATACGAGGCTACATCATAAAGGCAATTTGTGAATAGAAACGGATAACGCAAGGGACAGCTATAGAAACGGACAGCGCAAGGGACAGCTGCCGACCAGTGTTAACAGCAGTTAAACGAGGTGATTCCTACATCGCATAACACTGTACCTCAGTCTGGCTCCTGCAGTGAGTGTGTAAACATGGAAGTTCCTCTTTCCTATTGCACCGATGTGAACAGCCTGATATACACTGAAGTTTACATAGGCGCTGTGGGCGGCTATGTAAACAGAAACGACATGACGCATGCAGCGATCCGGCAATATAAGGAGTGATGCAACAGGAATCAGTAAGAGTCGGACGCAGTATGGGTAAGATGAAGGATCTAAGCGCATTTGATCGTGGGCAAATTGTCGGGGCCCGACGAATGGGTCACTCCATCTCGGAAGTCGTGCAGGCACTGGGATTTTCACGAGCCACAGAGTCAAGGGTGCACCGTGAGTACATAAATTCGGTAAAACCATCCCTGCAAGGGCCAACAGCCGTGGACAACAGCGTGTGGTTGAGCGGGGTCATCGTCGGCTAGCTCGCATTGTAACAGCGGATAGACGGGCCACAGTGCAAGAAATCACTCGGCAGTTTAACGCTGGTGCATAAAAACGTGTAAGCAGCCACACCATCCAGAACCATCTCCTTGCTATGGGGTACAGAAGCCATCGTTCCACGAGGGTACCGCTGCTGACCGCACATCACAGGGTGCAAAGATTAGCATGGGCGCGGAAACATCGCCACTGGACCCTAGACATTTGGAACAATGTTGTCTGGACTAATGAGTCGAGATTCACGTTGGCATTCTCGTCTGGGGACTGTTTACGTGGACTGAAATGGGACCCCTGGTACGTGTGACATCGTCCCTCACAGGTCAGCGTTACCGGGATATCCTGGACGACCATTTGCTCCCGTTTGTGCGTCTTCAACATCCCACTGGGGACCTTATCTTGCGACAAGAAAATGCACCGTGCCATCGCTCCCGAATTGTATCCAAATGGTTGGATGAACACTCCACCGACGTGACCTCGCTTCCTTGGCCAGCTAGATCCCCTGAACTCAATCCCATCGAACACATCTGGGATGCCATCGAGAGAGATGTTCGAGGCTCTGACCCCCCCCCTCCATCAAATCTTCGTGAACTGTGGAAGCTTATTCAGGGGTCGTGGATCCGTGTGGTTTCCCAACGCTTCCGGTGTCTTGTCGAGTCCATGCTGAGACGAATCGCCGCCGTCATCAGGGCGAAAGGTGGTGCTACACGTTACTAGACAGGTATCTCTAATTCAATTGCTCTTCAGTGTAGTAAGGTTTCTTTAGACCAAACGGGTAAAGTCCACTTAAATTTATGCAGATGAATGGTAGTACGGCATGGTAACAAGTGTATGAGCCAGAGAAAATATTACAATAGGTAGAAAGGTTTAACGAAGCTCGATCAAGGCATTCGTCAACGTTGCTAGCTCAAGACCATGTCTATCGAGTGAACTCTCATGCAAGATAGCCGACGGATTACATCTGCTGCGGCTGGTATGATAGACATCAAGTTATGTCTATGCAAATGCAATGATGCAAGACGACTTAGGATACCAGAAAGTGTGCGTCAGGCTTGGTCTCTAAACAGCTGACTGATTAACAAAAACAACAGCTTATGGATTGTTTCTACCCAACTTTTTAGCCTTATGGAGAAAATTGGGTTTTGTAAGACAGGGTTTTCACTAAAGACTAGACCTGACTGCGCCATTTTCCCTGAAGGCAAGAGACAAAGCATACACTGTAAAAAAAAATTGTAGATTTTACGGTTTTAAACCGTTTTCCAGGGTGCCAACACAAAACCGTAAAATCTACAGTTTTACGCCGTGTTGGAGCAAAGCTATAGCTTTGCTCCAACACCGCATTTAATGAAGAAAACAGCACAGAATTTCGATGGAGCGAGTCACAGTCCAAATAATCACGAAAACACAAAAATTTGGCTGGAAAGAATGTGTTGACTGTGTTGGAGCAAAGCTCCAACACAGTCAACACATTCTTTCAGTTTCAGTCAACACATTGCTCCAACACAGTCAACACATTTTTTCAGTTTTATGCCGTGTTGGAGCAAAGCTATAGCTTTGCTCCAACACGGCATAAAACTGTAGATTTTACGGTTTTGTGTTGACACCCTGGAAAACGGTTTAAAACCGTAAAATCTACAGTAATTTTTTTACAGTGTAGAGTGTGAACATTCTTTATACCCAGGCAATTAAAGAAGTTCAAAAACGTGTTCATTCTTTCCAAAAATCTTGCTAACTTTGTTTTGGGATATGCGTAGGCCTGTTTTGGAGCATTACGAGAAACACGGACAAACTGCTCGCAGTGTAACACTCAGTAATGCTCAAATAAAAGCTGAAACCTACAATTCTCGACAAAAAAAGAGGATTATATCCAAAAACTGTTCTTCCCCACGAGGATGCTAGCCCCAATACAGCGTCTGTTATCATGGTGACCATTCAAAACCTCAAGTTTGAAGTTCTTCTATATATACACCTTACAGCCCGGATCTCGCACCAAGCGATTTTCATCTCTCCGGTCCGCCAAAAGAAGCGTTACGTGGTCTGCATTTTGGTAGTGATGAAGAGGTGAAAGAAGTGGTTTGTAGATGTCATCAGGGACGGCCAAAAACCTTATTCCACGGAAACAAAAAGCTTGTGGACTGTTACAAAAAGGTGACTTCATTTAAAAAGTAATACTAGAGTTTGGTACGTTTCTCTTTGTTTTTGGTAAATACAATGAAATTGCCTTTACTTTTGATTTGCCCCTGTGCACTTCTTGGATGATTGTTATGAACACCCAACGAGGTAAGATCATAGCCACGAACACCGCAGATATCTTGCAGGTAGGACGCGATGGCGACAATAACACATTATATGACCACACATCCTGCAAATACCATGAAGGCAGCTCAAGAAGGAAGCAACTTAGAAAAAACGACAGATTTGAAGTACTCTTCATCAAGTTTTATCGTTGAAGCTCAACTGGTGAATCTTTCAAACCCTCCCGGTTGCCGTGAGTTCAGAGGCGCAATTTTCTGGCGCATTGTTGGATCTGGTCCCGTACTCGATCCCCGAATGTGGCATGACTGTTGTGTTCCCTCACGGTACCGCTCACTGGAACCATTGCCCCAAAATTGATTCCATAACTAGCAATGCTCCACCAAAAATTGAATGGTATCTGATGTTCAAAGAATTTTTTCAAATCGGATATCTCAAAGCCGAGATATCGAGAAAAATAAAGTGTGTGTTTGCACCCTTAACATATACATTTTGTATTATTTTGGGCGAAAAACACGCACAAAATATTTAAGTGGTAAGCGGTGTTTGACAAAAAGGAATTTTTTTAGTTCAGTTTTTAAACGCACAGATACGGATACAAGCAGTTGCAAACAGAAACACGCCCTCTAGTGGCAATATTGTGCGTTGAAAAAAATTGTAAATTACATGTAAAACATTCTTCGCCAGGGATTTTCAAAATTACTCTGTTAGAGGCAGAGATATCCAGAAGAATGAGACATACATTTACGCAAGCTGAAGAAAAAACTATTCGTTATTACGAACAGAAAATACGCTCGTTGAGTTTTCCGTCGTGAGCGGTATCAAACTGAAAAAGAAAACTTTCAATCGAGTTTTTAGAAGCGCAGGTACTGCTGCGAATACAGGAGTCTACCAACTAACAAATAGAAATTTTTGCGGGAAATGGTGTTCATCTAAATAACGGTCATTGCTCGGACCAGGAAAAAGTGACCGTTGTTGAGAGACGGTCGCTGTAGGGGTAAATTGATATTGTTTGTCAGTTGTGTTAAGCCTGAGATAATCCTGGAAGTCAATGCAGAGTTAGAGACACGTGTAGTCAGCGATTGCAGGAATGCGAAAATCTGAATTTAGACTACATAATGTTAGACTACAGAAACCAGAACTTAGTTCAAGAGTGAAAATGGCCGGATTTAAAACAGTAAATACAACTGATTGTTTGCAGCTGGATTTTTGAACTAAGAATAGCAGTCTAAAAGGTAAGAGTTTTCCTCATTATCTCAACCTATTTTTCATTAAAATTGGAAGACCTAGAGCTAAATGTTAACCATTAACCCTATGGTATAGAGGATTTTAAGAAGTGTGTCTGATACTTGGTTTTAAACATCTCTTATAAATACCAAGCTACGAGAACAACGTTAATGCATCCTACTGGAAGGGAAAACAGAACAATTTTAGAGACTTGTGTAACTGCAGAGTTAGATCTTATCCAGGAAATCATCAACACAATCCACAGGAACCAAACCAAGCGACAACGCCATTAACAGAACCCGCAGGAACCAAACCAAGCGACAATGCCATCAACATAGCCCACAGGAACCAAACCAAGCGACAACGCCATCAACAGGTAGAAAGTATTCCAGGCACCAGCACCCAACTTCGCCGGCCTTGGTGCGTGACTGAGACAAACATGGGAGCTGAAGCTTGCTTCAAGTAATTACCGTCATACGTCGGGCTGAACTTCTTTCTTTTCCCTTAAGCTAGCCATTATGCGCGACGTAATTCAACCCATTCTGCCCGAGGCACAGTTCTTTTAGCAACAGTCTTTGTTCCTTCTTATTCACCGACCAAAGTATCCAAGGAGCAGAGTAAAATCCTACTGGACAAGTGTCAGTTTGACCCCCTGACTGAAGCAAGGTGTCCGTTGACCGCTGTTAAGTGGTTCTTTTGTTCGGTGATCATCGCTAATGTTTATCCTACCGCAGCTGTTCTGTACCAAACTAAAACCTACCGTTGTTCGGAGGTCTCGGTTAATGAAGGTTTCACTGTACTTCATTTTCGCGCTTTTTTTTTTTTTTTTTTTGCAATGCTAAAACTATGTGACTTTAGGGGGTGGGGGCTAAGCCACAGTATAGATATAGCTATTTGAGGCACGAAAAACAGCTGCATTTAATGAAGAAGTACTCTTACTTACCATAAGAAATTCGTTTTGAAGTATAAAGCAGCCTCATGCTAATTAATTAAAACACGGGAAAGTTTTCATATCTTTTACATTTAACTATTGTTTTACTAGTAACTTTCTGTATGTTCCAAAAGATAATATTCTACACTACTATAATGAGTTTGAAATTATTATTTCGTGTGTAAGTGTTTCATTTTTATATTAGACTCTATACATAAATGTGCAATCGCTACTCTGATTATACAAAAAAATGCGAAATGAAAGCTTTTCAGCAGCAATTACCCTAAAGCATTTCTTTACGATATGGTGCCCAAGAAGAGGAAATAAAGGTTTTCAGGATCTTTTTTTTATTGGAGGTTTAACGACCACCGTGAACAACTCAATGGGCTATAAGCAGTAGCCCGTCCCTAATTAAGGGTCACTCGTTCCAGGAAAGGGAGAGAGCCAGAGCCGTAAGACAAACACAACATCCATGCCTCACCGGGATTCGAATCCGGACCTCTTTCGGATGAATGATCAGAGGCGATCGCTTAGACCACTGCGAAAGAAAGTAAGAAAGAATTAAACGCTTCTCTCTACATATACATTGTATGTGGAATCGCTGCTGCGATTACATAAAAATGTAAAATAAGAGTTTTTCAGTAACAGTTACCCTAAAGTATTTTTTACGATATAGCGCTCAGGAAGAACAAGAGCTTTCAGGATCTGCAATGCGTGAAACGTTGCACTATTCAGGATGAATACCATACCGTGGTACATAATTCCATCGCCTTTTTGTGTATTTCATGCATCACACAACCCACACAGCACAGAATATTTCGTATATGTTACAAGTACGTAGCCCTGAAACATTGAGACTTTTCAGATACGTTGCGCAATGTAACAATAATGTTTCAGAAAACTTACGGTTACGTCAAAATGTCCGCAAACGTTACGTAACTTTGAAACATAACTGACACGTTACAGTGAGAGGTCTTTGTAACTTCAACATACCAACTTCATGTTACTACATACATGAAAAACTACCGAAATGACACGATAACCATTTTAACTTTAATGTTAAAATATTTAATACATACATTTAAAAGATAATATAATAAAATATGTACACACATGAGATCTTTCGGTGCCCATGTTGTTAAAATTCACCAAACGTACGTGACAAACAGTATGTTATTTATATAAGACTGCAGTCGTAATGACGTAACTCGTATAAAATGGGCTTAACCAATGAGAATATGGGACAACATTTGCTGCTGGTCAAACATAAAATTAATAGGTATAATTTATTGATTTATTATTGCCTAACCCTACAAACCCAAGTATGTTTTCCACGGTATAGGATAAATTCAGGTAAATTATCATTACATGCTGTATTCCCATATTTCATATTATACAAACTCTCAACAAATCTTAAAGTTGATCTAGATTTTGGTGTGTTGAGAATTTTAATCTCGTTCCAGTCAGGATGATAATTACCTTGGTTTACAAGTCGAGCTAAAGATGTGGTAGTATCTCTATTTTTAACATCATATTTATGTTCTTTTAAACTAGCTGATATTGAACGAAAAGTCGAGCCTATGTACACTTTTTGTTGTTCATTTTCTTCTATACTGTTAAGAGGGATAACATACACACCATGTTTCACATCAAATGGCACAGGATCCCTGTCTTTCAGAAGTAAGGACTTAATGTTAGTTGTGCTTATTCCAATACCAAAATCGTATTTAGGACATTTCGTTTTCATGGAATAGCACAATTTCGGTACAAAGGGAGGAGAACCAATGTATTTCCTATCTTTTTCTTCATATACAGATGTTAATGTTGTAGTCCTGTTCCTTTTAATCTTGGCTACTATCCTATGTATGGTTTCATCTGGATATCCGTGGTTACGGGTGATATTATAAATGGTATCCATTTCTTGCTTTTTAAGCGCTGTGGTGGACGAATGAGTGAAAGCTCTTCTTATAAGAAACGATATCGATGATTCCTTGTAGCTCCATGGGTGTGCTGATGCCCAAGGTATTAGTATCGTATCTGATTCTGGTTTTCTACATACTGAATAATTAATAGTTGATTTAGCTGGGTTTCCAGTAAGCATGATATCTAGAAATGGTAAACTATAATTACTTTCATATTCTACAGTAAACTTTAAAGTGTTAAATACATTTGATAACTCAGATGCAAATATTGTTAGGTATTCCAAAGGCTGGTTCCAGAATACCAAAATATCATCTACATATCTAAGATATAATATAGGTCTGTAACTGGTTGACTGAAGAACTTTGTTGTCCAGTTCCTGCATGCAGATTTCTGCAAGGATTGGGGAAAGGGGAGATCCCATTGGTGCCCCTTCACATTGCCGATATATTATCCAATCGAACTTAAAGTAAGATCTCTTGTAAACTAGAGATAGTGCTTGTAATACAGCTTCCACCTCAAGAGATGGGGTGTCTAATGCCAAAAGTGAGGATTTTATGATGTCGTGTGCTTGTTGTACTGGAACACTCGGGAACAGAGATAAAACATCTGAAGAAAGCATGGTAAAAGGTTGTGTGATTGGATAAATAGATTTAATTCGATCCAGAACTTGGGTGGAGTTGGTAACAGAAAAAGCTGAGTTATTAGTGAGAGGTCGCAAATGTTGAGCTAAGGCCCTTTCCAGTGGGCGTGTAGGGCTATGTTGAGCCGCAACTAATAATCTAAGGGGGTGTCCAGTCTTGTGCAACTTAAGTTTTCCAAATAGTTCTGGGACTCTAGGTCCTGATGGATTAAACAATTTTGAAGTAATGGAAGTGGGAAGTAATGAATGATTTTTTAATCTGTTAACAGCTGTGATTGTAGCAGGGACTGGGTCTTTAGGGATAACACAGTGTGGTATGGATTCTATAGAAATTTTCATTTTGTCAACATAGTCACCTCTATTCATAATAATAATTTGTGGGGACTTGTCCGCAGATATTATCGAAAGTTCTGCCTGGTTGTGTAATGTTCTTAACTGTTTGATTTCTTCTCTGTTGTTTAATGTTTCCTCATTATGAATACTATAGTTCTTACAGTTCAAAGTTTTTAAAAGTTCATACCTGGTCTGTTGTTGAGTCGCAGGTAGAAAGGATCCAACAATTTTCTCTAGTTGAGGCACAATATCGAAGTCTTTATATTTATCTTGTGCGTACGCAAACTTTAAGCCTTTTTGAAGGGCTCGACATTGGGTCTCATTGAGAGGCATATTACTTAAATTGACATAGTTAGGTTTAGAAACTAATGCCCTGGTTTTCATCTGAGGTTGTCTATGGTACTTCCATGTCACATCTTGGTCCACAAATAAACGTAATTTATGAATATGTCGTTGATTATAACGTTGTACCTCTGAAGAAATAGCCGATAATAAGGTAGCATATGATATGTCCAATATTAGTTGATGATAGTGGCCTGTTACTTGTGAGTATAGTGAGTATGTTCTTCGTTGTAAATAGTCCACATAGTTCCTTTTACGTCTTATTTCTGCCAGGAGTCTTGTAACGTACCAGGAGATGTGACGTACCTGCCAGAAGGACGCACACGACATAAAGGCAGATAGGAATCAGAATACATGTCCGCGTAGCTCAATTGGTAGAGCAACTTATTCCGGAATGAGGGGACCCGGGTTCGAATCCTGGCGCGGATAAAAATGACGGAGAAATTCACTTCGTTATAATGGCGCCCGAACTATCCGGATGACCCGACCGTTCAAAATCTCGCATTGGTGTGATGTTATTTCCACACCGCGAGATAGGAAAATAAGAGGAGCACTTCGAATAAAAAAAAATAAATAAGGGGGAGATGATGTAACGTACCAGGAGATGTGACGTACCTGCCAGAAGGACGCACACGACATAAAGGCAGATAGGAATCTGAATACATGTCCGCGTAGCTTATTGGTAGAGCAACTTATTCCGGAATGAGGGGACCCGGGTTCGAATCCTGGCGCGGATAAAAATGACGGAGAAATTCACTTCGTTATAGTCTTTTTTGTTCACAACCCCTTAACAGGTGAATGTCCCTTCGAGAGTATGGGTTGCAACGTATTCTAAGATATTTTGGTATGAGTCCCAAGTCTCTGCAGTTGATCAAAAAAGATAGGTGAGTTTCCTCTATGGCCCATTTTCGTCTTAGTCTACCAAAGATCTTAAAAGCTGTTATCATCGTCGAATGGTGATTCCTAACCAAGGATTAAAATACACTATTACGGTCCACTATATATACTGTGAATTTAACTCGTGCCGATAACTACATACATGAAAAACTACCGAAATGACACGATAACCATTTTTACTCCAATGTTAAAATATTTAATATATATATTTAAAAGATGATATAATAAAATATGTACACACATGAAATCTTTCGGTGCCCAAAGTGGGTACCATCTTCAGATGTTGTTAAAATTCACCAATGTTACTGTTACGTATTTCAAAGATATTTGTAACTTCATTACATTAGTGTTACGTATTTGAAAGATATTTGTAACTTCGTTACATTACTGTTACGTATTTGAAAGATATTTGTGACATCATCATATTATTGTTACGTTTTTACTACGTTGAACATTATAGTTTTAATAAACTTTCTAAAATCACAACAAAAATATTACACTCGACAGCTGCTTCAAAAGCAACAACAGTCGTATTACGAGTTGTTTACGTTTTCACAGGTTCAACGCAGCCGCTGTCCATTAGGAACAGTGTCGGCGTTTATACTGTACATTGATAACAAAAGAAATAAAAATCGGTCCTAAATGAGGGTATCGAATTTCTATTATACACGTGGAATAGACTATATTTTAGCGAAAAAAGAAAGAAAATCAAATTTGTCATTTCTCTAAATGCCTACCAATATGAAATTTCTCAGCTTCAAGAAAAAACAAAACATGCTGGTATAGTAGCCTATACTAATACAACAACACAGCCATCTACTTAGATTTTGTAAAATGCTTTTTAGAATTTAAAAATTATAATAATCAAAACTTACTTTCAGATGATCTTGAATCACACACACAAAAAAGGATGAAATATTAAATCAACTAACTAGCTAACTCGAGTACGACAGTATCATCAAAGAATATCCCAGTAGCACGTGGAAATACGACTACGAGAGTGCTTCGGTGAAATGGCATAATTGCGCATGCGCATCCACGCTGTTGCCAAACCAAAAATCTTAAATATCGCCGGAATGTAACATCATGGTAGCACATATGTACAATAGAAACTCTAAAAGAGTAGTATCGGTGAACGCTATTTTTAATGCAGCCGTAATGTACGAAGAGTTATGTTCCAAAATAGATGTTGCTGAAACGTAACTGTTAGATATCACTGAAAGTGTAACGAAAATGAGAGATTGTAACATTATTGTTACATATCTGAAACGTTTTGTGCTGTATGGGGATAGTTTGTCTTTTCCCCAAAAGTGGAGCCGCTAGTGTGGCACTACTTTAGGGTACCACCTACCAAACAAATTTTAACAGAGTAGATACAATCTTTGTTTAGAAGAAAGAGACTAGCTGATGTAGCGATAGAAAAAGGCGGAAGTTTTCAGTCTGTTTTTTTTTTTTTCCTTGAACTTTTAAAGCAGTAATTCTAAATTGGTGGAACACCTGTTCTATCCCGCCTACAAAAGCTTACACCGAGAAGTCAAAACATTAAGTCCAACTGCCTAAAATTATGGTCCTCCACCTCCGCGTGCCGCTAAAACAGCTCATTCCCGGCGAGACCCGAGAACGTATGAAGAATAAAAAAACAGGGAATCCATATCTTCCACAAGCAAATTCCTTTGAAAATCTGCTGATCTCTGGTGAATCGAGGAACAGGATTAATTATGTCAATAAGGCTTCTTGATTAATAAATCCCCCACCCCCGCCTCCAAAAAACTAGAGTTGCTAGGGCAGCGAACGGGAGTTACTGTTTGTAGTGCATATTTTAATGCACCATGTCGCCCTAAATCGGAAGGTAATTTCTCTTGACGAGCAATTAAATTCAAATTTTCCAGCAAGGGTGGAAAATTAATAACTAAAAATGAAAATGTTTGGTACCATAATGGTATTTAAAAACTCGACAAAAAAACTTCTTTCCGTTGTTGAAAAACTAAGCTTGTTTTATCAACATTCGCCTTCCTTTTTTTTTTCTTTTTTTTTTATTAGGGGTTTAACAACAACCGTGAGCAAATCGATGGGCTATAAAGTAGTCGCCGGTCCCTAATTTAGGGGCAATGGCTCCAGGGAGGAAGAGAGCTACTGCCGTAAGACAAACACAGCATCCTTGCCTCATCGGGATTCGAACTCGGACCTATAGTCGTTTAGACTACTGCGGCATCGGACTGGCAATGTTTCCTTTCCGTTACCAAGTAAATATGTAGTGGATGCGTTTTAACATTGCTTTTGTTCTAGATCCCGAAATTCAAGTTGCTGCCACATTCTAGGATGAGAGAAAATCAATTGTTTTTTTCTGATACCTGAAAAGCAAAACTGCCCAGTTTTATCAGCCCTCGCTTCCCTACGAAGAAAACATGCACATTTTCTTCACACTGAAAAAAACGTCATGTTTGTTCAAGGATATTTGCATATTTTATTAACACCTTAAGTCTTATTAAACAAAATGACGTATTTTAACAAACGCATAATGTCACCTCAGTGGCGTAAGCTTCTGGCTATTCGTCCAAGATGGGTTCGAATCCCTGTTGAGGCATGGATGGAGTGTTTACCTTACGCCACTGGCTCTTTCTCTTCACTGGAACCAGAAACCCTAAATTTGGGACGAGTGACGTCCCATTCACTTTCTCACGGTAATTTTAAAGTTTTCCTCTTCGCCTCCCAAAGATATCTTTACAAATGAAACCATATTTTTTCAGAAATCCACTTAAGGAAGGAAGCTTCTGTTGCCAACTCCTCCCAGCCGCATTTTTAAATCATCTCCTCTAAGGGAAGGAAACTTAATCTTCCCAACATTTTTCATTTCACAAAACAAAGTGACACATTTTACCGATATATCCAAGCAGGCAGGGAGAAAAGGAAAGACCGTAGGGGCCACTCCCATGAATATTCACTGAATTAAATTATTTTAATATACCTACTTTGTACAGTCTGTATTACACGTTACTTATTTATTTTATTATATATTTATTTCGCCATTCGTTATATATATATATTTATATATTTATATATTTTATTTCGCCATTCGTTATTTCGCCATATCATAATTTCCTTCCTATACATTTAAGTTTCATTTTTATGGCATGTTCCTTGTAAATTTTCTGGATTTGTTTCCAGGTTGGGGAGGAAACTATGATGTATACTTTTAATTTAACCTTCTTTTTCAATTCTCTGTGTTCTTACGCAAATTCTGTTTGTCCTCGTTAAATATTCTCTAACTTAACGCCACAAAGTTCCTCCTGACGAGCTGGTTAAAGCGGACATCCTGACAACAGGTTAAAAAACAATCGACGAAAAATAAAGTGTTCGGAGACAAGGGCTGAGTGTGCAGATAGTAAGCAATTCTTGTATGAGCGATATTGATATGTGCAGATAGGAAGCGATTCTTGCATGTGTAATGTTGAGATTAACGGTGAGCAGGGCAATTATTTTATGAGCACTTGTATTCTAGAGGAAATTGTACAATTGAGTGAACAAATTGTGTTCGAAGAGCATTGAGTGTCAACGTTTATTCTGAGACATCATTGATTGAGTTCCATTTAGTGTATTGTGTTACGAAAGACTTACTTATAGCTGAACTACCTGACATGCTTAGATAACAAATAAAGTGGAACTGGATTTCAGTGAATAGAATTTTGTTATCTTTGAACACTGGCCGTTAGTTTGAAAGTAATATTCCTTACTGGCCGTTAGTTTGAAAGTAATATTTATTTTATGAGCACTTGTATTCTATGAGGAAATTGTACAATTGAGTGAACAAATTGTGTTCGAAGAGCATTGAGTGTCAACGTTTATTCTGAGACATCATTGATTGAGTTCCATTTAGTGTATTGTGTTACGAAAGACTTACTTATAGCTGAACTACCTGACATGCTTAGATAACAAATAAAGTGGAACTGGATTTCAGTGAATAGAATTTTGTTATCTTTGAACACTGGCCGTTAGTTTGAAAGTAATATTCCTTACTGGCCGTTAGTTTGAAAGTAATATTTATTTTATGAGCACTTGTATTCTATGAGGAAATTGTACAATTGAGTGAACAAATTGTGTTCGAAGAGCATTGAGTGTCAACGTTTATTCTGAGACATCATTGATTGAGTTCCATTTAGTGTATTGTGTTACGAAAGACTTACTTATAGCTGAACTACCTGACATGCTTAGATAACAAATAAAGTGGAACTGGATTTCAGTGAATAGAATTTTGTTATCTTTGAACACTGGCCGTTAGTTTGAAAGTAATATTCCTTACTGGCCGTTAGTTTGAAAGTAATATTTATTTTATGAGCACTTGTATTCTATGAGGAAATTGTACAATTGAGTGAACAAATTGTGTTCGAAGAGCATTGAGTGTCAACGTTTATTCTGAGACATCATTGATTGAGTTCCATTTAGTGTATTGTGTTACGAAAGACTTACTTATAGCTGAACTACCTGACATGCTTAGATAACAAATAAAGTGGAACTGGATTTCAGTGAATAGAATTTTGTTATCTTTGAACACTGGCCGTTAGTTTGAAAGTAATATTCCTTACTGGCCGTTAGTTTGAAAGTAATATTTATTTTATGAGCACTTGTATTCTATGAGGAAATTGTACAATTGAGTGAACAAATTGTGTTCGAAGAGCATTGAGTGTCAACGTTTATTCTGAGACATCATTGATTGAGTTCCATTTAGTGTATTGTGTTACGAAAGACTTACTTATAGCTGAACTACCTGACATGCTTAGATAACAAATAAAGTGGAACTGGATTTCAGCGAATAGAATTTTGTTATCTTTGAACACTGGCCGTTAGTTTGAAAGTAATATTCCTGTGTAATTATGATATGGAATGATACCATCCAGCTGAAATAATCGGGAAAAGTGACATTTAAGTCACTAAGCTTTAAGTCATTAGGTGAAATTAATGTAAGTCTTAGTCTTCAACACATTAATAGCTCTTATTTTATAAAACTCACCCATTTATTCCACTCTCTACCTCAGGAACACGGAGTTTTTAGTTGGCTTTTTCCATCTCACATAATTTTTCAGTTCTACGTTCTTTGTACACTGGCGTACAAAAATTAAGTACAAAACGGTTTTTCGAATGTAACGTCGTGCAGGAGTGCTCCACAACGACTCAAATCATACCATAAGATCCCCAAGATGGATGTAAGAATATGGGACAAGTGAGCAAAATCGTCCAAACAAGGAATCTAAAGGATACAAGGGCACTTTATTGAAAAGGTAGCTTCGAGCACAACTGGACACAAGACAGAAACGTCCATGTGACAGGCTGCTGCCAAGAAAAATTCAGTCTTTAGTAGGGGATATGATCACCCCTGACTGCGTTGCAGGATTTACAACGTCTGTCCATGCTGAGGATGAGGTTGTCAAGGAGCTGTTGAGGCATCGCGGCCAATTCCTCTTGTAGCGCCAATCGCAGCTGCGGAATCGTTGGTGGCGGCTGGTGACGTGCTTCCAAGCGTCTCCCAAGAAGGTCCCACACGTGTTCGATTGGATTTAGGTCCGGGGACCTTGCGGGCCAATCCATCCTTTGAATATCTTCACTCTACAACAGCTCTGCGACAGCCACTGTACGATAAATTGTAGCGTTGTCGTCCATGAAGAGGAACTCAGGACCCACAGCACCTCTAAACAGACGCGCATGAGGCAGGAGAACCTCGGTACAATAGCGGACACCAGTGACTGAACCTCCTTGGAAGATGTGGAAGTCAGTACGGCTACCAAGCATGTAACCGCCCTAAACGAGAACTCCGCCACCTCCAAACCGGTCCCTTTCGATGATGTTGGAGGTGTGATTGCGTGTTCCCTGCTCTCTCCAGATGTGTATACGTCCAGAATCGCTCGTCAGACTAAATAGGCTCTCATCCGTGCAGATAACTCAACCCCTTGCTGATGTGTCCAGTTCTTGTCTTCCTAGCACCACAGAAACCGCCGTCTCCGATGAGCAGGCGTTAATGGCACACACCGTACTGGTCGTCGTGCAAATGACCACCTTTGTGCAGCCTCCTGGCCACGGTAAAACGCGATAACGGACGTCCAGTTGCCTGTTGCATGTGCCTTGCGATTACTCTTGCTGTCTGCCGTCTGTCTCTTCTCGCCTGTAGGAAAATATACCTGGTCGTCCGCCGCCATGGATGCTCGTGGATGACCACTGCTAAACCCTCGGACAGCTGTTCCTGTCGTTTGAAATGCTCTCCAAGTTCGTGAAACGATGCTGTGAGCAATCCCGAGCTCCTCGGTCACACTAGTCGCACTTCGACCTTCTTCCAACTTCCCAATGACGTGACCTCGGGTAAAGTCATCCAGATGTCGGCTACTGGATTGCTTGTTGGCCATATCACACGGTGGCAGCAACTCGACGTCGTTCAAACCGATGTACACCATGCAATAGCTTTCACCGAATTGCTAAGCGTACACCGCCCGTGTGCTTTATACCCTTCCGATACCCCCCTCCCTCACGTCATGCTGCGTATATGCGCATGCCCTACCGTACCGGACCCTAGTCTATCTCCTGAGTGGTCTTTCGGTCCGTTCTGCCTGCTCACTCCGCTGTTATGCTAATTTCTCCTCTTCGTCCTTAATTTTTGCACATCAATGTATATAGAAGGGCTCCTGTATTACGAAGCTGTCTAATTCATTTTATCCTTAGTAAGGAAACATCTGAATTTTTCCCATGTGTTTCATCCTACGGGACAAATTGGCCCTTTTTATTATTTTTCCTCTTACAAAAGAATTTGGCGTACAGAGGAATTCAACTGACTCCCAGAGGGGTGGAGTAATGCATGAATGTTTATAGTTCTTTTCAGTATTGTGTCATTCTCTGAGAATATAAAAATGACAAAACAACCACTAGGCGTCAGACGTTGGAGTTCTATAAGTTGATGTGTTACGTGAGCGAGTAATGGCGGGGGAAAATACGCTGGTGAAACTCCAAGACGCGGTTGAAGTTGTAATATAAGAAGGAATTACACTGGCCAAAATTGAAGTACACATAGTCAATGCACATCCCCCCACGGGATTCCGAAGCTCTTCGGCGTCTTTGAAAGCGTTGAGCATAGTTTAAAAATGGTAAAGATGTCGCACAAGAGTAATTCCAACAGTGAAGCTTCTAATCACAGCGCAGTAGAATAGCTTATCTTCAATCTACAGAGGATCCCTCTTATAAGGAGTAGCTCGGGACCGACGGCAATCCACGCTAAATCTGTTTTGAGGTGAAATATCCCACCATCTAAAAACATGCATACGTGATAATATCCATATACGTTTAAGTTATATATCCATAACAATTTGATGTAGCTGCGTAATTTAATAAACTAACAGTAATACAAATTACAATAAAATAAGCACTTACATGAATATATAGTGTCAGCGAATCCTAAAGAAGATATCACGTGGAAACGTTTCTAAAACTACAATCCAATTTTATTTGTTTTGTTTTATATATTTACATTTTTTTGGTTGGAAATTTGACGACCACCGTAGGCAACTCGATCGGCTATAAGCAGAAGCCCATCCCTGATTTAGGGTCACTGGTTCCAGGGAAGGGAGAGAGCCAGTACCATAACACAAACACAAAATCCATGCCTCATCGGAAAGTCGAGCCCGGACCCATCTCGGACGAATGGTGTGAATCCAGCGCTTAGACCACTGCGCTACCGGGGCAGCTTATTTAGGATCTTTTAATTTCGTTGAATAGAAGTGCATTAAATACCTCGATATCACCAAAGTTTGTTGCTTGAAAAGAAAAGAAAGTTGGACATTTTCCTCACAATCAGTGGCTGTTGCATATGACTGTCTGCTCGATTCTCTTTTTCGGTTTCTTCAATCGCCTTAGCAGTTTATGACAACTTAACTACCTCAACGGTATTGTCCATAGAAAGATTGTACGCTTATATAGGGAGACAGCGCCATCTAAATTATCAAAGTCGTCAGTTGCAGGAACATGATCAAAAGGTGTTGTGTTTTCATGTTGCAACTAATCAGAGAGTATAAGATCGTTTATTTTATCATTATAGATGGTTGTGCTAATCTTATCTATCTAATGCAGCTTTTCTAAAGCAGTTTTGAATGCATGACTGTGATAGTAGTTTTGAATGCAAGACTGTGATTTTTAATGCAAGACTGTGATGCAGTTTTTAATGCAAGACTTGAATGCAAGACTGTGATACCAACTGTGTTACTCTCTATCTATCTATCTATCTATCTATCTATCTCTGTCGTCCCTAAGCAAAAGGTACCCAAACAAAGAGCCCGGTACGCAACTCGCTTGTAAAGCATTTGATGTAATCCATCTCCATTAATTTTTCTATCACATAACGTACTACGTGACATGACGTAGATGACGTACTACTACGGTGAGGTATGAGTCAAATCGACAATTAAGCAAATTGCCGGCGAAGTTCAGTTGGAAAAACAGCCGCTCCAGAGTAGGAAGACATGGACTCGAAGCCAACTAGCGGCAAAAGGTTATATATTATAATCAATGTTCTTCCACTAGCAAGTCAGGATTTTCTTGTGCTGTTACAGTTTCGTTCTGTTTTCCATTTCTAGCCCTCCAATTCAGGAGGGTGTGCTGCAGATTTTCTTTGCCTCGTTAAACTTGGAATTTCATAAAATTTGTTACTTTGCTTGTTAAAAATGATCATCTAAGCTTCTCTCTCTCTCTCTCTCTATATATATATATATATATCATCATCATCATCATAATTGTCAACCATTATCAATCCACTGCTGGACGAAGGTCTCCCCAAGTTTCCTCCACAACGGTCTGTCTTGTGCCAGTCTCCTCCATGTCACCCCTGCATACTTTCGAATTTCATCCACCCATCTCCCATGTGGTCTTCTTCTGGGTCTTTTCCTGTCCCTTGGAATCCAATCTAAAATTTCGGCTGTCCATCGATGATCTGTCCTTCTGGCAGTATGTCCAGCCCATTGCCATTTCAGGGATTTAACTCTGATCATGATGTCTTCCACTCTTGTCATTTTTCGGATCCACGAGTTCCTCTTCTTATCTCTCCTGGTTACACCAAGTATGCACCTCTCCATGCTACTTTGAGTTGTCTGCAGCCTTTGTATGTCTCTTTTAGCTAAGGTCCACGTCTCTGCACCATACGTAAGCACTGGAAGGATGCATTGATCAAACACTTTTCTTTTAAGACATAATGGCATATTGCTCTTGAAAATTATGCTGTTTCTTCCAAAAGCTCTCCAGGCAAGTTTTGTACGGCGATTAATTTCTTCATCAATGTGACCCTCACTTGATATCTGCTGTCCAAGATAAACGTACGTGTCTGTTATCTCCAGCTTTTCTCCATCAATCTATAAATCTTCATTTCTTGTAAAAGCATTGAACATCACTTTTGTCTTCTGAAAGTTCATTTTTAATCCCACTTCTTTACTCTTGTCAGCAAGTTCCTGGATCATACTCTGCAGCTCTGATGGGGTAGTTGCAAAAATGACTACGTCATCAGCAAAACGAAGGTGGGTTAGATAATCTCCATTAATCTTTATCCCCTTGTTTTCCCAGCTCAGCGACTGAAAAACACCCTCCAATGTGGCATTAAAGAGCTTCGGAGATATGGTGTTACCTTGTCTCACTCCCTTTCCAATTTTTACGTGTGTTGTATTTTCAAACAGCCGAATCTTTGCACTTGCATTTTCATAGATGTTATTAATAATATTAATGTATGCATCTTCAATACCGCAGGTTTTCAAAGCCATTGTAACTGCTGATGGTTTCACCGAATCAAAGGCTTTTTCATAATCGATAAAAGCCATGCACAATGGAAGTTCATATTCCCTCGCTCTTTCAATTAGTTCTCTCAGTACGTGCATATGATCTATTGTGCTGTAGCCACTCCTGAATCCAGCTTGTTCTCTCGGTTGAGCCATGTCCAGTGTTACCTTCAAGCGGTGTGAAAGAACTTTAGTGAAGATTTTATAAACTACTGATAGGAGGCTGATAGGTCTGTAGTTTCCGAGATCCTCAATGTCACCTTTCTTATGTAGCAGGATCATTGTAGCGGTGTTCCAATCCTCAGGAATCTTTCCTTCATTAAGGCATCGAGTGAAAATTTGGGCGAGTACTGTTTCGATTTCTTCACTTGCTTCTTGTATGATGTCTACAGTAATTCCATCTTCTTTTGGAGCTTTTCCCCGCTTCATGTTCTTGATTGCATGTGCAACTTCTGCTGGAAGGACTGGAGGAACTCTGGTACTGGTATCTTTCATGATGTCTGGAGTGCATGTATCATCCCTTTCATATAATTTGGAGTAGAAATCTTTCACTCTTGTCAAAATTTCGCCTCTATTTCTTGTTACAGAACCATCTTCTTTTCTCAGTGCCATAATCTGTTTTCTTCCCTTACTGAGATGTCCCTTTGCTATCTTTAGGCTTTGGTTGTTTTCAATTGCTTTCCTCACTAGTTCACAGTTGAATTTTCTTACGTCTTCAGTGATACTTTTTCTTACTGTCTTGCATAGCTCTATATATTTCACTTTGGAAGTCACATCTTCTTTAGTTGTCCTCATCTCTCTTCTTTTTTGCATCAACATTTTCGTTTTTCCTGATAATTTGTTTACATGCAACTTGTTCTTAGACCCAGCTAATTTTGTTGCTGTTTCCATAAGAGCTTTGGTTACTTTTCTGTTAACTTCAGAGATGTCCACTTCTTCCGATGTTAGGCCTTCTAAAGCAGAGAACCTGTTCTTCAGTTCTAACTTGAAGGTATTATGGTGTTTTTTAAGGTTGGTTATGTCAATAGATTTTGTTTGTCTTATGAGCTTGCCATGTTCAAGTTTAGTGTTAAGGTGCATCTTACATCTCACCAATCTATGGTCACTCCCTGTGTTGAACTTGTTTAGCACACTGTAGTCTTCTATGACGAATTTTTTGTTACACATAATAAAATCAATTTCACTTGTCGTCCCATTTGGATGTCTCCATGTCCATTTCTTGTGTGGCTTTTTCTTGAAAAAGGAGTTCAAGATGAAAAACCCTTCTGCCTCTGCAAACTCAACGAGAGTATTTCCACGCTGGTTTCTGTTGCCGTGACCGAATTTACCTACTGAAGTTTCATTCTGTTGCCGTTGCCCTATTTTTGTATTGAAATCTCCCATAATTATTTTTAAGTGCTGCTTACCTTTATTATTTAGATGACAAATTTCCTCATAAAATTCTTCAATTTCTTCTTCAGGATGACTTGTGGTGGGTGCATAAGTTTGAATAATCTGAGCCTGGTATCTTTTCGAGAGTTGGATAAATATATATATATATATCTCGTTAAATCGATGGGTTTCATTAAATTTTATTGTTAAAAACGATAAAATTTGCTTTGAATCAACATTATACAAAATAAAAGCTCGTGTTTTAATTGTCAAATGCGAAAACTCCCTAAATACGGACTTGTTATAAACGGGTTCTACTGCATTGTGATTTGATATCATGCAAAAGAAGAGGCGGAAACGTACCTTGATTTTTGAGTTGAATGTCACTAAACAATAAATTTGTTTTCATAACAGTACGTAGAAGATGATGATGGGCAGAGCAAAGCGAGGAAAACGTGATGACACGAATGTTTTAAAAAATAAATATGAAAATAATGTGACGTACAGTAACGATCGGGAATTGGCTTCATGTGTACTCTTTTGTTGTTGTTGAGGGTTTAACGCCCACCGTAAGCAACTCAATGTGCTATAATCAGACCCTATATTCGACCCTAGACATACTTTGACGAACGGTCATAAGCCAGCGCATAAACCACTGAGCCACCGGGACGGCCTTCATGTGTGTGCAAAATTAAAACTGCGGTTCAATGTTCACCCACATTATCGTGCAATATTCGGCACTTGTACCATAATGTGGTGCAATTTTTGCACTTGCACTATGAAAAGGTGCTTGGAATCGTCTGACTTTTACTATTTTTTCGTGCAAACTACAAAATGCAGTGAAAGGGGTGTTCCCTTACGTTACGTTTTGGTGCTACTTAAAACAAGAAAGATGACACTGGATTTTCGGGAATAATGAGCACTTCTTTTAAATGCGTTCTGACGCGAATTAAAATCACCAAAGCTATTCAAAGTCAATGAAACCGGTATGGAAAGCAGTAGTAGTACCTCCCCAAAAAAAGAAGTTTTTCAGTCGGGCTTTTAATCAAACAGATACAGCTGTAAACGGAAACGTGAACTTACGCCCTCTGGTTGCAGACTTGTGCGTTAAGAAAAATTTGGAAATATATGAGAAACATTACGCAGCAGAAACGCTCTTCATCAAAGAAAGAATTTTTGAAATCGGACTCTTAGAAGCAGAGATATCAGGAAATATAATATATGCATCTACGCTCCTTGGCGGGAAAAACATGCATTAGAGTAAGAAGAAAGTGTTCTCAAAAGAGTTTTCGATGTGAGTGGTATCGGTCCGGGAAAACAGTTTTTCAGTCGAGTTTTCAGGAGCTCAAATTTTGCTGCAAATATATGCGAAGCAGAAATTAGCACTTGTGCATCCTGGTGGCCAAAGCATTATTTACGAAATATTAGAAATTATACGAAAAACATTTCCCAACAGGACTAGTATGCGATAAAGGAAGAATTTTTTCAAATCGGAGTTTTAGAAGCAGAAATATCGGGGAAAACGCAATTTATCTTCACTCCCACTAGCCGAAAGTTTATGAGTTACTTGAAAATTTTGAAATTATATGAAACACATTTCGCAGCGAAAAAGTTAGCCAACAAAGAAGGAATTTTTCAAATCTGACTCTTAGAAGTAGTGGTATTGGCAAAAATAAGATATACATCTAGGCTCCCTGGCGAAGAAACCATACATTATTTTAAGAAGAAAATATTCCGAAAAGGTTTATTGACGTGAGTAGTATCAGTCCACAAACGAATTTTTTTCAATCGAAATTTCAGAAGCTTAGATTTTGCCGCAAATACATCAGAAGCGGAAGTTAAGACTTACGTTCCCTGGTGGCCAAACCATTTTTTACCAAAAGTTAGAAATTATATGCAAAATATTTCCCATGAGGAGCTGTTTCCGGTTCAGAAATATTTTTTTTCAAATCGGAATTTTAGAAACGGAGATATCTGAGGAAAAGCAATTTACCTTTACGCCCCCTAGCGGAAATTCTATGAATTACTTGAATTTTTTTAAAATACACTGACGAAAAAAAAAATCCCAACATCACGAAAAAATAGTTGTAGAGGAATGAAATGGCGGCAATACATTTGTATAGGTAACATATTTAATCGATTAAGGTTTCAAGATCACAGCTTAATGTAAGCGTCAAAAGAGCCATTTTAAATGTGAAATGCTGGTACATTAATAACCGGTGTAACCGCCAGAATGTTGAATGCAAGTACGCAAACGTTCATGCATTGTGTCGTACATGTGCTGGATGTCAGTTTGTGGGATGGAGTTCCATGCCTGTTGCATTTGGTCGGTCAATACAGGGACGGTTAATGCTGGTTGGGGGTGACGCTGGAGTTGTCGTCCAATGATGTCCCATACCTGCTTGATTGGTGAAAGATCTGGTGATCTAGTAGGCCACAGCAACATGTCGACACTCTGTAGAGCATGTTGGGTTACAACAGCGGTATGCGGGCGAGCGTTATCCTGTTGGAAAACACCCCTGGAATGCTGTTCATGAATGGCAGCACAACAGGTTGAATCGCCAGACTGACGTACAACTGTGCCGTCAGGGTGCGTGGGATAACCACGAGAGTGCTCCTGCTGTCATAGGAAATTGCTCCCCAGACCATAACTAGAGGTGTAGGTCCAGTGTGTCTCGGCCGCATACAGGTTGGTTGCAGGCGCTCACCTTGCCTCCTTCTAACCAACACACGGCCATCACTGGCACCCAGGCAGAACCGGCTTTCATCAGAAAACACAACAGATCTCCACTCCGTCATCCAATGAGCTCTAGCTTGACACCACTGACGTCGCAAACGGCAGTGGTTTGTAGTAAGTGGAATGCACGCTACAGGGCGTCTGGCTCGGAGCTGTCCTTCAAGTAACCGATTTGTAACAGTTCGTTGTGTCACTGTGGTGGCAACTGCAGCTCGAATTGCTGCCGCAGACGCAATACGATGCGCCACGACCATACGCCGTACACGGCGGTCTTCCCTCTCAGTAGTACCACGTGGCCGGCCGGAAACCGGTCTTCTTGAGGCAGTACCTTCCCTTGACCACCGCTGCCAACAATCATGCACAGTGGCTACATTCCTGCCTAGTCGTTCTGCAATATTGCAGAAAGAAAATCCATCTTCTCGTAGCCCTATTACACGACCTAGTTCAAACTCCGTGAGCTGTTGATAATGGCTTCTTCGTCTTCTTAAAGGCATTCTTGACTAACATCAACACCCTTCGTCGAATCTCAACGATAACTAACGCTCACGAACGTTACAGCGCGCATTTACAGTAAACCTGCTTTGCATGTCCCCGAGGGGCGCTACTAGCGCCACACGTATGCGCCGAGCGCGAAACTTGCATAGACGTCATCTTACAGATGTACTCTCACCGCCTACGAACTGTCGTTTATCTAACACAACCCCTTCTTGGTGTTGGGATTTTTTTTTTCCGTCAGTGTATATGAAAAGCATGTCGCACCGGAAATTTTATCCAATAAAGAAGGAACTTTTCAAATCGAACCAATAAAAGCAGATATATTGACAAAAATATGATATAATCTACGCCACCTGGTGGAGAAAACATTCAATATTTTAAGAAGAAAATATTCCGAAATTGTTTATCGACGTGAGTGGCATCGGTCTATGGCCAATTTTATTAATCTAGATTTTAGAAGCTAAGATTTTGTGGCAAATGCATCAGAAGCAGAAATTAACACATACGCTCCCTGGGGGCCAAACCGTTCTTTACCCAAAGTTAGAAATTGTATGCAAAAGATTTCCCACCAGGAACTGTATGCTCTGGAGAAAAAAGTTTTCAAATCGGAGTTTTAGAAGTAGAGGTATAGGGGAAAACGCAATTTACTTTTACGCCTCCTAGCGGAAAATCTATGCTCAACTTGAAACAGTGGCTATATCTAAAAGACTCTTCGGCATAAATGGAATCGAAAAGTAAAATAGTTTTTTCAATCGGATGTTTAGATGAAAAGATATGGAATAAAATGTATTTTGAGTTCTGTATCATGTGGAATTACGTCCTCTAGCGGCAAAATTGTGCATCGTAAAAAAAAAAACGAAATAAAGGATCATCATTCGCATATTTCAAGCTTCCCAATGCAAAAATAATTTTTCAAATTGGACTAATAGTTGCAGAGATATGGTATCTACGGACGGACAAACCGATAACATAAGCACGAACTTTTTTTTGCAAAAGACGTGCTAAAAAAAAAACAAGTTAGTAAAATCATGCAATGCATTGATTATAATACGCTTTCCAACATACCAGAAATCATTACTCAAGTTATGAGAATAATGGCTGTGGAATAAATCTCGGTCTCTGCCCTGACCTTTGATCCCATTTCGATGATATTCTACAGAACCGGCTCAGTATACCTCCGGAACAAAATGATAAAGTTTTGTCGCAATGGAAGCATTTTTACGTAAGTTATGATGCATAAGGGCTATGGAATATATCCCGCTCCTGTGTCTTAACCTTTGACCCCATTTCGCCCATTTTCAATAGGATTCGTTGACCACATTTCGCCCATTTTATAGGCAGGCCCCTACAACATACTAACATTTCATCCAAATTGAAGAATTTTTACGTAAGTTATGACGCATAATGGCGATGGAAGTAATTCCTCTCCTATGTCCTGTCCTTTGACCCCATTTCGCCCATTTTCAATAGGGTTTGTCCCCAGGTGGTCCTCTACCACATACTAAAATTTAATCGAAATCCTTTTTATGTTAGTTATGACGCATAAGAGCAGTGGAATGGATCCCGCTCCTATGACCTAACCTTTGACTCCATTTCATTCACTTTCAATAGGGTTCCTTCCCAGGTGATCCCCTTTCACATACTAAAAGTTCATCGAAATAGAAAGATTTTTATGCAAGTTATCGTGCGGCCGGGCATACGCACACAACGCGTGACGTAATGAGGCAGATGGTAATCGCGACCATCTGCTCGAAAGACTGTGACGTCATAAAACTTTAATGGGATCCGCACACAACGCGTGACGTAATGCGACAGATGACGTGATCGCGCGCCAACATCTGAAGCACGAGATTGTGACGTCCTAAGATTTCTAAGCATGGGCAACATTAATGGGACGACGCCATGACAGTAAAAACGTGGTAATTCGGGGTGGTTATTTAACCCACTAAACAAATTTTCCTAAAATCGAGATCTAGCTAAATCGATTTCTAGTACCAGAAAACGGTATGTTAAGGACTTTCATCAAAATCCTTAGAGCCGTTTTCAAAATAAAATTCACATACATACAAGAATTTATCCTTAATACACTGGTGGAAAGTTAAAAAAGAACACCAAAAAGGAGACGTCTGATACCAACGAAATTTATACAGCATAATAACGGAATACAGGGGATAACGTGATCAAAACATTATGGCAAAATACAGCTGTATTTGCTGGTTAAAGGAAAACTAATATTTCCATGTAACATGGTTAGTACGAGGTTGAACCGCCATGAACTGCGTCACACTGTGCAATTCTGGCATGGAGTCTGTCGCACAGATGTTCGATGTAAGTTTGGGGTATTGAGTTCCAAGCATCCTCAACCTGGACGCGTAAATCGGGGATGGTTGTGGCTCGCCGTGGAGACCGGATAAGTCGTTGTCCCATAAAATCCCACATGTGCCCAATGGGGGACAAATCCGGTGAACGTGCAGGCCATGGAAGTTGTCTCACACCCTGAAGTGCATGTTGCGTTGCATGTGCCGTGTGTGGGCGTGCGTTATCTTGCTGGAAAACACCACGATGGACCGACCTTACAAATGGCACAACAACGGGCTGAATTATGTTGTTTGTAGTAGGTGCTGTTTAACGTACCCAGTACAAACACTAGTTGTATACGGGAGTGATAGCTGATCGCTCCCCACACCAGGAGACAAGGTGTAGGCCCTGTGTGTCGCTGGCGGATGCAAGAAGGGTGGGGACGCTCCCCTGTGCGTCTGCGAACACGCATACGGCCATCGGATGCTCCCAAGCAGAATCTGCTTTCATCGCTGAACACGACAGATCGCCATTGCGTTCTCCAGTGCAGACGTTGGCGACACCACTGCAGCCATTCCTGACGGTGGGCTGGAGTCAGAGGTACACATGCCAGTGGCACACGTGCACGTAGTCCTGCATCCAGTAGACGGTTGCGGATTGTTCGCACAGTCACCTCAGGTGCAACGGCAGGTCGGATTTGCGTCGCAGTGGATGTTCTGCTTGACAACGCCGCTCTTCTTATGCATCGATCGGTCCGCTCATCAGTTCATCTGTGACTCCAGGTTCCACGTCTTATCGAGTGGGAATGTTCCTCGGACGATCTACGCCATCATCTTACCACCACCGATAGTTCCCGTCAAATTTGCTCCGCAATACGACGATACGACCACCAGGCCTCGCGGAGTCCAACTAGACGACCTCACTCAAAGTCCGATAATTGCTGAAATCGTACACGTCTTCCATGTCCAGGCATTGCAGCTTCTTCAGGGTCTTCGCACGTGTCCGTACGCAGACGACTGATTACATTCAGTTCGCCGTACTCCTTAAATACCACCGACGATAATTTGCATATTATGCCGTGCTGTGGCGTAAGGGCTCACCGGTTTGTCCCGAAATTAACATCATACCTACGTAAACTCGACCCCATTAACATATGTAAATTTCATGATCGTCCGCCAATTCCTTCTTGGTGTTCTTTTTTCACTTTCCGGCAATGTAGTATGGGATAAGGGAGATGGAATGAATTCCGATCCTACGTCCTGACCTTTAACCTCATTTCGTCCATTTTCAATAGGGTTCGTCCCCAGGTGGTCCCCTACCACATACTAAAAGTTCATCGAAATCGAACCATTTTTACGCACGTTATGACGCATAAGGGCAATGGAATGCCTCCCGTTCCTATGTCCTGATCTTTGACCCCACTTCACTCATTTATAATAGGATTCATTCCCAGGTGGTCCCGTACAATATACTAAAATTTCATCGATATCGAACCATACTTACGCAGGTTATGACGCATAAAGGCAATGGAATGGATCCCGCTCCTATGCCGTGACCTTTGACCCCACTTCACCCATTTTAAACGGGGTTCATTCCCAGGTGGTCCCCTACAATATGCTAAAATTTCATCGACATCTAACCATATTTACGCAAGTTATGATGCATAACGGCAATGGAATGGATCCCGCTTCTATGCCGTGACCTTTGACCCCATTTGGTCCATTTTCAATAGGGTGCGTCCCCAGTTGGTCCCCTACTACATACTAAACTTTCATCGAAATCGAACCATTTTTACGCGAGTTATCGTGCCGACAGACGGACGGACGGACAAAGCTGGAGCATATACGCTTCTTCAACCTACGGTTGGAAAGCGTAAAAAAAGAGTGAGCGTCCGTCTTCATGATAGAAACACCGAGCCGCCATCACGGTTTTTTACGTGATACAAGAGATCGTTCGTTAGGAGAATTCTGAAGTGAAATGTCAACTCAATATAAAAAGAGGTGACTAAAATATTTTTTTAGTTCATGTGGTGTTTCTAAAATGTAATTATTTACATATTGAAGCTTTCTTATGCCAGGTATGTACGCAGCCAATTTGTTTTCACATCTGAGTAATTAAGGACTTCATAAATTTAGATAATCCTGTATTTGGAAGGTTAGGCAAGGTTTCGCAAATGATATCTGTTGAAAAGATCTTATGTATTGATACCCCTGTCTCGGCGATTGTAGTATAGTGCATCGACAGGTTATTTGAGAATTTCCAATGTTATAGGTATAGATTATATTTCAGGTCGTTCTAACTAACCAAATAATATTTTCATCAGTCAGCATAGCTCTGAAGACAAATTTCAGTGTTCACAAAGATCGAGTTTCATAACTTATGGTTAAGAATAGTTCAATCAATATAAAAGGTATATGAATTTGAAATTAGTGAAAATCACTCTTTAACAAAAGTTCGTGCTGTAACGTGGGATTAAACCGACATGTAAGCATCAAGTGGGAATTGCGTGTATCGGCCTTCCCGATTCAATTTTGAAGTTTTCTGAGGAGATCGTTCACATCGAAATAATTCCGAAGGTCTTGTAACGAGCGCAAACTTCGGCATTATTTAGCAAAATGTATTAATCTTCAGATTTTGACCAAGTGCAAACATAAGCAACGGAGATTAAAATCTTCGGAATGTGCGAGAAGAAATGTAAGAAAAAGAAACTGAACCTTTCTTTTTTTTTTTTTCATAAATTGATGATATAGAAAAAAACGTTTCATAATTGTAGTAAAGAAACCCAGTTTTTAAAATTTTTTCCCCATAAAACAGTGAAATAAAAAGAAAAGCTTTGTAATTACACTCAAATTTGGTAATATGTCGCAGTAAAAAGTGGTACTAGACCACCTTTTGAGGAAAGGCACACCAATATACGGTGCCACTTTGCAGCAGAAATGTCCAAAAGTGATGCTGTCCTGCAACATAATATGGTATGGCTTTGTACCATATCATGGTGAAACTTTGCACCATAACAATGGTTAGTGATTACAGTCTATACCTTTAAACTACGATTGATCTCGACTTGTGCTAATTTGTACCATTGCTTGGTGGGGGCGTGTGGTGGTAGTCCATTGTTTTTAATTTTGCTCGAGTGCCGGGAATTTATAGTTACGCCGCTGAGCCACTGATTCTTACGGTATTTATGGTTTGATAAAGGGAAGAACGCGCGTCAAGCTTGTGAAAAGTTGCGTAATGTGTACGGTGATAATGCTCTACAAGAACGTCAGTGCCAGCGGTGGTTCCCAAATTCCGCGCTGGTGAATTTTACCTCAACGATGCTTCTCGGTCTGGGAGGCCAACCGAGGTTGATGACGACCAAACCAAGGCATTGATCGAGTCAAACCCACGTTATAGGACACGAGAGATTGCAGACATATTGCACATCCATCATTCAAGCGTTCACGACCACCTGAAGAAGCTAGGATACGTAAGCAAGCTCGATGTGTTTGTTCCTCATGAACTCAAAGAAGCTCAATTGACGGCGCTTATAAACATCTGCGATATGCTCATTAAACGTGAGGAAAACGATCCTTTTTTAAAGCGACTGATAACTGGTGACAAAAAGTGGATTGTGTGCAACAATGTGCTGCGCAAACGGTCTTTATCCCGACGTGCTGCTTCGCTTCAAACGACATCCAAAGCAGACATTCATCAGCGGAAGGTTCTGGTCTCAGTGTGGTGGGATTTTAAATGTGTTTTGTTTTTCGAGCTCCTACCACGGAACCAAACAATCAATTCGAATGTGTACTGTCGGCAATTGGACAGTTTGAACGAATCCATCATCCAGAAACGTCCAGAGCTCGTTCATCGTAAAGGTGTGTTCCATCACGACAACGCGAGACCACACACAAGTTTGATCACCCGCCAAAAGTTATTGGAGCTTGGGTGGGATGTGTTGCCACACCCAGCATACTCGCCTGACCTTGCGCCGTCAGACTTCCACTTGTTTCCCTCTCTTCAACAGTCCTTGCGTGGTATAACATTCCATTCAGATGAGGCCGTAAATCAGCACCTTGTATAGTTTTTCGCCACGAAAGACAGGTCCTTCTATGAAGGAGGCATTCTGTAGCTCACTGAAAGATAGCAAAAGGTTATCGAACAAATCCTTAATACACTGGTGGAAAGTTAAAAAAGAACACCAAAAAGGAGACGTCTGATACCAACGAAATTTATACAGCATAATAACGGAATACAGGGGATAACGTGATCAAAACATTATGGCAAAATACAGCTGTATTTGCTGGTTAAAGGAAAACTAATATTTCCATGTAACATGGTTAGTACGAGGTTGAACCGCCATGAACTGCGTCACACTGTGCAATTCTGGCATGGAGTCTGTCGCACAGATGTTCGATGTAAGTTTGGGGTATTGAGTTCCAAGCATCCTCAACCTGGACGCGTAAATCGGGGATGGTTGTGGCTCGCCGTGGAGACCGGATAAGTCGTTGTCCCATAAAATCCCACATGTGCCCAATGGGGGACAAATCCGGTGAACGTGCAGGCCATGGAAGTTGTCTCACACCCTGAAGTGCATGTTGCGTTGCATGTGCCGTGTGTGGGCGTGCGTTATCTTGCTGGAAAACACCACGATGGACCGACCTTACAAATGGCACAACAACGGGCTGAATTATGTTGTTTGTAGTAGGTGCTGTTTAACGTACCCAGTACAAACACTAGTTGTATACGGGAGTGATAGCTGATCGCTCCCCACACCAGGAGACAAGGTGTAGGCCCTGTGTGTCGCTGGCGGATGCAAGAAGGGTGGGGACGCTCCCCTGTGCGTCTGCGAACACGCATACGGCCATCGGATGCTCCCAAGCAGAATCTGCTTTCATCGCTGAACACGACAGATCGCCATTGCGTTATCCAGTGCAGACGTTGGCGACACCACTGCAGCCATTCCTGACGGTGGGCTGGAGTCAGAGGTACACATGCCAGTGGCACACGTGCACGTAGTCCTGCATCCAGTAGACGGTTGCGGATTGTTCGCACAGTCACCTCAGGTGCAACGGCAGCTCGGATTTGCGTCGCAGTGGATGTTCTGCTTGACAACGCCGCTCTTCTTATGCATCGATCGGTCCGCTCATCAGTTCATCTGTGACTCCAGGTTCCACGTCTTATCGAGTGGGAATGTTTTCGGACGATCTACGCCATCATCTTACCACCACCGATAGTTCCCGTCAAATTTGCTCCGCAATACGACGATACGACCACCAGGCCTCGCGGAGTCCAACTAGACGACCTCACTCAAAGTCCGATAATTGCTGAAATCGTACACGTCTTCCATGTCCAGGCATTGCAGCTTCTTCAGGGTCTTCGCACGTGTCCGTACGCAGACGACTGATTACATTCAGTTCGCCGTACTCCTTAAATACCACCGACGATAATTTGCATATTATGCCGTGCTGTGGCGTAAGGGCTCACCGGTTTGTCCCGAAATTAACATCATACCTACGTAAACTCGACCCCATTAACATATGTAAATTTCATGATCGTCCGCCAATTCCTTCTTGGTGTTCTTTTTTCACTTTCCGGCAATGTAGTATGGGATAAGGGAGATGGAATGAATTCCGATCCTACGTCCTGACCTTTAACCTCATTTCGTCCATTTTCAATAGGGTTCGTCCCCAGGTGGTCCCCTACCACATACTAAAAGTTCATCGAAATCGAACCATTTTTACGCACGTTATGACGCATAAGGGCAATGGAATGCCTCCCGTTCCTATGTCCTGATCTTTGACCCCACTTCACTCATTTATAATAGGATTCATTCCCAGGTGGTCCCGTACAATATACTAAAATTTCATCGATATCGAACCATACTTACGCAGGTTATGACGCATAAAGGCAATGGAATGGATCCCGCTCCTATGCCGTGACCTTTGACCCCACTTCACCCATTTTAAACGGGGTTCATTCCCAGGTGGTCCCCTACAATATGCTAAAATTTCATCGACATCTAACCATATTTACGCAAGTTATGATGCATAACGGCAATGGAATGGATCCCGCTTCTATGCCGTGACCTTTGACCCCATTTGGTCCATTTTCAATAGGGTGCGTCCCCAGTTGGTCCCCTACTACATACTAAACTTTCATCGAAATCGAACCATTTTTACGCGAGTTATCGTGCCGACAGACGGACGGACGGACAAAGCTGGAGCATATACGCTTCTTCAACCTACGGTTGGAAAGCGTAAAAAAAGAGTGAGCGTCCGTCTTCATGATAGAAACACCGAGCCGCCATCACGGTTTTTTACGTGATACAAGAGATCGTTCGTTAGGAGAATTCTGAAGTGAAATGTCAACTCAATATAAAAAGAGGTGACTAAAATATTTTTTTAGTTCATGTGGTGTTTCTAAAATGTAATTATTTACATATTGAAGCTTTCTTATGCCAGGTATGTACGCAGCCAATTTGTTTTCACATCTGAGTAATTAAGGACTTCATAAATTTAGATAATCCTGTATTTGGAAGGTTAGGCAAGGTTTCGCAAATGATATCTGTTGAAAAGATCTTATGTATTGATACCCCTGTCTCGGCGATTGTAGTATAGTGCATCGACAGGTTATTTGAGAATTTCCAATGTTATAGGTATAGATTATATTTCAGGTCGTTCTAACTAACCAAATAATATTTTCATCAGTCAGCATAGCTCTGAAGACAAATTTCAGTGTTCACAAAGATCGAGTTTAATAACTTATGGTTAAGAATAGTTCAATCAATATAAAAGGTATATGAATTTGAAATTAGTGAAAATCACTCTTTAACAAAAGTTCGTGCTGTAACGTGGGATTAAACCGACATGTAAGCATCAAGTGGGAATTGCGTGTATCGGCCTTCCCGATTCAATTTTGAAGTTTTCTGAGGAGATCGTTCACATCGAAATAATTCCGAAGGTCTTGTAACGAGCGCAAACTTCGGCATTATTTAGCAAAATGTATTAATCTTCAGATTTTGACCAAGTGCAAACATAAGCAACGGAGATTAAAATCTTCGGAATGTGCGAGAAGAAATGTAAGAAAAAGAAACTGAACCTTTCTTTTTTTTTTTTTTTCATAAATTGATGATATAGAAAAAAACGTTTCATAATTGTAGTAAAGAAACCCAGTTTTTAAAATTTTTTCCCCATAAAACAGTGAAATAAAAAGAAAAGCTTTGTAATTACACTCAAATTTGGTAATATGTCGCAGTAAAAAGTGGTACTAGACCACCTTTTGAGGAAAGGCACACCAATATACGGTGCCACTTTGCAGCAGAAATGTCCAAAAGTGATGCTGTCCTGCAACATAATATGGTATGGCTTTGTACCATATCATGGTGAAACTTTGCACCATAACAATGGTTAGTGATTACAGTCTATACCTTTAAACTACGATTGATCTCGACTTGTGCTAATTTGTACCATTGCTTGGTGGGGGCGTGTGGTGGTAGTCCATTGTTTTTAATTTTGCTCGAGTGCCGGGAATTTATAGTTACGCCGCTGAGCCACTGATTCTTACGGTATTTATGGTTTGATAAAGGGAAGAACGCGCGTCAAGCTTGTGAAAAGTTGCGTAATGTGTACGGTGATAATGCTCTACAAGAACGTCAGTGCCAGCGGTGGTTCCCAAATTCCGCGCTGGTGAATTTTACCTCAACGATGCTTCTCGGTCTGGGAGGCCAACCGAGGTTGATGACGACCAAACCAAGGCATTGATCGAGTCAAACCCACGTTATAGGACACGAGAGATTGCAGACATATTGCACATCCATCATTCAAGCGTTCACGACCACCTGAAGAAGCTAGGATACGTAAGCAAGCTCGATGTGTTTGTTCCTCATGAACTCAAAGAAGCTCAATTGACGGCGCTTATAAACATCTGCGATATGCTCATTAAACGTGAGGAAAACGATCCTTTTTTAAAGCGACTGATAACTGGTGACAAAAAGTGGATTGTGTGCAACAATGTGCTGCGCAAACGGTCTTTATCCCGACGTGCTGCTTGGCTTCAAACGACATCCAAAGCAGACATTCATCAGCGGAAGGTTCTGGTCTCAGTGTGGTGGGATTTTAAATGTGTTTTGTTTTTCGAGCTCCTACCACGGAACCAAACAATCAATTCGAATGTGTACTGTCGGCAATTGGACAGTTTGAACGAATCCATCATCCAGAAACGTCCAGAGCTCGTTCATCGTAAAGGTGTGTTCCATCACGACAACGCGAGACCACACACAAGTTTGATCACCCGCCAAAAGTTATTGGAGCTTGGGTGGGATGTGTTGCCACACCCAGCATACTCGCCTGACCTTGCGCCGTCAGACTTCCACTTGTTTCCCTCTCTTCAACAGTCCTTGCGTGGTATAACATTCCATTCAGATGAGGCCGTAAATCAGCACCTTGTATAGTTTTTCGCCACGAAAGACAGGTCCTTCTATGAAGGAGGCATTCTGTAGCTCACTGAAAGATAGCAAAAGGTTATCGAACAAAACGGGCATTATATATCATTAATTGATCTTTGTTCTTTCTATCAATAAATGACCTTTGCAAAACATGGCTAAAATACGTCATGACCTTTCCGACAACCCAATATTTTGCCAGCATTTATTTCTTTACAAAGAAAACTCGTAATTTTTCAACACCCTCTCGTACAAGAGAAATAGGACACCCCCTGGTAGTCCTTTTTTGAAATTCATAACAGCAATTTTGAAATGTATTGACTAAAGGTTGATGATAGCTTATACAACGTGTAGTTAAATAACTACTATTAAAACTGCAACTAAATAACTGAGTTACATAAGCCATCATTAACCTTTAATATTAAATTTAATGATAGCTTATGTAACTCATTTATTTATTTGTAAGATTGCTTACATTAAGTATGTACATCCAATGGAAGACAACTATAAACCTTAAGCGACTTTCGCCACACCAACGACTTCATAGAAAGTGTCCTTTTGTGTGAAATGCTCCCAAATACGACAACAAATATCTAATGATTTCTAAACTTCATCGTCAATCTGCATTTCATTATTCATTTCTAACATTCTCAAACTTTCACCAGGCATTGTTGTGCTTAACATATATGCCTTCCCTTTCGTGAATTGCTTTACATATGGAACTGTTTTAAATTATTTTGAGTGTTACTTCAGAGATTATCCATCACCATGGTCAGTCGTGATTCGTTTGCCTCATTCCACCTAGTGTCAGAATATGGATCCATTCAAAGAACAACTGAGAATGCATTATTTCAAGTGATTTTTAAGTCCCTGCGATATCTAGAATCTGAAATTCTGATTTCATTTCTTCAGGAGTGACCACGAGGTCAGTCAGTATTCACTGACTGAATAGAAACGATTTAAAATACGTTTAGCACAAACATTTCCCGTTTTCTCAACAATACTTCTTTTCTTCTGTGGGCAGCTTGTAACCAGTCGTCATCTGGCAATTAGTCATCCATCCTTTAGAGAAAGTAGTTGCTGATTTTTAGTCCCTCAGAATTTTTCCCTCTTTGAGAATCAAGAAATTAAAAGCACCACGTTTAAAAAACATCAACTCGTTGAAACGAAACACTTTTAAGCTCTTAATGGTCCTTCAGTTTTCATCTGTGAAATTTAGAAAATAACCTAGTCCTCCATTAGTATAAATATAGCATTTATGCATGCCTATGTGTTAACCCGTACATCGGATGCAAGTTTGTATAAGCTCATAAGACAAACAAAATGTATTGACACAACCAACCTTAAAAAACACCATAATACTTTCAAGTTGGAACTGAAGAACAGATTCTCTGCTTTAGAAGGCCTAACATCGGAAGAAGTGGATATTTCTGAAGTTAACAGAAAAGTAACCAAAGCTCTTATGGAAACAGCAACACAATTAGCTGGGTCTAAGAACAAGTTGCATGTAAACAAATTATCAGGAAAAACCAAAATGTTGATGCAAAAAAGAAGAGAGATGAGGACAACTAAAGAAGATGTGACTTCCAAAGTGGAATATATAGAGCTATGCAAGACAGCACGAAAAAGTATCACTGAAGACGTAAGGAAATTCAACTGTGAGCTAGTGAGGAAAGCAATTGAAAACAACCAAAGCCTAAAGATAGCAAAAGGACATCTCAGTAAGGGAAGAAAACAGATTATGGCTCTGAGAAAAGAAGATGGTTCTATAACAAGAAATAGAGGCAGAAATTTTGACAAGAGTGAAAGATTTCTACTCCAAACTATATGAAAGGGATGATACATGTACTCCAGACATCATGAAAGGTACCAGAGTTCTTCCAGTCCTCCCAGCAGAAGTTGCTCATGCAATCAAGAACATGAAGCGGGGGAAAGCTCCAGGAGAAGATGGAATTACTATAGACATCATACAAGAAGCAAGTGGAGAAATTGAAACAGTACTCGCCCAAATTTTCACTCGATGCCTTAATGAAGGGAAGATTCCTGAGGATTGGAACAATGCTACAATGATCCTGCTACATAAAAAAAGGTGACATTGAGGATCTCAGGAACTACAGACCTATCAGCCTCCTATCAGTGGTTTATAAAATCTTCACTAAAGTTCTTTCACACCGCTTGAAGGTAACACTGGACATGGCTCAACCGAGAGAACAAGCTGGATTCAGGAGTGGCTACAGCACAATAGATCATATCCACGTACTGAGAGAACTAATTGAAAGAGCGAGGGAATATGAACTTCCATTGTGCATGGCTTTTATCGATTATGAAAAAGCCTTTGATTCGGTGAAACCATCAGCAGTTACCACGGCTCTGAAATCCTGCGGTATTGAAGATGCATACATTAATATTATTAATAACATCTATGAAAATGCAAGTGCAAAGATTCGGCTGTTTGAAAATACAACACACATAAAAATTGGAAAGGGAGTGAGACAAGGTGACACCATATCTCCGAAGCTCTTTAATGCCACATTGGAAAATGTCTTTCAATCACTGAACTGGGAAAACAAAGGGATAAAGATTAATGGAGATTATCTAACCCACCTTCGTTTTGCTGATGACGTAGTCATTTTTGCAACTACCCCATCAGAGCTGCAGAGTATGATCCAGGAACTTGCTGACAAGAGTAAAGAAGTGGGATTAAAAATGAACTTTCAGAAGACAAAAGTGATGTTCAATGCTTTTACAAGAAATGAAGATTTATCGATTGATGGAGAAAAACTGGAGATAACAGATACGTATGTTTATCTTGGACAGCAGATATCAAGTGAGGGTCACATTGATGAAGAAATTAATCGGCGTACAAAACTTGCCTGGAGAGCTTTTGGAAGAAACAGCATAATTTTCAAGAGCAATATGCCATTATGTCTTAAAAAAAGTGTTTGATCAATGCATCCTTCCAGTGCCTACGTATGGTGCAGAGACGTGGACCTTAACTAAAAGAGACATACAAAGGCTGCAGACAACTCAAAGAAGCATGGAAAGGTGCATGCTTGGTATAACCAGGAGAGATAAGAAGAGGAACTCGTGGATCCGAAAAATGACGAGAGTGGAAGACATCATGATCAGAGTTAAATCCCTGAAATGGCAATGGGCTGGACATACTGCCAGAAGGACAGACCATAGATGGACAGCCGAAATTTTAGATTGGATTCCAAGGGACAGGAAAAGACCCAGTAAAAGACCACATGGGAGATGGGTGGATGAAATTCGTAAATATGCGGGAGTGACATGGAGGAGACTGGCACAAGACAGACCGTTGTGGAGGAAACTTGGGGAGACCTTCGTCCAGCAGTGGATTGATAATGGTTGACAATGATGATGATGATGATGTGTTAACTTACTTGCAAAAATCATATCTTTTTTTTTCTAAAGTGTCATTCCCAGTATGGTTTCTTTTTTGATCAGGACTTTGATCCTCTGCATTTACTTTATGTTAATAGATTAACTGCCGAGGATCAGAATCTGTTATGGCGGTTTCTAGTCTTTCCGGAGTACTCTCCACCAGTTTTTTTAATGTCCGCCGATATGTTCCTCCACTTCGCCTTCTAAGAAGTAATGAGTTCAGCTTTGTTTGTTGGGCGACCTCTTCGTCCACGCATCGGACTATCCAATTTGTCCCAAAGATTTTCTATAGGGTTCAGCTCAGTAATCATAGCGGGCCAGTCCAACTTTTCCATGTCCATGTCCTCAAACCAATCTGTAACAACACGAGCAGTATGACATGGTGTGTTTTCCTGCTGATAGATGTGCGGGCTGCCACAACGTTAGTAATGAGTACTGCTACAACGTTAGTAATGACTACTGCCCCAACGTTAGTAATGAATAATTGTCCAGGACATCTAGGTAGAGCTCAAGATTCATGGTGTTATCTAAAACTATTAATGGCCGCAAGCTGACAACGGAAAACTGCTTATGCCACACGCTACCTCCACCAAACTTTATTGGCGAGACGTTACCGTCCTAAAAACACCATTTTCCCGGCATGCACTACACATGAATGACCATTAGACTGGTAGACTGTGTACCGTTACTCGTCAGTCCAAAGCTCAGTTTTTGTTGGACTTCAGTCCAAGATCGACGTTCCTTACAACATGCACCCTAATCGTCGTGTAGCATTAGTCGACATAATTAGTGGCTTCTGGATGGATGGATGTTAGACCGTGGCAAGAAATACACTGCTGGCCAACCAAAATGCAACACCAAGAAGGACACGAGATAGCAAAGCCAGATTTACTGGACACATAACAACAGATACAAAGATGAAACGATTGAGCTTACGGGCCCGTGTGACTTGAGGAACACGCAGGTATTAATAGTTCGTGTGGCCCCCATGGCTGTCAATAACGGCCGCTAAACGCCGTAGCATCGAACGAAAGAGGCTTTGGATGAGGGGTTGGGGTATGACGGTCCAGGCTGCTTCCACACGTTGCCACAGTTCATCAGGTGTAGCCGCGGGTGGTTTTTGCCGGGCCACTCGGTTGCCAATCAGCGACCAGACGCGTTCGATGGGCGACGTATCGGGAGAACAGGCGAGCCAGGGCAGCAGTGACACCTGGTGGGCCGTAAATAATTGTTGCACGATGCGCGTCACGTGCGGGCGCGCAGTGTCCTGTTGAAACTTGGCCGCTGGCAGGTCCTGCAAATAAGGGAGGACTACAGGCTCTAAAACGTCGGAGACGTAGCGGTGGCTGTTGAGTGTAGCGGTGATGCGTACCATAGGGGTGGGGGTGTCATATCCAATTGCACCCCAAACCATAACGCCAGGCGACGGACCGGTATGGCGATGCGTAATGCAGGCGTCATACAGTCTCACGCCGCGGTGCCGCCACACGCGGATCCAATCATCGTGATGTTGCAGGCAGAAGCGGGATTCGTCGGAGAAGAAAATGTAGTGCCATTCCGTAGTCCAGGTGCGGTGTTCAACCGCGCATTGCCGTTGAACGCCGCACCTGGACTTCAATGGTAATCGGAGCAATGGCGCCGTGCGACAAGACAAGTCCCTGCTCCTGCAGACGACGTCGAACCGCACGTGCTAACACAGGTTGTTGCGCAACACATCCTAATTCCTGCGCTAACGTTCGTGATGTGGCGGTGCGAGCCGTCAATGCTCGTCGCACAACATGCCGGTCCTCTCGTTCGGTGGCGTCCCGCGGTTGCGGCAATCGCTCACGTCGATCCGTCCGTCCCTCCTGCACCCACCGAATCCGTACTCGCCTCACTGTGTTTGGATGTCGTCCCGCACGGGCGCCGATGTCTCGGTACGATAAACCGCTGTCGCGATAAGCCACTATTCGTCCTCTGCCGAACTCCGAAACGTGCTGGAATGACTGCCGTATTCTGCGACGAGGCATCAGGAGGCTTCCTACGCACAGGTCCGGCAGCACAACACACTTCCACTACTTACACCCCGCCTTCTGTGCACCCTTCTTATAGTGCTTCTTGGTGGCGTGCCGGGCGCACATGATTTGCATATGCCCTGCAATGCTAATCGTTTGCATGTCCTCTCGCGGGCGACGCATGCTGTGAATTTCAGAACAATCGGATGCTTCCTTCTTGGTGTTGCATTTTGGGTGGCCAGCAGTGTATAATGCATCGTCCTGCGCCATCTACTGGCGCTAACGTCAGTCTCAATAGTCTTACATAGAGTTTGCGTATTTTGAAACAGTGTCGGTTTGTGTTATGAGCGCACAGTCCTCTGCATATCTCTCCTGTAACGTCCTGTTAGCTTCGCAGGTTTACCGGGTCGTTCCTTGGCAGATTCAGCCCCAGTCTGCATATGCTTACATATCACAATATGTAAATTGGTGCAGACTGTGTACCTGAACATTTTCATAGACTTTATTAACTGCATTAAAGTGTAAATGCTTATTACCGTTGGATTTCAAAGACGTTATACTGCTGATGGCTCGAAGTTCCTTCCGTTGAGAAAAATATATTGATGACTATATTCTTGCGAACGAGAGGAAGTTCGAACATCAGTAATGCTCATTCAAGCATGTAACCCACAGTGTTCTGGAAATGAGAGCCTGTAAAACTAATTTTTCTCTAGAAAATGTATGATTTGAGGTCTAACTTCACTGATGTATCTCGATCATTAGAAATTTTGAAGTGTTATTATCCGTGACACAGTATCAATATGAAATTTATCCTTGGACGACGAGATTCCATGTCATGCTTTTCTATCTGCGGAATTTTCATTTGTACCATTACTGTGTGGAGGAAATCAAATACTGCTTTGTACAGTGGGAGAAACCCTCTACATCAAAAAAGGTACAGTATGGTCGATGAAAATGAAATAGATTCTGTAACGGTGCATTTTAGTCACCATATTAATTTGAGCTTTTGAGACTCGGCTTCTTACTCTTATGACGCTCACTTATTTACGAAATGCGTTAAAATTAGCCCCAGATATTGACTCAAGGCTCTCGCGACAGCACATTTCTGGTGCCATATGTAGTGTAGCTGAAATAATGCTTATGATTATGAAAACACTTTTTCCTTTCATTACAGATATATTTAGTAATTAATTCAGTAAAACATATAAACATTTTGAAAAGTCTCAAATTGAGTTTTAAGTGCGTGCATTAATAAATCAAAAAGTTTGCCTGGAATGAGAATTAGAGATTTTATGGTAATTTAATCCAATTGTTTACATTCAGGCAACGGTGATAAATAAAAAGAGCACAAAAAAGTTAAATATTTCTTTGAAATAATTTTATGTTAATTTCCATAACGCTTTTGCTTGCAACATGCAAAACTTATGCAGGTGCAGAACTTTGACAATCTTGATTGTCAAAGGTCTGCATTTTTTTTTTTTTTTGAAGAATAATGGAAGATGCATCCTGATTTGGTCTTTTATCAGCAAATAGGGACGAGCGAATCTTTATAAACTCAGTTGCTCACTGAGGTGGTTAATACACTGACGGAAAAAAAATCCCAACACCACGAAAAAATAGTTGTAGAGGAATGAAATGGCGGCAATACATTTGTATAGGTAACATATTTAATCGATTAAGGTTTCAAGATCACAGCTTATTGTAAGCGCCAGAAGAGCCATTTTAAATGTGAAATGCTGGTACATTAATAACCGGTGTAACCGCCAGAATGTTGAATGATGCAAGCACGCAAACGTTCATGCATTGTGTCGTACAGGTGCTGGATGTCAGTTTGGTGGATGGAGTTCCATGCCTGTTGCACTTGGTCGGTCAATACAGGGACGGTTAGTGCTAGTTGGGGGTGACGCTGGAGTTGTCGTCCAATGATGTCCCATACGTGCTCGATTGGTGAAAGATCTGGTGATCTAGCAGGCCACGGCAACATGTCGACACTCTGTAGAGCATGTTGGGTTACAACAGCGGTATACGGGCGAGCGTTATCCTGTTGGAAAACACCCCCTGGAATGCTGTTCATGAATGGCAGCACAACAGGTTGAATCTCCAGACTGACGTACAACTGTGCCGTCAGGGTGCGTGGGATAACCACGAGAGTGCTCCTGCTGTCATAGGAAATTGCTCCCCAGACCATAACTCCAGGTGTAGGTCCAGTGTGTCTCGGCCGCATACAGGTTGGTTGCAGGCGCTCACTTGGCCTCCTTCTAACCAACACACGGCCATCACTAGCACCCAGGCAGAACCGGCTTTCATCAGAAAACACAATAGATCTCCACTCCGTCCTCCAATGAGCTCTAGTTTGACACCACTGACGTCGCAAACGGCAGCGGTTTGGAGTAAGTGGAATGCACGCTACAGGGCGTCTGGCTCGGAGCTGTCCTTCAAGTAACCGATTTGTAACGGTTCGCTGTGTCACTGTGGTGGCAACTGCAGCTCGAATTGCTGCTGCAGAAGCGGTACGATGCGCCACGGCCATACGCCGTACACGGCGGTCTTCCCTCTCAGTAGTGCCACGTGGCCGGCCGGAACCCGGTCTTCTTGAGGCAGTACCTTCCCTTGACCACCGCTGCCAACGATCATGCACAGTGGCTATATTCCTGCCAAGTCGTTCTGCAATATTGCGGAAAGAAAATCCACCTTCTCGTAGCCCTATTACACGACCTCGTTCAAACTCCGTGAGCTGTTGATAATGGCTTATTCGTCTTCTTAAAGGCTTTCTTGACTAACATCAACTCCCTACGACGAATCTCAACGATAAGTAACGCTCACGAGCGTTACAGCGCGTATTTACAGCAAACCTGCTTTGCATGTTCCGAGGGGCGCTACTAGCGCCACACGTATGCGCTGAGCGCGAAATTTGCGTAGACGTCATCTTACAGATGTACTCTCACCGCCTACCAACTGTCGTTTATCTAACACAACCCCTTCTTGGTGTTGGGATTTTTTTCCGTCAGTGTACATCCTTCCCCATAACAATCGATTTTTATTTATTCCAAGTGTTCTGGAAACACACAATGCAGAATATATCTTAAAATAATCATCAACTACAGAAATGTTCATCCAATAAGTACCCACAGCAATGTAATTTCCTTCTTGTCTTTCGTTCTAAGCTGAAGCAACATGTTTGACCAAAGAGCGCCATGTCACAAAAAGATAAACAGGGTGTTCTCAAATTCGTGCGACAAACAAATACGAGTGATGGTATATATAAAGACAAATACTTTTTGCAACGGAACGTAGAGTGGCATTGCGCTCTTAGTGCCCGAAAAACGTTAAGTTCCATGTCCATATTGATCTTCCAACAGTGGAAAAACACACAACTTACCTAAATTATGGGTGGCACACTTGCGTTGGTGAACGTAGAAGCAGAGCAGGACTTAAAAAAGGTGCTCGAAGTGGCGCCCGACGGATGAATGACTGTCGCCCTCTCTCGTAGACTCCCCGTGTGTCCGGGCTGACATTGCACTACGCAACGAGCCTCTCGACCAGCATGCACGTGGGTATTCGCAATGGGTTCATGGGAACGGAGTCATCGACAGTAAGATGGCCGAACGTAGCGGAGGAGTCGTGCACAACATAGGGAACTACTTATAACAGAAATTGGCGAATATGCATCTGATGTATGGGCGAACATATGGCAATGAACGTGCGGCAGCGAGGATGTACCGTCAGCAATTCCTGTATCGTCGTACGCCTCACCATGCGACACTCGCCAGAGTTGATCGAAACCTGCTGGAGACTGGCTAGTTCACCATCTCCAGGTGTGATGCGGGGCGTCAGGGTTCTGTGCGGACACCGGAAACGGAAGAGTGCGTCATGCAACGATTCGCAGCAGCCCCGTCCACAAGTACGCGAGCAGTGGCAGCGGAAATGGGTGTTCCTCATAGTGCGATGTGGAAAGTTCTGCACGAGCAAAGGATGTATCCCTTCCACGTGCAGTTGGTCCAATGGAGATGACTATCCCGGTGGGTACAGTTCGTCGGTTGGCTGCTCCGGATGAACACTGCTAATCCACACTTTCCCGCCTTAGTTTTGTTCGGTGATGAGGTGATGCTTACGCGGGAGGGCAATTTCAACAGTCACAACGACCACGTTTGGGCTAATGATAATCCGCACGCCATCGCCACTCGCCACCACCATTAGAGGTCTGCCGTCAACACCTGGGCAGGTATCCTTGGTGATTGGCTGGTGGAATCGTACATTTTGCCACAACGTCTGACTGACACCATGTACTGTGTGTTCCTTGAGCAAGTGCTTACTGGTTTGTTGCAGAGTGTTCCGCACAGTGCTTGGAGAGACATGTGGTCCATGCATGATGGGGCCCCTCCACATTTTTCTACCGCGGTCCGGGATTTCCTGAATGTGATGTATCCCGGCTAGTGGATTGGACGGGACAGACCGGTAGCTTGGCCTCCACGCTCTTCGGACCTGAATCCACTAGACATCTTCTCCTGAAGACACCTGAAAACACTGGTGTACGAGACGCCCGTGGTGTCCCCGCAAGATCTCGTCGCGAGGGTCGTTGTAGCTGCGGAGCAGATCACCACCACATTAGGAGTCTACGAAGTGTGCTACAGTCCTTCATCCGTCGGTGTGGGCTGTGCAACGACGCCGTCGGGCACCACTTCGAGCACCTACGTGGAGTCCTGCTTTGCCTTTACGTTCAGTTGTGTGTGTTTCTACTGTTGGAGGATCAGCGTGGACATGGAACTTAACGTTTTTTGGATACTAAGAGCGGAGTGCCACCCTACGTTCCATTACAAAAGTTATCCGTATTTACGTTTACTATCACCCCTATTTGTTTGTTGCACGAATTTGGGTACAACCTGTATATAATTATCTGCCAGGGTAGTTGGAAACGTCCAACCAGTTTAAAGAATTGGCTGATTCCGTACAGTTCGATAAAAAACTGCAGAACTCTGATCCTTCATTGTTTTCTTTTCGCAGAAGTGCACCACCATCTCGGTGGCGTAGTTGTTGGCTTCTAAACACTCGTCCGAGGTAGGTCCGGGTTCAAATCACGGTAAAGATAGAGATGAGGTCTGCTTTTCTTGTCGTACTGGTTCTCTGCTTTACATGAAACCTGTGTCCAGAAATAATGGTGGAACACACTAGGAGTCTACGAGAGTGTGCGACAGTCCTTCGCTTGTAACTCTACGAGTTGCTCATTGCGATCGTTAAACCCCAAAAGAGGCACAAATCCATATCCAATTTTAAATTTCAGTTTTAGTTTAAAAATCTACTTTGCATTCTTTCCTGATGATCTTCTGTCACAGAATATAACAAATTCAGTTTCTAAAAGGAAAAAAAAAGACTTCATACGTAATATGAAAAAGAAAGATGAAGATTGTTTTTCTTTAGATCAGCTGTTCTCAAACTCTTTTTGGCCTCAAGACCCGTTTACACTCTAAAACTATTGAGAACCCCAAAGAACTTTTGTTCATCTGAATTATACACTGACGGAAAAAAAATCCCAACACCACGAAAAAATAGTTGTAGATTAATGAAATGGCGGCAATACATTCGTATAGGTAACATATTTAATCGATTAAGGTTTCAAGATCACAGCTTTTTGTAAGCGCGAGAAGAGCCATTTTAAATGTGAAATGCTGGTACATTAATAACCGGTGTAACCGCCAGAATGTTGAATGCAAGCACGCAAACGTTCATGCATTGTGTCGTACTGGTGTTGGATGTCAGTTTGTGGGTTGGAGTCCCATGCCTGTTGCACTTGGTCGGTCAATACAGGAACGGTTAATGCTGGTTGGGGGTGACGCTGGAGTTGTCGTCCAATGATGTCCCATACGTGCTCGATTGGTAAAAGATCTGGTGATCTAGTAGGCCACAGCAACATGTCGACACTCTGTAGAGCATGTTGGGTTACAACAGCGGTATGCGGGCGAGCGTTATCCTGTTAGAAAACAGCCCCTGGAATGCTGTTCATGAATGGCAGCACAACAGGTTGAATCACCAGACCGACGTACAACTGTGCCGTCAGGGTGCGTGGGATAACCACGAGAGTGCTCCTGCTGTCATAGGAAATTGCTCCCCAGACCATAACTCCAGGTGTAGGTCCAGTGTGTCTCGGCCGCAGACAGGTTGGTTGCAGGCGCTCACCTGGCCTCCTTCTAACCAACACACGGCCATCACTGGCACCCAGGTAGAACCGGCTTTCATCAGAAAACACAACAGATCTCCACTCCGTCCTCCAATGAGCTCTAGCTTGACACCACTGACGTCGCAAACGGCAGCGGTTTGGAGTAAGTGGAATGCACGCTACAGGGCGTCTGGCTCGGAGCTGTCCTTCAAGTAACCGATTTGTAACAGTTCGTTGTGTCACTGTGGTGGCAACTGCAGCTCGAATTGCTGCTGCAGAAGCGGTACGATGCGCCACGGCCATACGCCGTACACGGCGGTCTTCCCTCTCAGTAGTACCACGTGGCCGGCCGGAACCCGGTCTTCTTGAGGCAGTACCTTCCCTTGACCACCGCTGCCAACGATCATGCACAGTGGCTATATTCCGGCCAAGTCGTTCTGCAATATTGCGGAAAGAAAATCCACCTTCTCGTAGCCCTATTACACGACCTCGTTCAAAGCTGTTGATAATGGCTTCTTCGTCTTCTTAAAGGCATTCTTGACTAACATCAACTCCCTACGACGAATCTCAACGATAAGTAACGCTCACGAACGTTACAGCGCGTATTTACAGTAAACCTGCTTTGCATGTTCCGAGGAGCGCTACTAGCGCCACACGTATGCGCCGAGCGCAAAATTTGCATAGACGTCATCTTACAGATGTACTCTTACTGCCTACCAACTGTCGTTTATCTAATACAACCTCTTCTTGGTGTTGGGATTTTTTTTCCGTCAGTGTATTTATCGATATTACCGTATAAGAAATTAAAACTTACAAATTTTGGAAATACTTATGTATTAATTCATTAAAAAATAACAAGAGTAAACCCACTACATGATGACATAACATATTTTTTTTTTTGTGAAAAATAACTATTTTCCAAAACAAAACAAAAAAAAATAGTGAAAACAGTGGTATTGTTTTATATTTTTGAAAATCGCTTGAATGGCTTAATAGAAGACAGCTGGATAGAGCATTGATTTGTTCACGGTAGTCGTTAAACCTAAAAAAAAAAAAAAGACAAAAAAACTTGGATTCTCATACCTGCTTCTGCATTCAATCTGTTGCGATATATTGTTTTAGTTAAAGTATATGAAGTCAATCCAGGTTCACCCAAGTATGTATAATAGTTGCAAAAGGGAATAGTATTTTAACAGCCTTTGAAAGTAATTGTGGATATACTTCTTTGGTACTACACCAAAACTCGACAAGCAGTAGTTTCTTAAAGATCTGCCCACCGGTACGTCCAAGACTTTCAACTTATAGTAGGTCCATTGAAACCTTTCAATTCATAGTCCGGTACGTCCAGGACTTTCAACTTATTGTTGGGCCATTGAATCCTGATAGCCCGGCTTTTTGGTTTTAGTATAATTAATATAATATGTAAAATTATATATATATATATACCTAAAAATAAAAAAATAAAAAAGAAGCACCAAATGAAAAAATGAAAAACAACTTTGAAATTATAAACCGCCAAAGGCAGCATGAAAGAAAGATCAACCACAATACAGAACTTTAAATTATAATTATTAAATAAATTTAATAAAACAATAATATGTGAATTTTGAAGATGACAATCCGATTTTTGGCGTAAATGTGACAAGGATGGTAAGTCAGATAATATTTGAAAACTTGAAAATTTTCATCGTCCTGGAGCGGGACTCGAACCCGCGTCTCCCAGAAAACGCCTAGGTATGCTAACCACTACACCACCCAGAACGACCAAGTTTCAAGTTTCCGATCAATTTGAATTTAACCATCACAGGATTCGCTAGTCGAAGCAACCGGCATTCATGTTTAGCGAATCTGGAGGTTAATAATCCTATCCCGTGATTGCCCGGAGAAGCAGATAAATCATGAAAGAAATACGGGATTACGCCATATAATACAAATTTTGAAGATGACAATCCGATTTTTGGCGTAAATGTGACAAGGATGGTAAGTCAGATAATATTTGAAAACTTGAAAATTTTCATCGTCCTGGAGCGGGACTCGAACCCGCGTCTCCCAGAAAACGCCTAGGTATGCTAACCACTACACCACCCAGAACGACCAAGTTTCAAGTTTCCGATCAATTTGAATTTAACCATCACAGGATTCGCTAGTCGAAGCAACCGGCATTCATGTTTAGCGAATCTGGAGGTTAATAATCCTATCCCGTGATTGCCCGGAGAAGCAGATAAATCATGAAAGAAATACGGGATTACGCCATATAATACAAATTTTGAAGATGACAATCCGATTTTTGGCGTAAATGTGACAAGGATGGTAAGTCAGATAATATTTGAAAACTTGAAAATTTTCATCGTCCTGGAGCGGGACTCGAACCCGCGTCTCCCAGAAAACGCCTAGGTATGCTAACCACTACACCACCCAGAACGACCAAGTTTCAAGTTTCCGATCAATTTGAATTTAACCATCACAGGATTCGCTAGTCGAAGCAACCGGCATTCATGTTTAGCGAATCTGGAGGTTAATAATCCTATCCCGTGATTGCCCGGAGAAGCAGATAAATCATGAAAGAAATACGGGATTACGCCATATAATACAAATTTTGAAGATGACAATCCGATTTTTGGCGTAAATGTGACAAGGATGGTAAGTCAGATAATATTTGAAAACTTGAAAATTTTCATCGTCCTGGAGCGGGACTCGAACCCGCGTCTCCCAGAAAACGCCTAGGTATGCTAACCACTACACCACCCAGAACGACCAAGTTTCAAGTTTCCGATCAATTTGAATTTAACCATCACAGGATTCGCTAGTCGAAGCAACCGGCATTCATGTTTAGCGAATCTGGAGGTTAATAATCCTATCCCGTGATTGCCCGGAGAAGCAGATAAATCATGAAAGAAATACGGGATTACGCCATATAATACAAATTTTGAAGATGACAATCCGATTTTTGGCGTAAATGTGACAAGGATGGTAAGTCAGATAATATTTGAAAACTTGAAAATTTTCATCGTCCTGGAGCGGGACTCGAACCCGCGTCTCCCAGAAAACGCCTAGGTATGCTAACCACTACACCACCCAGAACGACCAAGTTTCAAGTTTCCGATCAATTTGAATTTAACCATCACAGGATTCGCTAGTCGAAGCAACCGGCATTCATGTTTAGCGAATCTGGAGTTTAATAATCCTATCCCGTGATTGCCCGGAGAAGCAGATAAATCATGAAAGAAATACGGGATTACGCCATATAATACAAATTTTGAAGATGACAATCCGATTTTTGGCGTAAATGTGACAAGGATGGTAAGTCAGATAATATTTGAAAACTTGAAAATTTTCATCGTCCTGGAGCGGGACTCGAACCCGCGTCTCCCAGAAAACGCCTAGGTATGCTAACCACTACACCACCCAGAACGACCAAGTTTCAAGTTTCCGATCAATTTGAATTTAACCATCACAGGATTCGCTAGTCGAAGCAACCGGCATTCATGTTTTCATCAAATTTTCATCGTCCTGGAGCGGGTTCGAGTCCCGCTCCAGGACGATGAAAATTTTCAAGTTTTCAAATATTATCTGACTTACCATCCTTGTCACATTTACGCCAAAAATCGGATTGTCATCTTCAAAATTTGTATTATATGGCGTAATCCCGTATTTCTTCCATGATTCTTTCATAATAATATGTGAATTTGACAATTTTAACAGTAAAACACAATTTGTATTATGCGTAACTAAAGCCGAAAGTGTATCTATTGCTCGGCTGCGATGGTAACACTTTAACCTTGTGACGCTTGAGAACTATACCATGGTGCATTGCTGCGCTCCTATAAAGGTCTACGCGAGTACTGCATTAACCTCTCTGTTCCACCTGATGATGGGGTAAGTGTTACCCCGAAAGTGCTAGTGGAGGTTTTAATTTGTAAATAGATTTCATCTTTTAGTTAAATATCGTACATAGACGGTGGTATTTGTTTTGTATGAAATATTGTACGAATTGTGTTTTTATCTACACAATACAAAAAAAAAATGCAAAACCTGAACCAAGAACTTTTTTTTTAAATAAGGATGAAAAATAAAACAAATTAAAACCGAGAACAAACCAGAGAAAAACAAAACAAACCCCAAACTTCCAAAGCAACCTAGCTCCAAACCAAAAAAAAAAAAAAAAAAACCAAAAAAAAAAAAAAAAACAAATAAAAAGAAAACCAGAAGAATAAGGGGATGCAGACCAATGACTGATTCCCTTATGGCTTCGTCAAGGCTAAGCATGAAGAAAATCACTCTCGTATCTACAAAGACCAGAAACATGTGGGTTTCTGCTGGTTTAGTTTGCTATAAGAACATATTAAGTTTAAGCTTACATTCAACTTATGTTAAAAGGGACAAATAGCCCATAAGCAGCAAACTAAATTACATTGCCCAACCACATACTCACAAAATATACTCATCAGTCGAAGAGAATTTTAGCAACCAACACTTTAGAAGGAGTACAAACATCCCATTTATATAAAACAAAAAAAGAAATAAATTTACTGAAGAAAAGCAAAATTCTTAGCCTAAAGATGATGTATCCATAAATAGTAACATTTACCCTGAAATTTTGAAATACTGAAAAATTATGATTTTAGTTAATTGTGCAGGAGTATTAAATCACTGTGGTAATATGAGATTGAATCCATAGACCCAAGGTGCAAAACTCAGATAAGTAAGAGAGAAGACCAAGAGCACACATAAAAATTACAAAATAAGTTAAGCTTAGGGCACACCTAGAATTAATGAAAATGCACCACACTTCAAAATAGTATATAACAATCAAATAATAAAATATAATATGTCCCACAGAGTGTTGCTAGTACAATGCAAACTATTTACACAATAATATTTCCAATTAGTCAATAACCAGCAGGAAGGCCCTATGCCTACAGTGCATAGCACTTGTAACAAAAAATTGTGTTACTTGCAACAAAGGAACCCAAAACGCTGACCATATATCCCGTGGGAAAAAATCTATAAACACTGCCTATACAAAATGTGAACTTCTAAAGAGGCTGATGAAGAACTCCAATGAAGAAAATTAAAATAAATGATGCAAAACAAAATTACATCTTACCAAACTATTGCAGCAGTTAGAGCAACCTAACTCTACAGGACATCCATGAGTAAATAAAAGAGCATTCCCATCGCTGCGCAACCTAGTGCCAACTATAGAACCTCCATGGGAAGTAAATCGTTGGGTGGTTCCCTTATTGAACCCTCCAACAATACCAGAAGGAACATGCTGAAAAAACTGCAACGAATTTTCAGAGCAACCCAGAATACCAGTAAGCATTTCCTGGGAGTAGAGTAAATTGTATATCTGTTCCCAGAAGTTTTAAAACTATTATAAAAACCCAAATGTCACCATCCTACCCAATATTTTGAAAATTATATATTACTATTTTTTCTTGCTTTTATTTATATATATATTTTTTTTCTTGAACTCCTTTTTCAAGAAAAAGCCACACAGGAAATGGACATGGAGATATCCAAATGGGATGACAAGTGAAATTGATTTTATTATGTGTAACAAAAAATTCGTCATAGAAGACTGCAGTGTGCTAAACAAGTTCAACACAGGTAGTGACCATAGATTGGTGAGATGTAAGATGCACCTCAACACTAAACTTGAACGTGGCAAGTTCATAAGACAAACAAAATCTATTGACATAACCAACCTTAAAAAACACCATAATACCTTCAAGTTGGAACTGAAGAACAGGTTCTCTGCTTTAGATGGCCTAACATCGGAAGAAGTGGATATTTCTGAAGTTAACAGAAAAGTAACCAACGCTCTTATGGAAACAGCAACAAAATTAGCTGGGTCTAAGAACAAGTTGCATGTAAACAAATTATCAGGAAAAACGAAAATGTTGATGCAAAAAAGAAGAGAGATGAGGACAACTAAAGAAGATGTGACTTCCAAAGTGGAATATATAGAGCTATGCAAGACAGCACGAAAAAGTATCACTGAAGACGTAAGGAAATTCAACTGTGAACTAGTGAGGAAAGCAATTGAAAACAACCAAAGCCTAAAGATAGCAAAGGGACATCTCAGTAAGGGAAGAAAACAGATTATGGCACTGAGAAAAGAAGATGGTTCTGTAACAAGAAATAGAGGCGAAATTTTGACAAGAGTGAAAAATTTCTACTCCAAATTATATGAAAGGGATGATACATGTACTCCAGACATCATGAAAGGTACCAGTACCAAAGTTCTTCCAGTCCTCCCAGCAGAAGTTGCACATGCAATCAAGAACATGAAGCGGGGGAAAGCTCCAGGAGAAGATGGAATTACTGTAGACATCATACAAGAAGCAAGTGGAGAAATTGAAACAGTACTCGCCCAAATTTTCACTCGATGTCTTAATGAAGGGAATATTCCTGTGGATTGGAACAACGCTACAATGATCCTGCTACATAAACAAGGTGACATTGAGGATCTCAGGAACTACAGACCTATCAGCCTCCTATCAGTGGTTTATAAATCTTCACTAAAGTTCTTTCACACCGCCGCTTGAAGGTAACACTGGACATGACTCAACCGAGAGAACAAGCTGGATTCAGGAGTGGCTACAGCACACTAGATCATATCCACGTACTGAGAGAACTAATTGAAAGAGCGAGGGAATATGAACTTACATTGTGCATGGCTTTTATCGATTATGAAAAAGCCTTTGATTCGGTGAAATCATCAGCAGTTGCAATGGCTCTGAAATCCTGTGGTATCGAAGATACATACATACATATTATTAATAACATCTATGAAAATGCAAGTGCAAAGATTCGGCTGTTTGAAAATACAACACACATAAAAATTGGAAAGGGAGTGAGACAAGGTGACACCATATCTCCGAAGCTCTTTAATGCCACATTGGAAAATGTCTTTCAATCACTGAACTGGGAAAACAAAGGGATAAAAATTAATGGTGATTATCTAACCTACCTTCGTTTTGCTGATGACGTTGTCATTTTTGCAACTACCCCATCAGAGCTGCATAGTATGATCCAGGAACTTGCTGACAAGAGTAAAGAAGTGGGATTAAAAATGAACTTTTAGAAGACAAAAGTCATGTTCAATGCTTTTACAAGAAATGAAGATTTATCGATTGATGGAGAAAAGCTGGAGATAACAGACACGTACGTTTATCTTGGACAGCAGATATCAAGTGAGGGTCACATTAATGAAGAAATTAATCGGCGTACAAAACTTGCCTGGAGAGCGTTTGGAAGAAACAGCATAATTTTCAAGAGCAATATGCCATTATTTCTTAAAAGAAAAGTGTTTGATCAATGCATCCTTCCAGTGCTTACGTATGGTGCAGAGACGTGGACCTTAACTAAAAGAGACATACAAAGGCTGCAGACAACTCAAAGCAGCATGGAGAGGTGCATGCTTGGTGTAACCAAGAGAGATAAGAAGAGGAACTCGTGGATCAGAAAAATGACAAGAGTGGAAGACATCATGGTCAGAGTTGAATCCCTGAAATGGCAAATGGCTGGACATACTGCCAGAAGGACAGACCATCGATGGACAGCCGAAATTTTAGATTGGATTCCAAGGGACAGGAAAAGACCCAGAAGAAGACCACATAGGCGATGGGTGGATGAAATTCGAAAGTATGCGGGAGTGACATGGAGGAGACTGGCACAAGACAGACCGTTGTGGAGGAAACTTGGGGAGACCTTCGTCCAGCAATGGATCGATAATGGTTGACAATGATGATGATGATGATGAAGATGATATTTCATATTTATCTTTATGTAAGAGTTTTATGTTGTTGTTTTTTTGTATAATTTTAATTATAAACTTTTTTTGAATCAAAGGAGAGGGGAAAATACTATATTATAGGTTCCTAAGGTTGTAGTTGACCACATCATCATCTAAACCTCTATAAATATCTTTAATTTAGATAATTCCTTCGGTCATCAAAATTGAAATTAAATCTTCCATCCTAACTCTATGTTTGGGAACTATTTTTCTTAATACAACTTTTAAGAAGTTTTTAGGTACTTGGTTACCGATAAACTGATTAATGAAAACTTTAACATGTTTCTCTAGTTCAGAATTTAAGCTACATATTCTAGTAAGCCTTAGGACTTGTGAAATAAATACGTTTTCGATTACTTTATTGGAAATATTGCTCCACCATATTCCATATTTGACTCTTTTAAAGTTAAATTAATTTCTCTTTTCATAAAGGCTGATAACAGGGTTGCAAGAATTTAAATCAATGGCTAAATCTAAAAATCAAGCACTTGGTTATTGTAATTGGTTTTATTTAGTTTAAGGCATTAAGGATAAATAGCTGCAAAATATTTTTCAATAATTCCTGAATTATTTAAGCAAAGAAGGTCATCAATGTATCTGTAAGTATGTAAGTAACTATCCTGATTGGAAGAATTAGACTTCATAAACTGATATTCTTTAAAGAACAAGAATAAATTGCATACACTGGTGGAATGCGAACACCCCATAGGGATACCATTAACCTCTTGGTAAAATTTATTATTGCAGAGAAGAAAATTATTTTCAGTACAGCAATTTAGAAGTGTATGCCAGGAATTTTCCGAAATGATGTTAGAGATATTAAATTCAATAAAGAGTAACTTCAAGATACTGATAATGTCCTCTATTGGGAGGCTGGTGTACACGTTTTCGAAGTCATAGCTATTGGCGTCTTCAGGCTTTAAATCGAGAATATCAGAAATGACCTCAGCATTGCTTTTAATAATACAGAAGTTCTTACACGTTAAGTTTACCTTGGATTTAATTAGGTTTAAAACCTTCTTCAAAACAGATTCAAAATGCTGGTCTATTACTTTTTTATAACTTTTGGTCCCACTAGCTATGAATCTAAATTTCACCGGTTCCTTATGAAATTTTGCAGTAGCAAAAAGATAAGGAAATTCAGGCTCATACCTATTTGTCATTCTAAGCCCTAGCTGTCTGTGAAATGCTTTAAATTTATTAGCAAGTTCTTTACTGGAAACTGAAGTTGGTCTATATGTAACTGTATTGTGCAGCTCTTGGGAAATTAAACCATAATATATTTTTTTACAAATAATTGCAAAATTATTATTGGCTTTATCTGTAGTGGTAAAAATATATTCTTCTTGTAATTTGGAAAGGGATTTTTTCAACTCAGGGGAAAGAGTTAAGCTGTTGTAAAAAATATTTTGATCTGCTAAGTTCGCTTTAAATTCTTAAATAATATTGCATTTTCATTCAGCAAAAGCCTCGATTGGCAAATTGTAGGCTAAGCTAGTTTTGACTATATACTTATCTAAGTCCTGATAGAAGAGAGATTTAATTCTCTCTTTAGAGAGGTGGAAAGATGGCCTGAACTTAGCTCCAAAAGCTAAGATCCTTCTTAAATGAGGATTATGAATGGAATCTGGATTACCAGTAAGATAGATAGATAGACACTATACTGACGAAAATCACCGGGCACCCTTCAAAAGCAAATGAACGGATCCGCTGCGTTGTTAAGATGCACGGTACAGCTGGAAACGATATAAAAACAAGTCTATCGCATTGTGAGGTCGAGTGAAAATGTCACGGCGGGAGAGAACTGACTTTGAGAAAGGAAAGATTGTTCGGTATTACATTAGTGGGTTGTCCATAAGAGAAACCGAGAGGCGTTTAAACATTCCCTAGTCAACTGTTTTGGATGTACTGAATAAGTGGAAGACACATGGCGTGCCTGAAACATCAAAATGTACCGGCAGACCAAAGAAACTCAGTGATAGGGGACGTCCAAGCCTCAGGAGAGTCGTTACAGCTAATCAACGGAGTACTGCAGATGACTTCAGTGTACAGGTGAGTAAAAATGCTGGAACCTCGGTATGTACACGTACCATTCGCAGAGAACTTCATTCCATGAGTTTCCGTGGTCGTGCGGCTGCTCATAAGCCTTTCATCTCGACTCGGAATGCTACTCGTCGTTTAGCATGGTGTAAAGAACATTTATCGTGGACCGTAGAACAATGGAAATGGGTCCTATGGACTGATGAATCCAGATACACGATCCATCAGTCTGATGGACCGTGTGTGGATATGGCGGCAGCCGGGGAACGCTATTTACCACAGTGTACTGTTCCTACCGTCAAGTTTGGAGCTGGCAGTGTACTCGTGTGGGTTTTTTTTTTCGTGATATGGTTTCGGCCCATTGGTTATCGTGGACAAACCTCGATGTTCTGGACAGTTATGCCCTATCAACTCTGTGGCAATACAATGGAACCGAGCCTTGTTGGTACCAGCAGGATAATGCACCGAGCCATAAAGCAAGAACTGTTACGGCGTGGTTTGACGATAATTCCGTATCGTGTGTGTCAGTCTTCATTCTGGGAGGCGAAATGTTTCGTCTTTAATCCTGTAGCAAAATATTACATCTTCTAACACAGGCGCTGCCCCGAATTTATCTTTTAATTCATGAAATGAAAGCCTGACCTGGCCAGGCGCGTGCACGCATCTACTCGAATAGTTTAGGGATTGGGTGATGCGCGCAGGATTTTTGATACTGCTGTGCAGGTGTCAAAATTCGGTGCAAGACATAGATCTTTGTGCTCATTTTTATCCTGTGGTTTAACAACATCTGCGAGCGTTTAAGGCCATAAAAGTCTTTCTTCACAAATTTATGGTCACTAATTCCAGGGAAGGGACACAACCAGGGGCAAATACACCACTTATGCCTCACCCAGACGGCGGTAGTCTAGGTCAAAAGATGATTGGCCAGAAGCTCGCGCGTCTGACGACACAGGTAGCTAGGAGACGATGCTGCATTCCATTGCTTGTTCTCTTCGTTCCCTAGAATTAGTGGCCTTAAACTACAGCCATTGTTGCTTATGGTTGTCGCTAAACCCGTAAACAAAAAGAAATAATTCTGACGGTAATTTAAAGCAGGTCTCCTTGATTTTCTCTCCGAAAATTCCTCCATTTACCCAGTATTGTCAGCCCTGCCCAAAGGAAAAACCCCGAAGTTCACTTTACATTGTGTCCATGGTTGTGCTGTTTAGTTAGTGAGGTGATTCATAATTTTACTTAGCTATTGTATTCATTTATTATGGAATGAGGATGAATAATAGGATCACTACGCAATACAACGGATTAATATTAAGGTTTATAATTCTCAGACCAATTAGCCCTCTCCTCCTTGAAACTAAGATTCCTGAGCAGCAGCCCATCGGAAACACACTATTTTCACATTTAAATACTCATATCTCATAGAGATAGTCTTTTCCTCCCGTTCTTATTTGTTTACCCCCGTTTTTATTTGTTCTGCAAACACTTTGTTCCAAAAATTTCAATTTTAATTTATTTGCCTTTATTTATTTATTCTGGATATGCATTTACAATTTTATCATTTTGTTTATCTTTTTCTTACTTCTTTAAATGCATCGACTTTGCGCGTACCTGTATATGTATTTACCACGAATTCATCACATCTAAATGGAAATTTACTTTCTGAATATTTACTTTCCCTTGTTTTTCTCATTTCTTTTCTTATTATCGTTGATCGCAGTCTGATCGGTAAGATTTCTTTTGCATGTACTTATATTATAGCACTCGTTTTCAGTTCCTATTTTGTTCTGTAGGTCTTTTGGAATTCGCAAACTATTTGATTTAATTTAAATTTAGCTGTCTATTTCCTCATCTTTCATGTACATCCCAGCCTGTTGAATCAACTTATCTAGTCTTTCCTGTCCAAACTGAAAATTTGATGCTACATCCGCTTGCACCAAATCGTTCATTAATTACAAGGATTCTTACGGTATTTTTCACTTTTTCCGTTAATTATTTAAATTTTTAGAGATAGAGAGAGAGAGAGAGAGAGAGAGAGAGAGAGTGTGTGTGTGTGTATGAAATTCTTGTTCGTTTGTTTGCCTAAACAACAAACTGTGTATGTTTTTAGATATCTTCCATATATTTTCTACCTGCTGCACGAATTATCAGACGTAGTGAAGGATATAGAGATGTAAATGGTGTTATTCGTCTCTTATAGTATTGAGTGTGCGCAAATGTTCTACCCGTTTTTGTAATAGATGCAAGGCGATCGGGATAGTTATGTCACGTCACAGATAACGCTGCGATGCCGAATTTGTGGCCAATAAAGCATTGAGCAGTAGATCATGTAGAAACATTAGGTTTGTCCGAGTAAGTCAGCATGCGATAAGGAGCACATTAGACATTGTTAACTGTACGAGTTCGATAAAGGCAGTACTGCAACCGCTGCTTGCCGCAACATGTATCAAGTGTATGGGGAGGATGCAGTTGATGATAGCACATGTTGCCGTTGGTTCGGGAATTCCGGGACGGAGACAGAAGCTGTAAAGATCAATCACGTCCTGGACGTCCATCCGTGGTTTCTGACGAGGATGTGGACTAAGTCATAACAAATGACTCACATCCAACCGTTCAGGAATTAGCGGAAACGTTGTGGTACATAGAACAACAGTCGAAAGACAGATGGACGCTCTTGGGTTCATCACCAGGTTCGATAACTGGGTTCCGTACCAGCTTTCTGCAAAGCAACGAGAGGACGGAATCCGTAACTGTGTTTCTTTGTTTTTTCGTTACAGAAATAAACCGGTTTGAGGACGAATTGTAACGGGTGATGAGAAATGAATACTGTACCTTAATGTAAAGCGTCGACGGACTGTGTGCCAAGGTGCGGAGCCTACTCCATCGATCTGAAAAGGAGAACTGTATCCCAAAAAGGTTTTGTTGAGTGTTTGGTAGAATGTCGAGGGAATAATCCACTAGGAGGTGTTGGCACCAAACCGAACGATAAATGCTGACCTCTACTGGCAACAGTTGGACAGATTGCGATAACAACTGACATCGAAGCGGCCAGCACTCGTCAATCACAAAGGCGTGAGCCTTCATCATGATAACGCCAGACTTCATGCTGCTTTAATCACTCAGCAAAAATTACTGGAATTTGTTTGGGAAGTGTTACCTCACCCGGCGTATTCCCCTGATCTGGCACCTACGGACTACCACCTTTTTCGATCGTTACAGAACGCCTTCGCTCTCCAAACCTTCGATGATGTAGACGATGTGAAAGCGGCATTACATGACTTTTTTTACTCTAAAACACAGGAGTTTTTCATGCGTGGGATTCACCTGCTCGTAGACAGATGGCAAGAGGTCATACAGAATGATGGCAATTATGTGAAATCCTAGGTACGTTATTTGTTGTGTTCTCAACCTTACTTTGGAGCCTACAAAAACGGGTAGAACTTTTGCACACACCCAGTACATATCTCAAGTTATATTTCGCGTCGCGTCCTGAATCCTGTATTGTTACTTAACTCTAGTATCTGCTTCATACCTAGGTATAATTTGATGCTTGTAAAATGCACAATGTGTGCCGGGACGAACTTGTGTTCAGGCACTTGAAAATTAGTAAGTTTAACTTTCTAATAAAAATCTGATGACAATGCGTTGAACTTTATAAAAACGTCCCCTTGATAATTTTAAGCTTATCTTTCAAGAAAATGAAGAGAGAGAGAGAGAGAGAGAGAGAGAGAGAGAGAGAGAGAGAGAGAGAGAGAGAGAGAGAGAGATACAAAGAGAGAGAGAGAGAGAGAGAGAGAGAGAGAGACAGAGAGGAGAGAGAGAGAGAGAGACAAAGAGAGAGACAGAGAGGAGAGAGAGAGAGAGAGAGACAAAGAGAGAGACAGAGACAGAGAGATTTCCAAATGAAAATATTTTACTACGGATTCAATATTCAACAGACCTCAAAACAGGACGGGGGGGGGGGGGGCATCGGAGGAGTGTAATCAATTCCAGAAGGTGTCATCGGATGAATAAAAAATACTGCGAATGCAGAAATATTTTGGGGTCTCAACACAAAACCTCAGATAAAATGTGCACATCTTTTGACAAACGGGGTCGAGAATAGGTTTTTGAACTAGACGCCGTTTTCATATAATTAAATTGCAAAATCGGTAGCTATCTAAAATCCCGAAAAACTTTTTTCACTTCCAAGTACAATATCATGCCAAGTACACAAATGCACGGAAACTTAACGAGAAATGTCAGGGGGAAAAAAAAATTCTTGACTGAAACTACTCGATATTTTATAAATTTTGTCTTCCAATTTTTAGGGGGATTAAGGATGGGAAAATAAGTTAATGACATTCATGTGCATCTATATTCCAAGTTAAACAAAGAGTGTACCATTAAGGAAAGTACAGAACAGCTATCTCCACTACGAAAATTTGCCCCCAAGAAAAATAAGTTTGAGAAGAAAAGTAACTCAATCAAGTGACACGCCCTCTCGGCCGCTGACTGTCCATCTAGAAAACGCACGTAACTTGGAGAGGAGGAACGGGGGTGAACGATAGGAGATTTTTTCCCAGCATTCGCAACACAGAGGCATTAAATTGACAATCGGGAAATGCGAGGGGCGTACTTAAGCAGCCGTAGAGATAAGAGAGAGAGAAGAAAGCATGATACAATGAGCGAGTGGAGGGGGTAAGTACTGGAGTAATGCTTGACAACAAGGGCAAGATCAGAGTGTGACGCGGATTGATACCGTTCTTGTATTTCACTAAGATGCTGTGAGCTGAGTACCCTATGTGTACTCTTAGGTTGACTTGGTGTCTCGCCTATCCTTAATTTAATACACTACTTCGAGGGGAGGAAGAGAAAGATCACCAGAAGAATATATATAAAAAAACACACCCATATTTTGCTCCGAGAATCGAACCCAGCTGTAGCAATATAAGAAGTTAGAAGCATGTTCGTGTGTGGCCAGTCCGCCATCTACAAGGGCAATGACGGCTGAAATTCCGCTGTGTACTCACGCTGCGTAGCCAGAGGTGACGTATTGGTATTGTTTGTCATGGATGATGACTTTATGATAAACAATACCGATATCCCGCTTTCAAGAATCTGAGATACCGTGCCAAATATAAATATGTTGTTATGCCATGCAGCGGGGAAATGAGACATCACGAAAAGCAGGCAAAACACAGACTGTGCTCCTCACAGTTATAACTATCCGATACAAAAAAGAAATTGATTACTGGAAGAAATATGTCATGCCAAATACGTACACATTTGCGTAACTTATGAGTAGAAGGAATGTTCTACAAACAAGAAGTACCGAAATGTTGAATCATCATTCTGATGGCTATGGGTAATGGAAAAACATACATTATTTGCATTCAGTCTACTGTCTCTGGAGACCAATTAAGAGACTACCATTCGAAGAGACAGACAGACGAATAAGTGGGAAGTTATGTACCTATTATTTGTCCAAAAGACTTAATAAAAGAAAAAAAAACAAAAAAATACCCAGTGATTTCCAAGATTTTGGACACCATTGGTTCAATGAATTAACTTCTGCTCTTAGCTCTCGATGTTTGTAAAACCAAAAGACATTCATCTCTCTTTCAGCCAAAAGTGGAGGAATTTTCTCTCTTCCAAAACTTATTCACAAATTACTAATCATTTTTGGTTTTGGTTTTTCTGGTACACATTTTCAACGATTCCAAACAATCATTCCTTCAACTTTTCCGCAGTTTTGTCGATGGTTTAGCAGTTTTCCAATTTAGCCTGTGGCGAAACAGAAATTTTAAAATGAATCACGTGACAGGGAAAAGTTGCAGTAAGCCCCAAACTAACGAAAGTTTAGTTTTTATGCTTTCATTCAGCGACGATGAAACGAAATCGTTAGGCACTGACTTGTGCTGGAGAGAATTCACCTCAGGCTTTCTCGCCCATATCATTCCTTCCGGGGAATTTTGTGACCATCGACATGCAGGGTGAAGATCTGTTGTTTTTTCTCCCTTTTTTTCGATCATGTGCGAAGTAATCTCGGTAAATCTTTGGCACGTCACCACGATCATGTCTTCCTTTTCGAAGCTCTCCTTCAACGTCTCCTGGTTTGCTTTCATTTTAGTTTGTTTATTTATTTTCCTTTTTTATTTGTTTATTTTTTTTTGTCCTTTTGGAGCAAGGCATATCGGCAGAAACAAAAGCCTGAGAAGAGGCATCGTCCCCAAACTCTGTGACACTTCGATTTCCAATGAAGTGCAAGAAGCACTAAGCGTGTGAGAACCAGGGGTTTGTAAACTACGTCAGGTGGAACTCTAAAACAATCTCCCTTTGCGCAAACGCTATAGCTAATGATTCTGTAACGCCATCTGTGGAATGAGATTGTCATCTCCAAATTAAGTGAAAGCATTTAAGCGTTTTACTTTTACTCGACAGTTTTCCATTTTTATTAATTTTTTTTTTATTTTGCAAGTGCTTTGAGTAACAAATAATCTATTGAGGAATCATAGTGTTAGAACAGAGATTCATGAGAAAAACATAGGTGAATGAGAAGTGAAGTGTGCTGCAATAAACCAGAATTTTTCTGAAAAAGACTGTTTCGTCTTGATTAAAAATCAAGACTTGCTTGAGTGGTAAATCAGAAAGGATTTGTTCAGTGAAATTTGAAAGTGGCGCCATAATGAACAGATTTATAAAGCTCTCTTTCTAATTGTCTTCGCAAACCCGCGTTCTCAGGGCATTTTAATATCAAATGCGTATAATATTAGGAACCGTAATAAACTTGATCACACAGAAAACAAGAAAGATGTTACCGAATTCTCGGGTGTAATGAGCACGTATTTAGAATCCTTTCCAACACGGAAAAAACATTTCAAAGCGAATCTTTGGAAGAAAAATCGAGAGAGAGTACTCTGGTACTCTATGTAGATAATTTATGCTATTCATCTTCCGCATGGCAAGATCTTTGTGGATGTGAAATAAAATGAGTGACTCGAGAGTACACATTTAATTATGTACAACACATTGCATTACACTCACGATCACACCGAGCGACAGTCTGGTACATACTAAATGGAATGAAATCATAACAACAAATAATAAGGTTTACTAATTCCTCACATTGAGCGGTACTCAGGTATAGGTAGATAAATGGATGTTATTGTTGTAAAAACAACGATAACATTCATTTATCTACCTACCTGAGTCGTCGTAAAATTAAATATGTAATTATTAAACCATGGGGACGGCATCTGGAGTGTTTAGTTTTTCAAAAACTGTATTAACTCCCTTTTTTTTTTATTCGGGCGTTTATCGACCACTGTGAGCAACTTGATTGACTATAAGCAGACGTCAGTCCCTAATTTATGACCAATAGTTCCACGGAAGGAAGAGAGCCAGCGCCGTAAGGAAAAACACACACACAACATCCATTCCCCTCAGGATTCGAACCCGGACCCATCTCGGATAAATGGTCAGATGACATCGCTTAGACCACTGCGCTAGTGGACCGCCATATTTATTTTTATTGTTATTATTATCATTATACACACAGTACACAAAACATTAGAGATGGGCAGTTGCCATGGGCAGCTCCCCGCGCAGATTTAGACAGACCCAAACCGAACACAGGTGGTAAATAGGCGGACAGCAAGTCTTCCTAATAGTATACAGCAGTTGACGAACATGGGTAAACGTGCTGATCCGAGCGACATGAGTTTGAACGCATTGTTGGCGCAAGAGAGTTGTGTCATTCTATCGTTCAAGTGGTAAGAACACTAGGTTTTCCCGAGGGAAACCGTATCAAGGGTATACCGCGAGTATACCATCGACGGACGTGCCAGCGTCCAGGGATAAAGTGGTGGCCGATCACACGTCACTGACGAACGGGTTCTACGTAGGCTATCCAGGCTGGTACAGACCAACCGGTTGGCAACAGCAGCGCAAATTGCAAATCACATCCAGGTTAAATGTCGTAGGCCCAAGCAGCAACAGCGAGCGAACGGTATGACGCATGCATCATACCCTGAGCTATATGAGCCGACGTCTTACTCGTGTACCTCTGTTGAATGCTCGTCACCGGAAATTACGCATCGCCTGGTAACGGGAACATCAAATCTGGACCGCCGAGTCGTGTGGTCAGATGAACCCTGTTTTCAGCTATGCCAAGTTGACGCGATGGTGCGGATATGGCGTAGACAGCATGAGGCCATGGCTTCGTCCTGCTAGGTGGACTCTCCTCAAGGCGGTGGCGGCTCTGTGATGGTTTGGAAAGCCTTCTCACGGGACACATTATGTCATTTAGTGTGTCTATAGAGGTCCTTAACCGCCGCGCACTACCAGTATGTGCTGCCTGATCCCCTGCACGCTTTCATAGCCTTCTCGCATCCTGAAGTCGATGGCCTGTTCCAACACGACAATGCGCTGCCCCACCAGGCCGCAACCACCCAGGCATAGCTCAAGGAACACTCATCTGAGCTTGGAACTATCCAGTGGTCATCATGGCTCCCGGATTTCTACCCCGTGGAAGCTGTCTGGGATACCGTTGAGGGGTATACCAGATCCATGGATCCTGGACCGACGTCTCGGACAGAGTTGTGGACAATGCTGCAACAGGAATGGCTGGGAACATCAGATCCATGGATCCTGGACCGACGACTCGGGCGAAGTTGTGGACAATGCTGCAACAGGCATGGCTGGGAACATCAGATCCATGGATCCTGGACCGACGTCTCGGGCGAAGTTGTGGACAATGCTGCAACAGGCATGGCCGGGAACATCAGATCCATGGATCCTGGACCGACTTCTCGGGCAGATTTGTGGACAATGCTGCAACAAATAATGGTTGGCATTACCTCCGGAAACCCTCCGGCAGCTGGTGAAGTCCAAGACTCGGGGTATACATGCTGTAACGTTAAAAAGGGCCAACATGATATTAGGTGGATATCTCTAATGTTTTGTTCTTTGAGTGTATATCATTCAGATCTAAACGTAAGTGATTTTCCGTCGTAAGAAATGCCATTTATTTCAGAAATCTTCGTTTCAGGTTTTTCCGTATTTATACAAAAATTTCGCAGATTTCTGTAAGAAGAAATAAACTTCTGTAACATTTTATCCTAGACACAAATAAAGGACAAGTGATCCATATAGCTTTACAGTCGGTGAACAATTCTCCCAGCCAGACGCGTATTAGAATACCCGTCCACTAAGCACGCCACACATACGGGTAAATAGAGTGGGGGCAAGAAGTGGTGACCACGTGGGGTCATTGTAGATTGACCGGTCCCACGACCGATCCTGTCAGGCTGAAGACCCGTCGGATCCCGATATGAAAGTGAAAACAACGCCTTCACTTTAATAACTTTGAAATGGGTTTAATTGATCCCATTTTGGCGGTGCAAGCTAAGTCATCAAATGCTTACAGACCGGCAATTGCTTTTGGAGCTCTCCTCTTCCACTGGGACTGTGATATTAAAACAAACGATATCATCATCATCATTGTCAACCATTATCAATCCACTGCTCGACAAAGGTCTCCCCAAGTTTTCTCCACAACGGCCTGTCTAGTGCCAGTCTCCTCCATGTCACTCCCGCATACTTTCGAATTTCATCCACCCATCTCCCATGTGGCCTTTTTCTGGGTCTTTTCCTGTCCCTTGGAATCCAATCTAAAATTTCGGCTGTCCATCGATGGTCTGTCCTTCTGGCAGTATTCAGGGATTTAACTCTGATCATGATGTCTTCCACTCTTGTCATTTCTCTGATCCACGAGTTCCTCTTCTTATCTCTCCTGGTTACACCAAGCATGCACCTCTCCATGCTGCTTTGAGCTGTCTGCAGCCTTTGTATGTCTCTTTTAGTTAAAGTTCACTTATCTGCACCATACGTAAGCACTGGAAGGATGCATTGATAAAACACTTTTCTTTTGAGACATAATGGCATATTACCCTTGAAAATTATGCTGTTTCTTCCAAAAGCTCTCCAGGCAAGTTTTGTACGCCGATTAATATCTTCATCAATGTGACCCTCACTTCATATCTGCTGTCCAGGATAAACGTACGTGTCTGTTATCTCCAGCTTTTCTCCATCAATCGATAAATCTTCATTTCTTGTAAACGCGGAACATCACTTTTGTCTTCTGAAATTTCATTTTTAATCCCACTTCTTTACTCTTGGCAGCAAGTTCCTGGATCATACTCTGCAGCTCTGATGGGATAGTTGCAAAAATGACTACGTCATCAGCAAAACGAAGGTGGGTTAGATAATCTCCATTAATTTTTATTCCTTGTTTTTTCAGTTCAGTTATTGAAAGACATTTTCCAATGTGGCATTAAAGAGCTTCGGAGATATGGTGTCACCTTGTCTCACTCTCTTTCCAATTTTTACGTGTGTTGTATTTCCAAACAGCCGAATCTTTGCACTTGCATTTTCATAAATGTTATTAATAATATGCATCTTCAATACCGCAGGATTTCTGAGCCATTGTAACTGCTGATGGTTTCATCATTCATAATCGATAAAAGCCATGCACAATGGAAGTTCATATTCCCTCGCTCTTTCAATTAGTTCTCTCAGTACGTGGATATGATTTATAGTGCTGCAGCCACTCCTGAATCCAGCTTGTTCTCTCCGTTGAGCAATGTCCAGTGTTACCTTCAAGCGGTGTGAAAGAACTTTAGTGAAGATTTTATAAACCACTGATATGAGGCAGATAGGTCTGTAGTTCCTGAGGTCCTCAATGTCACCTTTTTTATAAAGCAGGATCATTGTAGCGTTGTTCCAACCCTCAGGAATCTTCCCTTCATTAAGGCATCGAGTGAAAATTTGGGCGAGTACTGTTTCGATTTCTTCACTTGCTTCTTGTATGATGTCTACAGTAATTCCAACTTTTCCCCGCTTAATGTTCTTGATTGCATGTGCAACTTCTGCTAGGAGGACTGGAAAAACTCTGGTACTGGTAACTTTCATGATGTCTGAAGTACATGTATCATCCCTTTCATATAATTTGGAGTAGAAATCTTTCACTCTTGTCAAAATTTCGCCTCTATTTCGTGTTTCAGAACCATCTTCTTTTCCCATTGCCATAATCTGTTTTCTTCCCTTACTGAGATGTACCTTTGCTATCTTTAGGCTTTGGTTGTTTTCAATTGCTTTCCTCACTATTTCACAGTTAAATTTCCTTAAGTCTTCAGTGATACATTTTCGTACTGTCTTGCACAGCTCTATATATTCCACTTTGGAAGTCACATCTTCTTTAGTTGTCCCCATCTCTCTTCTTTTTTGCATCAACATTTTGGTTTTTCCTGATAATTTGTTCACATGCAACCCAGATAATTTTGTTGCTGTTTCCATAAGAGCTTTGGTTACTTTTCTGTTAACTTCAGAAAACTCCACTTCTTCCGATGTTAGGCCTTCTAAAGCAGAGAATCTGTTCTTCAGTTCCAACTTGAAGGTATTATGGTGTTTTTTAAGGTTTGTTATGTCATTACATTTTGTTTGCCTTATGAGCTTGCCACGTTCGAGTTTAGTGTTGAGGCGCATCTTACATCTCACCAATCTATGGTCACTCCCTGTGTTGAACTTGTTTAACACACTGCAGTTTTCTATGGCGAATTTTTTGTTACACATAATAAAATCAATTTCACTTGTCATCCCATTTGGATGTCTCCATGTCCATTTCCTGTGTGGCTTTTTCTTGAAAAAGGAATTCAAGATGAAAAACCCTTCTGCCTCTGCAAACTCAACGAGAATATTTCCACGCTGGTTTCTGTTGCCGTGACCGAATTTACCTACTGAAGTTTCCTTCTGTTGCCGTTGCTCTATTTTTGCATTGAAATCTCCCATAATTATCTTCAAGTGCTGCTTACCTTTATTATTTAGATGACGAATTTCCTCATAAAATTCTTCAATTTCTTCTTTAGGGTGACTTGTGGTGGGTTCATAAGTTTGAATAATCTGAGCATTGTATCTTCTCGAGAGTTGGATAACGAGTCGTGCAGCTTTGTCAGAGGAACTTTCAACTTCTACAACTTTATTCTTCAGTTTCTTGTTTATTATAAATCCAACACCACTAGTTCTGCCAGTATCTGTCCCACGATAGTAGAAGAGATGTCCACTTTTCAGTTCAATGAGATCTTCTCCTTTTCTCCTTACCTCACTTAGCCCGACGATGTCCCACGTGATCCTTTGTAGTTCCTCTTTCAATTCAAGAAGCCTTGAATCAGAAGATAGGGAGCGTCCATTATACGTAGCCAAGGTCAGCATCAGATGGCAGCCTAGTCCGGTCCTCCGGGGATTCTTAGCGCCCTCTGCCTTCATATCGCACTGGCCGCTGCCTTGGCCAGGTACATTCCAGCTGCCGGAGACTGAGGGCCAAGATTTAAGTTGTGGAGTCATTTTGGAGGAGTTTGGCCATAACATACCACGCTGGCCAAGCGGGTTGGTGAGTGTGGGATAGCATTTCCTCTAATCCCGATGGTACAGTTATACCGCTATTGGCGGTCGTCAGAGCCCCTTTAGTGGGAACAGGATGCACCACGAGAAGGCGGAGTTGACATTTGTCAAGGAGAGGCTGTGATGTTACGCATCACCTGACCTTACATCCCACAAACGATACAAGGAAGACTTAATGCAATTGGATTCTATGCCAGGATGCCCACAGTTTGTGTCCCACTGACCGCATCTCACACGAGAGCTCGCTTGAACTGGTTCTGACATTTTTAACAGACGACTCGAGATTTAATCTACAAACGGATTCTCCTTGGCATATCATCTAGAGGGAACAGAGACCTGTAATGACCCTGGAAACGCCCGCGAACGAGATTCCTTCGAAGGCGGTTGTCTGTTCGTGTAAGGTGGCCGAGCATACACCTGTCCACGTGTTCGCAGATGGTAGTGTAAACGCTGAACGCCATAGGGACGAGATCCTAGAGACCTATGCCAGACGTCTTCGGGGAGCTGTTGGCCCTCAGTTCTTTTTAATGGATGATAAAGTTCGTTCGCACAGAGCTCAGCTTGTCGATGATTTCTGGCAGAACGAGGATGTTTGGCGTATAGACTGGTCGGCCAGGTCTTCGGACCTGAACTCTATAGACCATGCCTGCAATGCTCTGGAACGACACATAGTGGTAGCTGGTTCGCCCCCCTCCAATACCGTTCCGGAGCAACGCACCGGCCTCGTCGAGAGGAATATATGTTTTTTTTTATCCAGAGTTTATTAACCTGGTGATAAGTATGTATCGTTGTCTGTCTGTACGAGGTGATCACATTCCTTATTAAGACATTTTTACATTACATTCTTACATATCTTACCACAGTGATATGTGGCGATGTGACCCTGAACTCAAAATATGTGCATATTTGTTGTTATAAAATGTTTGTTACCCTTTTGATTGTGTCTGTTTACATGTTAAACGTCTCTAATTGCTGTTGCAAGTTTTCCTTTTTATCCCGGCGAATGCCTTTCGAACTTTAGTTTTGGAGTCCATTGCTGATGGACGTACAGACATAGTTATATTATAAGCACGTGATTTTTTTATTTTATTTTCAGAAGGCGTGCTAAAATATTCCTTTTAACGGTCAATGGTACATACCAGCGTTCGGCAGTGTTTCATGAGCGCTGTGCCAAAGTGTTACTACAAAGTAACCCCGACGTGCCGGCTTCATTTTTTCAAATACATCTAGGTCTGACTTTCTGAGATCCAGTGAAAATCACAAACAAATATATATTTAGATGTAGAATAACTCAAATAATCTAGGGCACGTATACCAACCATTCCCAGGACGCACTGCACGTTCGAGTATCTCCACAATTTCACATATTTATTCTATAAACCTGCACCTTTCTGAATAAGGTTTTAGAATTAGCAAAGAACGAATATTTGAGAAAATTAAATTTATTTCATTACTAATGATAAAAATACTGACAAGTTATATATTTTGAAAGAAATTCAGTTTTAAAGGTAATTAGTATGCTGTAAGAGTACAATAGAGCAGCCATATGGATTTGCTTTTACCTTTCAATACGGGTTTTTCAATTAAATTCCAACTTAATGTAAAATGTTTACAAAATAAGTCAACAATTTTTTTTTTATTGGAGGTTTAACGACCACTGTGAGCAACTCAATAGGCTATAAGCAGTCGCTCGTCCTTATTTTAGGACCACTGGCTCTTGGGAAGGGAGAGAGCCAGCGCCGTAAGACAAACACAACATCCATGCCTCACCGGGATTCGAACCCGGACTCATCTCGAACAAATGATCAGAAGCCATCGCTGAGACCTCTGCTCAACCGGGGCGGTAGCAACAATTTAAATTAATGCGAAACAACATGCTTTTATACAGAACAAGAAAGATGTCACTGAAATTTCAATGGTAACGAGCACGTCTTTTGAATCCTATCTGACTCAAATAAAATATTTCAAAGTTATTCACAGACAATGGGACCCAATACAAAAACAAAATCAGCAGCATTCCTATAATCGATAAAACATCTACCAATAGGGACACTTACTTTCTTTCATTAGCGGCTGAAAAGTATAAATATATTACGAAAATTAACAAATCGTACATAAAAAGTTTCTCTTAGGTGAAGAAAGATATCAGAGACAAAGGGATTTTCAAATTGAATAGTTAGAAGAACAGAAACAGAGAGAAATATTATATAAATTTAAGCCCCATAGCGGAAGAATTTTGAAAAATGGAAAAATACTGGAAAAGTATTATTTATAGCAAAAGCCATTCTAAGGAAAAATAATTTTTCCAATACGCGCTCTGGAAGCAGAGATAGCAGAAAAAAGTTTTGACCTTTCGGTCCCCCTAGCAGGATAACTGTGTATTATTTAAAAAAGATAATATTCCCCGTCTTTATTTTAGAGAATAGCGAACGGTAAAAAACGATTTTTTTTCAATAGAAATCTTTAGAAGCGAAGATACAGCATCAAACAGAAATACACACTAACACTACACAATGCCAGAACGGTGAACTACAAAACCCCACGAGTATACAAGGTAGGTAAAGTGTTTCATAAAGTAAATGGCATACGGCGTTCAACACATTTTTTAAATCCGGCCTTTAGAAGCAAAATTTTGGCAAAAACCGATTAGACATCTACGCCTCTAGCAGAAAATTTTGCGCTATTTTTCGCCAATAAATGTGCACAAAACATTGTGACAGTATCTGACCGAAACAGGATTTTCCCAATCGAGCTTTTAAACGAGCAGATAATCCGGCTAATATGCTGCAAACGAAAACTTGAACTTTTGCCCTCTAGTGGCGCATTTGTGCTTTAAGAAAATTTTAAAATTATATGCATTTCTCACCAGAAACGCTCTCTGGCAGAGAAATAAGTTTTTAAATCAGAATGTTAGAAGCAGAGATATCGGCAAAAACAAGTTATACATCTACTCCCCTGCCCGTAAAACTATGCACTTTTTCAAAGAGAACCTGTATTCAAAATATTCTTCTTCGTAAATGGCATCGAATGAAAGAAATAATGTTTTTAATCGGTCGTTCATAAGTATATGGAATAAAATGTACTTTGTATTCGATAGTATCTGCATTTATGCTCTCTAGCGGCAAAGTCAAGCAGAACGCAAGGATAATCAGTCTCATATTTCCAGCTTCTCAATACATTGTTTTTCAAATAGGGACCACTAATTACAGCGATATGGTGTCGGCAGACTGACGGACAAAAGAGATAACATAAGCATGTACATTTTTTTATTTTATTTTTTACAAAAGACGTGCTGAAAAGAATCTTAGTGAGCTTCTTGTCCTTGTTTTTTTTTTGCTTACTTCCCTTACACCAGGAGCGTATTTCGTAGCTTTAAGATTCACGCAGTCTACTTAATGTGAAGTAATCGGGTGGAATCGACGCGGATTCAAAATAACTTCATTGTGAAAATAAATATTTGCTCACGTGTATAAATAAACTGAAAACCGAAACCAACGCAAGTGGAACTTTCTTCCCCGTATACTGCAATGTCGACTCCGCCTCAGATTCAGCAGAAAAAAAAATCAAATCACATGTAGAGAATTTTAGGAAGGGAGTGTCTGACCCCAGGTCTTAAACAATCCTTAGAAATAGGAAGCGAGGGGATTTGGGCTAGAGTGTCCGATAGGAAAGTCACACGGAAACGAGGTAGAAAGGGGAAGGAAGACGCCCATATTTATTACCGGGGGGCCAGTACCTGGGGTCCGACGGCTTAACGTGCCCATCCGACGCACGGCGGATATTTAGTGGTTCGAGCGTTCGTACCTGCCTGGGATCGGACCCGAGGTCTTCTCCGTTGTAGTCACGAACATTGACCACTAGGCCAACAAAAAGGTTATACAAACTTGTTTAATGATAGGTTTATTTAAAAGAAATACTATGAAGCAAAATGATAAATATTTCCTGAAAAATAGTATAGGGATTTACTGCCGCTAAGCTTTTTGTTTTTCTAGGCTTCGTGCCTGGAACTTGCCGTATGGCATTTAAAATCATTTCAAGCGCCGTAAGTTGTCGATCCTTGTTGTACACAGTTCCTCACTATCTTTTGTCTTTCCAAACAGGATGATGTACAATACTATACGTGTTCCAAATTTTGTTTTTTAAGATTAAAAAAAATACACACAGGCTAACGGATGTCTAAGCCTAAAAACTCGGAAGAAATGAAGCATAAAACCAAGATATGCTTATTTTACTAAGAAAAATTAAGATCTTTAAAAGACAGTTAATTTAACTCATTTTAAGTACAGATTCTCAATGTATTCTCATCTGGAGATAACCAGATACTCTAACATCAGAGAAAGGGACTGTTCTGGTGGTGGTGGCGTGTTGGTATGAGCAGGAATCATAACGAACAAGCTCACAGGCTTACACATCTTTCAGAGTCGATCTGTTTTTTGCTCTGGGGTACAGGGAAGAGATTATGAACTTATATATCAGGCCATTCAGGGGAGCCGTCAGTCTACATTTCTTTCTTATGGACGATAATGCTCAATCTCATCGAGCTCATTTGGTCGATGATTTTCTCGAAGAAGAAGATATTCACCGAAAGGAGTGACCACCCAAAATCTCCTGATCTCAGTTCCGTTGAACCCGTATGAGATACTCTAAAAAGACTCATTGGAGCTCGCCAGCTACGTGCTAGAACACTTCAGAAATTCAGAGCAGCTCGGTCAGACACTCCCTTCCTAAAATTTAGAATACTGCGCTACCGGGGGTAGCCCCGGTGGCGCAGTGGTCTAAATGATGACTTCTGATCATTCGTCCGCGATGGATCCGGATTCGAATCCCGGCAAGGCATGGATGTTGTGTTTGTCTTACGGCACAGGCTCTTTCTCTCTTTCCTAGAGCCAGAGTCCCTAAATTAGGGACGGGCAACTGCTTATAGCCCACTAAGTTGTTCACAGTGGTCGTTAAACAAAAAAAAAAAAAAAAAAGCAGCTCTTGTTGAGAAGTGGTCATTAATCCCTCAAGACTTCATGAATACCCTCATAAACGGTATGAAGAGAAATTGCTTGGGCTGCGAGGTTGTCAGGGATGATCAATACTCCGTATTAAAATAACACACGCCGTAAGAAACGAATTTCAAATTCTGTTCTACGGTCTCCTCTCAGGTAAATTACAAGACTGTAACTTAATTACAAGATTATCATGTAAATTTCAAGATTATGATGCTCGAGTTACATAAGTAATGTAATAAACTTCTTTCCAAATTTCATTGAATTTCATCTTAAACTCTTCAAGTTATACACGAATTTATAAATTATTCTTTAACTTTGAACACCACTGTATGTGCATGGATAATTCATATTGTTGTGACATTAATGAGTGAGTAGACATGGATTTAGCACTGACACCCAAAGGGATGTCTCATGCTCTAAAAATTTATTATGCAAAATTCTGTAAATAAACAAATGCTCTGGCGTTTCTCATTGGGTTGGCTCAGGGACCCGGTAACGCTTAGTCCTTCGTTTTTCGTTATTGGCTGCGTTTTTTTAAAAATATATTTACATATAATTTTAAATATATATTTTATGAATCATTGGAAATACTTTAGTATGGCGGAGATATTTTTAACACTTACCAGTATTTTCGGAGATGTTTTCTCCGGTGTATTTTCATTTGCATCTTCAATATTTTTGGCCACTCATATAAAAAAATCCTCGGGGCGCCATTGAACAAATGTGAGAAATAACAAATTTGAAAAAATATTCCTTTCTTCATGTAGTTATCTTCAAAAGCTTGAGTTTTCTTAATTATTTTTCTTTCTCTTTCAGCTGCGAATTGATGTGCCTCATTCGATTCATAGTACGTGTTTTTATGAAAAGTTTAATGCCTCGGCTGAATTTCAGAGGAATTTATTTCCATTGCCTCTGATACGTTTCTCGTAATATTTTTCACTTTTTTTTAATTTCATGTTCGCCATGGATTGGGTAGAACATCCGCTCAAGGCTTTTTCTGCGGGAATCTCACTAGTTCACTTTTACATATCCTATTTATAGTCGCCTTCAGCAAAATGTTTGGAGCAATTAGTAGCATTTTGGACAGTGGCGTACCGGAAAATCTCGGAGCCCCGCAAAAAATTCTTCTAGACCCTTTTTCGAAAATCTATTAGCACTCAATTAGTTATTTTTTTTAATTCCATGTTATTAATCAAGTTATAGGCATTTTAATAATTAAAATTCTTTGGAACCTACAGGTATTTTGCGTAAGACCAAAATTATTGCGCTTTACTGCGTGTAACACAAATCTGCACGTTGTAATTGAAATAATTGCTCTAGTTTTATACTAGTAGAAAATACTACAAACCAGTTACGCAAAAGTTGAACATGTCATGCAATTTTATTTTTTTAGACAACTAAGGCCAGCCTCTTTGAAACGCCTCGCGATCAGGCCTACAGAACACGTAACTTCTGTTAGAGTGCCTAATGAAATTTTCTGATTTATACGAAAATACATACAGAACATAAGTAAGCAAATAAATACGTAGCAATTAAGAATAATGGCACCAAATAAAAAAACTACCTAAGTTATTTACTTTTGAATATAAAAAGCACAACATAATGTCACAATGTTTTGCACTTAGTAAAAAAAATTATCTTGACTCTTATAAAAAAATCCGAGACAAGTCTCTGTATATACCGAAAAGAACAACTTTCAATTTATTATATTCTGAAGCAGACATGCAAAAACTGTAATTCGTAACACCTTATCCTCATTGATAAAATGTTTTCTGATATTTCTTTCACATTCTCTTGTTAATATACATTCATTGGGACCTTTGCTATGGATATGAAAAGGGGCCCCAGGTCCTCTGAAATAACTGCTTTTCCGTCATCCAGTTCTTATAAATTTAAATCTCGGAAAAAAACAACAGCCAAAAACTACTTTTCTTTTTTTCATACTCCTTTGAAAGCTTCTGCAAAAAATTCCTGACAATTTCTTTATTCATGTGAAGTTTCCGCAAAAAGGTCTATTCTTTAAAATGTTTTTGCTGAAGCTGTGACTCCCCACCCCCACCCCATCCCCATCTATACGCCCCTGATTCTGGATAAAAAAAGTACTACCTCGTTTATAGCGTAATTTCCATAACCTGCAGAGCTCGGTCACTTTCGGAAATCTGCGTATGTAACTGGGGATCCATTGGTATTTCTGTAGTTATTCTTGCACTCACTAGTGCAGGAACTCCAAGGCATCTCCAAAGAATAAACGATTTGCAAACATACTAAACTATTCCACTTACTAAATTACTCTAGAAGCAGAAAACAACAGCTCTTTGAACAAGAGTCAAATGACATTTGCGACTGCTTTGACCTTCGGTGCACTAAACTAGTTAGTTCGTAAGACAGCTGACGTCATCAGACTATTACCTCCGCACTCCCGCGAAGGCTTTACAGGGGTCTTACGGGCACAGCCTTGTGTGTTAAAGAACCTTGGAATGAGCCTAGTTGTTTCTGTAAGTCAATAAATTTTCGCCTCATCTTTCATTCTTCTCACAGTAATTCAAAAATATAACAGTGTTTAAAAAAAACTCAGAATGTTAATTGAATGTGACGTATATCCATAGTTTAAACTTCCATTTTAATTTCTATTTTTGTATGTATACCTACAAGTTGGGACTGAGGAACAGATTCTCTGCTTTAGAAGGCCTAACATCAGAAGAAGTGGATACTTCTGAAGTGAACAGAGAACTCACCAAGGCTGTTATGGAAACAGCAACAAAAATAGGTGGTACTAAGGACAGGTTCCATATGAAGAAACTTTCAGGAAAAACAAAAATGTTGTTGCAAAAGAGAAGGGGGATGAGGACAAATAAAGGCGTAACTTCCAACGTGGAATATACAGGGTGTTCGTAAACTGTTTTGACCAAAGAAGAGGGGTGATAGTACCCATCAAGACGAACAATATTTACAATGGAACCTATAGGGTCGCATTCCACTCTGAGGGTCAGAAAAGAGTAAAGTTAGATGTCCAACTTGAACTTTCAACAGTGCAAAGAAAGAGAATTAACGACATCATAAGTTGCACAATCCCATTTATGGAGATCAGGGACAGACTCAAAGTAGATGCTCAAAGTGGTGGCCACGGGTGCCGTTGCACAATTCACACCGGTGAATGAAAGACTGGCGCACCCTCTCGAAGACTCCCGGTGTCGTGTTTATCCTGTCGGCTGCAACAACGATTTTCGCGACGAGATCTTCCACGGAGTCCGCAGGCGTCTCGTACACCAATGATTTCATGTGCCTCCAGAAGAAGAAGTCCAATGGGTTTAAGCCCGGTGAGCGAGGAGGCCATGCCACAGGTCCGCCACGTCCAATCCATCGTGCGGGATACGTGGCATTCAGGAAGTGTCTACTGCACCTTGATAAGTCAATCAGCTGCAACTGTCAATGCTACGTCTTTTCTCTGGCAATTTGCATACGGTAAATGCTTGACGGTGATGTTCTGGTGATGTGCTACTTCTCCGGCACGAAATAAAGTACGTCTGGGGTGGCGACTTGTGCTTGTTGGACATATTTCGAAGTTACTCTTTTCTGACACTCAGAGTGGAATGCGACCCTAGGTTCCATTGTAAATATTGTTTGTCTTGATGGGTACTATCACTCCTCTTCTTTTGTTAAAACAGTTTACGAACACCCTGTATAGAGCTATCCAAGACAGTGCGAAAAGGTATCACTGAAGACATAAGGAAATTCAATTGTGAACTAGCGAGGAAAGCAATTAAAAACAACCAGAGCTTGAAGAGAGCAAAAGGGCATCTCAATAAGCGAAGAAAAAAGATTATGGCGCTGAGAAAAGAAGATGGTACTGTAACAAGAAATAGAAGAGAAATTTTGACAAGGGTGAAAGATTTCTATTCAAAACTATATGAAAGGGATGATACCTGTACTCCAGACGTTACAAAAGGCACCAGAGTTCTTCCAGTCCTCCTAGCAGAAGTTACACATGCAATCAAGAACATGAAACGGGGAAAAGCTCCATGAGATGATGGAATTACAATAGACATCACACAAGAAGCAAGTGGAGAAATTGAAACAGTACTCGCCCAAGTTTTCACTCGATGCGTTAATGAAGGGAAGATTCCTGAGGATTGGAACAATGCTACAATGATCCTGCTACATAAAAAAAGTGACATTGAGGATCTCAGGAACTACAGACCTATCAGCTTCCTTTCAGTGGTTTATAAATTCTTCACTAAGGTTCTTTCACATCGCTTGAAGGTAACACTAGACATGTCCCAACCAAGAGAGCAAGGTGGATTCAGGAGTGACTACAGCACTATAGATCATATCCACGTACTGAGAGAACTGCATTGCTGGCCACCCAAAATGCAACACCAAGAAGGAAGCATCCGATTGGCCTGAAATTCGCAGCATGCGTCGCCCGTGAGAGGACATGCAAACGATTAGCATTGCAGGGCATATGCAAATCCTGTGCGCCCGGCACGCCACCGAGAAGAACTATAAGAAGGGTGCACAGAAGGCGGGGTGTAAGTAATGGAAGTGTGCTGTGCTGCCGGACCTGTGAGTGGAAAGCTTCCTGATGCCTCGTCGCAGAATACGGCAGTCATTCCAGCACGTTTCGGAGTTCGACAGAGGGCGAATAGTAGCTTATCGCGAGTTCGACAGAGGGCGAATAGTAGCTTATCGACAGAGGGCGAATAGTAGCTTATCGACAGAAGGCGAATAGTAGCCCGTGTAGGACGACATCCAACCACAATGAGGCGAGTATCTATTCGGTGGGAGCAGGACGGACCGACGTGAGCGATTGACGCAGCACCGGCACACCACCGAACGAGAGGACCGGCATCTTGTGCGGTGGGTATTGACGGCTCGCATCGCCACATCACGAACGTTAGCGCAGGAATTACGGTGTGTTGCGCAACAACCCGTATCAGCACGTACCGTTCGACGTCGTCTGCAGGAGCGGGAACATGTCGTACGGCACCCATTGCTCCGATTACCTTTGACATTACACCACCGGCGAGAGCGGCGGTAGTGGACCGTTGAACGCCGCATCTGGACTACAGGATGGCACGACATTGTCTTCTCCGACGAATCCCGCTTTTGCCTGCAACACCACGATGGTCGGATCCGCGTGTGGCGGCACCGCTGCGAGAGACTGAATGACGCCCGCATTATGCATCGCCATACCGGTCCATCGCCTGGCGTTATAGTTTGGGGCGCAATTGAATATGACACCTGTACTTCTCTGGTACGCATCGCCGGTACACTCAACAGCCACCGCTACATCTCCGACGATTTGGAGCCTGTAGTCCTCCCTTACCTGCAGGACCTACCAGCTGCCACGTTTCAACAGGACAATGCGCGCCTGCACATGGCACGCATTGTGCAACAATTTTTCACGGCACACCAAGTGTCACTTCTGCCGTGGCCCGTCTCTTATCCCGATATGTCGCCCATCGAACACGTCTGGTCGCTGATCAGCAACCGAGTAGCCCGGCAAGCACCACCCACGGCTACGCCTGATGAACTGGGGCAACGTGTGGAAGCAGCCTGGACCGACATACCCCAAGCGCACATCCAAAGCCTCTTTCGTTCGATGCCGCGGCGTGTAACGGCCGTTATTGCCAGCCATGGAGGCCACACGAACTATTGATGTCTGCGTGTTCCGGAAGTCGCACGGGCCTGTAAGCTCAATCGTTTCATCTTTGTATGTGTTGCTTTGTGTCCAGTAAATCTGGCTTTGGTATGTCGTGTCCTTCTTTGTGTTGCATTTTGGGTGGCCAGCAATGTAATTGAAAGAACAAGAGAATATGAACTCCCATTATGCATGGCTTGAATTGACTATAAAAAGGCCTTCGATTCCGTGAAACCATCAGCTGTAACAATGGCTTTGAAATCCTGCGGTATTGAAGATGCATACATTAGCATTATTAATAACATCTATGAAAATGCAAGTGCAAAGGTTAGGATATTTGAGGATACAGCACAAATAAGAATTGGAAAGGGAGTGAGACAAGGTGACGACCCTATATCTCCCAAGCTTTTTAACGCCGCATTGCAAAATGTCTTTCAATCATTGAACTGGGAAAACAAAGGGATAGAGATTAATGGAGATTACTTAACTCACCTTCGTTTTGCTGATAACGTAGTCATCTTAACAACTATCCCTTCAGAGCTGCAGAGTATGATCCAAGAACTTGCTGACAAGAGTAAAAAAGTAGGATTAAAAATGAACTTTCAGAAGACAAAAGTGATGTACAATGCTTTTACAAGAAACGAAGATTTATGGATTGATGGAGAAAAGCTTGAGACAACCGATTCCTACATTTATTTTGTGCAGCAGATATCGAGTGAGGATCACATTGATGAAGAAATTAATCGGCGTATAAAACTTGCCTGGAGAGCTTTTGGAAGAAACGGTACAATTTTTAAGAGCAGTATGCCATTATGTCTCAAAAGAAAAGTGTTTAATCAATGCATCCTGCCAGTGCTTACGTATGGAGCAGAGACATGGACCTTAACTAAAAGAGACATACAAAGACTGCACACAACTCAAAGAGGCATGGAGAGATGCATGCTTGGTGTAACTAGGAAAGATAAGAAGAGGAACTTGTGGATAAGGAAAATGACAGGAGTGGACGACATCATGACCAGGGTGAAATCACTGAAATGGCAATGGGCTGGACATATTGCCAGAAGAACGGACCACCGATGGACAACCATAATTTTAGACTGGATTCCGAGGGACAGGAAAAGATCCAGAAGAAGAGCTTATGGAAGATGGAAGGATATGCTGGAGTGACATGGAGGAGACAGGCCCAAGACAGACAATTGTGGAAGAGGCTTGGAGAGACCTTCATCCAGCAGTGGATTGATAATGGTTGATGATGATGTTGATGATGATATAAATTATGTTACTTCTCTGTTAGATTTTTCTTCTGAACAGCGCATCACTTCCCCAAATTTCCTTATACATGTTGGCAACAACTGATAGTGAGTCGAAGGTCAATGAGAAAGCCAAGCAGTGTGGTATTTGTTGATAGCACGATGAATGGTATTTCACAGATTGTATTTTAACGCATACTATTTTTGATGAGCTGTACACTGAATAAGTTGTGTCTACGATATTGTGTTGCGCCCCAAACGTGGTTTTGGGCACAACACTAATTAATAATTAAGGTAAAAAACGGTTTGGCCACCAGGGGCGTAAGTCTTAATTTCCACTTCAAATGTATCTGCAGAAAAATCTGAGCTTCTAAAATCTCGAATGAAAATAATTCGTTTGTGGACCGATACTACTCACGTCAACGAACCTTTTAGTAATATTTTTTTCTTAAAATACTGCACGGTTTCTCCGTAAGGGGGCGTAGATGTATATCTTATTTTAATCAATATCTCTGCTTCTAATGGTTCGATTTGAAAAATTCCTTTTTTATTGGATAGAGTTTCTAGTGCGACATGTTTTTCATATAATTTCAACATTTTCAAGTAATTCATAGACTTACCGCTTGGAGGCGTATAAGTAAATTGCGATTCCCCCGATACCTCTGCTTCTAAAACTCCAATTTAAAAAATTCTTTCTGCACGGGAAACAGCTCCTGATGGGGAATCTTTTGCATATAATTTATAATTTTTGGTAAAGAATGGTTTGGCCATCAGGGGGCGTAAGTGTTAATTTCTGCTTCTGATGTATTTGCCGCAAAATCTGAGCTTCTAAAATCTCGATTGAAAAAAAATTCGTTTTTGGACCGATACTACTCACGTCGATAAATCTTTTCGGAATATTTTCTTCTTAAAATATTGCATGGTTTTTCCATGGGGCGTAGATGTATATCTTATTTTTTGCCAATATCTCTACTTCTAAGTGTCCAATTTGGAAAATTCATTCTTTGTTGGATAGTGTTTCCGGTGCGAAATATTTTTCATATAATTACAAAATTTTCAAGTAGCTCATAGAGTTTCCGCTAGGGGCGTTTAGGTAAATTGTGTTTTCCCGATATTTCTGCTTCTAAAGCTCCGATTTTAAAAATTCTTCCTTTATCGGATACAGCTCCTGACGGGAAACGTTTTTCGTATAATTTCTAATATATGATAAAGAATGGTTTTGCCACCATGGAGCATAAGCGTTAATTTTTGCTTCTGATGTATTTGCAGAAAATTCTGAGCTCCTGAAAACTCGACTGAAAACATTCTTTCCTGGACAGATACCGCTCACATCGAAAACCATTTGAGAATACTTTTTCTTAAATTAATGTGTGTGTTTTTCCGCTAGGGAACGTAGCGCATATCTTATATTTGTCGATATCTCTGTTTCTAAGAATCCGATTTAAAAAATTCTTTCTTTTTTGGAGAGCGTTTCTGCTGCGAAATGTTTCTCATATAATTTCGAATATTTCTTAACGCACAAGTCTGCGACCAGAGGGCGTAAGTTCACGTTCCCTTTACAGCAATATCTGCGGGATTAAAAGCCCGATTGAAAAACTTCTTTCTTCCGTCAGATACTATTGTTTTTCATACCGGTTCCATTGACTTTGAATAGCTTTGGTAAATTTAATTCGCGTCAGAACGGATTCAAACGACGTGCTCATTACTTCCGAAAATTCGGTGTCATCTTTCTTGTTTTTACAAGAAATATATAGAACAAATGAAAATCTTTTTTTTTTTTTTTTTTATTTGGTGTCAAAAGAAGTATATGCACATTAGTAAAGATAACCAAAACAAGAAACTTTCGAAATTAAAAAAATGTTACTGGTACTTAGTATGCATGCATGACTTTTGCTTCGATTACAGCTTGTACTCGCCTGGGCATTGATTCTACCAATTTTCTATTTGTTTCTACACTGATATTCAGCCATGAAGTGCCTGGCTAAGCTCTGTTTTGTTGGAAATTTTCTTTTTCTTCACTTGCAAATCCAACAAATGTTACGAATTATCAATAGGGTTGAGTTCTGGTGATTGTATGGACGTTTTCAGTTGATTTTTCACTTTATAAAGCAACCACGACCTTGTTACGTTGGCTGTATGTTTAGGATCGTTGTCTTGTTGTAAATAGAATGAATCTGCAATTCCCAATTTCGATGCACTGGCCAATAAATTACCTTGCAATAAATCAATATACTGTCTAGCATTTATAATACCTTCAATAAAGCCCATATTTCCAACTCCATTAAAAGCCATGCATCCCCAAATCATTACATGATGGCCGCGGGTGGCTTAGTGGTCAGCGTTCGTGACTGCCATGGAGATAACCTCAGGTTCGATCCTGGGCAGGTACGAACGTTCGAACCACTAAATACCCGCCGTGCGTCGGATGGGCACGTTAAGCCGTCGGACCCCGGGTACTGGCCCCCTGGTAATAAATAAGGGCGTCTTTCTCCCCCTTTCTACTTCGCTTCCGTATCGCTTTCCCATAGGGCACTCTAGCCCAAATCTCCTAGCTTCCTATTTCTAAGGGTTGTTTAAGACCTGGGGTCAGACACTCCCTTCTTAAAATCCTCTGCACATGATCTGCTCTGATCTGATCATTACATGACCACCGCCATGTTTTACAGTTGGTCTTAAAATTTTTTTGTTTCAAGGGAACTGTTTAGCTTTCGCCATACATATTTCTTTTCATGGGAATTTAAAATATTAAACTTGCTTTCGTCGGAAAATATCCCATTTTGCCGAAACTCTGCTAGTTTGCTGACATAAGCTTTGGCAAACTCAAGTCTATTCTGCCTATTTGTTTCACTTATATAAAGTATTTTCCTGGGTGTCCTGCCTCAAAGTTGTGAATCATGTAGAATATTACAAATACACTAACGAAAAAAAAAAAAGAAATCCCAACACCACGAAAAAATAGTTGTAGAGGAATGAAATGGCGGCAATGTATTTGTATAGGTAACATATTTAATCGATTAAGGTTTCAAGATCACAGCTTAATGTAAGCGCGAGAAGAGCCATTTTAAATGTGAAATGCTGGTACATTAATAACCGGTGTAACCGCCAGAATGTTGAATGCAAGCACGCAAACGTTCACGCATTGTGTCGTACAGGTGCTGGATGTCAGTTTGGTGGATGGAGTTCCATGCCTGTTGCACTTGGTCGGTCAATACAGGGACGGTTAATGCTGGTTGGGGGTGACGCTGGAGTTGTCGTCCAATGATGTCCCATACGTGTTCGATTGGTGAAAGATCTCGTGATTTAGCAGGCCACAGCAACATGTCGACACTCTGTAGAGCATGTTGGGTTACAACAGCGGTATGCGCGCGAGCGTTATCTAGTTGGAAAACACCCACTGGAATGGCTGTTCATGAATAGCAGCACAACAGGTTGAATCACCAGACCGACGTACAACTGAGCCGCCAGGGTGCGTGGGATAACCACGAGAGTGCTCCTGCTGTCATAGGAAATTGCTCCCCAGACCATAACTCCAGGTGTAGGTCCAGTGTGTATCGGCCGCAGACAGGTTGGTTGCAGGCGCTCACCTGGTCTTCTTCTAACCAACACACGGCCATCACTGGCACCCAGGCAGAACCGGCTTTCATCGGAAAACACAACAGATCTCCACTCCGTCCTCCAATGAGCTCTAGCTTGACACCACTGACGTCGCAAACGGCAGTGGTTTGGAGTAAGTGGAATGCACGCTACAGGGCGTCTGGCTCGGAGCTGTCCTTCAAGTAACCGATTTGTAACGGTTCGTTGTGTCCCTGTGGTGGCAACTGCAGCTCGAATTGCTGCCGCTGACGCTGTGCGATGCGACACGGCCACACGCCGTACACGACGGTCTTCCCTCTCAGTAGTGCCACGTGGCCGGCCGGAACCCGGTCTTCTTGAGGCAGTACCTTCCCTTGACCACCGCTGCCAACAATCCTGCACAGTGGCTACATTCCTGCCAAGTCGTTCTGCAATATTGCGGAAAGAAAATCCACCTTCTCGTAGCCCTATTACACGACACGACCTCGTTCAAACTCCGTGAGCTGTTGATAATGGCTTCTTCGTCTTCTTAAAGGCATTCTTGACTAACATCAACGCACTACGTCGAATCTCAACGATAACTAACGCTCACGAACGTTACAGCGCGTATTTACAGCAAACCTGCTTTGCATGTTCCGAAGGGCGCTACTAGCGCCACACGTATGCGCCGAGCGCGAAATTTTCATAGACGTCATCTTACAGATGTACTCTCTCCGCCTACCAACTGTCGTTTATCTAACACAACCCCTTCTTGGTGTTGGGATTTTTTTCCGTCAGTGTAGTTTGAGAATTTACTATGGTCCGCGATGTTGAAGCGACATCAGTAGCCAATTCTCGACCACCTACGAAGGGGTTTTTTTTTTATTTATGCTTTCCTAATGGTGTTCCTCTTCTGCTTTGCATTTAGTTTCTTCGGACTCCCAGATCGCAATTTATTCCCTGTACTACCACTCTCTTTTTTCTTTTCGATTACGTACCTATCACAAGAAAAGTTCAACTTTAACTTCTTACCAATTTCGCAATAACTTAAACCCTAGTCATGAAGAGTTATAATCATGTCCCGCATTGGAAAACGTAGAAAACTCGCACTTTTTTTAGAGACGTGACAGCAGAAACTAACAAAACAGCTACTATAAAGATCGTATAACGTGTCTTTTAAACAGTGCGAGATATTCGATTGTTGTTAATTTGCATAATGAAACTTTTAACTGCTTTAAAACGGAGCGTTTTTATGTGAATAAATAAATCCATTGCTCTTTCCACATTAAGCAACGCACAGCAACCGAAAAATTGTTATTCCGCTGCCGTCGGGGAATCGGAACCCGAATCTCTCGGTATCTAGCTGAGTTGCAGATACTTTTTTGGCATGAAAAATTAAGATTTTAATTTATTATATATATTATGTGTGCAGATACTTTTTTTTTTGGCATGAAAAATTAAGATTTTAATTTATAATATATATACTGTATTTCTTGTGATTAGTGAAAAAAACCCCACCTGTGTGTGTTTATGGTAAAAGTAATCCAATGGTCAAAAATATTTCATCTCAATTGCTTTCCACGTTTATTTATGCAAAATAATATAAGTGTGCAAATACTTTTTACCCACTGTATATCATTCTTGAATATTCTCTTCCACAGATGTATCATGAAGGTGCTCTTAATAAAGTGGTTAACCAGAGTATGTGCATATCTGGAAACAGGGAGTTGGGGAATAGCTGAGCTAAACAGTTCCATTCTTGCTGATTAGAATATATAAGTTTCTTTTTTTTTTCTTGAGGGGGGGATTCCATTTGAGGCTGTGTAATTACGCATTGTACGAATGCAATAAACGCAGGAAAATGTCAGTGAAAGGATTTCACGTGTGGCATAGCACAGAGTGCTAAATATACATGTCACGTGCGCCTGTTATTCAACAAAAGAAGAAGTGTACTAACTCCGTTGGTCTTGAGGTTTGACTCAGTATATCAAAATGGCGACTTGTCATCATGGCTCGGTCTAAACATGGGTCAGCCATGGAGTTTATCTCGAGGTCATCTTCCGTGTCACTCGTAAGGTGACTGAGGTAATTGAAGTGACAGCTGAGTAGGAACTGCTGCAGCGACGGCAATACCCTGGCTTCCACCTGTTTGGATGTCTCAATCAAAACCTAGGGTCCGATTTGTTTTTGCCTGATTGGTTACAAGACGATTTATGGCTTTAACATTATTCTTCAAATCGACTCTGTCAAGAAACGTCACATTAACGAAGAAAAATGCCTGGGACAGCAATATTTCATATACAGGAAAAAAATATATTCGTGTACTCCAATTTCATACATGATGCTACAATGACAACCAGAAGTTGGTCTGTCATAAACAGGAATGTAAGAACTACTTCAGTGAATATAACAGGGACGTCCGGATTATAAAACGCCAAACTAAAATTAACATGGGTAGATCAAAGAGTGTTTTTTGTGTTGTGTAAATATTTTAAAGGTAAAGTGTACAAAGAAGAAAGCCTTGTGTTTGCTGTCAAATGTCAATAGCGCGGGGAAAAAAATCCTTGAATAAATAAAATCTGCAAAATGGTGCCCACCTGATTTAAGTCGATGACCTCAGCTAGAATGCGGGTAAGAGAATATTGTAGAGGAAGACATACAATGAATTAAAATTAATTAGGAAATGTCTTATCTTATCTGACACAATAAATTTCAAACTGGAAAAAATCTGTTCCCATTACAAAGTAATTCGATAAAGACTCCAACGAAACACGAACCCTCTGGCTGTTATTGAACAGCCTAGTGCTTTTAAAATTATTTTTTTATTTATTATTATGCTGTTTCTGCCCAAAATAGCCTCTTCTGTTATTGCAGCGATTTCCCGGTTTTAGGGAATGTGGGTTGTGCATGCTACTAGCAATCTCATTTTCATAGGAGCTATAGGATAATAGTGTTTAAGTGGTTGTAGAAATATTTAATGTTTACGGCTTGAACTTCAATTTCAAGTAAACTTTCACTTGTCTTCAACGTAATTTTCTGAACCCTTATTATTCCAATTCGTATCGCTGCTTGTTCGTAGTAGCTGCAAACTTAATTAAACATGAACAAATCTCTGATTAGAAACTTTATAAGACAGTACTTACGAATCCGCAGTCCACTTTATTTTCTATTTACCAGCATGCAAAGCATTCGTCAATTGTAACAGTAATGTGCGACACACTTCCAGCTATTACATTTTAACTATATACTTTTCACCATTAATGGACCCTGTCTTCAATTGCAAAACGCAAAAACAAATAATAACATGGAACTCTACACCAACTGTACTCAAAATAGTATAACAGTACTGGTGATCCAAATTTCTTGGCGTACAATAGAAATCAAAGTTTCCAAGCTTTCGCAAGTCAACCAGATGGCTTTTTCAAGGAAGGTACTCAGCAAACTGCCCTATAGGTTTCAGGTTCTGGGATGATCTCAAATAATCCAGTTTATTGTGTATGGAGGATAATGATGATTGGAGTCTTTCGACTAACATAACTACTCGGAGCGTTAGGTTGTTGAAAGTGATCGGGTCGCAAAGTCTATGTAACTTTATATACAGGATATAGCAATTTGTTTCCAAAGACATCACGTCCTTTATTTTCAGGTTTACTATTCTTGATAGGGTCTGGGGAAGAAACTCGTCCTTTTTCTTCTCGAACCATGATCCTTTTACCGAAGTCTTAAAATTAAGGAACTTTGGGATCAAGTCTTGCAAGCGGTTAAAAATTTGAAGTGGGACCGTTCCTTCTCCATTTGAATCGCAGCTGTAGGAATAGTTTAAATGTGTTTCACGTTGCTCAGAGAGTGCAAAAGGCTAATTAATAACAATGAACTATACACCAAATATACTCAAATGGTATAACTACTAATAATCCGAATTTCTTGGTGTACAATAGAAATCAAAGTTTCTAGAAATCTACTTTCCTTGAAAAAGCCATCTGGTTGATTTGCGAAAGTTTGGAAACTTTGATTTCTATTCTATGCCAAGAAATTCGCATTACTAGTACAAAAACAATGTTATACGTATCGCAGTCCTCTTATAGCATATCTCTCGGAACATCAACACTCAGTCTCTGACGATAGCATTCTAAGCATCGCTCGTAGCATGAATGCAGCTGTTACTCATAGCGAATATCGCATTTAGCATAGCTCTAACTCTCTCTAACTAAACTTCGTTTTATTTACCGTTTTACTGCGCTTTGATTCAATGGCAGAGTGGATACTTTGAAAACCTCGTCGGGAGAAATTCTGTGCCGTTAAATCAAAAATATTTAACGAGGAGAAACCAAATTTGCGAGAGAGCACTAGGCCATCTACGTGATGCACCAAGAATCTTGATTTGTCAGACCAGGCCACTTTCTTCCAATCATCCACGGTTCAATGTCGATGATCTTGGGCCCATTTCATGCGTTGCTGGCGATGCCGTGCAGTGAGCATGGGGACCCGGCTGGGTCTTCAGCTACACAGGCCCATGCGCAGGAGACTGCGATGAACTGCGTGCAGTGACACATTGCCCTGATCACCACTGTTATAGCTGCTGGTGATTTGTCGCATTATGGTCCTGCGATCGCTGTGAACAATGCGCGACAGCCTCCTCTCTACTCTGGCATCAATGGGCTGCAGATGACACATGGCTAGACGACGGATCGTTGTTTAACCATCTGTCGACCACTTTTGATGCGTACTCGGTACAACGGCACGTGAAGAAACCACAAGCCGCGCCGTTTCCGAGATCGTAGTTCCGAGGCTCCGTGCAATCACACTTAGTCTTTTATCAGACCGTTAAATCGGCAGCTTTTCCCCATTCTCACTCCGAACACTCTACTAACCGAAAGCTGGTCCTCGGGTTGTATATGCACTATATTGACAAAAGTCTCCGGACACCCCTTCAATAGCAAATGAACGGATCCTCTGCGTTCTTAAGATGTGCGGTACAGCTGCAAACGGTATAAAAATACGAGTGCAGCTGACCGCGATCATATCGCACTGAGAGGTTGAGTGAAAATGTCGCAGCGGGAGAAAACTGACTTTGAGAAATGAAAGATTGTTGGGTGTTATATTAGTTGGTTGTCCATAAGAGAAACCGTGAGGCGTGTAAACATACCCAAGTCAACTGTTTTGTATGTACTGAATAAGTGGAAGACACATGGCGTACCTGAAGTAGCAAAACGTACCAGCAGACTGAAGAAAATCAGTGATAGAAGACGTCGAAACCTCTGGAAAGTCGTTACAGCTAATCGACGGAGTATTGCACAAAACCTCAGTGTACAGGTGAGTAAAAATGCTGGAACCTTGGTATGTACACGTACCATTCACAGAGAACTTCATTCCATGGTTTACCGTGGTCGCGCAGCTGCTCACAAGCCTATCATATCCACTCGGAATGCTACTCGTCGTTTAGTATGGTGTAAAGGACATTTATCGTGGACTGTAGATCAATGGAAACGGGTCCTATGGACTGATGAATCCAGATACACGATCCATCAGTCTGATGGCCGTGTGTGGGTATGGCGGCAGCCGGGGGAATGCTATTTACCACAGTGTACTGTTCCTACGGTCAAGTTTGGAGCTGGCAGTGCACTCATGTGGGGGTGTTTTCGGTGGTATGGTCCCGACCCATTGGTTATGGTGGACAAATCTGTTAACCAGCACGTCTACCTCGATGTTCTGGACAATTATGCCCTACCAACTGCGCGGCAATACTACGGAACCGAGTCTTGTTGGTACCAGCAGGATAATGCACCGAGCCTTAAAGCAAGGACTGTTGCGGCGAATTTTGACGATAATTCCGTGTCGTGTGTGGACTGGACAGCAAAGAGCCCTGATCTTAATCCCGTAGAGCAACTGTGTGATGAATTAGAGTGCCGCATAAGAAGTTTGGAACCAAGGTCTACTACTAAGCAACGGTTAGCTGCAGCATTATACAATGAGTGGCCACTTTATTATGACCACCCCCTCAGTACTTCGTTGAGCCACCTTTTGCCTTTAATACTGCATCGATTCTTCGTGGCATGGACTCCACGAGATGTTGATAGGTGGTTTGTGGAATCTGAGACCATGCTTGATGAATAGCACTTTCCAGGAGAGTGAGATTGCAGGGTAGTGGATCCAGCTGTCTGATGGCTCATTCAACTTCATCCCGCAAATTCTCAATGGGGTTGAGATCTGAAGATTGTGGGGGCCACCTAAACAAAATAAACTCCCCGGCATGTTCCTGAAGCCAATCCTGTACAATACGAAAAGGAAAGTTAATTTAGAATATACGTCACAATGCCCTTTTATATTTATAGACAAACTTTAAAATTTCTAGAAATGTGCACTTTGCTATGTGTTTAATAGATTAATTCTGCTATTTTTATTTCCAGGATATTCAAGGTTTTGAGTAAGAGAATTATGGACTTAAACTTCTGTATAGGTACTTAGTTGATTTTTCAAATTTTTGCTCTCTTAACATGCGCTTATTTATATTTTCTTCGATATGGATCTCGTTTGATATCTATTGTCCAAAGTACGCATCAGTTATTTCAAAATTTGTTCCATCAATCTCTAAATCTTCAGAATTTGTAAAAGCATTACACACCAATTTTGTTTTCTAAGTTCATTTTTAATCCTACTTCGTTAATTTTGTCATCAAGCACCCGAATCGTACATACTGTGAATCTGTGAGAAGGTACTTCAAAAAAAAAAAAAAAAAAAAAAAAAAACACTATTGCTAGCTTAACGATCTCCACAAAATCGTATCCGTTTGTCTTTCCAGTTTAGTGAATGAAAGCCATTCCACAATGGGGAATTGAAGAGCTTGAGAGATGTTGTGTGACCTTGTCTTACTCCCTTTCCAATTTTTGTACTTGCTGTGTTCTCGAATAGTGAACTTTCGTGCTTACATTTTCATAGACGTATTTTTTCAATACCACAGGACCTCAAACAAATTATAACAGCTGACGGTTTCACGGAATCGAAATCTTTTCCTAATGAGTTAAAGCCACTTATAGTTGGAGTTCATATTCAATGGTTCTTTCACTTAGTTCTCTCAATACGTGGATGTCATCTCCTGTGCCGTAGCCGATTCTGAATTCATCGTGTTGTTTTGGTTATGTATGACATGTCCATTATTTTCTTCAAGCGATGTAAGAGTACCTTGGTAAAACTTTGATAAACCACTGACAGGTGACCGGTAGGATTCTAGGTCCTCCTGACAGGTGACCGGTAGGATTCTAGGTCCTCCAGACAGGTGACCGGTTCTTGATTCTAGGTCCTCCATTTTATGCAGCAGGATCAGTTGCGACGTAAAACTCAAATTCAACTTTACTTTTGAACTTCTATTCTTGCGTAAATATTGTTATTTCTCGCTTATATTTTCCTTTCTGAACGGCTCGTCATATCCACGAATTTTCTGATATGTTTCAACGACGCTGACGGTGGGTCAAAGAGCAAATAAAAACTACGTTGAAAGCAAAAAGCGTGTGGAGAGCATGTTGAGAGTTGTGGTACGATCGTAAGAGGATTTAGTGCTTCTGATTGTTAACTTGATACTACGGGAGTTCAAAGATTATATGTGAGTGCTGTAGCAGATGATTGTTATTTTCATAAAGCTTCTACAAGAAGCGTATACGTCAGCAATTGGATTAAAACAGAGCATTAGGTGTTTTATTTGAGTTGCTCATTCATCCGTTATTTATTTCGTTAGAGTTAAGTGACTAACAAGAAACTTTTTGTTTAAAAATAAATTTGCGAAATGTCAACCTTAAAACATCAAATCACCATACACTGGAGTAATGTTTCGTGCATCGGAACCTTTCCTTCTTTGAGAGATCTAGTAAAAACTTGTGAGAATGTATTTTGTATTTCTGTACAATACCCACGGTAATTCCGTCGTTACCTGGAGCACTTCCATGTATCGTGTTCTTATTTGGGTGAGCAACGTCTGCCTGGAGGACTGGAAGAACTTTTGTGCCGGTATATTCTTTGTGCTTGTAATAGATATATCATCCTTTTTATATACAAGAGTTTTTCCAAAACAACTTAGGATGTATTTATAAAAAAAATATGCGTACCTTAATTATAAAGGAAGTGGTCATCTTTTTCGAAATACTGCCCATTGCATTGAATACAGGAGTCCCAACGTTCCTCCCACTTTTTAAATGTCTCCTGGAACTCTTCTTCTGAACTGCTGTTGAAGCACCCCTGCACAGCTGATCAGTCTCAAATTGTCGTCCCCTTAATGTTTCTTTTAAAATGGGGGAACAACCACAAGTCACATGATGACAAGTCTGGACTAGGTTGGGGAATCAACTTAAAATTCATTTTTTCCAAATAAGAAAAGACAGAACTGGCCATGTGCTAGCCTTCCATCATCGTGGTGTAACACCCAATTCTCTTTCAGGTGTATTTGTTTTGTTGTCACATGTTTCTGCAGATCTTGTAGCACTATTTTGTAGTAGTTGTCATTTATCGTAGTTTTTGGAGGGAAAATGTGTTGATAGATCATACCCTAACAATCAAAAAACGCAATCAGCATGACCTTTCCAGCTGATTTTGATTGACGAATTTTTTTCGCTTTAGGCGACGACAAGGATTTCCGAACACAGTTTTCTGCATTGGTGTGTGAACCAAAATAATGTATCCAAGTTTCGTCGCCTGTAATAGCCCACTCTAAAACTTCTGGATCTCGTCTACCATTTCCTTTAATTGCTGACAAATCTCAACTCGACGGTCCATTTGTTCTTTTGTCAAGAAACGGGGAACCCAAGTTGAACAAACTCGTTTCATGCCTAAGTGCTGGGTAAAAATTCCATGACTTGATGATTTTGAAATGTGAACCATGTCTTCGATATCTCTATTTAATAGGTGTCTGTCTTACCGTATAATAACACCTACTGTATTAACGTTTACCTCTGTAACACTCGTTGAAGGTTTTCCTCCACGAGCGGTGAGAGCCGCCGACTCATGACCATCCATAAATTCTTTATGCCATCTGTAAATTGTTGATTTTCTTAGACATTCATCTTTATAAGCCTCTTGCATAAGAAAGAAAGTCTCAGTGACGTATTTCTTAAGTCAACAGCAAAATTTAATGGCTCATCTTCGTTCGTCTTTCACATCCATTTTTTCGAAAAATCACAGCACGAAGACGCTTATTAGGGTTTGACAAAACAACGCCTATTAAACTACGCATTACCGACACTTAATTTAGCAAGTGTGGCCGGTTGCTGTGGTTACTACAACGGCTACCGTTTTTTCGAGACTCGTGACAAAGTCGAATGCAGTATTGCACATTTTTTATAAAAACATTCGCAGATGTTTTGGGACAAGCTATGTAGTTTTGTGTAAACTGATGGCTTTATCCTGCGTCGCCGCCAACACTCGGGTTTTACGGAGACTAATGAATCTCATTTAAATAAAGTGATGTTGATGGCTTAACGATAGCACCGTATAGTTTTCTGTAAAACTCTTATCTCCTTTTTTCGCTTCTGCTTCTCGTTTATAGTACCATCTCCTTTTCTGGGTGTCATATGTCTCCTTTTATTACTGAGATGATCTTTAGTATTCTTCAGGCTTCAATTACTCTCAGTAGTTTTTTTGCACGAGTACACAACTAAATTTCTTTATGCCTTTAGTAATACTTTTTCATACTGTCTTACATAGTTCTATACATTCCATGCGCGTTGGAAGATACAATTTGTTTATATATCTTTATCTCTTTTCCTTTTGGGGGTCCGATTTTTTGTTTCTTCTGATATTTTTTTCACGTAGTTTTTGTTCCTAGTGGTGCCTGTCTTTGTAGTTGTTTCCTTAAGGGCATCGATAACCCTTTTGTTTATTTCGGAGACGACTTCTACTTCTGAAACCAAACTCATAGGAGTCTGCAAGTGCTACGTCTTAAATACATGGAGAGTGCATCAGTGCAATCCTCTGAAATACATTATTTCTGTCATCATTAGGCAGCTTCTGAAATATGATTGCAACCTTGGAAATTTACAGTTGAATACGATAATTATTGTTTTTAAAGAGCAGGTTTTAAAACAATCGACCGCACCGTTATCCGAGTAGTCTGAGGCAGTGGCTTTCGACCATTCGACCTTGCCGGGCCCAGATTCGAGTCCCGGATAAAGAATGCGTGGTGTGATTGTCCGATGGCGCTAGTTGTGTTCCTTCCCGGGACCACTGGCCCTAAATTAGGAACGGGCTACTGCTTATTACCCTCATAGTTGCTCATGGTGTTCGTTAAACCGATTCCCATTATTAAAGAACAACTATTTCTTAGGGCGTTGGACTGTATTTGCATGGACATTCATTTCACGGTTCTTGGTGTTTCAATTAGGATGGAAAACTCGAGTTTTCTCAGGTTTCGGTTACACACATTGTAATCACACGATACCTTTCACGAGGCTTGCAGTTCGAATATGCATAACAGGTGAGTCAAAAGTTCGCCCCTTTTGCAGCTAAAAAATTTTAATAATGCAAGAAAGCCATACACGCTCACCTCATCCTACAAAATGCAGTGCCGTTGTTTTCTATAGATAGTGCTTTGCTAACGTTTCACCATAGATGCGATTCCACTACGATACTGCTCGCCAGGCTTCGAGGGCATAATCTTTCTCATGCCAGATTTCACATCATCCACTGAAGCGAAGTGCCTTCCTTGCAGGAAATGGCTCATGGAGCGAAACAGGTGTAGTCAGATGAGGCAAGAACTGGACTGTATGGAGGATGGGGTAGGATCAAAATCCCTTCCTATTCCAGAAGCTTTCGGCGAACCACTCTAGATCCACTCGTAGTAACGCCCGCTGTAATATTTTTTGGTTAATAAATCTCGTACCATCAGTCGGTTGTTCTTGTATCACTGTAACTACATACTATTAAGCCTCGGATAGCTAGTGCATAAAAAATCTTAATTATGCACTGAGCTAATCAGAAGTATTTGAAACCGCTTATAAGAAAACGGTCTTTATTGTAGAAACTTCAAGGCACTTCGGATTCATAACGCTTCGCAACCGATCACATCAGCATAATTCACCATACCGAACCTCTATCAACTTAGGTTCGACGTGTTTACATCTAATCTACCAGTTACAACAAATTGCTGCAGTAATCCATCCACATCATATCACACCACACTACACCACAACATCACACCACACATCACACCACACATTACACCACACATTACACCACACGTTTCGCTGCTTGCTCCAACATTATATACCTCGTTCTTATCATGACAACACATACACAAGTCGCTCACCCTGAACGCAAGACTGATGCCATAAAATATTCAGTGAGCGAGAAGTATAACGTTAAAGCTGAAACGCTTAAAGAGAATGAACTCAAAATTTACATAGAGAAATAAATTGAAATTGAAAGTTAAATTAGAGTGTACGTCATACCACTTCCTATTGCTAAACGATGCGCAGTGTTGGCGCCGAGCATCGTGGACCCGCTGTAGTTGTTCGGCATATAGGTTCCCGTTGACAGCTTGACCATCTGGTATGAGTTCGTAGTTCACAGGACCCACACAATTCCACCAAACTCAAAACATGACTTTTTTCTCGAACTGGCTGTCCCTCTTTACAGCACTGGCTGTGCTTAATGGCCTGACCTCAGCCACTGGTTCCAAGTCATAGGATAACAATAGAATATACTTTTTTCATCACCTGTCATGATACTACGCCAAAATATATCATCCCGTGTATTTCACGGCAATCTTGTACAGAGAGCAACACGTTTTTCCGTCTACTGGAGTGTCAGTTCATGAGGAGCATTCGATGGTTCCCGGAGAAGAAATCAAGCTGATGCAGGTGATGAACGATAGTGGACTAGGAAAACCCCCTTATTTGCCAGTTTTCATGTACTGGTACCGGTGTTTGCTGGCACAGCTTCGGCCAAGATGCCATTGTTGGTGGTCGTACTTGGCTTGCTTTCGAGATTGGTGTTCCACCTCTGGAAATTCGTTCGTGCAGTGCTGCTGTCTACTGTTCCCTCACCTTCAAATGCACAAATTTATCTCTCTGGTGCTTCCGCGGCGCGTTTAACTCTTGTTTTTAAATACCTGTGATGAAGCCCCTGAGCAGCATGTTTATCGGCCTCCATCCTCTGCTCACCTGATAGTGCGTTGTGGCACGGTGCCACATGAACGTCATCAGCCTCGTATGTTCCACACCATTGTGGTTTTTAGTTGACTTTTTCGCGCGTTTCGGTTAGGGATGGAAGCCCAGCATTATGTGTAGCTCAAAATGGATTCAACTTTTACACATCCAGGTATATCACCTTTTCTAATGCTCTTCATTTAACCCTTCATTAAGCTAAAAACTTACTCATGAAAACACATGTGCTGAAAAACTCTGTGAATCTCGTGTAATACATTCTTGAGCATGTGTGCGCGAAGGAGTGAAGGTTTTCCAGTCAGGAATTGAATTTAATGAGGAACTTGCATGCTACAGCCACATTTAGGATGACTGTAGAATCCCTAAGGAAGTCAGCATAAAGCTGTTGCGTTGCCAGTAGGAAATACTGGTTACCAAAATTGCACTGCTGGACAATTGCTAAGGACGGATCATAAACGGCTATATAGCGCATAAAAAAGTAAGTGTGGTTGGATGCCAAGTGAAATAAAATGTCAGAATGCCAGGACATTACAAGAAAGACAATTTATTGTGCTCTGAAATCCAGAAGGCTTTGGAACGTGTTCAAGGGACAAACAGGCCATTTTGTGCAGAATGCGCAAACGTGAAAAATGCAATTACCGTCCTCAGGCGTTCCGGCGTAAGATGTCAATATGGGATATGGCCACCTTGGAGGGCGATGCAAGATTCCACACGTCGTGCCATGCTTTGCACAACATTATCAAGCAGCTGTTGGGGCAATTTATCCCATTCCTCTGTCAGTGCACGGATGAGGGTGTCCTTGTTTATTGGAGGGAATTGGTGACCAGCAAGACTCCTCCCCAAAGCACCTCACACATTTTCAATGGGATTCAGATCTGGAGAACGTGCTGGCCATACGAGGCGTTGAATATCCTCGCTCTCAAGACACTCCTAGACAGCGACTCTTCGATGACATGTTGCGTTGTCGTCCATGAAAATGAATCTATCACCGACAGCACCACGGAACATGCGAACACGAGGTAGCAGAACATCATTAATGTATCGTTGGCCAGTCATAGTCCCAGTTGGAAGCACAAAGAGGGACGTACGGCCATTGATTATGATGCCAGCCCATACCATGACACTACATGTCGGATATCGGTCCCTTTCCTGTATGTTTGCTGGACAATATGCAGTACCACTATCACGCCGGATCAGTTCTCTTCTCAGATGTATCTACTCTCATCTGAGAAGAGGACAGCAGACCAGTCGTTATCAGTCCAATCGCGATGTCGATGGCACCATTGCAAACGGGCGGTACGGTGACGTCTGGACAATGGGATGAACACAACAGGACGGCGGGCGTATATTCCTATTTAATGCAAACGTCTGGCGACAATTTTTCGGGAGATCCGCTTGCCAGTAGCAGCCATAAACTGATTTGCTACCTCACTAGCTGTGCTGCGCCGGTGTCTTTTTGTTGATAGCACTATGTACCGATCTTCTGCAGGTGTCGTACTGCGAACACGACCTCCCTCATGACGTTTGCTACACTCTACATTTGTTTGAAATGATTTCCAAAGCCTTGAGACAACACTGTGGCTGACGTCGAACTCCCTGGCAACATCTGTTAGTTTTCGCCCTTCTTCAATCTTGCCAATAATACGGCCACGCGTAAAATCATCTAGGTGATGTCGGGAAGACATACTGAAAATTGCATGTTCTTCAATTGATTCTTTCCTATTCAACTTTACGTTTGAACAACAACGGTCAATACGCGTCAAATCCTTTATATCTCTTATCAGCTCTTTGACGTCACGAATAAGTTCGGCAATCCAAAATTTGCATACGCACAACACGTCTTACTGTATCCCGCACTTATTCTAATTTCCACATTTTTCTGCCTTCCATTTCATGGTTGCTATCGTTGCTATTGTCATCCGTCCTTAGCAATTGTCCGGCAGTGTATTATACAAGAGTACGCCCCTTATCCTCATTTTATAGTCAGCAACGAGGGAAGTTTACTACGGCCATCAAGGGCATATCAACTAATAAAGAGTTTCCAGAGCAACCGAACATTGTACGATAGAGGAGTTAATTAATCTCAGACTACGTAATTAGTTTACAACCCTTTCGGCATCACTAGCCGTTTTCTTCAGAGCAAGAGAAATGCGAGGAGTCCAGAAGCGAGACTGACAAGGGTTACGATAGGGAAAGAGGTGAGAATTTGGAAATACCCTGAGCAGGAAGCATGAAAATACCGGAAGTGTCGAAAAGAAGTCATGTGAAATATTGGTGGAAAATAGAAAGTAAAATAATTGCAAATTAATTGCATAATTAAGAAAATCATGAGACAACACCTGATTGCCTAACAATAAGCCTTAACTGAAAATAAATACCGAAGTATGGTCATAACTGTGTGTGTGTGTTGCTTTTTCGTACTAAGAGTGAGTTGTAAAATATCAAACTCAAAGAGAAAGAGTAAAATTCCGCTAACACTCCGTGACCTATTTCCCTGAAAGTAAACTTGCTGAAATGAAATTCATTATGTTTAGATATCCTGGTGTCGGTAATAAAGCAGACTAAGCTGTATTCCATAACCCACAATAGTATAGGATCAATCCCTGATGTTACAAAATTTATACCTCACATGGTAGGTTGATGCATAAGCGCCGACTTGAAAAATTATTAAGGGTTCCAGAAAATTTTAATGGAATTACCCATGCATTTTTCAAAGGATTTAAGTCTAATTTAGATTTCATTCAGTCAGATTATCTGGCACAATATGACGCCTGAAATGCTACATTGAAGCAAATTATGGTTAATTACAGAAAAATATTTTTTTCTAGATAATTTTTTATTTCATTTATTTTACTTTTGTGTGTTAGACATTATTATATTCAATACACATACACTGTGTGAATTTCCAACTCAATTGTCTTTATAAAAGAAGCAAAAACATGTAAAATTTATTTTTAGGTGTTTTTACCAATTTTAAAAAATGCCAACAAATTTTTTCTTTAAATGATTTCTGAGTTAAAATAGGAGGTTAGAAGGGAGAGGAAGTGGCATCAGCCGCAGGCTCTGTGCTTTCCGTGGGCTCCACTTCGTATCAGCTGTGTATGCCCAGTATGTCCAACTTGGGCTGCTTCTGTATTTCTCTATGGAGAAATCGTCGACATTGAAGAGGTTTTAGAGGTACTTGTGCAGCATGTACAGTCAAGAAAAAAATGAGACTGAAATATACATGCACATAACTAAACATTTGCAAAAAAAATTACAAAAATACTGTTTAGCATTTTCTAAAAAGAATGAAACAAAATTATGCTTCGCAGAGTGGAAGTGCATATTGCACAACAGCCAACCACGGCCTTGCTAAAGCTGTGGGAGCATCGTTGACTTTCAGGAACTGCTGCAGAGAGTAAGAGACGGCCGCTATCAGCCTGTGCTCCAGCACAGGTCTTCAGGAAGTGACGTCACGTAACCGAACCCTCCCCGCTCGGAGGGCGCAAGAAACCATATGATCAGATTTGGCTTCACCATTGGAGGCTGATATCATCTCCTTTCTCTCTTCTAACCTCCTTGGTCCCCCGACTGTCCGAAGATAAGGTGGTCAACTGACTGTACAAAATTTTTCCGCTTTTATCACTGTGACCTCGAATAAGTTTTCGTTTCCGTATGCAGAGCTAGACTTTTGAATATTGTGGGAATCCAGATAAACAGAAGAATTTTCTTTTGTAAAGGAGACAGTTTTAAATGCTCTTAAGAGGTATTATCTGTCGCGTCAAATTTGACGAGCGCGAATGAACACTGATTCTTTTTTGAAGCACAATAAACAGTCTGAGGGGTAAATTTCTATACATAAATTCTATAAACAGGGTGATCAGAATCGACCGCACAATAAACCTTTCCGCATGGATAAAGAAGCCGAAAACCGTTGTCCGTTGTCCAATCGGACGTCGCATTCTGGAGATGTATGCGCCGAAAGTTCGTGACGTCACATCAGGTAAGAATACAGATATCAAAAATAACTTACCCAGTCACTTTGACAGAAAACATGTATCATGAAAGAAATACGGGATTACGCCATATAATACAAATTTTGAAGATGACAATCCGATTTTTGGCGTAAATGGGACAAGGATATATATATATATATATCCTGATAATTTATATCGGAAACTTGAAACTTGGTCGTTCTGGGTGGTGTACCCGGGCGCTTCCTGGGGGACGCGGGTTGTGTATCTGACTTACCATCCTTGTCCCATTTACGCCAAAAATCGGATTGTCATCTTCAAAATTTTTAGAAAACATGTAATTTATTGATGTGTACCACTACAACACAAATGATAAAACACGTGGATTCGTGTCAGATTACGACATGTGTTCAAAATGACCACCTTGTAATGCGAAACAGGCGGCAGCCCGCCGTGGAAGAGACATCTGCAGGCGTTGCAGCATAGCAGGGGTTACATTTGTGAGGGCTGCGTGTAAGGTGGCCACTAGGTCGTGCTGGCTGTTGACATGCCGTCGATGTACCAGTTCCTTTAGATGACCCCAGAGGAATAAGTCCAATGGGTTAAGATACGGTGATCTAGCGGGCCATGCGACTGGACCACCACAGCCAAGCCATCGACCGGGATATTCCGTATCCAACCACTGGCGAACATTTGCAGCGTAATGCGCCGGGTCTTCATCATGCTGGAACCATAGTTTGCTGAAAACAGTCAATGGTACGTTTTCCAGTAAGTCCGGCAGAACATCACGTAGGAACACCATGTAGTTGGCAGCTGTGACACGTTCGTGAAGAAGATATGGTTCCACTAGGATATCGCCCCTAATACCACGCCAGTAATTAACACCCCACCGGACCTGGTGAGCGTGTTCACGTGTTGCGTGCGGATTGTCCAATGCACAAACATGACTATTATGGGTGTTGAAGATACCCTGCTGTGTAAATATTGCTTCATCAGTCCACAAGATCCGGCGGATAAAACTATTAACGGCAGCATGTTGCTGTAGCAGCAATGCTGCCGATAATAGTTTCATTGGTGCACACCGAACTGTCACGCGATCGCACAACTGCTGGTCGTTCGCTCCACCTTTATGAACTCTAGTATGGCGTCCTCGCAGAGGGTCCAGCGCCACTGTCTACACTTGGACGTAGTGCAACATTGCCTGTGTCGCGCATTCGAGCGTCAAGCCACCGTAAGACCTGGGCTTCCGGGTACCGTCGTGCTGGGTATCGCTCGCTGTAGGCCTTTGCTGCACGCAATTGTGAACCATGGCATTCCCCCAATAGGAGATACATGTCACAATACTCTCTCAAACTGTATGACATGTCGCTACCCACACTAATGTTTAATGTACCAACGCGGTATGAGCTTACTCGCTACCGTCGCCAAACCATTTTATCCCTACCTGCCGTATCGCGCAGGCGTACAACTGATGACTTCATGCCACCACGTCCTTTGAATTTGCATACCCACCCCGTGCCACATTTTTAAATGTTGATGGCCTTTTTTTTTTTTCTTTTTTTTTTTAAATAACAGGTTTAACGAGCACCGTGGGCAGCTCAGTGGGCAGTAAGTAGTTGACCGTCCTAAATTTAGGGCCACTGGTTCCAGAGAAGGGAGAGAGTCAGTGCCGTAGGACATATATAAATATATCACGAACGGCCACTGGTTCCAGAGAAGGGAGAGAGTCAGTGCCGTAGGACATATATATATATATATATATATATATATATATGCCGCCCCGGTGGCGCAGTGGTCAAAGGTGCTGGCCTCTGATCATTTGTCCGTAAGGGGTCCGGGTTCGAATCTCGGTCAGGCATGGATGTTGTGTTTGTCTTACGGCACTGGCTCTCTCCCTTTCCTGGAACCAGTGACCCTAAATTAGAGACGGTCGACTGCTTATAGCCCATTGAGTTGCTCACGGTGGTCGTTAAACCTCCAATAAAAAAAAAAATATATATATACACTGAAGAGCAATTGAATTAGAGACAGCTGGCGTTATGCAAATGTGGTGCTGTGGGCGGCCCTGTAAACGGAAACGACATGACGAATGCAGCGATCCGACAATATAAGGAGTGATGCGACAGGAATCAGAAAGAGTCGGACGCAGTATGGGTAAGACGAAGAATAAGCGCATTTGATCGTGGGCAAATTACCGGGGCCCGACGAATGGGTCACTCCATTTCGGAAATCCTGCTGGCACTGGGATTTTCACGAGTCACTGTGTCACGGGTGCACCTTGAGTACATTGAATCTGGTAAAACCATCCCTGCATGGGCCAACTGCCGTGGACAACAGCGTGTGGATGAGCGGGGTCATCGTCGGCTAGCTCACATTGTAACAGCGGATAGACGGGCCACAGTGCAAGAAATCACTCTGCAATTTAACGCCGGTGCACAAAAACGTGTAAGCAGCCACACCATCCAGAACCATTACCTCGCTATGGGGTACAGAAGCCATCGTTCCACGAGGGTAACGCTGCTGACCGCACATCACAGGGTGCAAAGATTAGCATGGGCGCGGGAACTTCGCCACTGGACCCTAGACACGTGGGAAAATGCTGCCTGGACTGATGAGTCGAGATGCACGTTGGTACATGCGGATGACAGGATACGAATAAGGCGCAAACCACATGAAGCGATGGATCCTTCTTGCCAGCAGGGTACCCTTCAAGCTGGTGGGGGTGGCATTCTCGTCTGGGGACTGTTTACGTGGACTGAAATGGGACCCCTTGTACGTGTGACATCGTCCCTCACATGTCAACGTTATCGGGATATCCTGGACGACCATTTGCTCCCGTTTGTGCGTCTTCAACATCCCACTGGAGACCTCATCCGGCAACAAGACAATGCACCGTGCCATCACCCCCGACTTGTATCCGAATGGTTGGACGAACCCTCCACCGACGTGACCTCGGTTCCTTGGCCAGCTAGGTCAATCCCATCGAGCACATCTGGGATGCCACCGAGAGAGATGTTCGAGGCTCTGACCCCCTCCATCAAATCTTCGTGAACTGTGTTGGCTTGTTCAGGGGTCGTGGATCCGTATGACTTCCCAACGCTTCCGGTGTCTTGTCGAGTCCATGCCGAGACGAATCGCCGCCGTCATCAGGGCAAAAGGTGGTGCTACACGTTACTAGACAGGTATCTCACATTCAGTTACTCTTCAGTGTATATATAGGTAGTAAACGGGGAGTGAATAATAAAAAAACTTGAAGAATTGATAACTAAAAACAAAATTTATGCTTATATGCGCACGTGTATTTTCCCCACAAAATATGCGCAAAAATATGAGGGGTTCGAGGAACCCACAATAAAATCATTGGGAGTTCAAAAAGTGTCTCGAACCCACGAAGTCGGCGCCTATGGGTTGATGACCAGAGTATTTAATTTCAAATAAATGCCACGCGTGATTTAGCTGCATTGGAACAAACCCCAAGGCACCACTTCCTTGACATTTGAGTGCTCAGAAATCTTATGTCAATAGAAGAGAATTTCTGAAGCCTAGATGCTCACTCTATGATCCGATTCCCACTGTTTACCATGGACCATTACAATAAATCAAGGGAATTTTTTTCCACCCTTCAATTACCTATGAAATTCCAAATGTGAAACAGCTGCAAGAAGTGAGACACAAAATTATCACTCACGGATTTGTCTACTGGCTTTCTTTTATTGGCCTGCTGGGTACGTTTGTCAGGCCTTTGCTTGTAAAGAAATCAAGGGATTCCGGGCTTTTAACTAAAAAATGAAAATTATCTCTTCTACAGTGGTGCCCTTTATTCAATAATGTATATGGGGAAAGTACCGTATGACTTTTGTCCTGATTTCGTTTTTGTACTTGATATTATGAACATATTAATCTGTTTCTTCCTCGATTACCCCGCGACTAACTTTTTCTTTCCAGACTTCCTTTCTGCCTCAATCTTCCAGCTCGACATCGGACTATCTCCCCGCCTCTATTTTCCCTCGGACGGAGAAATCTTCGAAAAATCTCCATTCTAGAGCCAGATCAACACTCTTCTCTTGAGATCACCAGGTCAGCTCCAAGCCACTTTTCCCCTCTCAAATTCCTTAATTAGAAACTTACTTTGCTCACGTGTCGTCCTGTCACGTGTAACCATTGTTTGTTCCCTTAGCTTTTCAAAAAGGCGATGAATGCTGAGAACTCTAAACAAAGTTGTAAAACGATTTGCAGGGCATTTTAAAGAAATATAAAACTGATCCCTATGAACAGCAGATGCGTAGAGAACGGTCAATAATGGTACAGAAACAGAGATTCTCTCCCCCTTTCATCAACTCGGTTGGCAAAAACTAATCACTCTCTCCCCCTTTCATCAACTCGGTTGGCAAAAACTAATGAAAGGTTACACATATACTGTGACGTACCTGCCAGCAGGACGCACATGACATAAAGGCAGATAGGAATCAGAATACATGTCTGCGTAGCTCAGTTGGTAGAGCTGCTTGTTCCGGAATAAGCGTACTCGGGTTCGAATCCCGGCGTAGACCGAAAATGACGGAGAAATTTACTTCGTTATAATGGCGCCCGAACTACCCGGATGACCCGACCGTTCCAAATCTCGCAATGGTGTGATGTTCTTTCCACACCGCGAGATAGGAAAAATCAGAGAATCCGTTCTCCAGTGCTTCGAAAAATAAATGTGTGTGACGTTGCATTCCACACACCAGATTGACTGGGAGTTCTCAAGTGCACGTTCTACAGTGGTTGTCTGCCTGCAGCGATTCATGGTCACGGCTGATCCGTGGGCCATGCCCCCGGACCTCTTTCGGGGGGGGGAGATGTGACGTACCTGCCAGTAGGACGCACATGACATAAAGGCAGATAGGAATCAGAATACATGTCTGCGTAGCTCAGTTGGTAGAGCTGCTTGTTCCGGAATAAGCGTACTCGGGTTCGAATCCCGGCGTAGACCGAAAATGACGGAGAAATTTACTTCGTTATAATACAATGTTAGACGACTATTACGCAGACTGATTTTGCTCAATGCATAACGCGGTATGTTTACAGAGAGAGCGCACGTACCTGGTTGCGTGAAACACGGATCAAATTAGCCTCACGCTCTTTGCCCGTGAGAATATTTCGCTAGTGAAAAAAAAAAGAAAGTTATTGAGAATCGGTTATGGTTACTGACCCAGCGTAGGTGAACGCGTGTGTGTTAAAGTTGCTTGCGATGGATTTCAACTAAGAAACTGTTTTGTGTCAGCCGATTTGAAATATGTATGAGGTCTAGGATGTATGCCACATTTATGTATATAATTACACTATCTACCAACAAGTAAATGGACACCCCTGCAATCGACGATATCTGCCGTCCTGATACACGTCACAGCCGCCGCCGTTAAATATCGTGTGGGAAACAACAACGCAACCAGTCGCATGCAAGATGCCAAGCAGTTCGGAGCTCTCTGATTTCGAGAAAGGTGACATCGTCGGGTATCACAGAAATGGCCGATCCATACGTGACATATCCAGCGAGTTGAAGTACCCAAAATCGACAGTGGTCTACGTGATTGGCAAGTGGAAGATAAGAGATGACTGTCGGAATGTGCCCCGACCCGGCAGACCCACAAAACTGGGAGTTAGAGACCGAAGGGTGCTGGCCAGAGAAATTCGGAAGAACCACACCAAATCGATGGGCCATATCCGCGAGGAGTTTCAACAGGCGTCCGGGAGTGTTCTTTCGATGAATACCATCCGTAAGGAAGCCCATATGCTCGGTTATCATGGACGTGCTGCCGCCCACAAGCCTTTGCTCACCAAGTCCAACAGCGCTGCTCGGCTAACGGGGTGCAAAGAACGTCGACAGTGGACCGTTGAACAGTGGAAACAGGTTCTCGGGAGCGACGAATCAAGGTTCACCCTCTACAGTTCGGATAGCAGGGTTTGGGGTTGTTGTCTGCTTGGAGAACGCCTCTTGCCGGAATGTATTGTGCCAACTGTGAAGTTCGGCGGCGGTGGAATTGTGCTATGGATCTGTTTCTCCTGGTATAGCACGGGACCCTTGGTCGCAATTCTTGGTAGACTCAACACCGAGACCTATTGCACCATTTTGGATGACCATGCGATTCCTACGTTGTGGCAGTTTTACGGGGTGGACCCATGCTACTTTCAGGATGACAATGCCACCTGTCATGTTGCGAGGTCCACCATGGCTTGGTATGGTGACAATGGGGTTAATCGAATGGACGTATGTGATTTCAATTCATTAAAGAGTTCAGCAATCAAGACTAGACTGCGCAGAGCCCGGACATTAACCCTTTCGAGCACCTCTGGGACGAGTTGGAGCGTCGACTTAAGGGCCCCCACCGTCCGAAATCGGTGAAGGAACTGACCTGTCTTCTCCAAGCCGAGAGGAAGAAAATACCGATAGCCGTCGTACAACGCCTGGTTGAGAGTATGCCCCGGAGGGTCGCAGCTGTAATCGCCGCTCGTGGAGGCTCCACCAACTATTGAAGGTGGATAAACTTCGTTTTCCTTTACTATCACAGGTGTTCAATTACTTGTTGGTAGATAGTGTATGTGATTTCAATTCATTAAAGAGTTCATCAATCAAGACTACCAAAGGTATTATGTTCTTATGTCTTCTTTATTTAAAAACGAACTTCGTCGTGGTTTTGATGAGACAGTGATTATATTGTTTTATGTTCACCCTTCAATACAAGTAGTGTTTATTTTATACATTCTAATACTCAATGCCCTCCCCAAGAACACAAATAAAAAGAAAAAAATATTTTTAACTTATAAGATTATGTGATGATAGTAAGAACTCTAAGTGTGTTCGTATGAATTATTATCTGTTGGTAAGTCCCTCTATTTCATGCTAGGACTTCCACAAATGTGAGCTAACTCTCCTAGACACTATTGATGATATTTACTTTCGTTGCAAAGGCGAAACATGTTTTTCTTAGTGCAAACTTCTAGAGTACCCCAATTTCCAGTAAGGTATTGCTACGTAGCACGTGACTAACGATAGCCTCTCACATGGAAGGTTAGATATTCTGATTTATATAACGGATTCACTTTGTACAGCTGTCTAACTGGTAAAAATTTGAAATCATTTTTATAGGAATAAAAGTATAATCCTGTGTCTGATAACAGCTTGTGAAAGAACTTGAGTTCTGAGGCCTTTTTTTTCAGTTCATCTCTACAGATTATAACTCAAAAATACAATAAGGAAAAAGCAGTTTATTATGACTTTATACAGAATGTTGATAGAAGTAAAAGTACTTCCTGTATGACATTGCAAAATTCCGTTCTGAACCTGTAGTTCCCCTTTACTTTGAGCAAGTTTTATAAATTCACTACCGTCCTTTTGCACTACTATAGTGAGATTTCTTGGTTTAATTCAAAGTACAGGTTGTTCACTGCTATCTAGTACTTTAAAATGAGGTACACTTTTACCGTTAAAAATTAAAAATACGTTTTTACAACTGTAAGTGGTATCAATGGTAATACAACAATACAGTGAAACACACGAGATCAAAAATTATGAGTAGCACAAAGATCGAATCAGAACAAAACGTTACGATGGAAGTATAGGCTCATCTGTCATCCAGTTATCCCCTTACATCAACACAGCATAAACAGACTACAGAGACAGAAGTTCTCAGCAGGTGATATGTGCATCCTGCACCTTTACGCATGTTTGGCATTTGGGCGTCATGCGTCGTCCTTTGTGGTTTAGGAGCTTTAGGGGTAAATTGTCCCATTCCTACTGGAGAGCCCTACTAAGTCCTAAAATGGCTTCTGGTGTATGATTTCTTTGCTTAACACGTATCTCCAACGCGTTCCATGTATGTTCGATTGGATTAGATCAGGGGAGCGAGTTGGCTTCATTATCCGACAGATACCGTCATTAGCTGATTCTTCAGACACAACTTCTGGCGTTATCATCCATGAAAATTGAATCTGTTCGCACAGCTCCATGGGATAAAGGAACGCGGCGAAGAATCACATTATTTCAGTATTGGTTTTCCTTTGATTCATCACCTGTAGTTCATTGCTTCCGTTATTCAAGCTACCGGCACACCTCAAGATGCCGGGACTTAAATATATGTTCCGTTCAACGATACTCTTCACATCATACGCCGTCACATTCCCTCCAGATCAGTTGCCGCTTGGAAGCCGACGAAAGAATAAAGCAACTTTGATCTATGAATATTTCCTTGGCCCATTGGTCTGAAGACCAGTAAACGTGAGACATACACCACTGATTGTGTGCTATACGATGCACTTTGGGTGAAAGCAAACATCGTATGGGTTTCCGGGTGTAGGTGTTGCATTTTGACTTCTTGACACGGTTTGGCGCTAAATTCGCACATCCGTGCTTTCTTGAAGGGAAGTAAACTAGCCCGCAATACTTTTCCAGATCCGTTTTGCCATTATGACCAAGTAACTGCCATCCCGCTGTACGAGTCTGCGGGACGACCTCCAGCAAAATATCTGGCAGGGGTTCTGTTTCTCCTGAGCGCTGCGCACAGACGCTACACAATAATGTGTGCTATTCCGGGCTCTCTGGTAACATCGATCACATTCCGGCGTTCTTTGAGCTTACCGATAATTCGTCTTCAGGCAAAATCATTCATATGATGTCTGCATTACATCCTTTTTTTTTAACTCAGACAAGCAGTTTCTCTCCGTCGCTGAAACGCATACAAAAATTGAATAAGCTCATATGAGATACAACTCGACCTTCCGCCTATACACACCCTCGACCGCGGTCACGTGCTCACAGCAAATTTCCGTACGAGCAGCACATCATGGAATGTCTTCATACGTCACAGCGCACTTATATGCATATGATAGTAAGCTCTTTTAGCCTCATGACGTTGTGCAACCGTCAGATTTTGTGTTTTTTTTTAAGTTTTGAACAGCACTGCAAGAGAATCCGGCGCTTAGTCTTCTTAGCTCTTAGGGTGAATGAATTTGTCAAGGTTTTGGTTGTGCAAGTAAGAGAAAAAGTTATACAGCCAAAATTGAACAAGAGCGTAACATCACGCAAATTACAAAAATGATACCACCTAAAGGAGAAATGGCACATTTTTAGCGAAATTTCAGTGTCAGCAATACAGTTTGAATTTCTCATGTATTGAATGTTAAAATTAGGTTCTTATATTAAGTGCACTTCTCAGGAGCTACTCGCTAAACGAATTCTCAACTAATACAGTATTTCTATGCCTTCAAGCTGCAAATTCAAATGCTATATCTATAACATAAACTCTTTCTCCGTCCCTGTCTCACACGCATGAACAAACACACACATTTACCAAAATTTTAAATTCATAAGGATAAGGAAAACTTCTTAAGCAATCAGGGACGCGGATGTTCTGCTGGTCAGCTGTCCTGACTGCCACGGAAAGGTCCCAGGATGGATCCCAGAGCGGTAGGAAAGTTCGAACCACTAAATGTGCGCCGGATGGGCACGTCAAGCAGCCAAAACTCAAGGTACTGGCCCCCGGTTTAAAATAAGAGATCTGTTCCCCCTCCGCTTCCTTCTCTCTGTCCCCTACTACTAGTGTATACTTTGACGTCATGTGACGCGAGTCGTTCCTGCGAGGCACACTAGTAACTATATCTACTACTATCTGTCTACCAACTTTCGTATCGCGAGCTTGTATATTCCATCTAATGTCTTTCCGATTTGCTACTCCGATCGAGAGCCAGTCCGGGCGTAGCTAGTCGAGCCTAAACCTTCCCTGTGGGCAGAAGACCTACCGATTGTTGAGTTAGGGTTGCTGGTAATCCTGGTGAGGATTTGATTTCTTAAGCAATCAGATGATACATATTTTTTTATAATAACGATAATATCCGTGGGCGTTTCGAGACCTGGAGTTTCGAAGCATGTTCTCACACGCAGCCTTAGGCATTTTCCTAATTCGTTCACCGCTAAAGCACTTTTTTTTTAAGTTAGAACTACATCACTGTCTGCGCAACACAAGAGCTGCCAGAAAGCTACCCTGACTGATAAAAACAGGAGAGCATTGAAGAGGATTGTTATCCGTAATAATAAGACCACAGCATCGAAAATTGGTGCGCTCAATCTGCATCTCCAGACCGCAGTATCAACGAAAACAGCGCGCAGGGAACTGCAAAAATAACATATTCGTGGCAGAGCTGCTCTTGCAAAACTTCCGGTTTCCCGGGTGAATGCACAATTGCGACTGCAGTGGTTTCAGGATCATAAAACATGAACTGCGATGCACGGAAGACTGCAATGTGGTCGGATGGATTCACATTCACACTATTCCCCACAGCAGGATGTATTTACGTGTGAACACTGTTAGAATCGTACAACCCAGACTGTCTGCTCCAAACAATGCAGCATGATGGTGGTTCTGTCATTCTTTGGGCGGTCATATCGTGGTTTCCAGAAGGTCCTCTGATCACCTTGAAAAGACAGATGACTGGCAGGGCGTATGAAATCTTTTGGCCAACCAAGTCCATCCAATGGCTCAGGCATTGTTTCTTGCAGGGGGTGCCATCTGTCGAGATGATAACACCCCAATTCACAGAGCTCAGAATGTGCAATCATGATTTGAGGAACATGAGGACGAACTTTCACACCTTCCTTCGCCTCCCCCTCACCAGACTTAAACATCATAAAGCCACTGTGGTCTGTGTTATAAAACAGAGTAAGATCCAGTTATCCTCCTCCTGCATCTCTCAAGGACCTGGAGCCGTTTCTGCATGAAGAATGGTGTAACATCCCACTAACCACCATCCAGGATTTGTATGCGTCCACTCCAAGGAGGATTCAGGCGGTTTTGAAGGCCAAAGGTGGTCGCACACCCTACCAGGTACGTAAAACCTTCTTTTCTTAGGTGTTCACATTTTTCTGTCCAACCCCTGTATTTTGCGCACCTCTCTCGATACCCAAGATGATCCCGTGTGACGTACTACAGAGGTGAAGCAAGTGTCAAGACGACAAATCTGCAGCGATTCATTCCGTCGGTGTATTTCAGTCGATTAGAGCAACTCACCCCGGAGCGAGGAGACGCGAGTTCGATCTCCACCACCGGCAAATTTGTGTGTTTTCACATTGGCGCTCGATTGTGGAAATGGATTTACTGGCCGCTGGATTCTTCGAAAAATGTGCGATGTTTGTTCCACACACCGTCTGGAATTAATAAAAATTACTTCTTCGCTTCAAGAAAACATTAAGAGAGAGATGATGTGACGTACTACACAGGTAAAGCACGTGTTAAGACCACAAATCTGCAGCGATGCATTCTGTCTGTGTAGCTTTGTCGGTTAGAACAACTGGCTCCGGAGTAAGGAGGCGCTGTTTCGATCTCGGTCACCGACGAATTTGTGAATTTTACACGTTGGTGATACTACTGAGGGATTCAGCTGTTTATCGAACGGTCATTCTGCGGTTTTTCCTCACCTCGTTTTCCACCAACAAATTGTTTGGTACCTAAAGGTGCTTGCCCAGGTTATTGAAGGTCATCTATCCCTTGAAGTCCTCTCCGAAATTCTTTTCACAATTAAATCACGATACGGCGTACTGAGAAGGCCACACCGAGTACCCAACTAGAAACACTTTTACAGCGATTAATAATTGTTTTTCTCTGACTGATTCTTTCTTAGACTGTCATTATCACGTGCTGTTAAACGCGATTAAATGCTATGCGTGACAAATTTTTTTTTGACAAAATTGGATTTTAAATTAGATCACGGTACTGAAACCATTCAGTGAGCAGCAAATGCTCATGGAAGTGCAGTGATATGTAAATGCGCGTACATGGAAATTATTTTTCAGTGAAAGTATGTGTACTTAAAGTTCGATACTTTTCTTCAGCTCTTTTTTTTTCAGTTATATTATTCTTTTACACCAGAACCTTTTTTACTTCGGGACCGTAACCACTTTATAATTTTTTTTTTTTTACTTTTCCTTTGTTTTGGTATTTACTTCGTTTAGCTCGTAGTTCCTCTCTTCCCTTCGGCGCATTCACACACAGTTTATCCATAGTGTGAGTATCTAAACCCTTCATTTACTTAAACTCACAAGTTCTAAGCCGAAACATGATGCGCGTCAGTACAGCTAACAATTCTATTTAAACAGATCGACGTAGATACTGCCACACTAGGAAGTATTTGTCGGACCTCCCTGCAAATTAATGGCATGTGTCGACAGCTGGATTGTGTACATGATTGAAGTACCGACTCAATCAGATGATAATTGTGGTACATAAAAGGGCAAAACGACTTGGCGTAATTAAGTTTAGTCGTCCTTATCCGAGAATGTAGACCACTACATCAGAGTGATCTCGGTGGCAAAGGCACGTGTAAAGAGATGGAATGCCTGAGTGGCGTCTTCGGGAATCCTGCCACCACGCGAACATCTTTATCAGAGATTTCATCATAGGGATACGTACAATTGGTTGGTCCTTACGCCGCGTCGCGGCCGAAAGACATCGGGTGCAATAACTGTCAAATGAATATGACGACAACGGTTTGAGGAAGATAATGTGCGTCGCCGTAGTTGGACTCGTGTACATAGAAGGACTTCCAAACTCTTCGATCGCAGCTTTAGGCAGCAAGCAGAAACAGCCTCACGATTTACAGTGGAAGACACTCAGCAAGGTGTACATGCACCTATGGACATCCGATACCGACACGGACTGTGAATTGCTGATTGGCTGAGGCACGGTTGCGCTCTCGCCAACCATTGCGACAACTGCTTCTCACCACAGCACATCGTTGCATAAGATTACAACGGGGTGGTACCAGGCATGCGTGACAGGAAGAATGGGCACATGTCGTATTCAGCGACGAGTCTCTCTTCTGTTTGACCGCTGACGATCGCTGATTGAGATTATGGGGATGTCGTGGTCACCGGGATCATCCTGCTGCCATCCGCTAATGTCATACGGCTCCTCAGCCTGGTATTATAATTTGGGGGTGCTATCAGTTTTAACAGAGTTCACCGCTCGAGCGCATAGTGGGTACAATAACGTCACGACGATACGTCGATCAGATGCTGCAGTCCGTTTCGTTGCCGTGTCTCTGTGATATCCCTGATAGCCAGTTGCTTCCAGATAACGCCCCCCAGCACATTCCAAGATCAACAGACAGTGGCTACAAAGTGTTTAGGTGCTGCCCAGGCCAGCGCGATCCGAGAGACTTTTTCCCAGTAGACAACCTGTAGGACATCATTGGCAGACGTTTTAATGCCTGTGCATAACCCCCTCTCAGTGTCGATGAATTGTGGACATAGGTCAACAACGAATGGTCAGCGATACTTCAGGACACCATCTGGAGACTTTTCCACTCGATTACACGCCGTGTTGTCGAATGTATAGATAGCCGTACAAGTATACATTCGTGTTAATCGAATGTATACGTGATAGGCCGTCATACGACTTACCGACATATTATACTGTCTCTTTGCCCATCGCATTCACGCATTCCTTCATAAATTAAATCATACCGATGAGAAGTTACATTATGACCACCTACATAATAAGTTGTAGGAACCCCTTTAGTTCGCAAAACAGCGACCACTTGGCGAGGCATCAATACGATGAGGTGGAGATAGTATCCTGGGGTATCTGGTACCATAATGTCAACAGTACGTACTCCAATTCCCGTACATTTCGACATTTCTAAGTGGTGGTGATTTAGCTTTTCCAAGTCGAACCACAAATGTTAGATTGGGTTCATGTCAGGTGAATTCGGAGGCCAGGGCATTAACTGAAAGTCACCAGCATGTTCCTCGAGCCACTCCTTGACGATTCTGGCAGTGTGGCATGACGCATTATCCTGTTGGTAATGGCCATCACCAGCAGGGAACACAGTTGCAATGAATGGGGGAAATTAGTCTGCAATGATGTTCAGATAATGATAGCTGTCAAGGATTGTGCTATTGGGATAATGTGTCCTAAAGTGTCGCAAGAAAACATGGCCCACAAAATAACGCCTCCGCTGCCGGCCTGTTTCCGCCCAATAGTGCATCCAGGTGCCATAGCCTTCGTTGGTAATCGGCGTATCCGCGTTCGGCTGTCTACGTGATGCACCAGGAATCTTGATTTGTCAGAATAGGCCATTTTCTTCTAATCATTCACGGTCCGATCCCGATGATCTTGGGCCCATTTCGTGCGTTTTTGGTGATGACGCGCAGTGAACATGGGGACCTGGCTGGGTCTTCGGTTAAGCAGGCGCATGCGCAGAAGCCTGCGATGAACTGCGTGTTGTGACACATTGCTCTGATCACCACTGTTGTAGCTGCGGGTGATTTGTCGCACTGTGGCACTGCGGTTGCTGTGAACAATGCGCCAGACAGTCTCCGCTACCCTCTGGCCCCATTGAGCTGAGGACGACACTTCGTCCTTTGGCCATCTGTACACCACTTTTGATACGGACTCACTACAGCGGCCCGTGAACAACCCCCAAGTCGCGCCGTTTCCGAGATCGTAGTTCCGAGGACCCGTGCCATCACAATTTTTCCTTTATCAAACTCCGATAAATCGGCAGCTTTTCCCATTCTGACTCCAAACACTTTACTAACTGAAAGCCGGTCCTCGGGTTGTATATATACTGCTATGTGAACTTCACCTGCGCCACCGTTCTGTCTCCAGACGTGCTCATTTTTCTTGGCTTTGGGTGGTCATAATGTAATGGCTAATCGGTGTATTTCCCATCTACTTGTGTACACCTGCGGTAAGTTTATTCTTATTTTGTTCATTCTTCATGGTGTGGCATTTTCTGTGACAAGCAGTTTGACAAAATTTGTAAGGTGATCGATGAGCTGTGTGCTGTTTTACATAGGTGTGCAATACAAAGACAACAACTGTAGAATAAAGTTATATGTTCAGATCGTTTCACAAAAGTGGTCGTGTTACGTACTTCAGAGCAAAATGTTTCATCAGTAAAAGTTTATACCGAATTCATCAGTTTTAACCTCTCACTGAAACATATTTGATGTGGGAAAGAAAGGAGGGATGCATTTTGCTCCCTGGGAGCGTATCCAACCGGTGAAAGTGATCTCGCTACCCATAACCTGAGCAAGAGTTGACCCAGTGCTAAAGATATTGGCGGGACAGAGGAAGTTTTGATTGGAAAGATTGTTTCTGCGAAGAAGAGAAACCTGATCACCCTGTTTCGCTGTATCTCCAGAGGATGGAGCGAGCGAGCGAACGAAAGAGAGGAGGAATAGAAAGGGGATCACCGAGCACCAATGTCACGTGATCCAATGGCCTACCTGCCTGTGGCATCTTCAGCTTGATGGCAACGTAGCCATGGCAACGCATCCGTTCCCAGGGGAACCGCATCACGTGTCTTCGTCCCATCCGCCAGATGACATTCTCCGATACCGAACCCTCGGTTCCTGACGTCAGGCGACCCCCTGACCTCCGTAATTTACGGGAATGTTGTCATCCGTAACGGCAGATAAGGTCGGTTGGCGGTCGGTCGGTCGGCCGGTGCTGGCCGGTGGCAGTAGGTTTCACGGTTCCATCCCACAGTAACACCCTCCCCAGCCCATCATCCTCTTCCTTTCCCTTCCTATTCTAACCACAACCGCCGCTTCAGTGCACTCTCGCCCATCGCCTCGGTTTTATCGACGATAACTCGGAATTTTGTGATGCATAATCGTTCATTTTCAGAATTAATAATGACCAGGAGTGTGGCAGTTCGCTAAAATACCTTTTCGCCGTGTTGTCATTAGTTGGCTTTGTGCTTTCCTCACCAAGCTGGCTGGCCTCGCAGAATTCGACTCAAAGCTTGAAATAAAGCAGTGCGTTATCGGAACTTAAAACGTATACAATGATAAACGATCCCTAGGTTGGCTGAAGACGTTATTTTAAAACGTGACGACCGGCACAGTTTCCACCATAAATACGTCGGATTATTTTAACGCTGATCAGAGATAGAACCTACCCATTAATTATATCATTGATTAAATTATTAAGCATAATAAAATGAAACGAAGTTTCAATTTATGGTCGTGATGAAAAGTTTTCAAACTGACCCCGGAAAAAAAATAATCCAAAATTAAACTTGAGAGAACTATACAATCTTTTTTTTTCTTGGGGAGGGGGAGGGGGGGATAGGCTTTATCCTACCTCACATAATGAGCAGAAATCATTCAGTCAGTCTATCTCCTGAAAGTTCAGACATTTTAGGACATTTCGCATCATGACAAAGTTTTCATTTTTCCACCAAGCTCGAAAGAGAAAATTTTGCCATTTCAATCCAGCGTAATTTCGTTTTATGCAACTAGCAATGAGGAAAAGTTAGGATATGGTGTTCTTTGAAAGATTTTTACAAACATTATACAGCCTCTCCTACTGCTAATTTTCTACGAAAAATGTATAACTGATTTTTAATCCCAATGAAACTTTGTCAGCTGATCGACAGGTGAACATCCCGATGTAATTTCTGTTAATTTTGTTCAATAACACCATTAATGTTTTTACATATTTACATAATTTATTTTACACATGTTTTTAATAACACGAAAAAGCCTTATTAAGATGTCATAAAACTCACTGTTGCAGTTTAATTTATGAATGTGGAAAATAAGCAGTAAAGTTTCATAAATCGAATTTTGTAAGTTTGATGAAAAATCAAGTTAAAGAAATGATAATTCTCCCGTGCTCAAACGTAAGGATGAAACGCAAAAAAAAAAAAAAAAGTGCCTGAAAATCCTTTAATTAATAATAATGTCATTGTTAGTGAAAGATTTAGAATTACCTAACTCATACCTGCGAAAATTCACAACCTTTCGATTAAGAATTCGATAGTTAGGACATAGATGCAGATGGTGACACCATGATTTACAGTGAAACGTATAACTGATAAAAACATGTACAAAGATGATAACAACTGTGTTATCATCTTTGGGCGTCAGTACATGGCTTGGACCTCTCCATGCTGAGAATGAGACTATAAGCTACGTATTAAGGCTCAGAAACATGAGTTTTTCTTCGAAATGTTGAGTTAGTGATAATTAGATATGTGGATTTCCCTTAAATCGAAGTACCGTAATTTTCGAGCTAAGAGACAAGGCCGGCTCTTTTGCAAGAAAAAAAAAATAATTGCAATACTTCCCCTCTTTCCCCGCTGCTCTTACCTCGAATATTTTTTTCTAAGCAACTGTAAGTTTGTATATGATATTGTTGTAGCAATAAAAAGGCTTGAATTTCCCTCTCTTTTTGAACAACACAGTTATCCGTGCAATAGTTATTGAGAAAGAGAGAATGGTCCAGCACAGCTATTATTTCCTGGTGTCCTCTTTTTTTCACTTTAGTTACAAATCTGCACCGAACAAAAATTTTTGAACTTACCGATATCTATCAAATATACCAAAATTCAGCTTTGTTATGTCCCTAAATTTAATATCAGTGACATAGGAACCGATTATCAGACTTGGGGCGCATTAACACATTTTCATTAATGCAGCTGGTAATGTATCCTAATTGTCTACAGAAGTATTTAATTCAGATAGAAAAAAGAAAATGCAAGACTTTAAAAGGTAATAATTCGGCTGTTATAAGTGTAAACGGGATCGTACAGGATCTGCCGAGTTTTCACACGCCAACAGGCGCCCTTTTTAAGACAACGTGTATACCAAAACTTAAAAACATAAATGGAACAGAAAGGTTGAAAATCAAATCCCCATTCAGAGAAATGAAGATTTTACGTGCGAGTTAATTCACCTGTTTTTAATTCACTTGTTTATTCTTCTCTGCTCTTATAGACGTAAGGAATCTGCAATTCTTCTGATGACACTTGGCGTTCATGCAATCATCATTTAATCTCATAGCATCAGTTCCAAGTTAATCAATCAGGTACAACAAGGTGGCAAAGACTGCCAACAACTTCATGTGAGAGCGGAATGTAGTAAAACTCAGGCAAGCCAAAACTCGTAGAACACCAGTTAGCCTTTGATTGAAAATTGGAATGGTCAAATCGAATGATTTGAGAAACTTTGAACAGGGCATGACAGTTTGAACCTGGCATGTCGATTCGATTTACTAAAGGAGCCGATCTCCTGGGCTTTTCACACGCAACTGCAGCAAGAGCTTCTCCTGAAATCGTACAGGATCTGCCGAGTTTTCTCACGCAAACAGGCGCCCTTTTCACGACAACGTGTATACCGAAACTGAAAATCATAAATGGAACAGAAAGGTTGAAATTCAAATTCCCATTCAGAGAAATGAAGATTTTACGTGCGAGTTAATTCACATGTTTTTAATTCACTTGTTTATTCTTCTGTGCTCCTATAGACGTAAATAATCTGCAATTCTTCTGATAACACTTGGCGTTCATTCAATCATCATTCAATCTCTTCGCATCAGTTCCAAGTTAATCAATCAGGGACAACAAGGTGGCAAAGCCTGTCAGCAACTTTATGTGAAAGCGGAATGTAATAAAAATCATGTAAACCAAAGCTCGTATAACATCAGTTAGCCTTTGACTGATAGTCGGAATGATCATATCGAATGATTTGAGAAACTTTGAACATGACATGACAGTTGGAACCTGGCATGACAATTGGAACCTGGCATGTTGATTCGGATCACTAAAGGAGCCGATCTCCTGGGCTTTTCACACGCAACTGTAACAAGGGCTTCTCCTGAAAGGTCAGACTCGCAAAAAAACTTCCAGCATTCGGAATCCAAGCTGGTAGGTCAGAGGGGTCAAAGGAGAGAATCGTACAAGAAAATATATGGACCACAAACCGGAAAATCACTCCAGAATTCAAAATTGGTGTGCTGAGTGGGATTTTCGAATAACCTACTGTACGTATCTGAACATACATAGTGTGAATGAGTTACAACAGCCGACGACCATGTCGTCAGTCTTTTTTGATTGCTCTGATCCACTAGCTGTTTCCGCACACAAGATCGCCGATTGCATTGGACAAACATTTTTGACTTTCTTGTGTTATCTGAGATTAAGACAAGTTACCTTTATGATGTTTGCGCTCAGGAATATGAAAATGGCCGTTAAAACGCAAGATGAGCTCCAGTTTTTGAAATATATATAAAACAAATTTGACACATTTACATACACCGATTAACCATTCCATTATGACCATTCCCAGCCTAGAGAAATGAGCGCGCCTGGAGACAGAACAGTGGCTCAGGTGAAGTTCACATAGCAGTATATGTACAACCCGAGGACCGACTTTCGGTCAATCGAGTGTTCGGAGTCTGAATGGGAAAAGCTACCGATTTACCTGAGTTTGATAAAGGACAAATTGTGATGGCACTGCACCTCAAAACTACGATGTCGAAAACGACGCGGCTTGTGGGTTGTTTACTTACCGCTGCAATGAGTCCGTATCAAAAGTGGTGCACAGATGGCCGAACGACGAACCGTCGTCCGTAGCACATTGATGCCACGTGCCGCTGTAGTGAGTCCGTATCGAAGATGGTGCACAGATGGCCAAACGACGAACCGTCGTCCGTGGAACATTGATGCCACGTGCCGCTGTAGTGAGTCCGTATCAAAGATGGGGCACAGATGGCCAAACGACGAACCGTCGTCCGTAGCAAATTGACGCCACGTGCCGCTGTAGTCAGTCCGTATCAAAGGTGTTGCACAGATGGCCAAACGACGAACCGTCGTCCTTAGCACATTGACGCCACGTGCCGCTTTAGTGAGTCTGTATCAAAGATGGTGCACAGATGGCCAAACGACGAGCCGTCGTCCGTAGCACATTGATGCCACGTGCCGCTGTAGTGAGTCCGTATCAAAGATGGTGCACCGAAGGCCAAACGACGAACCGTCGTCCGTAGCACATTGACGCCACGTGCTGCTGTAGTGAGTCCGTATCAAAGGTGGTGCACAGATGGCCAAACGACGAACCGCCGTCCGTAGCACATTGACGCCACGTGCCGCTGTAGTGAGTCCGTATCAAAGGTGGTACACAGATGGCCAAACGACGAACCGTCGTCCGTAGCACATTGATGCCACGTGCCGCTGTAGTGAGTCCGTATCAAAAGTGGTGCACAGATGGCCAAACGACGAACCGTCGTCCGTAGCACATTGATGCCACGTGCCGCTGTAGTGAGTCCGTATCAAAGGTGGTACACAGATGGCCAAACGACGAACCGTCGTCCGTAGCAAATTGACGCCACGTGCCGTTGTAGTCAGTCCGTATCAAAGGTGTTGCACAGATGGCCAAACGACGAACCGTCGTCCTTAGCACATTGACGCCACGTGCCGCTGTAGTGAGTCCGTATCAAAGATGGTGCACAGATGGCCAAACGACGAACCGTCGTCCGTAGCACATTGATGCCACGTGCCGCTGTAGTGAGTCCGTATCAAAGATGGTGCACAGATGGCCAAACGACGAGCCGTCGTCCTTAGCACATTGATGCCACGTGCGGCTGTAGTGAGTCCGTATCAAAGATGGTGCACCGATGGCCAAACGACGAACCGTCGTCCGTAGCACATTGACGCCACGTGCCGCTGTAGTGAGTCCGTATCAAAGGTGGTACACAGATGGCCAAACGACGAACCGTCGTCCGTAGCAAATTGACGCCACGTGCCGCTGTACTGAGTCCGTATCAGAGGTGGTGCACAGATGGCCAAACGACGAACCGTCGTCCGCAGCACATTGATGCCAGAGGGGAGCGGAGACTGTCGCGTATTGTTCGCAGCGACCGCAGAGCCACAGTGCGACAAATCACCAGCAGCTACAACAGTGGTGATCAGCGCAATGTGTCACGGCACACAGTTCATTGTAGCCTTCTGCGCATGGGCCTGCGTAGCCGAAGACCCAGCCGGGTCCCCTTTGATCACTGCACGTCATTCCCAACAACGCATGAAATGGGCCCAAGATCATCGGGATTGGACCGTAAATAATTGGAAGAAAGTGGCCAGGTCTGACGACTCAAGATTCCTCGTGCGTCACGTAGACGGCCGAGTGTGGATACGCCGATCACCAACGAAGGCTATGGCATCTGGATGCACTGTTGGGGGGAAACAGGTCGGGGGCGGCGATGTTATGCCATTGGCGATGTTATCTTGGGACAATTGAGGCCCCATTATCCTAATAGCTCAATCCCTGACAGCTGTCATTATCTGATCATCGTTGCGGACTAATTTCAGCCATTCATGGCAAATGTGATCCCTGCTACTGATGGCCTTTACAAACAGGATAATGCGCCATGCCAGAATCGTCAAGGAGTGGTTCGAAGAACATGCTGGTGACTTTCTGTTAATGCCCTGGCCTCCAAATTCACCTGAGATGAACCCAATCGGACATTCGAAGGACTTGGATGTAAACCACGGTGCCGCCCCGGTGACGCAGTGGTCTAAGGCGTTGGCCTCTGATCATTCGTCCGTAAGGGGTCCGGGTTCGAATCCCGGTCAGGCATGGATGTTGTGTTTGTCTTACGGCACTGGCTCTTTCCCTTCCCTGGAACCAGTGACCCAAAATTAGGGACGGGCGACTGCTTATAGCCCATTTGAGTTACTCACGGTGGTCGTTAAACCTCCAATCAAAAAAAAAAAAAAAAAAAAAACCACGGTAAGCAACAATTCTGTCGTTTTGAGATACGTAGATTGCAAGTAGTAAGAAATTCTAAACGTTTGCATTTACCATAAATTGAAAGTTGTATTCTGGTGCCATATGTTGACATAAACGTATAATAAATAGTCTAAAATGCTCAGATTACCACCGCAGTTATTTTTCGTACGCAACTCATTTTTTTTTTGCAAAAATGTTGGTTACCATGATTTACGCCCGAACCCTTTATTTGTGGTTCGACTTGGAAAAATGGGTTACCGTTAAATCAACCCCATCCCGAAATGTATGGGAACTGAAGGACCTGCTGTTGGCATTATGATACCAGATACCCTAGGATACCTATCGCCCTTTCATCGAATCGATGCCTCGCCGAGTGGCCGCTGTTTTGTGAGCTGAAGAGGGTCCTACAGCTTATCAGGTAGATGGTCATAACGTAATGACTCATCAGTGTATTTGCATACCCTATGATAATCCTCATAGAGGAAATTATTAACAACGACGCCACTTTGCCTTTCGCTTGTAATGAGTTTCTGAAGCATCTCTCACAAGGGTCCAACAATAGTCTGCTAGCGTTGATGCATTCCACTTCCCTTGTTACCATTTATCGAGGGTAGTAATGTTCTGATGAAACCGTTTCCCGTGCTCGTCGCTGACAACACGGTAGGTAGCCGAGAAGAAATCTAGATGAAAGTGTAGAAAATGTAATTACAATTGTATGTAGCATCCTAGTTTCTCGAAGCGCTGCAAGAGGGTTTCTGCACGCTCCTGGTAATTGATACCATTCAAAATATATTTCCTAGAAAGTTTGTGGCTGGAAAGCATTCCAAGCTAACTTTTCATCACTTGTGAATATTTCATCAAAACGTTTATCTCGGAAAAGCTGACGTATCGGTGGACCGACAAATACACCTTTCTTGATTTTGGTCTCACTAAGTCTTGGAAATTTATCATGAAGATACAAAAATCCTTCCCCCATTTTGATCCATGGCCTTTACAAAATTCATTAGTCTAAGTTTGATGGGGAGGAGAGGGAGAAAGATGTTGCTGGATTCTGCAATTGGTTCTTTAAGTACGTTCTTTTTCTCGGTTAAAGTGACTGTCGTGGTGGGGCAATCCTTACTCTTGTAATAGGAAGTCCTGGCTCGGCTGTCCCAGAGACATAGGGAACAGCAAAAGTTGTGTAATCCTGCTGTAACTTCATCAAGATGGCAATGACCTCCAGGTCAACACAAATCTGCCCCTTATACTTGTCATAGTTGATGGTGTGTAACAGTTGTTTCATGTTGTTGAACGTTTCTTTCATGTGGACTGCAAACCCCAGTGGGACAACTGGCAAAACGTTACCATTATGGAGCAGCACAGCTTTTAAGCTCAACCAACGGACAGCCTCCTATCGCCGTCTTTGTAGTCGATTTGTAAAGCTGCCATCAGACCCACTATATCAACACAAGCAATGAGGTTATTTGTCATTTTGAAATATGCAAGCAGATATTTTCGCCGAGCACAAAATACAGACATATTCACATTCTCTTCTAGATGACTTCATTGCTGCAGTCTGGACCACAACATCTCTACTTTACTTTTTGGTAATTCCAGATCTCACACTAGGTCATTCAATTCACTCTGGGTAATTTTATTTGGCTGTGCATACTCGAGTATGCTAACCATTAAACCACCCAGGACAATTCATTGTCCTGGGTGGTTTAATGGTTAGCATACTCGAGCACAGATCGGAAGGTGCGGGTTCGAATCTCATTCCAGGACGATAAAAAAAAATATTTTCAAATTTCTGCGGTTACGTTACATGGCAGAACAGCTTGATTCATATCCGTAAGAAAACTTTTTCCAAGAAGAACTATATTTCCTCGAAATTGGCGGACCAGTGCAATTAGAATGATTGGAGTTCTTGATTTCCATGAGCCAACTACAAATAAGAAAAAAAAGAAGGCATCTTATGTAATACATGTAACCTACTGTTACAGTGGACCCCCCCCCCCCCCATCCTAAAACCTGAAGAAAACTCTAAAATTTGTCCGCCATGTCGCGTATGGTATGAGGCAGCTAGGAATCACAGTTCGGCAGGCTCACACGTTCTTTTACAGTTCAGTTTTTTTTATTTATTTCTCATTTACGTTGTTTTTTCTTTCGGATGTTCTCTAAAATTAATTAACAAAATTGCGGGATAATTAGGAAGTCGCTCCAATGCTCTTGAAGGCAAGAAACGCAATATTTTTGCCATTTTGAATTGTTTCTACCTGTGGGAAAAGGTAGCACTCAATGGTTACTCTGGAAATTGATAAGAGCAAAGCGATAGGCCCAGAAGAGGACTTCTGGATTTCTTGAGGAGGGGCCGATGTTACGACCCACCCCCGCCATTAATTTAGTAATTAATGGGCGTGGTTGATGTGTGAAATTAATTAAGTATTAATTATGTTCGAGGCTTGATTGGAGTTTAAAAGTGTGAACAGCAGATAAAGTTTTATCTGGGGGTTTGGAAAGAAAAGAGGCGAAGAATTCTCTCTCTGGCTGGGTGGTCTCAGAATAGCTCTGTTAGGTCATAAATATCAGGGCGCAGCTGACGGGAAACTAAGCAACACGGAATGGTACCTTTCGAAGAGGGGTCCACTTGAGTAAATGAATGAAGATGGGGACAAAAGGTTTAGCGAATAATCGTAAATTCGTCGATTGTTTGGGGCATTTTCGAGAACAATTGCTCTCTGTGTGGTCCGTGCAGAAAAATAAGAGTTCGCACTTGGCATGAACATAAGGAAGAAAGTTAGTTGTCTGTATGCTCTCCGATGTGAAAGGCTGGACGCCTTGGATCTAAAAGAAATGAATTGGGAAAAATGAAGCAGCAAACCTCCCCGCATTTGGTAAGAAATGGAGACAACTCGAGGCGGCTGATGGAGATGCCAGTTTGCCATATAAAGACGGCGGAATGCCTACATCCGCGTGATAAAGCTGAAATTTCTAGGCTGGAGCGTAATGGAAATCAGCGACTGTTTGGCCTAATGAAAGCCAAGTTACAGGGGAATTAAGAAGTCTGCGAATGGACAGTGGTCATTCCAATGAGAAGCGAAGCCAAGCAAAGTCGGGTTCGGATGCCAACCACTGCAGTGTGGAATCGTCACCCCCATTCATCCCCTACTGTGGAGGAAGTGAAGAGATGCGCTTGTCTTACGGGGCGAAGCGAGGCCCCATGTGTGCGTGTGTGTGGTCACGTAAGCAGCGAAGCCACTACGTGTAAGTGCGACGGGATAAAAACATGGCGAAAGAAAAATATGAGCGTAAGAGCGGTGGCTTCGATACCTAACAAATATACAGGTGAAATGGGCAGTTGCCGATATACGCTTAAGGTAAAAGCACGTCTGATTTCGCTCGGCCGAGAAAATTAATCTCAGGGCTGGCGGTCGCAACTCGATAAAAAAAAATGGAAACAAAACCTGCGAGTGGCATATTTGAACTGCGTACTCAGGCAGGGTAGATGGTTTGCTAACGGAAAGGAACTGACTGAATTGGGAATGAACGGTCAAAAAGGACGGAAGGTAGCGACGGACGGAATCTACTATAGCAGCAGCGGAATTGAATGTGTCCCACTCTCCAAATAGTTGATGGTCAAATTTATTTCTTCACGACAACAGAAATCATTTCCCAGGAACACAGAAAATCAATCTTGGAAACCGCAACAGCAGATGTGAGAGAGGCCTATTTTGCTTAACGGCCACCTTCAAATCGTCACGAGAATAGATCAGTGTGCACTCTAATCATTGCAACAAAGTGCGGCGTGATATTACCATTTTTAATTGTGTGCTTCATTTACATCAAGCGTCAAAGTGAAGTGTTGAATCATCGGTGCTGCCACATGGTGCAAGTGTCTGTGTGTGTGTTTTTTTTGTCGTGTGATATTATGTGATGCACAACGGATTTGCACAGCAAAGTCACGTAACTGTAAGTAGATGAATATTTCCTTTTTCTTTCTTCGCACATCTGCGAACTTGTGCCATCCCGACACCCAAAGCTGCATGGACATAGATGCAGTAATGCTGAGTGACTGAACCTCAGTGGAAATACCTGCACATACAGATTTCAATTTCTTACAGGGCCCATTTCCTGATTATTTTTTACATGAATAAGGGAGAGGGTGTGGCCACAAATTCCGCTGGGCAGGACAGTTTCTTTTAACTTTGGTTCAGGGCCAAAGCGAGTGGAGAAGGGATCTGCATGTGCATGCTTATTAGATTTAGTTAATTAACTTTGGCAGTATTTCGCACCTATAATCGTATACCGCAAATTAACGTGCTTGTGTATTTTGTGTCGCGAGTATTTTTAATGTGATCGTTTGCATATAATTTTTTTCATTCTGTAAGCAATTGTATATGAATATCACCTGCAGCTCTATTTAGTGTGTAAACGAGTAGTATCTCTTGTTCAGATAGTCAGGTGGAGACTCAGTCGGCTTGTGTCTTCCGACAGTAATGTGTGACACCGTATGCTGCCCACATAAGAGGGGCAATTGTCTATACGCCCAGAGAGCGCCGTATCTGTTTAAATCTCGCAGAACGTTATTAAATGTTGTGTCGTGTATTTGAGAATCATGTGTTATTTGCGAAAGTGAGTGTTGTACTGGCTGGTTGGGGATTGAATGTACCGGAGTAAGATCCGGACCACTACACTCAGTCACGAATTGGTGATTGCGGGTGAACCTCATCACAACTCTGATCCCAAAGTATCATTTTTTTTTAGATTATTTTATTTTTTTATTTGTTGTTGTTATTTTGTTCACAAGGTGGATTCACCCAAGCCTTATGCTTCGGGTCATTCTTCAACTTTTCATTTTTTATGTTCTGGTGTGAATCTTTGAGTGCAGCAGTGCACCTGAGATCCTCACCTGGTGCCGCAACCAACTAAATTGTACTTCAGGTCTCAAGCACCGTTACCGGCCGACTCGGCAGGAACACTGCTAGTGCCGTGTAACATTAATGGTGCCGTTGTCCCAGGATCGATACCTATATTTTGCAGCTAGCGGAACAACACTTATGTTCGTAAAATAAGTGCGAATTGACTGCCATTACTAATTTTATTTAGTTTTGTTCGGTGCGAATTTTGCATAATTTAGCATTAAGTAAGCCTTAAGCTGTTTTCTAAGAACTGCCATAATTTTAGTGGGTAAGAAAAACTGAACTGTAAAAGAACATGTGAGCCTGCCGAACTGTGATTCCTAGCTGCCTCATACCATACGCGACATGGCGGACAAATTTTAGAGTTTTCTTCAGGTTTTAGGATGGGGGGGGGGTCCACTGTAACACTACCTTCAAAATAATATTAAGAAGGATCGTAGTAATAAGTGATTGAATTTTCAGCAGAGTTATGTCTTTCCATCCCCGGTGGCCAAGTAGGCAGAGGTGCTGGTTACTGACCAGTTGTCTAATCCAGGCTCATGTTCGAGTCCCGGGTTGGTAAGGGGAAGTTGAAGACGTTTGTCTGCTTATAACTCTCCGAGCTATAAGCAGCCACCATTAGAACTTTGGCCGTATTCCCTTGAGGATCTTGAAGAATTCAGATCAAGCTTGTTGTCGGTATACCCCACCATACAATTTACCATCGAATTGGAGAATGAAGGATTTCTCCCCTACCTTGACTTGGGTATCAGACGGAACATGATCACCCACTCATTTCAGTTGTCTGTGTATCGTAAGCCAACCAGCTCTACTATAATCATCCCGTATAACTCTTACCAACCATGCATGTATAAAGCTGCGACTTTTAGATTTCTTATAAGCCGAGCATATTTGCACTTGTCGAATGCCAGATTGCGGGTGACTGAACTTGAAAAAATAATGCAAATCTAGATCCAGAATGGGTACAGTAGGGACTTTGTAAATGCTCTCTGATTACTCAACACAAGAAAAATGTCTCCATAACTTTAACCAGCAATAATAAGACTATTAAGTACGTTGGTACTATAGAAATACCAGCCTTAAATCTCACACATCTTGCACATCTGCAAGAAACACGGCCTTTCATTTGGTGAGACCAGTAATCTTTTCCAGCTGATGCGCAGGAATCGGGACGACATGCCTGAGAATGAAAAATGTGGTGTGTATTACATAAGATTAAAGGGTCTGAACGCAGAGTCCAACGATAGATGGTATATAACCCTTCGGAGCCTAGGAATTCGAACAGCCGAATACCGATATTCAACCCGAACAGGTGCCTCTAACACTACTTTGGCCCGCACAGTCCAGGAGAGAACCCAGATCCCCTCATGGAATGATGCTTACATTCTATTACGCACCAAAGAAAAAATATCTATTTTATTTTCAGAAGCACTGTTTTTGCAGCACTATCGTAAACAATGTTGTAACGATGACACTCCCAGTACTTCGCCTTATGTTTGGAAACAACTATTTAATACAGATTGCATTAAAGAGAAAATTCAAGACTTAAAACCCTGATCACTCACTCAGTTAACTTAACCTAATACCACCTTTCAACGATGGAACAACTTAGCACTCAGAAATTGGGTGGGAGGACTAATAATCACCCAGCTAATGAACATCATTGTACATTATGTTTAAATTGTAGTCTTTCACCTGCTGATGCATGCGTCGCCCTTGTGAAAGATCTTGTATTCGTATTTTAACTTATAAATATTTTATTCATTAAAGATTTTAATTATCGTGCTTAAGACAGCAAATTACACTCGACTTTTAGCTTTTAGAGCTGCTGCTCATGGTGGTTGTTAAACTGCTTCCCACCCCACGAAACAAGATACAACTTCAAGAGAGATTATGTTGCTTGCATTGGAATTACTCGATTTTTTTTTTACAAGAATTCAGAATCTTTTAATTCAAAATTTGTCGCTTTTTACATATTAACCCTCTAAGTGGCGGTGACCAAAACTTTCTGCGCCCCCTAAACAGAAATGTTCATACAGCGGTCGTGTCGTAGGAAATCTAGGACAAACAATTCATTTCCCTCTCTTTTAACTCAGCTGCACCTACCATACCCCAGCCGCTAATAAAAAGAGCTCGCTTCTAATCCTCTGCTCTCTTCATCATGGCCAAAGAATGATGGGAAATGGTTAGTCTCCCTGACATGAACATCATGCCATTGAGTAAGGAAAAGTGGCGAAAACATCTGCTCTTTCCTTTCTTAGTTCGTCGCCACTGTTGCATACCTTTCGGCAAGTAATGTTTAAAAAGTTAGTGTCAAACATTTTCCTGGATGACCACTAAACTGTTAAAAATTTTGTGGTAGGTTGCACCAAAAAGTGGTACTACACCAGCTGCACCATTTTCTAAGAAAACATACATCATTCAAATAAAACCGAACAACATGGTGCGATTTTGCACAAGTTATGGTACGAGGTTGCACCACATTAAGGTGCAATGTTGCACCAGGCAATTGAGTTTGTTTGCACCACACAAGGGTGTTTGTTTTCTTAGAAAGTGTATGTTTTCTTAGAAAGTGGTGCAGCCACTTTTTGGTGCAACCTAACACAAAATGTTTAGTAGTTATGAAGCTTTTCTCTTTACATTATTTTATATATATTTTTAAACTGAGTTTCTGGGCTACATTTATAAATTATAATGTTTCTTTTTACATAATTGATTTACGGAAAAGAAAGTTCGGTTTCCTTTTTTTTTTTCTACGTTTTTTTTTTTTTACGCATCTGGACAAAGATTTTAATTGACATCGCTTATGTTAACACATGGTCGCGCGCGATCTCAAGATTAATATCAACGGCAAAGTAATGATGTTATCTGGGCATGCTACACCACATTTTGAACTATTTCTATGCCAATTGGTGCTTACACGTCAGTTTAATACATTTACAACATGAAGTTCTGTTGATAAGCAATTTTCACACACGTAATTCAACTTCCTGTAACTCTTATTCGACTGAACTGTTTTAAACCATAGATTATTAAACTCGATCTTTGTGAGCTCTAAAATTTGCATTCAGAGCTGTACTAACAAAAAAAAGTGATATTTGGTTACTCTATGAAATTACTAACACTGGAAACTCCAATAATCTGTTGATACACTACACACACACACACACACATATATTTTTATTAAGGAATTATAACGAAGTGAATTTCTCCGCCATTTTGGTCTACGCCGGGATTCGAACCCGAGTCCGCTTATTCCGGAACAAGTCGCTCTACCAACTGAGCTACGCAGACGTTCATTCTGATTGCTATCTGCCTTTATGTCGTGTGCGTCCTGCTGGCAGGTACGTCACATCTCCCCCCTCCCCTCGAAAGAGGGCCGGGGGCATGGCCCACGGGTCAGCCGTGACCATGAATCGTTGCAGGCAGCCATCTGCTGTAGAGCGTGCACTCGAGAACTCCCAGTCGATCTAGTGTGTGGAATGTAACGTTACACACATATATTTTTCGAAGCGCTGGAGAAGGGATTCTCTGTTTTTTGCTATCTCGCGGTGTGGAAATAAAATCAGACCATTGCGAGATTTTGAACGGCCGGGTCATCCGGAAAGTTCGGTCGCCATTATAACGAAGTAAATTTCTCCGTCATTTTTGTCCACGCCGGGGCTCGAACCCGAGTCCGCTTATTCCTGAACAAGTCGCTCTACCAACTGAGCTACGCAGACGTTTATTCTGATTGCTATCTGCCTTTATATCGTGTGCGTCCTGCTGGCAGGTACGTCACAGAATTTACTATCATTTTAAGATTTAAAAAAAAAATCAGTGTAGTACTTTTGTTTCATTCCGACAACTAAAGAGCATAATGACTGACTGACCTGTAAAGTAATAGTTCCATTTAAAAACATTTGTAAAATATATGCATTTTACTACAAAGAATTTCCAACTACAACAGTCTCATTTCGGCTAAAAAGTGCTGAAATGTTTTTACTGCATTCAGTATGTCCAGTTTTTCATCAGTTGAAAGATAGTTCGGCAGTTTTCAAATGAAAAAATAAAAGATAAAAAGACAATTCAAATTTTGAAGATGACAATCTGATTTTTGGCGTAAATGTGTCAAGGATGGTAAGTCAGATAATATCCGGAAACTTGAAAATTTTCATCGTCCTGGAGCGGGCCACGAATCCGCGTCTCCCAGAAAACACCCGGGTGATTTACCATCCTCGTCACATTTATGCCAAAAATCGGATTGTCGTCTTCAAAATTTGTATTATATGGCGTAATCTCGTATTTCTTTCAGGCAATTGAACTCGATATAATGAATAGTTATATTGCAGTTATTCAATTACTCATTAGAATATCATCCGATAATGGAGGGGATATGCAATGCAATAAAGTACGAGACAGCTAAAGCAAATACACACAATATTTCCGATCTCAAACTTTTCACCCCTAAGAATTCCAAGAGCTAGGGTACAATGGCGGAGGCTGAAACCTCCGACGATGTCCATCACAGCCCACTACCTCATCGAGAAAATCCCGTTCGTATGCTATTACGTTGCTCATCTTAGTATGAAGACAAAACTAACCTTGCAACGTTATATTTGGTCCTATCTTTATAAAATTGAATTAACTCTTCAGAATTATCCACAAACGACCTTTTGTTCTACGTAAAAATCCATGGCACAACAATACAGATAAGTCTTCTCGTCTACTGTTTCGATCACGAAGCCAGTGGTCGGTTTTCTTCAGTTGCACTAAAAAGCGGGGAAAGATTACACCACTTTCACTGCATTCTGTACTTTGCATAAAAAAATGGTGCGAGTCAGACCACTTTACAGTGCAAGTGCCGAAATCACACCACGTAATTATGTTAAGTGCCAGAAATTGCACCATAATATGCGGCAATGTTGAACCAAGATTTTTAACAGTGTATGAATAACAATGCTAAGGGGAAAGCAACGGATTCTGACTCGAAAGTTCACTTGTTTCACCTGCTTTCTGCCCACTTCTTAGACAGTGAATATATTCGTTCGAGCTGATTTCAGCCCATTTTGCTAACCCAGAGTTAATTCGTTCCAGCCGGTTGAAGGAATTAAGGGCCTCAAAATTAACGCATGGCCCAAAATATCCCTGCTGCAGGATTTATAAGGAAGTCAATTTCCGTCCCGAATTGCCTATCGTACATCATAAGTGTGTCTGCATCGGAACTTAAGGTACAATCAACCAAGACGCTAATGCCTCTGTTTGCTTGCAAAGTCATCAAATCTGCTCCGAGTCGAACATGTTTAGCATATTAGCACTTGATCTAAAATACAGTATCTGTACTTTCGTTCTCTCAACTGAAAGCTCCAAAGCAGGACAGACTTGAACTGGCATACCGCAAGGTGACATCCAATATGTTTTTCTTTCTTTGGTTGTTTTTTGAGTGTAACGACTAGCTTGAGAAACTCTAAGAGCTATGAGCAGTCTCTCGTTCCTAATTTAGGGCTACTGGTTCCCGGGAAGGGAGAGAGTCAGTACTGCAAGACAAACACATGCCTCCTCTAGGACTCGAACCCGGGCCGAGTCCCAGAGGAGGCATGCGCCACCTTAGATCACTGCGCCACCTTAGATCACTGCGCCACCTGGTGTGGCTTCTTCACATCTGCAAATTAATGCAAAGTTTTCATTCCACACTTGAGTGTTAACCCGATATTAATTTTTAAAATGTAATCATTTTCCGTGGTTGCTCAAATGAAATTTGTTATGTCCAGAGGGAAATTTATTCCATTATCTGCAGCCACATATTTTTTTTTTTTTTTTTTTTTTTTTTTTTTTGATTGGAGGTTTAACGACCGCCGTGAGCAACTCAATGGGCTATAAGCAGTCGCCCATCCCTAATTTAGGGTCACTGGTTCCAGGGAAGGGAGAGAGCCAGTGCCGTAAGACAAACACAACATCCATGCCTGACCGGGATTCGAACCCGGACCCCTGACGGACGAATGATCAGAGGCCAACGCCTTAGACCACTGCGCCACCGGGGCGGCGCAGCCACACATTCAGCGATTTTGGTTAAAATCGAATAACGCATGATGTTTCTATTTCCTTTAGTTTAATGCAGAGGAGAAATCTAGTACATCTCTATGACATAACAATGTAAAATAAAATACAGGTAGACTCAGCTCTGATTGAGCCCTCAGTTTGGAACGTAGGACTACGATCGGAGAGTTGAAATGAGCTAGTCGAGTATGGTTTCAAAGCGTTTATTTAATTTGTTATAAACAACACATGTCTATGAAATGAATAGTAGATTACATAATTTTTACAAATAATGCTGGATACATTGCGAACACAATGCAGATCGATACACGAATGACCCAACGTGGTGCTCTGTCGTCTTGGGCTTCTTACGTTCCTCATCACTTGCTCTTGCCTCTCATTTTGATTTTCTCCAGTTTTGCTTGCGTTCATTCTGCGAATTCCGTGGCATTGTCGAAAACGTTAACCCGTTCACAAGAAAACAATTTAAAAAATTAGTTTAAACTACTGCTGTATGTTCTTTATATATTTGAATAAATCTCGGCGAGAACTTTAAAACGATACCACGCACAGTCGTGTTGCGCTCACAGTTGCCGGAATAGATTACGTCAAACCCGGCGGCACACGCAGAAATATTGCATCGTCTCCTTCGCTACCCGTGCGCGAATGTGGGTGTCGTGCTTTTTGCGGACGTCTCACTTGCGGACAGAGCTGTTCATAATGTCATTGGGTCATTCTTCACCCTGACAAGTGGCACTACATATTACTACAAAAGTCCGTGAGTATACGTAAACGTGCTTCTATTCATTTGTGCTGTATCTGTGGAGCAGGCAATATCATATTTTTTTATTCCTGCGTGATCTGTGTTTTTATGAAAAGGGAATCTTTGTCAGTTGAATTATCACCAACAAAAAACAAGCCTTCTTTAGTTGCAAACGGTTACCAGCGTAGAATGCACTGGAAAAATAAAAAGTGCATTTAAGGGGGGGGGGGTGAATTTTCTAACAGAAACAGGAATTGTACCCATCTGGCACGACGAACCCTCCCAATCTATCAATTTCGGTTTGTCCGCAACTGGGACGTCCGCAAAAATCACGTAACCGCCAGGGGAGCGTCGTTCGCACGATGCATTGCGCAATACGCGAATTGGAATCCATCCATACTGTTTACGAATATGCTATCACGGTTAGTGTGAAGCACGTATTTATTTTTAACGCTATAATGATTTTAATTGATATCGGTTTTTGTCACAGGCTGTCAGCCGTAAGTTGCCCCATACTATCCGCGGAGTTAGATGTAGTCCTACATCAAAATATAATTTGCTTGGGACACCTACATTGTTTGATGAACTTATATTTGATTGTTAATTCGGCATTTTTGTTCAAGTCATATGTCATATTGCTGTATCTATTAATACGACGCAAATCAGCTTTGCTTTTGGTTTCTATGTAACCTTCTATAACGATCGGTCAAATAACTCAGTAACAATGCTATCCTAAATACTTGTGCTTTAGAACGGTAGGAACAACTCAACTGCGCACTTTCGCAAATATGCGTTTCTTAAATTAGTACTGAGAAGACGAATATAAATGCTGCTTCTGTTCCTCTTGAGCAACAAGGTTTTCTCAGGGAAATTTTCCGCATCTGCTGTGGAATGCCCTTCAGGTAGGAGAGTTTACTATTGTATCATTGTTTGTAGCAAAGTACATCGAGGCAAACACAAGGAAGCACAAAAACTGAGTCACATCAATGTCTTTAATTCATGTGCTGCAAAACCATTAAAAAATAAAGGGTTTAAGAACGAAACCAAACTACAAAATATGGTAACGATTACGGAAATAGGGTGCTTCCTCCAAGGAAAGATCCCATCAGATAAACTTTAAATTACGTTCATCTTAGATATGTCTGACGACATGTAGCCCAATATATCTGTGATAGCTGTCGCTGTCAGAAGGCAGGCGTTTTTACAAACGCGTTGGTCGCGATATCGTTAAATATCTTGCAGCTATGAAAAACTTTATTTCAAAGGCTTTTTATAAGGTCTAATATCATCCAGCCGTGAGTAAGGATGAAACCATTATGATGTAATTCACTGAAACGAACTGTGCATCCAGCTATATCGTGCTTTGTAAAATGACGCGTGGTATTCTATCCCAAATATATGTCTAAATGTATGAAAGTGAAAATCCTTGAAATACGTGGCGTCAGTAAATAAACAAAGACATCGCTCTTTCCACGTTTTAGCAACACAAAGAGCGATCTCTTTGTTTATTGTATGAAAGTGGACTTAAGCTAAGTGCCATAATATTTCCATTAGAACATTATTTAGTGTAGATAGAATTTTTCGACCAGCAGATAGAATTTTTTGTAGAACAGCTTGCATCCCAATTCTTATCATTTCATGTAATTTTTTTTGTCGCTTTTTTCTTGTAATCTTATTAAATACTTTTGCCCTAATACTTTCTTCAGGTAGTTGCCGGTATTGTATAATTAAAAAGGTCAGTATAAGATAGACAGACCAGGAAGCAGTTTAACTTTAAACTTTCATGAACATTGAAAATGACTATCCCGTAATAAAGGCCAAATAAAAGGAAATATTAGTTCAGCATGTTCTGGGCTATGATACATCTAGCAAACAGAGGCATTAAAACCCCATACCAAAATGTGCCTTATGTGACGACTCACAAGACGAATTCTAGAATATTTCCTCGAGCATATTTGCTTTGTGTCTTTTCTGTCTTTCAAAAGAGATAGCCAAAATCTCTAGTGACGTGAGGACTCAATTGAAAATAAAGCATGAAAATGTAAAGCAGAAACCTTCCCCCAAAATCCCATATTTCCGTTAGAAACATTTCGAACACCCTGTATAAACGTCCTGCTTTGATACAACACTAATTGCTTCTTGATTCATATAGAATTAGTCAAAAGATACCAACTAAGGTAGCTTTAAAAGTTTCATACTTTTGCTTCTTGCAGTTTTTTTCACAGTTATGTCTGAATACTCTTACATTAACGTAAAATGTTGGTTTAATGTACAGCAATTTTCTTCGAGGAATAAAATATTTCAGGGTCACCACGAAAAATTAAGAGAATTTTCACTTTATAAATTACATAATGTAGACATAACTGTAGGGAAATTATTTTGCAGACCTATACAAAGGTATTCGCGCTAAGAACGTTGGTTTAACGCAGAGCAAATGTCTGCGAATAAAATAGCATTCCAGGGTTATCACGAAAAATCGTTTAGGGATGCAAATGATGTTTTATAAAAGTAAATACATCAAGAGAAATTTTCTGATATTATGGAATGGTAAATTTTTAAAGGACAAGAATTTAATTTCTGAAAAGATCTTAAATTATCATAATTTTTCTTTTCAAGTGTTTCTGTGAAATACATTATCCCTACAGCTTTTTATTTTAAGTCATAATTTCACCTTTATATGATAGAATGGCTACCCTCACGAAGAAAATATTGGTATAAAGAGATTGAAATTTTCGAAAGTGGGGAATTAAACTCATGATTCTAAGTTGGATGTTATTTGGAGTCGGATCAAAGTGCTAATGTAGAAGCGCCTGTTTGAAATCCAAAAATCTTCAAGACTAGAAAGACATAACATTGGTTTTATACCGTAGCTGCTTTGTAAATTTCGGTGAAAAATTATTTCATTGTTACTATCAAAAGTGACTTTGATAAGCAAAACCACTTTTTGATAAATACATAAAAATTCGCCAGCGTGCTCGCCTATGATATTTCTGGATTAGCCGTCGTATATGTGTTTGTTGCGAACAAATGTGACAGTGGTACGATGAGTGACCTACACTAATCCGGTTCGGGTTCTAATCCCGGTGACGTTTGGATGTTGTGTTTGTTCTACGGCACTGGTTCTCTCCCTTCCCTGGAACCAGTGGCCCTAAACTAGGTACGGGTCTTGTCTCAGTACAAACGCTCGAACCACTAAATATCCGCGTGAGTCGGATAGGCACATTAAGCAGTCGGACTCAGGGTAGTGTCGTCCCCCACCGGCCTATTATATATAAGCGCGTCTTCCTCCCTATCTACCACACCCGTGCGACTTTCCTGTCGGGCACTCTAGAAATCTAACTTCCTACTTCTAAGGCGTGTTGAAGACCTGAGGTCAGGTATTCCCTTCCTAAATTCCTCTACATATATCTCTAAAATCTCTCATATAGTCCGTCGTGTCACTCGCGGTGGTCTCTTACCCTCCCCTCATACATTAATAACATGAATGGTAAGATCGTATCTGTTCTAAAGAACTCGTTGGCAGTTTTAGTGGAAAGCACAGCTACGATTAAAAACAAGAAAGATGACATCGAATTTTTTGGGTGTCATGAGTACGTCTTTCGAATGCGTTCTGACGCGAATTAAATTTATCAAAGCTATTCAAAGTCAATGGAACCGGTGTGGAAAACAGTAGTATATTACCAAAGAAAGAAGTTTTTCTATCGGGTTTTTAATCCGGCAGATATTGCTGCAAACGGAATCCTGAACTTATAGAATTAGTCAAAAGATACCAACATTGGTAGCTTTTGACTGTTAAGAAAAATTTTAAATTATATGAGAAACATTACGCAGCGGAAATGCTCTCCAACAAAGAAATAATTTTTCAAATCGGACTCTTAGAAGCAAATATATCGACAAATAAAAGATATGCATCTACGCCCCTAGGCGGGGGAAATATGTATTGTTTTAAGAAAAAGGTATTCTCAAAAGGTTTTTGGATGTCAGTGGTATCGGTCCAGGAAAGAATTCTTCAGTCCAGATTTTGGAAGCTCAAATTTTGTGGCAAATACATCAGAAGCAGAAATTAACATTTACGCCCCCTGGTGGCCAGATCGTTCTTTACCAAAAATTAGAAATTATATGCTAAATATTTCCCATCAAGAGCTGTATCCACTGAGGAAAAAAATGTTCAAATCAAAATGTTAGAAGTAGAGATATCGGGGGAAACGCAATTTACTTTTACGCCCCCTAACAAAAAATCTTTGTGTAACCTGACTGTACATAACGTACACTTCGACATAAGTGGGATTAAAAGGTAAAATAATTTTTTGGAATCGGATGCATAGAAGCAAATACACTGACGAAAAAAAAAATCCCAACACCACGAAAAAATGGTTGTAGAGGAATGAAATGGCGGCAATACATTTGTATAGGTAACATATTTAATCGATTAAGGTTTCAAGATCACAGCTTATTGTAAGCGAGAGAACAGCCATTTTAAATGTGAAATGCTGGTACATTAATAACCGGTGTAGAATGTTGAATGCAAGCACGCAAACGTTCATGCATTGTGTCGTACAGGTGCTGGATGTCAGTTTGTGGGATGGAGTTCCATGCCTTGTAACGTACCAAGAGATGTGACTTACCTGCCAGAAGGACGCACACGACATAAAGTCAGATAGGAATCAGAATAAAACGTCCGCGTAGCTCAATTGGTAGAATGACTTATTCCGGAATGAGGGGACCCGGGTTCGAATCCTGGCGCGGATAAAAATGACGGAGAAATTTACTTCGTTATAGCCTGTTGCACTTGGTCGGTCAATACAGGGACGGTTAATGCTGGTTGAAGGTGACGCTGGAGTTGTCGTCCAATGATGTCCCATACGTGCTCGATTGGTGAAAGATCTGGTGCTCTAGCAGGCCACGGCAACATGTCGACATTCTATAGAGCATGTTGGGTTACAACAGCGGTATGCGGGCAGGCGTTATCCTGTTGGAAAACACCCCTGGAATGCTGTTCATGAATGGCAGCACAACAGGTTGAATCACCAGACCGACGTACAACTGTGCCGTCAGGGTACGTGGGATAACCACGAGAGTGCTCCTGCTGTCATAGGAAATTGCTCCCCAGACCATAACTCCAGGTGTAGGTCCAGTGTGTCTCGGCCGCAGACATGTTGGTAGCAGGCGCTCACCTGGCCTCCTTCTAACCAACACACGGCCATCACTGGCACCCAGGCAGAACCGGCTTTCATCAGAAAACACAACAGATCTCCACTCCGTCCTCCAATGAGCTCTAGCTTGACACCGCTGACGTCGCAAACGGCAGTGGTTTGGAGTAAGTGGAATGCACGCTACAGGGCGTCTGGCTCGGAGCTGTCCTTCAAGTAACCGATTTGTAACAGTTCGTTGTGTCACTGTGATGGCAATTGCAGCTCGAATTGCTGCCGCAGACGCAGTACGATGCGCCACGGCCATACGCCGTACACGGCGGTCTTCCCTCTCAGTAGTGCCACGTGGCCGGCCGGAACCCGGTCTTCTTGAGGCAGTACCTTCCCTTGACCACCGCTGCCAACAATCATGCACAGTGGCTACATTCCTGCCAAGTCGTTCTGCAATATTGCGGAAAGAAAATCCTCCTTCTCGTAGCCCTATTACACGACCTCGTTCAAACTCCGTGAGTTGTTGATAATGGCTTCTTCGTCTTCTTAAAGGTATTCTTGACTAACATCAACACCTTACGTCGAATCTCAACGATAACTAACGCTCACGAACGTTACAGCGCGTATTTACAGCAAACCTGCTTTGCATGTTCCGAGGGCGCTACTAGCGCCACACGTATGCGCCGAGCGCGAAATTTGTATAGACGTCATCTTACAGATGTACTCTCACCGCCTACCAACTGTCGTTTATCTAACGCGACCCCTTCTTGGTGTTGGGAATTTTTTTTCCGTCAGTGTATAGGGAATAAAATGCATTTTGAATTTGATATCATCTGCATTTACTCCCTTTGGCAGCGAAATTGTACATCTTAAAAAAAAAATAAAAATAAATAAAGGATCATCATTCGCATATTTCAAACTTCTTTTTTAATTGGAGGTTTGACGACCACCGTGAGCAACTCAATGGGCTATAAGCAGTCGCCCGTCCCTAATTTAGGTCCACCAGTTTCAGGGAAGGGAGAGAGAGCCAGTGCCGTAAAACAAACACAACATCCATACCTCACCGGGATTCGAAGTCGGACCCCTTTTGGACGAATTGTCAAAAGCCATCGCTTAGAACACTGCACCACCGTATTTCAAGCTGTCCAATGCAAAAATAATTTTTCAAATTGGGCTAATAGTTCCTGAGATATGGTGTCCACAGACGGACGGACGAACGGATAACATAAGCCCGATCCTGTTTTACAAAAGACGTGTTAAAAATGACACAAATCTCTGTTTCTTTGTCCCCGCGGAGAAACGTTTCATTCATTGTATTCTGAAGAATGCGTAGTTATGTGCATACAACTATAGTAAATAACCCCGTATTCTTATTAGTATAGAAATTTCAATATGCATGTATACGAGCTATTGCCATGACTGTGAAAAGAGGTATGAAGTCATCTGGAATAGCTGCTTACCCGGCATGTAGTTTTTATTAAGTAAACCCGCGAAAAAATAAAATAATACTTCATTCAAAGCTGCCGACAAAACCTCCTGGCTATTTCTTGCTTGAAGACTGGTTTACAAAAGTTCAGGTTTCATATTTGGCCAAGCCTTCACATATAGCCGTGATTTGACTCCACTGGATACTTATCTGATGAATTGGAGCACTGTATCAAGATTTTAGAAAATCGTCCTGCTTCATCTCATGAGCTCGCGAAGGCATCGCAAGAGAATTGGAAACGTATTCCTGCAGATCTTTTTCAACATTCAGTGGCAATCCTGCCTAGGACACTTAAAGCATGTACTCAGGCCAAAGACGGGCCAGCTCGATACTAAAGTGTTCCAATAAATGACATTTCTTGTTTGTGGCTTTTTGTTTTGGGTGACATCTGTCTGTATTAGTGTATGACACTCTGTTATGAAAAGTCCTTTTCGCCGGTGGAGAATTCGAACTCATGTGTCCTCGCTCCGGAGCCATTTATTCTCCCGATTGAACTACACCGACCTAAGCTTACCGCTGCTACTCGGCGTTTTGCCTCTTCCGTCACTTCAGTTACAGCTCCGTCATATTACGTCAAGCCAGCTAAATTGTCGCCTCGGCTTTTATTGAAATTAGCAGTGAGAGAATAATTATAGTAATAATAAAGTACTATTGTTTTTATATATACACAGTCGAGTATCATTATTGTGACCACTTTCTACTTTCGACGTCAGCGGCGCGTAACTAGTGAAAGATGGCACGTGTCCTGAGCTGGCTTAGAGGGTATACAAGGTGTGCTGTAGGCATTCTGAAAACATATCAATCGCTACTGTCATGAAAAAAAGGAGCGATTTATCAGAATTGCAAAAAGGGGTGATTATCTGATTTCGGCCCAAGGATGGCAGTATTTCTGAAACAGCGCAGTTTGTGAACTGTTCGCGTGCTCCTGTGGTTAAAGTGTATCGTGATTGGAGAAATTGGCACCATTGCGAATAAGCGACGTTGAAACTGAGGAGCACCACGTGCCATTGATGTGAGAGGTGAACGTCGTCTGCGAAGGTGCGTGAGGGCCGATCTACACGCTACAGTGGAACAACTCACTGGCCGAATGAACCAGGGGGCTACCGGAAGTGTGTCTAAAACGACAGTTCAGTGAACCCTGCTGCGTGTGGGACTCCGATGCAGACGGATGTTCACTGCACCTATGCAAACGAAGGTGCAACAGCAGAAAAGGCTTACATTTGCACTGCAGTATCACAATTGGGCCTCCGCTGATTGGCAAAGGATTGCCTTCTCCGATGAGTCACGTTTTCTGCTTCATCAAACGGATGGATGTTGGTGCAAAAGCTGAGAAACATCGGAGAACAAACACTCTTCAATCATTGCTGGAAGAACACAAGCCTGTGGGGGCCGTGTTATATGTTCTGGGGAATGATTTCGTGGCCTTCACTGGGTCCACTCATACCTGTGGAAGGCACTATGGACCGAATTCGTTATGAATCCATCCTGGCAGAGTATGTACGTCTATGCATGCTGATTGTCTTCCCTGGGGCGGATGGGATCTTCCAGCATGACAAAGCAACGTGTCACACAGCTAGAAATATCCGAGAGTGGTTGTAAGAGCACGATGAAGATTTCAAAGTACTTTCCTGGCCCCCTAATTCCCCAGACGAAAACCCAATTGAGCATCTGTGGGATTACCTCGATCGTATTGTTCTCTCTATGGATCCTCCACCACGCACTCTCCAGCAGCTGTCAGATGCACTGCAGTCAGCATGGCTCCACATGCCTGTGAACACCTTCCAGCACCTTACTGAGTCACTCCCAACCCGTCTAGCTGCTGTCCCCGCTGCACACGGCGGTAACTCTGGATATTAGCTGGTGGTCACTATAACGTGACTCGACTGTGTGTAAAAGCCAAATGCAGGGAGATTGGTTTATCAAAACGGTACGAACACTCCTCCGCCATCAAAGTATCAGTTGTTTGTTTGGCAATTTGACGATAGAAAAGATTTTCAGTAAGGAAGCTTGAGGTGTTACAAGCCACCAGAGGCTGGACGCTTGTCATTGAGCGGTGTTAGGTGGAAGCTTCTAGATCCTTTCACTGCTACCCCGAGTTCGAATCCAGAAAACGCATGACTGTTGTGTTCGTTTTAATGCAATATACTGTATGCTGTTTTACGAACCAGCTGCCCTATATTAGGAAAGGGCGACTCCTCTCGGCCTTACATACACTACTGTTCGTGAAAGTTGCAAAAGCGTGAAGGACCGCTGTTATAAAAGCATGGAACTAACAGATTATGTGCAACATGTTAGGACATGCAAATGATTAAAACGTCAGTGAAAATGCGCATGCGGTTTAAGAGCAGCGCCCTCTGAACTGTCCGGCCTTGGCTATAAACAGCTTGCTCAAACGAGATGTTGCAGTCAGTGAAGAGCTGACATTTAATCCAAAGGGTGTTTCTTGTGTCTCACTGTATCTTACTGTGCCACGTCGCCGAAGGAGGTCGTATTATGAACACCTGTTGGACTCTGAGCGAGGAAAGATTTTGGGGAAAAGAGAAGCTGGATTTTCCTACCGCGAAATTATCACTCCTACGGTACGGAGCGCCAGTATTGTGATGCGAACGTGGCATCAGTGAATAGATGAGGCTCGGACGCACAGAAGTCTGGGAAATGGAACGCAAAATCGCACGACTGCATGGAATGAACAGACACCTCTACCGCATGGCAGTGAACGAGCGACATCCACGGTGTTAGTGCAGCAGTGTCTTATACCAAGCTTTGTCCTTCAGCACAGTTCGACGTCGTCTGCTAAACAGAGGACTGGTTGCAAGTATCCCATTGCTGCGCATTCCCTTGACCCTCAACCACAGACGCCTCGGGCTGCCAGCAATGGGGTCTCGAACGCAGACTTTGGCACTCTGATCGGTAACAGTTCTTGTTTTCTGACGAGTCACAATTCAACTTGATGCACTATGATGGTCGCATACGTGTTCGAAGGCATCGTGGTAAACGGCACCTTGCAGCTTGCATTTTGTAGCGTCATACCGTCCCAACGCCAAGCGTCATGGCTCTGGGCACCATTGGGTTCAATTCGCGATCTCGCCTAATACGAATTGAGAGAACCTTCTACAGTCAGCGATACATCAGGGATGTTTTTAGAGGCAGAGGTGATACCCTTCGTTCAGAGTTGTCCTGGTGTTATATTCCAGCAGAACAATGCTCGGCCACATGGGATCCGGAATATCCAAGACCTCTTCCATGCACGGCAGATACCGCTTCTTCCATGTTCTGCACGTTCTCCGAGTGTGTCCCCGATCGAACATATCTGAGACATGGTAGCTATGCAACTGGCCCGTCAAGGGCCTCCGCTAGTCACCACAAATGAACTCTGGTTTGCATAGGAGCGCCACCCCTGTGGCGCAGTGGTCTAAGCCATGGCCTCTGATCATTCGTCCGAAAAGGGTATGGGTTCGAATCCCGGTGAGGCATGGATGTTGTGTTTGTCTTACGTCACTGTCTTTCTCTCTTCCCTGGACCCAGTGACTCTAAATTAGGGACGGGCGACTGCTTATAGCCCATTGAGTTGCCCACGGTGGTCGTTAAACCTCCAATCAATCAATCAATCAATCAATCAAATGCATAGGAGCAGCTTGGCAGGCTATTTCCTATCACGATATCAAAAACCTCTTCAATTCAATGCCACACCGTGTAGAGTCTCTTATTTTTGCTGGAGGTGTCTTCACACGATACTGTGTTTTGAAGCGAAAAAATCTTGTATAGCTCTACAAATGTAATCAGTTATCTCCCGTAACATAAGAAATCTGTGTCTGAATTTTATTTGAATAGGGCGATTTTTTTTATTTTTTTTTTTTGGTTTTGCGGGTTTCTCAAACAGCAGTGTAATAGAAGTCGTTGAACTCAAAACAAAGGCTATCTACTACCAAATGAAATTAGCATTCATAAGAGATGTAACTTGCTCCATTTGGAAATTAATGCTTATCCCATGTGTTAGGCAAAGCATTTTCCTTGTAAAATTAACATTTCCATTCGTATGTGACAGTTAATTACTGTTGTCCGACTTCTTAAACTGAGATGAATTTCAAGCTGCGTCAAGTCAAACTGCAGTTTCATGTAATGAATGGTGTCATCTCTGTTGTGGGGCACCCGATACAACCCCTAAAGTGGGATGATCCTACCCCTCCCACCCTACAAATGCCCTTCTACCTTAGCTCTCCATATGAACTACAAGCTGAATCCCACAAGGCATTTCGCACTTCAGCGAATCTGTGATGTACAATGGAAGGATTTGGTAAACCGCACTTTCAACCCAAAGGCACGGTGAGTCAACTGCGGAGACCACCCTCCGACTGAAGCACGAAAAAGCAACAACACGGCTCTTGAAAACCCCTCCTTCTCCTCCTCCTACGAACCCTCCCTTTGAATGATCCTCCCTCCCCTCATTTCCCTCTTGACAACACATTCTCCCGTGTATCACCTTTTTTGCCTCTCGCTTTCTATCGCGAACCGTTCTAGGAAAGGATGATGTTATTTTCCCACATACGTTAGAAGGCGAGAAGTAACTCAGAGCATTAATCGGAACTCCCATATTAATAATGGATTTCCTCAGAACGTTCTTATGAAACAAAACCTGGTAAAAATATTAATTTCGCTTGAAGCGCCAGAGTACCTCAGGGAATCATACGATAGTCACTCTGGCAATTACGAAGCAAGAGCACCCACATTACCGGATTTTGTTTTTCATTACGGACATTTCATAAATAAAGCGTAAAAAATGTAGCACTGAAGTATGATACTGTGCGACCTGTGTGAAGAGATGCTACTCCTGATTGCAACCTGCAAACTTATTAGGGGTATGCAAAAGTTTCCCCCATTTTAAAGAGAATAGAGACGGGAACAATCAGGAAACCAGTACACATTTATTCAACGAAATATTGGGCGTTAGCATCAATGACCTTTTGCCATTTTTCAGGCAACAAATGAATGCCCCTGTGATAGAAGAACTCGGGTTTTGAACTGAAGAACGCAGTGACGAAATTTTCCACCTTCTGGAACTGCGGTGAACCGCTGTTGGGCTAGGGCATGTTGCATAGAGCGAAACAGATGAAAGTCTGAGGGTGCAATGTCCGGGGAGTAAGCTGGGTGCAGTAATACCTCCCAGTGTAACTGTTCAAAGGTTGATTTCGTGGTCGCACCGACATGTGGTCTGGCATTATCGTGTAACACGATGACTGGGTGGCGTCATTTACCTGTCCATGAGCGTTTTTGCTCAATTGAGGCGTTTAGTTTCATCAACTGATCGCTATATCGTTGTGCAATGATGTTTTCGCCCGGTTTCAATAGTTCGAAGTACAGCACTCCATGCATATCCCAACATACACACAACAGCACCTTTTTCCCGTGGATATCCTGCTTTGCAGTGGATGTTGATGGTTGGCATGGGTCAACCCAGGATTGCTTGTGTACGGATTTGTCGTAATAGACCCATTTTCATCCCCGGGGACAACCTTCCACAAGAAATTCTTCCATTGAAACCTCTTCAGCAACGACATGCAGATGCCCAAACGTTGACCAATATTGCGCTCCGTTAACCCTTTAACGACCATAACGCCCAAAACGCCCAGAACGCCCAAAACGCCCAGAACGCCCAAAACGCCCGTATATAGAAATGACCATAGCCTCCCGAAACGCCTGTCTATAGTAAGTCAGATTCCCTACCCTTACCTGCTCTTCAAATTTTCACTACCTATGAGGGATCAGCTGGAGTCATCCACAGTCACTATTGTTACTAAACAACGAAGTGAACCAACAGACAGTTCGGGCGTTATGCTATTTAGAGAGATACAAGATTTCTGAGTCATAGTCGTTAAAGGGTTAAAGTATGCGGAACCCACTTACTAATCTTCTGGATCTTCCCCAAGGCCTGTAGACGCCGTACCATCATCGATTGAGCCACTTTCAAACGTTTCGCCAGTTGCGTGTTCGATTGTGTGGCACCCTCTTGCAACAGCGATTCCAGCTCCTTCTCTGCGCGTTCCTGTGGTCTACCTGCACGTGGCTTGTCTTCCAAGCTTAGATCACCATTCTTAAACCTGGCAGACCATTCTCGACACGTCCGCTCACCCATAACCGTTTCGCCGTATGCCTGACATATTGAACCGTATGTTTCACTCGCACTTCCCCTAAATTAAACATGAATAACAAACAGCACCGCAAATGAACTTTACCATGCTTGGCTTCATGTACGAACTGACAGCACGGGTCGCCGGCCGGTTATATCCCTACAACGCCCGGCTAGCGGGGGCCGAGGAAACTACTGCATACCCCTAATAATAAGTGATCAATAACATATCGATAAATAATATAAAAAGAATTATGGACATTTTTGAGTAATAAATGAAGTAACAAGCAAAGGAATTTTTATTTTGTGTTTTTATAGATTTTAAAAACCAATCACAATGCAAAGTAGAACATTTTATGCCGCTATAGAATGACAATTTGTATGCAGTTTTATTTTGACTCAGGTTTTTAAGCCCAGAAATAATAAAAGTAGCTCATTTGGTATGGGTTTAAAAGTTTATAGAAAATATGGAGGATAGTCTTAACCAAAAATGTTGGTCATGTATATCTTGCTGTCCCGTAATAATGTTCACAATCGTTTCAGTTTATTTCAGAATAGAAACAAAGTTCCATCAAATCAAATTTTAATCAGATGCATATTTACCTTATTTTGCATGAGCTCTTTCCCCGTCCTCACAAAGTTTGCAGTGCCGGGTTTGAAAAATGTTTTGGTATATAGTTGGGTTTCATTTGTATCCGATAGTGCAATATTTGTCCATTCCGTTTATGTAGAAAAATCAAATTGAACGGTAGTAGCAAGTCATACTACAAATACGTTCCTAAGAGTGAGACATTTTCCCTTCAAACAAAATCCTTCGATTTCGTTAACATAGTTCGTTCTGTCAAGGTGTGACTTAATAGCTGATTTTAAATTTTAACAATTTCGTTAGTAACTCGTACATTTGGCAGTCAACAATGTGTACAGAATCTGCGTTGTTTCGTGGGGCCTTAGTGCGTCGTTTTTCTTAGTCTCAGAACTTAACAGGATTCTTTGTTGTTAGCTTTTTCTAATATGACAGGCATCGGTTGTTATGCTTATCATCTGAGTTTTATTGGAGTAGTTTGCACGGAAAAAAGCAAGAGTGCTCGAAGAGATCATAAGCTTTGAGTTCGCTCCGCGTAGTGGACGGCGTCGTTTTTGAGAGAGAAGAGGCTGTTTATTTTTCACATCGGCTTCCTGTCTCTGCCCCCTTTTTTCAGTAGTTTGGCGAGAATTTAGAGATAATTGTTAAAAATAGAAAAGGAATGGGAGTTAAGGATTTGGGACTAAACTGTCTTCAGAGTTGGACATGGTGGACACAGACGGAGTGAAGCTCAGGACAGCAGGAAAAGCCCGCAGTATGTACAGGGTTTGAGCGTGAGCTCGGCCAGTAGCGAAATTGAAATCATCTGTTGCGTAATTCGAATGATATTCTACTCGTTTACTCACCGTTGGCAAACATTTTCTATCGTCGTAGCACTTTAAGGATAATCAAACAACTAATGAAACTTGCCCTTAACTAATCGAACTTGAAAAATGTTCTTGCTTAAAGACTGACACATAGTGCTATCAATCGACAAATGCAAGTCGCTTTTGTCGCATCATCATTATCCTCGACCATATAGTTCAGCCAGTCTTCCTCCACTTCTCTCTATCCTATGTCATCATTTCATCCAGTCCATTATTTTTTTAAACTTGATTTGATCTCCTCCATCCACTTTCTCCTTGGTCTTTCTTTTTCCCCTCTTTTCCTGGAGCCTCACACTCCATTACTTATTTTGTCGCAATGTTGTCTAAAGAACAGAATAACAGGTTCATATACAGCTGTTGACAAAATAATGCTAATAACGTATGTATTATAAGACCGTAGCAAAAAATGGTTTAATAACAGTCTGTCAGTGCGTGCGCGAGTGCGAGCGTGTGTGTTATCAACATTAACCATTATCAATCCACTGCTTGATGAATTTCTCCCTAAATCTTTTCAACTACCCTGTCCTGAGAAAATCTTTTCCACGTCACTCCGGTATGCTTTCTAATTTCATCCAACCATTTTTACACGTTGTTTTCTCCGAGTCTTCTTCACTGCCTTGGTATCCAATCTAATATTTCAGTGTCCAGTTGTGGTCATTTTTTACAGTATTACTTGGGTGTCTCCACGTTGATCATGATGTCATGAATTCTTGTCTTTTTCCTCATCCATGAGTTCATCTACCTATCTTCCCTGGTTATATCAAGCATATGGACAGATGTATATACACTGGCGGAAAATGAAAAAAGAACACCAAGAAGGAATTGGCGGACGATCATGAAATTTACATATGTTAATGGGGTCGAGTTGACGTAGGTGTGATGTTCATTTCGGGACCAACCGGTGAGCGCTTACGCCACAGCACGGCATAATATGCAAAATGTCGTCGGTGGTATTTAAGGAGTACGACGAAGTGAATGTAATCAGTCGTCGGCGTACGGACACGTGCGAAGACCCTGAAGAAGCTGCAATGCCTGGACATGGAAGACGTGTACGATTTCAGCAGTTATCGGACTTTGAGCGAGGTCGTCTAGTCAGACTTCGCGAGGCCGGGTGGTCGTATCGTCGTATTGCGGAGCGAATTGGACGGGAAGTGTTGGTGATGATACGATGGTGGCGAAGATGGTCCGAGGAACACGAGAAGACGTGGAACCGGGAGTCACAGACGGACTGATGAGCGGACCGATCGACACATAAGAAGAGCGGCGTTGTCAAGCAGAACATCCACTGTGACGCAAATCTGAGCTGCCGTTGCACCTGAGGTGACTGTTCGAACAATCCGCAACCGTCTACTGGATGCATGACTGCGTGAACGTGTGCCTCTGGCATGTGTACCTCTGACTCCAGCCCAACGTCAGGAACGGCTGCAGTGGTGTCGACAACGTCTGCACTGGAGAACGCAATGGCGATCTGTCGTGTTCAGCGATGAAAGCAGATTCTGCTTGGGAGTCTCCGATGGCCGTATGCGTGTTCGCAGACGCACAGGTAGGTGAGCGTCCCCACCCTTCTGGCATCCGCCAGCGACACACAGGGCCTACACCTGGTCTCCTGGTGTGGGGAGCGATCAGCTATCACTCCCGTACACAACTGGTGTTTGTACCGCGTACGTTAAACAGCACCTCCTACATCATCAACATCATTCAGCCCGTTGTTGTGCCATTTTTAAGGTCGGTCCATCGTGGTGTTTTCCAGCAAGATAACGCACGCCCACACACGGCACGAGCAACGCAACATGCACTTCAGGATGTGAGACAACTTCCATGGCCTGCACGTTCACCGGATTTGTCCTCCGTTGAGCACGTGTGGGATTTTATGGTACAACGACTTATCCGGTCTTCTCGGCCAGCCACGACCATTCCCGATTTACGCGTCCAGGTTGAGGATGCTTGGAACTCAATACCCCAAACTACTTACATCCAACATCTGTACGACAGACTCCATGCCAGAATTGCACAGTGTGACGCAGTTCATGGCGGTTCAACCTCGTACTAACCATGCTACATGGAAATGTCATTTTTCAGTTTACCAGCAAATACAGCTGTATTTTGCCATAATGTTTTGATCACGTTATCACCTGTATTACGTTATTATGCTGTGTCAATTTCGTTGGTATCAGATGTCTCCTTCTTGGTGTTCTTTTTTCACTTTCCGCCAGTGTATATTACATTAATAACAGTAATGAACTGAAAAGTGGACATCTCTTCTATTATCGTGGGACAGATACTGGTAGAACTAGTGGTGTTGGATTTATAATAAACAAGAAACTGAAGGATAAAGTGGTAGAAGTTGAAAGTTCCTCTGACAGAGCTGCACGACTCGTTATCCAACTATCGAGAAGATACCAGGCTCAGATTATTCAAACTTATGCACCCACCACAAGTCATCCTGAAGAAGAAATTGAAGAATTTTATGAGGAAATTCGTCATCTAAATAATAAAGGTAAGCAGCACTTGAAGATAATTATGGGAGATTTCAATGCAAAAATAGGGCAACGGCAACAGAATGAAACTTCAGTAGGTAAATTCGGTCACGGCAACAGAAACCTGCGTGGAAATACTCTCGTTGAGTTTGCAGAGGCAGAAGGATTTTTCATCTTGAATTCCTTTTTCAAGAAAAAGCCACACAGGAATGGACATGGAGACATCCAATTGGGACGACAAGTGAAATTGATTTTATTATGTGTAACAAAAAATTCGTCATCGAAGACTGCAGTGTGTTGAACAAGTTCAACACAGGTAGTGACTATAGATTGGTGAGATGTAAGATGCACCTCAACACTAAACTGGAACGTGGCAAGCTCATAAGACAAACAAAATGTGTTGACATAACCAACCTTAAAAAACACCATAATACTTTCAAGTTGGAACTGAAGAACAGATTCTCTGCTTTAGAAGGCCTAACATCGGAAGAAGTGGATATTTCGGAAGTTAACAGAAAAGTAACCAAAGCTCTTATGGAAACAGCAACAAAATTAGCTGGGTCTAAGAACAAGTTGCATGTGAACAAATTATCAGAAAAAACCAAAATGTTGATGCAAAAAAGAAGAGAGATGAGGACAACTAAAGAAGATGTGACTTCCAAAGTGGAATATATAGAGCTATGCAAGACAGCACGAAAAAGTATCACTGAAGACGTAAGGAAATTCAACTGTGAGCTAGTGAGGAAAGCAATTGAAAACAACCAAAGCCTAAAGATAGCAAAGGGACATCTCAGTAAGGGAAGAAAACAGATTATGGCTCTGAGAAAAGAAGATGGTTCTATAACAAGAAATAGAGGCGAAATTTTGACAAGAGTGAAAGATTTCTACTCCAAATTATATGAAAGGGATGATACATGTACTCCAGACACCATGAAAGGTACCAGTGCCAGAGTTCTTCCAGTCCTTCCAGCAGAAGTTGCACATGCAATCAAGAACATGAAGAGGGGAAAAGCTCCAGGAGAAGATGGAATTACTGTAGACATCATACAAGAAGCAAGTGGAGAAATCGAAACAGTACTCGCCCAAATTTTCACTCGATGCCTTAATGAAGGGAAAATTCCTGAGGATTGGAACAATGCTACAATGATCCTGCTACATAAAAAAGGTGACATTGAGGATCTCAGGAACTACAGACCTATCAGCCTCCTATCAGTGGTTTATAAGATCTTCACTAAAGTTCTTTCACACCGCTTGAAGGTAACACTGGACATGGCTCAACCGAGAGAACAAGCTGGATTCAGGAGTGGCTACAGCACAATAGATCATATCCACGTACTGAGAGAACTAATTGAAAGAGCGAGGGAATATGAACTTCCATTGTGCATGGCTTTTATCGATTATGAAAAAGCCTTTGATTCGGTGAAACCATCAGCAGTTACCACGGCTCTGAAATCCTGCGGTATTGAAGATGCATACATTAATATTATTAATAACATCTATGAAAATGCAAGTGCAAAGATTCGGCTGTTTGAAAATACAACACACATAAAAATTGGAAAGGGAGTGAGACAAGGTGACACCATATCTCCGAAGCTCTTTAATGCCACATTGGAAAATGTCTTTCAATCACTGAACTGGGAAAACAAAGGGATAAAGATTAATGGAGATTATCTAACCCACCTTCGTTTTGCTGATGACGTAGTCATTTTTGCTACTACCCCATCAGAGCTGCAGAGTATGATCCAGGAACTTGCTGACAAGAGTAAAGAAGTGGGATTAAAAATGAACTTTCAGAAGACAAAAGTGATGTTCAATGCTTTTACAAGAAATGAAGATTTATCGATTGATGGAGAAAAACTGGAGATAACAGATACGTATGTTTATCTTGGACAGCAGATATCAAGTGAGGGTCACATTGATGAAGAAATTAATCGGCGTACAAAACTTGCCTGGAGAGCTTTTGGAAGAAACAGCATAATTTTCAAGAGCAATATGCCATTATGTCTTAAAAGAAAAGTGTTTGATCAATGCATCCTTCCAGTGCTTACGTATGGTGCAGAGACGTGGACCTTAACTAAAAGAGACATACAAAGGCTGCAGACAACTCAAAGAAGCATGGAGAGGTGCATGCTTGGTATAACCAGGAGAGATAAGAAGAGGAACTCGTGGATCCGAAAAATGACGAGAGTGGAAGACATCATGATCAGAGTTAAATCCCTGAAATGGCAATGGGCTGGACATACTGCCAGAAGGACAGACCATAGATGGACAGCCGAAATTTTAGATTGGATTCCAAGGGACAGGAAAAGACCCAGAAAAAGACCACATGGGAGATGGGTGGATGAAATTCGTAAATATGCGGGAGTGACATGGAGGAGACTGGCACAAGACAGACCGTTGTGGAGGAAACTTGGGGAGACCTTCGTCCAGCAGTGGATTGATAATGGTTGACAATGATGATGATGATGATATCGATCTATCGAGATAGATAGATAAGTAAATAGATAGATGCGAGTGCGTGCGTGTGCGTTATCATCATCAACCATTCTCAATCCACTGCTGGATGAAGTTCTCCCTAAATCTTTTCAACTACTCTGTCCCGAGAAATTCTTTACCACGTCACTCCGGTATACTTTCTAATTTCATCCAACCATTTCTACACGTTGTGTTGTTCTCCGAGTCTTCTTAACTCCTTTGGTATGCAATCTAATATTTCAGTGTCCAGTTGTGGTCATTGTTTAGAGTATTACTTGGGTATCTCCACGTTGATCATGATGTCATGAATTCTTGTCCTTTTCCAGATCCATGAGTCCATCTACCTATCTTCCCCGGTTATATCAAGCATATGGACAGATGTATATATATTACATTAATAACAGAATCTCTCTATAGAGTTAGATAGATAAATAAATAGATAGATGAAGATTTTCCCAGGTTTCATCCACAACGGTCTGTCTTGATCCAGCCTCCTCAATGTCACTGCAGCAAGCTTTCGAATTCCATGCACTCATCTACCACGTGGTCTTCTTTTGTCCCTTGGTGTCTAGTCTAATTTTCCAATGGTGGTCAGTTCTTCTAGCAATATGACCTACCCATTGCCATATAACGGATTTTATTTTGATTATGATGTTACCAACTCTTTTCACTTTCCTGATCCACAAGTTTATCTTCCTATATTTCCTGGTTACACCAAACACGCGGCTATCCATGCTCCTTTCAGTTATCTGCAGCATCTGTATATTTTTTATAGTTAAGATCCATGTCTCTGATCCATAAATAAGAACTGGAAGGATGAATTTAGTAAACACATTTCTTTTAAAACGTTATGGTAAATTGCTTTTCAAAATCTTTCTGTTTCTTCCAAAAGCTTTCCAACCAAATTTTCTACGCCGATTAATTTCTTCCTCAATGTGTCTGTCGTTTGATATCAGTTGCCAAAGATAGATTTAAGTGTCGCTACATCTTCAAGTCTTACATCAATTTAGCATTGTACATCAAGTTTTTAATTAAGCATTGTACATCAATTTTGTTTTCTGTAAGTTCATTTTTAATCCACTTCTTGATAAAGTTTATGGATCATATTCTGCAGCTGCGAGGCGGTTCTTCCAAAAATTACTACGTAATCAGCAAAACGAAGGTGGATTAAATAATCTCTGTTAATGTGTATCTTTTTGTCTTCTGAGTACAATGGTTGAAAGACATTCTGCAATGAGGCATTGAAGTGTTTGGGAGATATGGTTTCATTTTTACTCACTCTCCTTCGAATTTTTATTGGTACTGTATCCTCGAACTGTCGACCCTTTTCACCTGCACTTTCATAGAGGTTACTAATGATGTTAATGTATGCATCTTCAACACCGCAGGATTTCAAAAAACTGCTGATGGTTTCATGGGATCAAAATCTGCTGATGGTTTCATGGGATCAAAATCCTTTTTCTAATCAGCAAAAACCACATGTAATGGGAGTTTATATCCAATGATTCTTTTAAGTGGTTCTCTCAATACTCGGACATCATTTACAGTACTACAGCCGATCCTGAATCCAGCGTGTTGTCTTGGTTGAACCATGTCCAGTGTTATCTTCCAGGGATGAGTTAGTATCATAGTGAAAATTTTTTGAATCATTTATAGGAGGCTGGTGGGTCTGTAGTTCCTGAGATCCTCGATAACCCCTTTTTTATGTAGCAGGATCATTGCAGCGTTGTTCCAATCATCACGAATATTCCCTTCGTTGAGTCATCTAAGGAAAACTTGAGCTAGAGTATTTCCTATTTCTCCACTGAGTTTTTGTGTAAAGTCCACGGTAGTTCCATCTTCCCCTGGAGCTCTTCTCGGTTTCATGTTCTTTATTTCAGTACAACTTCTGCCGGGAAGTGAGTAAAAGCTATCAATTTTCTTTTTCTTTGCATATTTGTGCTTGTTCCAGGAAAAATACCTTCTAGGAGTCAATATTGGCTTCGTGAGTGGCTGAATGTGCGCTTATAACCCCGAAATTTCGGTGTAAGTGAGGCTTGTCCCAGTTTTCGAAATGGCGCTAAGCCTAAAATTTTATTCCATTTAATTTTATGAGCTAAAGCTCTGAATCATGTTACGCGGGTAAGGGAAAAGACTTAATGGAGTGCTGCTGCGAATCTTGATATAACATATTTGAACAAATATTGCACTGTTTATGCTATTGAAGAATATGCATAATCGTTAATCTTACTCACTTTGCAGAAAATTATTGCGCGGAATGTCTTTTTTTTGCATGGAAATGTGGCATAACTCCAAGAACTTTTTCTGTTTCGTGAATCTTAAAAGTCAAGTTCAAGCAAATACACTTTGATGGATCCTGTAATTTTTTTAATTTTTACCTTTATTTAATTTACTTATTGAAGTAAATAAAAGGCAAGTAAAACCGTGTAGGTAGTTGCATGCTCATGGTTCCCCCCTCATTTCGGTTAAAATGAATTTAGCAGTTCGTGTACCTTTCACTTCTGCACAATACCGAACTCTAGATCAATGACATTTCTCACCCATCTCAGTGTTGGTTTCTCCAGCGTTTTAATCATAAAACAGAAGTCATCGCTCTTTCCACGTTTATAAGTAAGTCACGGAAAAATTCTCATCGGCCGCCACCGGGAATCGAACCCAGGGTCTTCCAGTTACGCGCCGGAGGCCTCTGTGGTGCAGTGGTAGCATGTCCGGCGCGTAACTGGAAGACCTTGGGTTCTATTCCCGGTGGCAGCCGATGATAAATTTTCCGTGACTCACTTATAAACGTATAAAGAGCAATGACTTCTGTTTGATGTTCCTAGTCCACGTCAATTGTGTGTAATATAGTTTTAATCATCACTGATTGAAATGTTGGCAATTAGGTTCTCTTACGGAAAAGTAAAACACGCAATGTTCAGTCTCAAGAAACTGCCGATATTATTTCTTAATTTTCGTTGCATATCCACTGATATTTAGCATCATCAGTATTTAGGAAAAAGGAAAAAGTGTTAGAGCACTGATTCAGGTCTATCAGAAATGACGTAAAACAATCCTTTCTTGTTTCGCTTTTCCTGTCTCTCTCTCTCTCTCTCTCTCTCTCTCTCTCTTTCTCCCCCGCCCCCCTCTCGCTCTCTCTCTCTCTCTCTCTTTCTCCCCCGCCCCCCTCTCGCTCTCTCTGCCTGTCTGTCTGTCTTTCGCTGCCTCTGTTCGAAGTTTCTGCTGAATGAAGTGCAAGGAACGCAAGAATAAAATCAAAATAATAGTGAGCATATCTGAATGAACCAGTAAATGAGTAAATGTAGCTGCACCGGGTGAGACCGAACAAGCAGGATGAATGTTGAAAACTTGTTTGATAAATAGCTTTTTCAGAGTTCAGAATTCCAGAAATATGTTGCATATAGCAAATATTTCTTATAAATTTTTATTGCAGCTGATTATGGTGCTCTTGTCACAGATTATTGTGATTTACAGAAACGCCTCCGGAACATTATCCAGCTTCAGGTTTTAATTATGTGAGTTGATGGGCATTTTTCTTTTCTTATGAACTACTCCTTAGACGAAATCAGAAGTGTGCTTACAAAATCTCAATTGCATTAACTGAAAATTATGAGTATTATTTATATGGGAAACAATCATGCCCGAATATAGGAGACGAGATTATCACAAAAGTCAGGTAAAGGTCAGTGTTCCTTAAAAGTACCAAGAACCAAATAAAAGTTATCATTTTGAAAGGGTGCATAGATTGTGAAACGCCTTCTATTATAAGTCAGAAAGAAAAGAGGAGGACAGAAAAAGTTTACTCTTGTTAATTTAGCTTTCTTCGCTAAAAACAGAAATGTCAGACAACTGGTAACTGTCTTTAATAAAGAAATTCTGACTTCTTTACATCGAAAACAATTTATCACCTCCAGTAAATAAGAAGGATATCTTCATATTCTCAAGTTTAACGATCACTATTTTTTCTTGTTGACAAAAACAGTTTAAATTTAAATAATCCAGAATTACCTTTATTTTTTGGAAATAGGGCAATAGGTATCCGTTGTTTACAGTAGGATAATATCATATACAGATCATAAGGTGAACCCAGAAGAAGGCAAGACTTCTTTTTCAGAATTATCAACAGAAAATCAAAGCCACTCGCAATTTCAATTTTCCGTGGGTTGAGTAATTCTTTCTCGTTTCGGAAGTCTCTACTTCATTTCTTCTGTTGTTCATAGTGGTTTGCTCTGCAGTCAGTCAATCGTGTTGACTGTAATCCAGGAAAGAAAATCGGTTAACCTGCCAAACACAGAATGAGAAGTTTTTATAAATCATCAAACCCTTAAATATTTTCACCCAAGGAATTAGTTTTGCTTTGTATTGGTAGTTTTTCTCGAATTCGTAGCTCAATATCCCTTTCGTGAATTTTTTCTTTAAATATTTCTGTGTTTTCAATCGTAGTAAGTTTTAAAACATCAACTCTTGAATATACCAACCAACAGTCACGATAATTATTTTCCCAAAACAAAAAACAGGTAGATTATAGTATTGTCACTAGAACTAGAATTAATATCTAAATAGGAAAAAAACCCGCTGTAGATGCACCAATGGAATGATATTATGGAGCAAATCATCGTTTCCCTCCTCCCGTTCAGAAATTAAAAGTATCATCATCAAACATTTTGCAAACAATACAACCAACCAAGCAAAGTTACCTTTTTGTTATTAAAGATATATCTTAGAAAATATTATGTGTTTTCATGTAAGAATAATACTTATTTAATGAAGATGCTGATGTAGTTCAAGATGGCTATATAGAGTTCTACGTCACACATATTTTGTTTAATTATAAAGAATTAACCGCAACCAAAAATAAAATAACAAAGAACTAAATGAAAATTTATAACCAAGAGTTAGTAGCAACCCAAAAGTAAGAGGCCAATAATATTAGTTTATGTTTAAACATTTTTTTTCCCGGTAAAAATGATTTTTTACTAGTCTCAGAAAATAAGGAATCACGTTTTTAAAGCGTCTGCTTGGGCTCTTTTATTTAAGTGTTTTTTTTTTAAATAGCCATGGAAGAACATTTACGCCATATTGCGTCTGTAGGGGATTCATCGGCTTTTGTCTTATACTTAACCGTTGTTTCCCACACTGAGCTACAATTTTAAAATCAAATATGATTTTAGAAGAAAAAGAATGATTAGTTGATCACCCGTGCAGAACACAGCTATTAAAAACAGTTCAGTCTTTCTGCTGCAAGCTTTCGTTCTTTTTTCCCCTTCTATTCTCCTTTTTTCTTATAATTAGTGTGGAAATAATTGAAATTTGCTTGCAGAAATCTTTTTGGAAACTTCCCCACGCGTCGGAAACTCAGCAGGTTTGGAATCTCTTTGTCCCGTTTCTGCTTAGCTTAGCTTTCAGCATTCAGTAGTAATAATAGTACATAGTAGTAGCAGCAGCATTAATATTATTACAGTAGTTGTAGAATTTTGATTAAGTGAGATCACATGAGAAGATCGTGATTTCACTGTTTAATTGCGCTGTGTTATGAATTTCATCAACTGTGGACGAAACGCAAGTGTAAACTTGTATTTCATATCGTTTTATTCGTTTTATTGCTCCCTTTGAACACGTTCAGTGTATAACAGAAACGGAAGGAATATAATGAGTGGAGTTGTAGTGTACCTGAAAATATTCTTACCTCCGAGCATGGGGTTAATATCAGATATATTTAGGATGTATGTTACAGTACTATTATCATCGTCATGTGCTTGCAGTGAACTAGTCCGAAATTGTACCTTATAATCTAAATTTGGCATAGCCTAAGAGATTACAAATTAAATTGCTTAGTGCCTAAGAGATTACGAGTTAATTCTCTTAGTACCTAAGAGATTACGAGTTAAATCTGTCAGTGCCTAAGAGATTACGAGTTAAATATCTCAGTGCCTAAAAGATTACGAGTAACATATCTCAGTGCCTAAGAGATTACGAGTTCAATCGCTTAGTGCCTAAGAGATTACGAGTTCAATCGCTTAGTGCCTAAGAGATTACGAGTTCAATCGCTTAGTGCCTAAGAGATTACGAGTTCAATCGCTTAGTGTCTAAGAGATTACGAGTTAAATAGCTTAGTGTCTAAGAGATTACGAGTTCAATCGCTTAGTGCCTAAGAGATTACGAGTTAAATCTCTTAGTCCAAAGAGATTACGAGTTAAATATCGCTTTCTGAGTAGGTTACAGTACATAAAAAAAATTCTCCAAAAGAAACCAAACACGACAAATGACAGTTTGCGCGATGACTCTATTAACTTTTCAACTTTTTATGTACGAGGGATGATCAATAAATAACTTTCCGATGGCCTTTGGTTTCAGACTAGGGATATGTTAATCAGTGTCTCTCAACGTCATTACACTCTCCTGACTAGAAGGCTTTGTTTAGCGTAGGAGTAAAAAGCCAACGCTTTGGAGAACAGCTTCAATAATATTGACTACCAACCTGGAAACATGGTCTAACTCGGAGGTACGCACGGTCGTTGACGCGCGGTACCGAAGGAAACCTTTGCAGTAATATGCGCAGTCAACCAGCCTGTCTTCTTGAACCAGAACCAACACGAAGGCCTACCACTGCTTTTCTCATTCATCAACGTACTGCTCCCTTGTGCGAATTTTGAACACTATTCTGACACGTTCTGAACGCTCATGACTTGAAGATTATAGACCTTGAACTTGGCGATGGATCACCGCTGCAGGCGTCTTCCGAGCGCAGAGAAGCCTAATCACCGCGGCACCTCCGAGTGAAACCTTGTATCCAAACTGGTCTTCATTTTCACTTGAGTCTGTTTTCCAGCTCTCTACGTTTTTATCCAAACTCCTGTGACAAACAACGCCCTATAGTCAGGAGACTGTAATAACGTTGGGAAACACCGATTTACATATATGCCTAATCGGCCACTAAATGTCATTGGATGTTACTTAGTGATCAGCCTACGTACATATCAGTTTCAATGAAGAGGGTACACTGTTGTGTGGACTAAATAAATCGATTTTCTTTGCTTCCTGTTCTCCACTCTAAAACTTTTCCGGAAATGCACGAGTCATTTTCTATGATCACTTTCGTGAATGAACGAAGCATATTCTAGCTGCAACCTTTCTCGTGAAATGATGGAAAAAACCTGAAATTCACGGATTTCATACGTGAATTGACAGAAGTTCTCCTGTTTATCATACTTTTTAATAAAAACGGGGAAATGCCGTTTTTAAGTGGTTTTATCAGAAAATTCTGAATTTCCAGAAAACCTTTGATTCTGTTCATATAATAATGGAAAAATTCCGTTCTTACTTTTCCGTACCGGTATGACGGAAAATTTGCCGGTAATAAGAGCGACTAGAGGAAAGACTTAAGATTTTATTTATAATTAAATTTCAATCGTCTGTCGGGTACGGAAAAGTAAGAACGGATTTTTTCCATTATAACAGACGATTGAAATTTAATTATTAATAAAATCTTAAGCCTTTCCTCGACTCGTTTTATTACCGGCAAATTTTCCGTCATACGGGTACGGAAAAGTAGAACGGAATATTTCCATTATACACTGCAACACCAAGAAGGACACGAGAGAGCAAAGATAGATTTACTGGACACATAAAAACAGATACCAAGACGAAACGATTGAGCTTACAGGCCCGTGCGACTTGCGGAACACGCAGACATCAATAGTTCGTGTGGCCCCCATGGCTGTCAATAACGGCCGCTACACGCCGCGGCATCGAACGAAAAAGGCTTTGGATGTGGGCTTTGGGTATGTCGGTCCAGGTTGCTTCCACACGTTGCCACGGTTCATCAGGCGTAGCCGAGGGTGGTGTTTGCCGGGCCACTCGGTTGCTGATCAGCGACCAGACGTGTTCGATGAGCGACATATCGGGAGAACAGGCGGGCCACGGCAGCAATGACACATGGTGGTCCTTGAAGAATTGTTGCTCGATGCGTGCCACGTGCGGGCGCGCATTGTCCTGTTGAAACGTGGCCGCTGGAAGGTCCTACAATTAAGGGAGGACTACAGGCTCAAAAACGTCGGAGATATATCGGCGGCTGTTGAGTGTACCGGCGATGCGTAACAGAGGGATGCGGGTGTCATATCCAATTGCGCCCCAAACCATAACGCCTGGCGACGGACCGGTATGGCGATGCATAATGCAAGCGTCATATAGTCTCCCGCCGCGGTGCCACCACACGCGGATCAGACCATCGTGGTGTTGCAGGGAGAAGCGGGATTCGTCGGAGAACACAATGTTGTGCCATTCCGTATTCCAGGAGCGGCGTTCACTGCCGCCGCACTCGCCAATGGTGTAACGTCAGTGGTTATCAGAGCAATGGGCGCCGTGCGACAAGTCCCCACTCCTGCAGACGACGTCGAACGGCACGTGCTGACATAGGTTGTTGCGCAACACATCCTAATTCCTGCGCTAACGTTCGTGATGTGGCGATGCGAGCCGTCAATGCCCGCCGCACAACATGCCGGTCCTCTCGTTTGGTGGTGTGCCGCGGCTGCGGCAATTGCCCACGTCGGTCCGTCCGTCCCTCCTGCACCCACGGAATCCATACTTGTCTCACTGTGGCTGGATGTCGTCCCACACGAGCGCCGATGTCTCGGTACGATAAACCACTGTCGCGATAAGCCACTACTCGTCCTCTGTCGAAATCCGAAACGTGCTGGAATGACTGCCGTATTCTGCGACGAGGCATCAGGAAGCTTCCCACGAACAGGTCCAGCAGCACAACACACTTCCACTACTTACACCCACTACCACTACTTACACCCCGCCTTCTGTGCACCCTTCTTAAAGTGCTTCTCGGTGGCGTGCCGGGCGCACATGATTTGCATATGCCCTGCAATGCTAATCGTTTGCATGTCCTCTCGCGGGCGACGCATGCTGCGAATTTCAGGCCAATCGGATGCTTCCTTCTTGGTGTTGCATTTTGGGTGGCCAGCAGTGTATATGAACAGAATCAAAGGTGTTCTTGAAATTCAGAATTTTCTGATAAAATCACTTAAAAACGGCATTTCCCCGTTACTAATGAGCTTGAGGTTCTGTAGCGAGACCGGATACTGTGAATAGCATATCACATGTTATTAACATTATTGTGGCAACTGGTTCTACCTCCCCTCCCCTCCCCTCCCCCAGTTGGTGCACCTCCTATTGCCTATATTACATTATCGTAAGAAACCTGGTATGTGAACTGTCGCGTGGATGATTATATGATGTCTATATATCGGTCTGTGGACCGCTTAACACAAAAGCTATGATAGATATCAATAGAAAATTTCATATTTAGGCATTTTGTGAAGTTATACTATGAAATAATACATTTCACCTTTTCTTAAAAACAATTGAAAATCACTGTCAGTTTAGAAACATCTCAAGTTCCAAAACATTCTGTTGAAAAAAATTATTGTAAAACTATTCAGAAAAATAATATGATCCTACAAAAAATAAAATTGTTAATTAACCCGCATTCATAGCGAAAAACATTTCATCATTGCGTGATCCCAGTCCTCTTCGTTTCTATCTCAAACGTGATTCGGTGGGAAGTGTCTTGGTAGCTCAGTCAGTAGCTTTCTTTTTATTCCACTGGATTAAATCACACGGGATGAGCTGGAGTTCTTATGGTCTGCCTTCCGTGATGTGTGGGGGATCTGTGATAAACGATTAAGACAAATCGCAAGGAGGTACGCTTTTGTATCACAACGCTAAGTCAGTTCTTAATACAGAAATCTACAAAGCATCGCGGGCCCGAGCCCCTCCGCGGGCTGGATTCCTTCATTTCGTAAGTTAGCAAAAATTCCTGGAAATGCGATTGGTGCATTTAAAAAGCTGAAAAAAAAATGAATGAAAATAAAGATGGAACGGGAGTATCTTCTTTATGCGACTGAAAAAAATCGAAGTTTTTGGAAACTCGGAAATTTCCCTATACTTGTAGAAATGAAAAAAAAAAACCTGAAACTGACATTTCTGCAAAACAAAAAGAGGAGGGGTATGGCAATGGAATATCTATCAAGTACTGAAGTTTCTCTTATTAAAAACGGAAACTTTCCAAAACGAAAATATCGTTAAAAGGCGGAGACCTATCAGCAATTTTCTACATGGTTTTTTGAATAATTGCCCATGAATTCACGCCATTTATACTTCATAGTGAAGGATTTTTACTTTTATCAAAGGAACGAACAGAAGCAGTTCGTTCCTTTTATTTTTTCAATTTTGTAATGCATAATTTTTCATATTCGTGAGAGAAGCGAACGCAATAGTAAAAAACTGTGATGTACTAGGGAGCTAAAGCACGTATCAAGACGACAAATCCTGCAGCGATACATTCCGTCGGTGAAGCTTGTTTGTAAGAGCAACTCACTCCGGAGCGAGGAGACACGCGTTCTATATCGTCACCGACAAATTCCTGTTTTCACAAAGCAAGTACTGAGTTCTCAAAAGAAAAATAGAAAGTTGACTATTATGCTATTGTTAGAGAATAATATGTATTATGTTAAGGCTTCATGCGGGTGTTATCTCACCGCTCGTCAATAACTTTTAATACATATGGTGGTTTTGTATCCACTCACACATACTATTGTTTATGGTAGCTTTAGCCAAACAGATTTGCCACTTATCATCACCAGCCGTTCCTCATTACAGCAGGTTGGCACAAATTAACATGTAAAATTATTCAAATAAAATGCAGGGAGTTAAATAAATGTTTTTTAATAAAACCACACGAACGCAAGGATGGTACAACATATATAGAAACATTACAATTACAATATGCTGGTGTTCTCCTCTTACGGACGAAAACAACAGCTCCTCAAGATACCAAGCAAAATCTCTCTACCGGCATCGCCTTCAAGAAAGCGAACCCTTGTTTCCAAATCGCTTCTTGGTTTACAATTCATCATTCGTTCGTAGGTGTCAGCAAAAACATTAACAAAATGTCATGCAGCTAACATGCTTTAAGTGCATGATCGGTCAGAACCTAACTTAATAGCGAAATCGGTCGTATCAGAATAATTTGACCTCTTGGGAATCACAGTGTATCCCCTCCCAAGCGCGTCACAGAGTGCACGTGGCAAGGTAGACCGCACGTAGATATAAGCGGCCGGGAAGGACAGATGAGCCATAGTGCGTTACGTAAGGAACAGCAGACTTCGTGGGCAAACCGCGAGCTGCTGTAGTAAGGGTGTACAAAGAATGGACCACTGGAACACCGACTACCTTCCGACGTAATAGCTCTGTAGCCCCGAAGGCCATTGGTTCCAAAGGAGAACGTCGTTTCCATCGACTGGTACAGGGCAATCGACTCACAAGTGTGCAGCAATTGACCACGCAAATGAAAGCTGGGGCTCACACAGGTACGTGTCTCCCATAACAGTAGAGCGAACCTTGTTACGCATGGGTCTCCGGAGACGGCGCTGGGTGAAGGGGCCCGTGTTAACTCAGGTCCATCGTGAAGGACGCCTGCAGTTCGCATGGGAATACTGTCATTGGACGGTGGAAGAGTGGGAAAAGAATCTCGATTCGTCGGAGAAGTTGGCCTCTCTGACGAATCGAGATTTCTACTCCACAAAAGTGGTGAGCGGTGGCAGATACGGCGTCAGATACACGAGAACCAACACTCGGATACGCTTGTTCGTCAGGTACAGGCCGGCGGTGGCAATGCGCATGTCTGGGGGATATTTTCCTGGTATGATCTGGAACCACTGGTACCATTGAATGTGTCCCTAAACGCCAATGGCAACCTGTCCATCCTCGCTGGCCACATGCATCCCTTCATGTTGGATGTTTACCTTAGTGGTGATGGTGCCTAATAATAGGACAATGGGCCGTGCCACGTCGCTAAAGTTGTGGTGCGTGACTGGTTCCAGAAACACGACAGCGATGTCTCGGTTCTCCCTTGGCCGGCGAAATCGCCAGACCTCAATCCTATAGAGCACTTGTGGGACTATTTGGATCGAGAGGTTCGACGTGCCGACCTACAACCACGTCATCTCCGGGACATCCGTGCTCTGCTCAAGTCCGAATGGGCACGTGTGTCTTGCTCAACTTTCCAAGGCCTCATTTCGTCCATGCCACGCCGTCTCGCCGCTGTCATCCGGGCCAAGGGTGTTAGTCCCATTATTAGATAGGTGATCATATTATTCTGATACGACTGTTTGATAAGGAAAGCTTTCACCGCTTCGGTAAGTTTTGCTCCGCTGTGCGCTTGTTCACATAAACGCACAAGGTTTTTTTTTTTTAATGATGGCTGTTCGCATCATCACAATATGCACTACCAAACAAGAATAATGCATATCGATCCTACAAGAGCAGTGCTGGAAAGTGAAACAGAATACAATACAGTGTATTGTAAATGCTTATATCATAATCACAGCGGTGTGAATTGATATATGAATGTGCATACGAGACCTTTCTCCTTTTCTCTTCTTTCCTTTCTTTTGTGTGTGTGTGTTTTTTTTTAAGATATGACATATACTGTAATTTTATGGGGGAAATCGCAATTTAACTTTACGCCCGCTAGCGGAGAAACTGTGCATTACGTGAAAAAAGTGTACGCAAAATAGTCATTGTTATAAGTTGTATCGAAGGGAAGAAAGATTTATTTTCAATCGGACATTTAGAAGAAATAGTGTGGAATAAAATGCATTTTGAATTCGATAGCATCTGCATTTACTTTACTCCCTGTAATGGCGAAGTTATGAATAAAACACCGCAAAGCAAAAAACATCCATCTCACATTTCGAGCTTCCCAATGCAAAGAAAAAATTTCTAAGTGAACTGATAGTTGCAGAGATATAGTGTCCGCAGACTGAAGGGCGGACGAAGAAAGTGATACCATGAGCACGTCCTTTTTCTACAACAGACGTGCTAAAAAGGTGGGGGGGGGGGAGGATTTCTTAATGCCTCTGGTTTGTAGTGTGACGTACTACAGAGGTGAAAACCTGTGTCAAGACGACAAATCTGCAGCGAGACATTCTGTCCGCGTAGCTCAGTTGGGAGAGCGACTTACTCCGGAGTGAGAGGACACGGATCCTATGTCATCGCGGACAAATTCATGTTTTCACAGTAGTTTTATTCTAATTATTTAAGGGAACTTCTTAGGATAATAGAAACAAAGGAGCCAATGTTGAAGTACTACATTGTGTTAACACGCACACCTATAATGAATAGTGGTTCAGTTTGTCTTCTTTCAGTTCGAAGAGCCATAACTAGAGTTCATCAAATAAAAATAAAAAAGCAGTTAAAATGAAACATTACCACTGGGGCTGTGGATGGCCTAGTGGTCAGCATTTGTGACATCCACAGAGAAACCTCAGGTTCGATCCCAAGCTGGTACGAAAGCTCGAACCACTAAATATTCGCCGTGCGTCGGATGGGCACGTTAAGCCGTCGGACCCCAGCTACTGCCCGCTCCCCCCCGGTAATAAATAAGGGCGTCTTACTCCCCTTTTTACCTCGCTTCCGTGTGACTTTCTTATCGGGCACTCTAGCCCATATCTCCTAGCTTCCTGTGTCTAAGGGCTGTTTAAGACCTGGGGTCAGACACTCCCTTCCTAAAATCCTTAACATATGATCTGATCTGAACATTACCACTGACGAAAGAAAGGTTTCTCTTTGAAAAGTCATAATTCTAAATTCCAGAAGCTGTGGTTTGGTGACTAGAATTACATATACATGCAAGCAAACACGCACTCGACACATGCGCCACAATGAAAATAATATAGCAGCTGACACTATAAGTCACGTGTTGGCAGCTTTGGTTATTTCTCCATGAAGTGCGTAATCGGGAAGACGAGATTTTAGTGTCACAATTTCCCGTTCAATGTCAGAGACCTGTGACTTCCAGCAATGTACATGGTTGATTTTAGCCAACATGCGACACCGTGCACACGAATTCTTTTCTTAGCATGATTCAAAACGACGGAAAGAGGGTCGTTTACTGGAACGATGTGTAGCAACGTACATATGGTCTTTATACTTATAGGCTGTGTAATATCTATATACACCGATGAGTCATTACATTATTATCGCCCACCTCATAAGCTGTTAGACCCCCTTTTGACCGCAAAACAGCGACCACTCGGCGGGGCATCGATTAGATGAAGTGGCGATAGGTATCCTGGGGTATCCGGTACCTTAATATCAACATCATGCCCTCCTCTCCCGTACATTTCGGGGCGATGGTGATTTAGTGCGAACCCCATTTCCAAGCCGAACCACAAATGTTCGATTGGGTTCATATCAGGTGAATTCGGAGGCTAGGCCATTATCAAAAAGTCACCAGCATGCTCCTCGAACCACTCCTTGACGAATCTGGCAGTGTGGCATGGTGTATTATTTTTGTTGGTAATGGTTATTACCAGCAGGGAACACAGTTGCCATGAATGAGTGAACTTGGTCCGCAACGATGTTCAGATGCCTGACAGCGGTCAGGGATTGTGCTATTGGGATAATGGGGCTTAAAGTGTCCCAAGAAAGCATCGCCCATAGCATGATGCCGCCGGCCTGTTTCCGTCCAACAGTGCATTCAGGTGCCATAGCCTCTGTTTTTAATCGGCGCGTCCGCGCTAGGCCGTCTACGTGATGCACCGGGATTCTTGAATCGTCAGACCAGGTCACTTTCTTCCAATCTTCCACAGTCCAATCTTGATGATATTGTGCCCATTTTATGCGTTGTTGGCGCTGACGCGCAGTGAGCATGGGGACCCGGCTGTGTCTTCGATGAACTGTGTGCTGTGACACATTGCCCTGATCAGCACTGTCGTAGCTGCGGGTGATTTGTCGCAATGTGGCCCTGCGGTCGCTGTAAACAATGTGCGACAGTCTCCGCTCCCCTCTGGCATCAATGAGCTGCGTACGACACACGGCTGGACGATGGTTCGTCGTTTGGCCATCTGTGCACCACTTTTGATACATGCTCACTACAGCGGCGCGTGAACAACGCACAAGCCTCGCCGTTTCCGAGATCGTAGTTCCGAGGCACCGTGCCGTCACAATTTGTCCTTTATAAAACTCCGATAAGTCGGCAGCTTTTTCCATTCTGACTCCGAACACTCGACTAACCGAAAGCCGGTCCACGGGTTGTATATAAACTGCTCTATGAACATCACCTGTGCCCCCGTTCGGTCTCCGGGTGCGCTCATTTCTCTAGGCTGAGGGTTGTCATAATGTAATGGTTCGTCGGTGTACATTGCGTACACATCTTCTGACAGTCACAGATTTGCTAGCATAATGTGATGCTGTCCGAAAATTTGTGCGTACGTTTTCTTTCATTATACAATGTGTCACAAATTTGCCCTCTAATTTTGCGGAATGTATTATGATGTGATGTGTGCATGTTTTATAAAAGTGATTTTTTTCAGTTATGGTTAGATGCAATGTACACATCATCATTTTCTGGGGTTAATATGAGTAAACAAAAAAATTTTCCACACCACTTGGATCTTTATTGCTATTTTATTTATTACCTTTTTAAAACAGTTGATGAATTCTAGTATTGAATAAATTAAGAGTGACTATTATAAAATCAGGGGTGTTCATTTAGAAAGAAGTTTTCCCATTGCTACGTATATCGTGAGGAGATTAAACGGCACAAAGTTGTGGCGCATTAATGCTTTAGTTTAATGTTCTTCAAATAAATGCAAATGTTTGATTAATTTGGATTACAATTTTCACTGTCATTAACTGATGTTCTGTGACAGGACCGGAAGGACTTAATTGCTATTAATTAAACGCAACACTCAAAAAAATTGTTCACTACTCCGTCCCCCTTTCTTGGAGAGGACAGTCCTTAATTAGAAACACGCGGTACATATCCTTTGTTACTCTCCATACACGATAAATTTCCTTAAAGTCCTTAATTAGAAATGTACGTTACACATCCTCTACTACTTTCTTTATTCAATGAACATCTTTAAAGTCCTTAATTAAAAATGCACGGTACATATCTTTTGTTACTCTCTATATTCAAAGAATATCTTTAAAGTCCTTAATTAGAAATGTACCTTAGACATCCTCTGCTACTCTCTTTATTCAATGAACATCTTTAAAGTCCTTAATTAGAAATGTACGTTAGACATCCTCTGCTACTCTCTTTATTCAATGAACATCTTTAAAGTCCTTAATTAGAAACGTACGTTACACATCCTCTGCTACTCTCTTTATTCAATGAACATCTTTAAAGTCCTTAATTAGAAATTTACGTTACACATCCTCTGCTACTCTCTTTATTCAATGAACATCTTTAAAGTCCTTAACTAGAAATGTACGTTACACATCCTCTGCTACTCTCTTTATTCAATGAACATCTATAAAGTCCTTAATTAGAAATGTACGTTACACATCCTCTGCTACTCTCTTTATTCAATGAACATCTTTAAAGTCCTTAACTAGAAATGTACGTTACACATCCTCTCCTACTCTCTTTATTCAATGAACATCTTTAAAGTCCTTAATTAGAAATGCACGGTACATATCTTTTGTTACTCTCTATATTCAATGAACAACTTTAAAGTCTTTAATTAGAAATGCACGTTACACATCCTTCGTTACTCTTTATTTTCAATGAACGTCTTTAAAGTCTTTAAATAGAAATGCACGGCACATATCTTTTGTTACTCTCTATATTCAATGAACATCTTTAACGTATTTAGTTGGAAATGCAAGTTACACATCCTTCGTTATTCTCTATATTCAATGAACGTCTTTAAAGTATTTAAATAGAAATGCACGTTATATATATTTTGTTACTCTCTATATTCAATGAACATCCTTAAAGTCCTTGATTACAAATTCACGGCACATATCTTTTGTTACTTTCTACATTCAATGAACATCCATAAAGTCCTTAATTAGAAATTCACGGCACATATCTTTTGTTACTCTCTATATTCAATGAACATCTTTAAAGTCTTTAATTAGAAATGCACGTTACACATCCTTCGTTACTCTCTATATTCAATGAACGTCTTTAAAGTCTTTAAATAGAAATGCACGGTACATATCTTTTGTTACTCTCTATATTAAATGAACATCTTTAAAGTCCTTAATTAGAAACGTACGTTACACATCCTCTGCTACTCTCTTTATTCAACGAACATCTTTAAATTCCTTAATTAGAAATGTACGTTACACATCCTCTGCTACTCTCTTTATTCAATGAACATCTTTAAAGTCCTTAATTAGAAATGTACGTTACATATCCTCTGCTACTCTCTTTATTCAATGAACATCTTTAAAGTCCTTAACTAAAAATGTACGTTACACATCCTCTGCTACTCTCTTTATTCAATGAACATCTTTAACGTATTTAGTTGGAAATGCACGTTACACATCCTTCGTTACTCTCTATATTCAATGAACGTCTTTAAAGTCTTTAAATAGAAATGCACGGTACATATCTTTTGTTACTCTCTATATTCAATGAACAACTTTAAAGTCTTTAATTAGAAATGCACGTTACACATCCTTCGTTACTCTTTATTTTCAATGAACGTCTTTAAAGTCTTTAAATAGAAATGCACGGCACATATCTTTTGTTACTCTCTATATTCAATGAACATCTTTAACGTATTTAGTTGGAAATGCAAGTTACACATCCTTCGTTATTCTCTATATTCAATGAACGTCTTTAAAGTATTTAAATAGAAATGCACGTTATATATATTTTGTTACTCTCTATATTCAATGAACATCCTTAAAGTCCTTGATTACAAATTCACGGCACATATCTTTTGTTACTTTCTACATTCAATGAACATCCATAAAGTCCTTAATTAGAAATTCACGGCACATATCTTTTGTTACTCTCTATATTCAATGAACATCTTTAAAGTCTTTAATTAGAAATGCACGTTACACATCCTTCGTTACTCTCTATATTCAATGAACGTCTTTAAAGTCTTTAAATAGAAATGCACGGTACATATCTTTTGTTACTCTCTATATTAAATGAACATCTTTAAAGTCCTTAATTAGAAACGTACGTTACACATCCTCTGCTACTCTCTTTATTCAACGAACATCTTTAAATTCCTTAATTAGAAATGTACGTTACACATCCTCTGCTACTCTCTTTATTCAATGAACATCTTTAAAGTCCTTAATTAGAAATGTACGTTACATATCCTCTGCTACTCTCTTTATTCAATGAACATCTTTAAAGTCCTTAATTAGAAATGTACGTTACATATCCTCTGCTACTCTCTTTATTCAATGAACATCTTTAAAGTCCTTAACTAAAAATGTACGTTACACATCCTCTGCTACTCTCTATATTCAATGAACACCTTTAACGCATTTAGTTGGAAATGCTCGTTACACATCCTTCGTTACTCTCTATATTCAATGAACATCTTTAACGTATTCAGTTGGAAATGCGCGTTACACATCCTTCGTTACTCTTATATTCAATGAACGTCTTTAAAGTCTTTAAATAGAAATGCACGTTACATATCTTTTGTTATTCTCTATATTCAATGAACATCCATAAAGTAATTAATTAGAAATTCACGGCACATATCTTTTGTTACTCTCTATATTCAATGAACATCCATAAAGTCCTTAATTAGAAATTCACGGCACATATCTTTTGTTACTCTCTATATTCAATGAACATCTTTAAAGTCCTTAATTAGAAATGTAAGTTACATATCATCTGCTACTCTCTTTATTCAATTAACATCTATAAAGTCCTTAATTAGAAATGTACGTTACACATCCTCTGCTACTCTCTTTATTCAATGAACATCTTTAAAGTCCTTAATTAGAAATGCACGACACATATCTTTTGTTACTCTCTATATTCAATGAACATCTTTAAAGTCTTTAATTAGAAATGCACGGTACATATCTTTTGTTACTCTCTATATTCAATGAACATATTTAACGTATTTAGTTGGAAATGCACGATACACATTATTCGTTACTCTCTATATTCAATGAACGTCTTTAAAGTCTTTAAATAGAAATGCACGGTACATATCTTTTGTTACTCTCTATATTCAATGAACATCTTTAACGTATTTAATTGGAAATGCAAATTACACATCCTTCGTTACTCTCTATATTCAATGAACGTCTTTAAAGTCTTTAAATAGAAATGCACGGTGCATATCTTTTGTTACTCTCTATATTCAATGAACATCCTTAAAGTCCTTAATTAGAAATTCACGGCACATATCTTTTGTTACTCTCTATATTCAATGAACATCCATAAAGTCCTTAATTAGAAATTCACGACACATATCTTTTGTTACTCTCTATATTCAATGAACATCTTTAAAGTCTTTAATTAGAAATGCACGGTACATATCTTTTGTTACTCTCTATATTCAATGAACATCTTTAAAGCCCTTAATTAGAAATGTACGTTACACATCCTCTGCTACTCTCTTTTATTCAATGGACATCTTTAAAGTCCTTAATTAGAAATGTACGTTACACATCCTCTGCTACTCTCTTTATTCAATGAACATCTATAAAGTCCTTAATTAGAAATGTACGTTACACATCCTCTGCTACTCTCTATATTCAATGAACATCTTTAAAGTCTTTAATTAGAAATGCACGGTACATATCTTTTGTTACTCTCTATATTCAATGAACATATTTAACGTATTTAGTTGGAAATGCACGTTACACATTATTCGTTACTCTCTATATTCAATGAACGTCTTTAAAGTCTTTAAATAGAAATGCACGGTACATATCTTTTGTTACTCTCTATATTCAATGAACATCTTTAACGTATTTAATTGGAAATGCACGTTACACATCCTTCGTTACCCTCTATATTCAATGAACGTCTTTAAAGTCTTTAAATAGAAATGCACGGTGCATATCTTTTGTTACTCTCTATATTCAATGAACATCCTTAAAGTCCTTAATTAGAAATTCACGGCACATATCTTTTGTTACTCTCTATATTCAATGAACATCCATAAAGTACTTAATAAAAATTCACGGCACATATCTTTTGTTACTCTCTATATTCAATGAACATCTTTAAAGTCTTTAATTAGAAATGCACGGTACATATCTTTGTTACTCTCTATATTCAATGAACATCTTTAAAGTCCTTAATTAGAAATGTACGTTACACATCCTCTGCTACTCTCTTTATTCAATGGACATCTTTAAAGTCTTTAAATAGAAATGCACGGTACATATCTTTTGTTACTCTCTATATTAAATGAACATCTTTAAAGTCCTTAATTAGAAACGTACGTTACACATCCTCTGCTACTCTCTTTATTCAACGAACATCTTTAAATTCCTTAATTAGAAATGTACGTTACACATCCTCTGCTACTCTCTTTATTCAATGAACACCTTTAAAGTCCTTAATTAGAAATGTACGTTACATATCCTCTGCTACTCTCTTTATTCAATGAACATCTTTAAAGTCCTTAATTAGAAATGTACGTTACATATCCTCTGCTACTCTCTTTATTCAATGAACATCTTTAAAGTCCTTACCTAAAAATGTACGTTACACATCCTCTTCTACTCTCTTTATTCAATGAACATCTTTAACGTATTTAGTTGGAAATGCACGTTACACATCCTTCGTTACTCTCTATATTCAATGAACGTCTTTAAAGTCTTTAAATAGAAATGCACGGTACATATCTTTTGTTACTCTCTATATTCAATGAACATCCTTAAATTCCTGAATTAGAAATGCACGGTACATATCTTTTGTTACTCTCTTTATTCAATGAACATCTTTAAAGTCCTTAATCAGAAATGTGCGTTACACATCCTCTGCTACTCTCTTTATTCAATGAACATCTTTAAAGTCCTTAATTAAAAATGTACGTTACACATCCTCTGCTACTCTCTTTATTCAATGAACATCTTTAAAGTCCTTAATTAGAAATGTACGTTACACATCCTCTGCTACTCTCTTTATTCAATGAACATCTTTAAAGTCCTTAACTAGAAATGTACGTTACACATCCTCTGCTACTCTCTTTATTCAATGAACATCTTTAAAGTCCTTAATTAGAAATGCACGGTACATATCGTTTGTTACTCTCTATATTCAATGAACAACTTTAAAGTCTTTAATTAGAAATGCACGTTACACATCCTTCGTTACTCTCTATTTTCAATGAACGTCTTTAAAGTCTTTAAATAGAAATGCACGGCACATATCTTTTGTTACTCTCTATATTCAATGAACATCTTTAACGTATTTAGTTGGAAATGCACGTTACACATCCTTCGTTATTCTCTATATTCAATGAACGTCTTTAAAGTATTTAAATAGAAATGCACGTTACATATCTTTTGTTACTCTCTATATTCAATGAACATCCTTAAAGTCCTTCATTACAAATTCACGGCACATATCTTTTCTTACTCTCTACATTCAATAAACATCCATAAAGTCCTTAATTAGAAATTCACGGCACATATCTTTTGTTACTCTCTATATTCAATGAACATCTTTAAAGTCTTTAATTAGAAATGCACGTTACACATCCTTCGTTACGCCCTATATTCAATGAACGTCTTTAAAGTCTTTAAATAGAAATGCACGGTGCATATCTTTTGTTACTCTCTATATTAAATGAACATCTTTAAAGTCCTTAATTAGAAACGTACGTTACACATCCTCTGCTACTCTCTTTATTCAATGAACATCTTTAAATTCCTTAATTAGAAATGTACGTTACACATCCTCTGCTACTCTCTTTATTCAATAAACATCTTTAAAGTCCTTAATTAGAAATGTACGTTACATATCCTCGGCTACTCTCTTTATTCAATGGACATCTTTAAAGTCCTTAACTAAAAATGTACGTTAAACATCCTCTGCTACTCTCTTTATTCAATGAACATCTTTAACGTATTTAGTTGGAAATGCACGTTACACATCCTTCGTTATTCTCTATATCCAATGAACGTCTTTAAATTCTTTAAATAGAAATGCACGGTACATATCTTTTGTTACTCTCTATATTTAATGAACATCTTTAACGTATTTAGTTGGAAATGCACGTTACACATCCTTCGTTACTCTCTATATTCAATGAACATCTTTAACGTATTCAGTTGGAAATGCGCGTTACACATCCTTCTTTACTCTCTATATTCAATGAACATCCTTGAAGTCCTTAATTAGAAATTCACGGCACATATCTTTTGTTACTCTCTATATTCAATGAACATCCATAAAGTCCTTAATTAGAAATTCACGGCACATATCTTTTGTTACTCTCTATATTCAATGAACATCTTTAAAGTCCTTAATTAGAAATGTACGTTACATATCATCTGATACTCTCTTTATTCAATGAACATCTTTAAAGTCCTTAACTAGAAATGTACGTTACACATCCTCTGCTACTCTCTTTATTCAATGTACATCTTTAAAGTCTTTAATTAGAAATGCACGGTACATATCTTTTGTTACTCTCTATATTCAATGAACATCTTTAAAGTCTTTAATTAGAAATGCACGGTACATATGTTTTGTTACTCTCTATATTCAATGAACATCTTTATCGTATTTAGTTGGAAATGCACGTTACACATCCTTCGTTACTCTCTATATTCAATGAACGTCTTTAAAGTCTTTAAATAAAAATGCACGGTACATATCTTTTGTTACTCACTATATTCAATGAACATCCTTAAAGTCCTTAATTAGAAATTCACGGCACATATCTTTTGTTACTCTCTATATTCAATGAACATCTTTAAAGTCTTTAATTCGAAATGCACGGTACATATCTTTTGTTACTCTGTATATTCAATGAACATCTTTAAAGTCCTTAATTAGAAATGTACTTTACACATCCTCTGCTACTCTCTTTATTCAATGGACATCTTTAAAGTCCTTAATCAGAAATATACGTTACACATCCTCTGCTACTCTCTTTATTCAATGAACATCTTTAAAGTCCTTAATTAGAAATTTACGTTACACATCCTCTGCTACTCTCTTTATTCAATGAACATCTTTAAAGTCCTTAACTAGAAATGTACGTTACACATCCTTTGCTACTCTCTTTATTCAATGAACATCTTTAAAGTCCTTAATTAGAAATGTACGTTACACATCCTCTGCTACTCTCTTTATTCAATGAACATCTTTAAAGTCCTTAACTAGATATGCACGTTACACATCCTCTGCTACTCTCTTTATTCAATGAACATCTTTAAAGTCCTTAATTAGAAATGCACGATACATATCTTTTGTTACTCTCTATATTCAATGAACATCTTTAACGTATTTAGTTGGAAATGCACGTTACACATCCTTCGTTATTCTCTATATTCAATGAACGTCTTCAAAGTATTTAAATAGAAATGCACGTTACATATCTTTTGTTACTCTCTATATTCAATGAACATCCTTAAAGTCCTTGATTACAAATTCACGGCACAAATCTTTTGTTACTCTCAACATTCAATGAACATCCATAAAGTCCTTAATTAGTAATTCACGGCACATATCTTTTGTTACTCTCTATATTCAATGAACATCCTTAAAGTCCTTAATTAGAAACGTACGTTACACATCCTCTGCTACCCTCTTTATTCAATGAACATCTTTACATTCCTTAATTAGAAATGTACGTTACATCCTCTGCTACTCTCTTTATTCCATGAACACCTTTAAAGTCCTTAATTAGAAATGTACGTTACATATCCCTCTGCTACTCTCTTTATTCAATGAACATCTTTAAAATCCTTAACTAAAAATGTACGTTACACATCCTCTGCTACTCTCTTTATTCAATGAACATCTTTAACGTATTTAGTTGGAAATGCACGTTACACATCCTTCGTTACTCTCTATATTCAATGAACGTCTTTAAAGTCTTTAAATAGAAATGCACGGTACATATCTTTTGTTACTCTCTATATTCAATGAACATCTTTAACGTATTTAGTTGGAAATGCACGTTACACATCCTTCGTTACTCTCTATATACAATGAACATCTATAACGTATTCAGTTGGAAATGCGCGTTACACATTCTTCGTTACTCTCTATATTCAATTAACGTCTTTAAAGTCTTTAATTAGAAATGTACGTTACATATCATCTGCTACTCTCTTTATTCAATGAACATCTTTAAAGTTCTTAACTGGAAATGTACGTGACACATTCTCTGCTACTCTCTTTATTCCATGAACATCTTTAAAGTCCTTAATTAGAAATGCACGGTACATATCTTTTGTTACTCTCTATATTCAATGAACATCTTTAAAGTCTTTAATTAGAAATGCACGGTACATATCTTTTGTTACTCTCTATATTCAATGAACATCTTTAACGTATTTAGTTGGAAATGCACGTTACACATCCTTCGTTACTCTCTATATTCAATGAACGTCTTTAAAGTCTTTAAATAGAAATGCACGGTACATATCTTTTGTTACTCTCTATATTAAATGAACATCCTTAAATTCCTGAATTAGAAACGTACGTTACACATCCTCTGCTACTCTCTTTATTCAACGAACATCTTTAAATTCCTTAATTAGAAATGTACGTTACACATCCTCTGCTACTCTCTTTATTCAATGAACATCTTTAAAGTCCTTAATTAGAAATGTACGTTACATATCCTCTGCTACTCTCTTTATTCAATGAACATCTTTAAAGTCCTTAACTAAAAATGTACGTTACACATCCTCTGCTACTCTCTTTATTCAATGAACATCTTTAACGTATTTAGTTGGAAATGCACGTTACACATCCTTCGTTACTCTCTATATTCAATGAACGTCTTTAAAGTCTTTAAATAGAAATGCACGGTACATATCTTTTGTTACTCTCTATATTCAATGAACAACTTTAAAGTCTTTAATTAGAAATGCACGTTACACATCCTTCGTTACTCTTTATTTTCAATGAACGTCTTTAAAGTCTTTAAATAGAAATGCACGGCACATATCTTTTGTTACTCTCTATATTCAATGAACATCTTTAACGTATTTAGTTGGAAATGCAAGTTACACATCCTTCGTTATTCTCTATATTCAATGAACGTCTTTAAAGTATTTAAATAGAAATGCACGTTATATATATTTTGTTACTCTCTATATTCAATGAACATCCTTAAAGTCCTTGATTACAAATTCACGGCACATATCTTTTGTTACTTTCTACATTCAATGAACATCCATAAAGTCCTTAATTAGAAATTCACGGCACATATCTTTTGTTACTCTCTATATTCAATGAACATCTTTAAAGTCTTTAATTAGAAATGCACGTTACACATCCTTCGTTACTCTCTATATTCAATGAACGTCTTTAAAGTCTTTAAATAGAAATGCACGGTACATATCTTTTGTTACTCTCTATATTAAATGAACATCTTTAAAGTCCTTAATTAGAAACGTACGTTACACATCCTCTGCTACTCTCTTTATTCAACGAACATCTTTAAATTCCTTAATTAGAAATGTACGTTACACATCCTCTGCTACTCTCTTTATTCAATGAACATCTTTAAAGTCCTTAATTAGAAATGTACGTTACATATCCTCTGCTACTCTCTTTATTCAATGAACATCTTTAAAGTCCTTAATTAGAAATGTACGTTACATATCCTCTGCTACTCTCTTTATTCAATGAACATCTTTAAAGTCCTTAACTAAAAATGTACGTTACACATCCTCTGCTACTCTCTATATTCAATGAACACCTTTAACGCATTTAGTTGGAAATGCTCGTTACACATCCTTCGTTACTCTCTATATTCAATGAACATCTTTAACGTATTCAGTTGGAAATGCGCGTTACACATCCTTCGTTACTCTTATATTCAATGAACGTCTTTAAAGTCTTTAAATAGAAATGCAACGTTACATATCTTTTGTTATTCTCTATATTCAATGAACATCCATAAAGTAATTAATTAGAAATTCACGGCACATATCTTTTGTTACTCTCTATATTCAATGAACATCCATAAAGTCCTTAATTAGAAATTCACGGCACATATATTTTGTTACTCTCTATATTCAATGAACATCTTTAAAGTCCTTAATTAGAAATGTAAGTTACATATCATCTGCTACTCTCTTTATTCAATTAACATCTATAAAGTCCTTAATTAGAAATGTACGTTACACATCCTCTGCTACTCTCTTTATTCAATGAACATCTTTAAAGTCCTTAATTAGAAATGCACGACACATATCTTTTGTTACTCTCTATATTCAATGAACATCTTTAAAGTCTTTAATTAGAAATGCACGGTACATATCTTTTGTTACTCTCTATATTCAATGAACATATTTAACGTATTTAGTTGGAAATGCACGATACACATTATTCGTTACTCTCTATATTCAATGAACGTCTTTAAAGTCTTTAAATAGAAATGCACGGTACATATCTTTTGTTACTCTCTATATTCAATGAACATCTTTAACGTATTTAATTGGAAATGCAAATTACACATCCTTCGTTACTCTCTATATTCAATGAACGTCTTTAAAGTCTTTAAATAGAAATGCACGGTGCATATCTTTTGTTACTCTCTATATTCAATGAACATCCTTAAAGTCCTTAATTAGAAATTCACGGCACATATCTTTTGTTACTCTCTATATTCAATGAACATCCATAAAGTCCTTAATTAGAAATTCACGACACATATCTTTTGTTACTCTCTATATTCAATGAACATCTTTAAAGTCTTTAATTAGAAATGCACGGTACATATCTTTTGTTACTCTCTATATTCAATGAACATCTTTAAAGCCCTTAATTAGAAATGTACGTTACACATCCCCAATGGACATCTTTAAAGTCCTTAATTAGAAATGTACGTTACACATCCTCTGCTACTCTCTTTATTCAATGAACATCTATAAAGTCCTTAATTAGAAATGTACGTTACACATCCTCTGCTACTCTCTATATTCAATGAACATCTTTAAAGTCTTTAATTAGAAATGCACGGTACATATCTTTTGTTACTCTCTATATTCAATGAACATATTTAACGTATTTAGTTGGAAATGCACGTTACACATTATTCGTTACTCTCTATATTCAATGAACGTCTTTAAAGTCTTTAAATAGAAATGCACGGTACATATCTTTTGTTACTCTCTATATTCAATGAACATCTTTAACGTATTTAATTGGAAATGCACGTTACACATCCTTCGTTACCCTCTATATTCAATGAACGTCTTTAAAGTCTTTAAATAGAAATGCACGGTGCATATCTTTTGTTACTCTCTATATTCAATGAACATCCTTAAAGTCCTTAATTAGAAATTCACGGCACATATCTTTTGTTACTCTCTATATTCAATGAACATCCATAAAGTACTTAATAAAAATTCACGGCACATATCTTTTGTTACTCTCTATATTCAATGAACATCTTTAAAGTCTTTAATTAGAAATGCACGGTACATATCTTTGTTACTCTCTATATTCAATGAACATCTTTAAAGTCCTTAATTAGAAATGTACGTTACACATCCTCTGCTACTCTCTTTATTCAATGGACATCTTTAAAGTCTTTAAATAGAAATGCACGGTACATATCTTTTGTTACTCTCTATATTAAATGAACATCTTTAAAGTCCTTAATTAGAAACGTACGTTACACATCCTCTGCTACTCTTTATTCAACGAACATCTTTAAATTCCTTAATTAGAAATGTACGTTACACATCCTCTGCTACTCTCTTTATTCAATGAACACCTTTAAAGTCCTTAATTAGAAATGTACGTTACATATCCTCTGCTACTCTCTTTATTCAATGAACATCTTTAAAGTCCTTAATTAGAAATGTACGTTACATATCCTCTGCTACTCTCTTTATTCAATGAACATCTTTAAAGTCCTTACCTAAAAATGTACGTTACACATCCTCTTCTACTCTCTTTATTCAATGAACATCTTTAACGTATTTAGTTGGAAATGCACGTTACACATCCTTCGTTACTCTCTATATTCAATGAACGTCTTTAAAGTCTTTAAATAGAAATGCACGGTACATATCTTTTGTTACTCTCTATATTCAATGAACATCCTTAAATTCCTGAATTAGAAATGCACGGTACATATCTTTTGTTACTCTCTTTATTCAATGAACATCTTTAAAGTCCTTAATCAGAAATGTGCGTTACACATCCTCTGCTACTCTCTTTATTCAATGAACATCTTTAAAGTCCTTAATTAAAAATGTACGTTACACATCCTCTGCTACTCTCTTTATTCAATGAACATCTTTAAAGTCCTTAATTAGAAATGTACGTTACACATCCTCTGCTACTCTCTTTATTCAATGAACATCTTTAAAGTCCTTAACTAGAAATGTACGTTACACATCCTCTGCTACTCTCTTTATTCAATGAACATCTTTAAAGTCCTTAATTAGAAATGCACGGTACATATCGTTTGTTACTCTCTATATTCAATGAACAACTTTAAAGTCTTTAATTAGAAATGCACGTTACACATCCTTCGTTACTCTCTATTTTCAATGAACGTCTTTAAAGTCTTTAAATAGAAATGCACGGCACATATCTTTTGTTACTCTCTATATTCAATGAACATCTTTAACGTATTTAGTTGGAAATGCACGTTACACATCCTTCGTTATTCTCTATATTCAATGAACGTCTTTAAAGTATTTAAATAGAAATGCACGTTACATATCTTTTGTTACTCTCTATATTCAATGAACATCCTTAAAGTCCTTCTTCATTACAAATTCACGGCACATATCTTTTCTTACTCTCTACATTCAATAAACATCCATAAAGTCCTTAATTAGAAATTCACGGCACATATCTTTTGTTACTCTCTATATTCAATGAACATCTTTAAAGTCTTTAATTAGAAATGCACGTTACACATCCTTCGTTACGCCCTATATTCAATGAACGTCTTTAAAGTCTTTAAATAGAAATGCACGGTGCATATCTTTTGTTACTCTCTATATTAAATGAACATCTTTAAAGTCCTTAATTAGAAACGTACGTTACACATCCTCTGCTACTCTCTTTATTCAATGAACATCTTTAAATTCCTTAATTAGAAATGTACGTTACACATCCTCTGCTACTCTCTTTATTCAATAAACATCTTTAAAGTCCTTAATTAGAAATGTACGTTACATATCCTCGGCTACTCTCTTTATTCAATGGACATCTTTAAAGTCCTTAACTAAAAATGTACGTTAAACATCCTCTGCTACTCTCTTTATTCAATGAACATCTTTAACGTATTTAGTTGGAAATGCACGTTACACATCCTTCGTTATTCTCTATATCCAATGAACGTCTTTAAATTCTTTAAATAGAAATGCACGGTACATATCTTTTGTTACTCTCTATATTTAATGAACATCTTTAACGTATTTAGTTGGAAATGCACGTTACACATCCTTCGTTACTCTCTATATTCAATGAACATCTTTAACGTATTCAGTTGGAAATGCGCGTTACACATCCTTCTTTTACTCTCTATATTCAATGAACATCCTTGAAGTCCTTAATTAGAAATTCACGGCACATATCTTTTGTTACTCTCTATATTCAATGAACATCCATAAAGTCCTTAATTAGAAATTCACGGCACATATCTTTTGTTACTCTCTATATTCAATGAACATCTTTAAAGTCCTTAATTAGAAATGTACGTTACATATCATCTGATACTCTCTTTATTCAATGAACATCTTTAAAGTCCTTAACTAGAAATGTACGTTACACATCCTCTGCTACTCTCTTTATTCAATGTACATCTTTAAAGTCTTTAATTAGAAATGCACGGTACATATCTTTTGTTACTCTCTATATTCAATGAACATCTTTAAAGTCTTTAATTAGAAATGCACGGTACATATGTTTTGTTACTCTCTATATTCAATGAACATCTTTATCGTATTTAGTTGGAAATGCACGTTACACATCCTTCGTTACTCTCTATATTCAATGAACGTCTTTAAAGTCTTTAAATAAAAATGCACGGTACATATCTTTTGTTACTCACTATATTCAATGAACATCCTTAAAGTCCTTAATTAGAAATTCACGGCACATATCTTTTGTTACTCTCTATATTCAATGAACATCTTTAAAGTCTTTAATTCGAAATGCACGGTACATATCTTTTGTTACTCTGTATATTCAATGAACATCTTTAAAGTCCTTAATTAGAAATGTACTTTACACATCCTCTGCTACTCTCTTTATTCAATGGACATCTTTAAAGTCCTTAATCAGAAATATACGTTACACATCCTCTGCTACTCTCTTTATTCAATGAACATCTTTAAAGTCCTTAATTAGAAATTTACGTTACACATCCTCTGCTACTCTCTTTATTCAATGAACATCTTTAAAGTCCTTAACTAGAAATGTACGTTACACATCCTTTGCTACTCTCTTTATTCAATGAACATCTTTAAAGTCCTTAATTAGAAATGTACGTTACACATCCTCTGCTACTCTCTTTATTCAATGAACATCTTTAAAGTCCTTAACTAGATATGTACGTTACACATCCTCTGCTACTCTCTTTATTCAATGAACATCTTTAAAGTCCTTAATTAGAAATGCACGATACATATCTTTTGTTACTCTCTATATTCAATGAACATCTTTAACGTATTTAGTTGGAAATGCACGTTACACATCCTTCGTTATTCTCTATATTCAATGAACGTCTTCAAAGTATTTAAATAGAAATGCACGTTACATATCTTTTGTTACTCTCTATATTCAATGAACATCCTTAAAGTCCTTGATTACAAATTCACGGCACAAATCTTTTGTTACTCTCAACATTCAATGAACATCCATAAAGTCCTTAATTAGTAATTCACGGCACATATCTTTTGTTACTCTCTATATTCAATGAACATCCTTAAAGTCCTTAATTAGAAACGTACGTTACACATCCTCTGCTACCCTCTTTATTCAATGAACATCTTTACATTCCTTAATTAGAAATGTACGTTACATCCTCTGCTACTCTCTTTATTCCATGAACACCTTTAAAGTCCTTAATTAGAAATGTACGTTACATATCCTCTGCTACTCTCTTTATTCAATGAACATCTTTAAAATCCTTAACTAAAAATGTACGTTACACATCCTCTGCTACTCTCTTTATTCAATGAACATCTTTAACGTATTTAGTTGGAAATGCACGTTACACATCCTTCGTTACTCTCTATATTCAATGAACGTCTTTAAAGTCTTTAAATAGAAATGCACGGTACATATCTTTTGTTACTCTCTATATTCAATGAACATCTTTAACGTATTTAGTTGGAAATGCACGTTACACATCCTTCGTTACTCTCTATATACAATGAACATCTATAACGTATTCAGTTGGAAATGCGCGTTACACATTCTTCGTTACTCTCTATATTCAATTAACGTCTTTAAAGTCTTTAATTAGAAATGTACGTTACATATCATCTGCTACTCTCTTTATTCAATGAACATCTTTAAAGTTCTTAACTGGAAATGTACGTGACACATTCTCTGCTACTCTCTTTATTCCATGAACATCTTTAAAGTCCTTAATTAGAAATGCACGGTACATATCTTTTGTTACTCTCTATATTCAATGAACATCTTTAAAGTCTTTAATTAGAAATGCACGGTACATATCTTTTGTTACTCTCTATATTCAATGAACATCTTTAACGTATTTAGTTGGAAATGCACGTTACACATCCTTCGTTACTCTCTATATTCAATGAACGTCTTTAAAGTCTTTAAATAGAAATGCACGGTACATATCTTTTGTTACTCTCTATATTCAATGAACATCCTTAAATTCCTGAATTAGAAATGCACGGTACATATCTTTTGTTACTCTCTTTATTCAATGAACATCTTTAAAGTCCTTAATCAGAAATGTGCGTTACACATCCTCTGCTACTCTCTTTATTTAATGAACATCTTTAAAGTCCTTAATTAGAAATGTACGTTACACATCCTCTGCTACTCTCTTTATTCAATGAACATCTTTAAAGTCCTTAATTAGAAATGTACGTTACACATCCTCTGCTACTCTCTTTATTCAATGAACATCTTTAAAGTCCTTAACTAGAAATGTACGTTACACATCCTCTGCTACTCTCTTTATTCAATGAACATCTTTAAAGTCCTTAATTAGAAATGCACGGTACATATCGTTTGTTACTCTCTATATTCAATGAACAACTTTAAAGTCTTTAATTAGAAATGCACGTTACACATCCTTCGTTACTCTCTATTTTCAATGAACGTCTTTAAAGTCTTTAAATAGAAATGCACCGCACATATCTTTTGTTACTCTCTATATTCAATGAACATCTTTAACGTATTTAGTTGGAAATGCACGTTACACATCCTTCGTTATTCTCTGTATTCAATGAACGTCTTTAAAGTATTTAAATAGAAATGCACGTTACATATCTTTTGTTACTCTCTATATTCAATGAACATCCTTAAAGTCCTTGATTACAAATTCACGGCACATATCTTTTGTTACTCTCTACATTCAATGAACATCCATAAAGTCCTTAATTAGAAATTCACGGCACATATCTTTTGTTACTCTCTATATTCAATGAACATCTTTAAAGTCTTTAATAAGAAATGCACGTTACACATCCTTCGTTACTCCCTATATTCAATGAACGTCTTTAAAGTCTTTAAATAGAAATGCACGGTGCATATCTTTTGTTACTCTCTATATTAAATGAACATCTTTAAAGTCCTTAATTAGAAACGTACGTTACACATCCTCTGCTACTTTCTTTATTCAATGAACATCTTTAAATTCCTTAATTAGAAATGTACGTTACACATCCTCGGCTACTCTCTTTATTCAATGAACATCTTTAAAGTCCTTAATTAGAAATGTACGTTACATCTCCTCGGCTACTCTCTTTATTCAATGAACATCTTTAAAGTCTTTAACTAAAAATGTACGTTACACATCCTCTGCTACTCTCTTTATTCAATGAACATCTTTAACGTATTTAGTTGGAAATGCACGTTACACATCCTTCGTTATTCTCTATATCCAATGAACGTCTTTAAATTCTTTAAATAGAAATGCACGGTACATATCTTTTGTTACTCTCTATATTCAATGAACATCTTTAACGTATTTAGTTGGAAATGCACGTTACACATCCTTCGTTACTCTCTATATTCAATGAACATCTTTAACGTATTCAGTTGGAAATGCGCGTTACACATCCTTCTTTACTCTCTATATTCAATGAACATCCTTGAAGTCCTTAATTAGAAATTCACGGCACATATCTTTTGTTACTCTCAATATTCAATGAACATCCATAAAGTCCTTAATTAGAAATTCACGGCACATATCTTTTGTTACTCTCTATATTCAATGAACATCTTTAAAGTCCTTAATTAGAAATGTACGTTACATATCATCTGATACTCTCTTTATTCAATGAACATCTTTAAAGTCCTTAACTAGAAATGTACGTTACACATCCTCTGCTACTCTCTTTATTCAATGTACATCTTTAAAGTCTTTAATTAGAAATGCACGGTACATATCTTTTGTTACTCTCTATATTCAATGAACATCTTTAAAGTCTTTAATTAGAAATGCACGGTACATATGTTTTGTTACTCTCTATATTCAATGAACATCTTTAACGTATTTAGTTGGAAATGCACGTTACACATCCTTCGTTACTCTCTATATTCAATGAACGTCTTTAAAGTCTTTAAATAAAAATGCACGGTACATATCTTTTGTTACTCTCTATATTCAATGAACATCCTTAAAGTCCTTAATTAGAAATTCACGGCACATATCTTTTGTTACTCTCTATATTCAATGAACATCTTTAAAGTCTTTAATTCGAAATGCACGGTACATATCTTTTGTTACTCTGTATATTCAATGAACATCTTTAAAGTCCTTAATTAGAAATGTACTTTACACATCCTCTGCTACTCTCTTTATTCAATGGACATCTTTAAAGTCCTTAATTAGAAATGTACGTTACACATCCTCTGCTACTCTATTTATTAAATGAACATCTTTAAAGTCCTTAATTAGAAATTTACGTTACACATCCTCTGCTACTCTCTTTATTCAATGAACATCTTTAAAGTCCTTAACTAGAAATGTACGTTACACATCCTCTGCTACTCTCTTTATTGAATGAACATCTTTAAAGTCCTTAATTAGAAATGCACGGTACATATCTTTTGTTACTCTCTATATTCAATGAACAACTTTAAAGTCTTTAATTAGAAATGCACGTTACACATCCTTCGTTACTCTCTATTTTCAATGAACGTCTTTAAAGTCTTTAAATAGAAATGCACGGCACATATCTTTTGTTACTCTCTATATTCAACGAACATCTTTAACGTATTTAGTTGGAAATGCACGTTACACATCCTTCGTTATTCTCTATATTCAATGAACGTCTTCAAAGTATTTAAATAGAAATGCACGTTACATATCTTTTGTTACTCTCTATATTCAATGAACATCCTTAAAGTCCTTGATTACAAATTCACGGCACATATCTTTTGTTACTCTCTACATTCAATGAACATCCATAAAGTCCTTAATTAGAAATTCACGGCACATATCTTTTGTTACTCTCTACATTCAATGAACATCCATGAAGTCCTTAATTAGAAATTCACGGCACATATCTTTTGTTACTCTCTATATTCAATGAACATCTTCAAAGTCTTTAATTAGAAATGCACGTTACACATCCTTCGTTACTCTCTATATTCACTGAACGTCTTTAAAGTCTTTAATTAGAAATGCACGGTACATATCTTTTGTTACTCTCTATATTCAATGAACATTATTAAAATCCTTAATTATAAATCCATGGCACATATATTTTGTTACTCTCTATATTTGTTACTCTATGTATTCAATGAATATCATTAAAGTCCTTAATTAGAAATGCACGGTACATATCTTTTGTTTCTCTCTACATTCAATGAATGTCTTTAAAATATCGAAATAAAGAAACAGGAGGGAGCCCTGCAAAATTTTGGATTAGCTGATTTTCGTAAAATTGGGTTGTTTCAATCCAATGAAAAAAATAGAGATCTTCTGGTTTAGTTGAAGTTATTAAATCTGTGTTTGGTACTTTATTGTTATCTTCATATAATTTTGTCGCTTTCCTTGTTAACGTTAGAAGGCAGAATCTACCATTCCTTACAGAAGTTGAAGAAGCCAATCTGGGAGGCGAAAAGTACCTGCGCGGTGTCTTTTAATGCGACTAAAAAAAACTTTTTTTTTCGTCTTAGCTGAGCAGAAGGTGACTCAGCAGAGCACGTAAGAGCAACGAGTGAACTCCTCAAGTGAAGTGGGCGAAAAGGAAGTTTATCAGTTTGGTGTGGTGTTCGGTCCCGTGATCCGGGCAAGGGATCCAACAAGGGATCCACTCACGCAGAACAGAGTAATCCCACCGCAGAGGCATCGAGCGAGCTTGGGCAAGATTAGAGCTCGGGGAGAGGCTTCTGCCGCGTTCCCACAGTGCGGGGGATTACTCTCAGCTCAGCCGCCCCACGGTCAATGCTGACCGGGAGTTTTTCCTCACCGATGGAGTCTCTGTTGTTGTGCGCCTCAAGAAAAAGGCTGGGCTGGGAAAGGACAGCAGGACAAGGATACGGGCTTAACTCATCCCCTGAACGAGCCATCCCTTTCCACCCCCACCCCCATCTTTCTCTTCTCGCTTCTAACCAAACTCTACCAGTTGTACTCAACCGTAATAACAATGGTACTCAACTTCTGAAACTGCGTAGCAGCATCAGCAACGTTGCTAGCTTACGCACGGCTAATAGTTCTCCTCGTCGCTTACTACAGTTTTAGCCCATGAAAAATCTGGGAATAAAATTATTTTGTGTTAATGCGCAAAAAGATGTTGCTGGCCTCTTTATTATTATTATTTTTTTATTATTATTATTATTTTTATTATTATTATTTTTTTTATTATTATTATTATTTTTATTATTATTATTATTATTATTATTATTGAATTTTCTCATCTACAGCAATGGCGTCTGTAGCATGGTACTTTTGTCAGTACGGACATAAAGTCAAGTAAAAACATAGTCACTTATGGTTTAAAAATTATTATTATTATTATTATTGTTGTTATTGTTATTATTTCGAAAGAAATCACTAAGACGAATAGATCCTGACAAAGCTCATTTAAAGCACCGAAATATAGCATAAGTAATTCATTACACTGCAAGAACACGAAAACTCAGGCTCAACCCTTGAGGATTGTTTCTCCAGGACAGGGAATTTTCCACCTTATTCAGGATAAAAATACAAAAGAAAGTTTTCCCACAGTTTCACATGTAGCAAATTCATATAGCTTTCTCTGCCTTTTTCACGTTTTCGTTAAACTGAAGAACAGAAACTAAAACTGAGAAATGACTTCGTACAGATAGGTTTCTATATTCTTGAAATATGTCAAACGAGTAAGAGTGGAGTTTCCTTCTTCTTCTTTTTTCTTCTTTGTGGTTCATTGTTTTTTTTTTTTTTTTTTTTGCATGGATTTCAGTCACGGTGGTAATGTCAGTTGTGACACTGCATCTTTGAATGTTCCTATCGTTGACGTAATATAAAGGTAGTCCTAACACAGCACTCCCACGTACAGAAGCATATTTTTGTATAAATACATATTCAAATCTATTTTTACATTTCTCCATCCTTATTGTCTCACACTCCCACAAATGCATTTACTCTAACTCCTTTTACTCCAATTTCTCTTTTTAGCTCATAGTGTTGTTCAGCTCTACTCAAACTCTTTCTTATTCTCTGGAGTGTGAATGCTTATTCTGTGGCGCTCAAATGTGCACCCTATTAATTTCGGTTGTTCTTTTCCTCCCACTTTTTCATTCGAATGTATCAATTCCGGAAATTTTACTCACTTTCTGTCTCGCCCTCACGTTCACGCCCTTCTCTCTCTCTGCCTGTCCCATCCACTGCCATTCATTTTTACGCGAATGTGCACTAACAAAATTGTTCGTTTCTGCGCTTCTCTGTATGCACATAATCTCTCGTACTCTTTTCCTTCTGCTTAATACCTTTTTTACGCTTTCCAACCGTAGGTTGAAGAAGCGTATATGCTCCAGCTTTGTCCGTCCGTCCGTCCGCACGATAAGTCACGTGAAAATGGTTCGATTTCAACGAAATTTTAGTATGTGGTAGGAGACCACCTGGGGACGAACCCTATTGAAAATGGGTGAAACAGGGTCAAAGGTCAGGACATAGGAGCGGGATCCATTCCATTGCTCTTATGCGTCATAACATGCGTAAATATGGTTCGATTTCGATGGAATTTTAGTATGTCGTAAGGAACCACCTGGGAACAAACCCTGTTGAAAATGGGCGGAATGAGGTCAAAGGTCAGGACATAAAAGCGGGATTCATTTCATTGCCTTTATGCGTCATAACATGCGTAAATATGGTTCGATTTCGATGAAATTTTAGTATGTGGTAGGGAACCACTGGGCACGAACCCTATTGAAAATTGGCGAAATGGGGTCAAAGGTCAGGCAGAGCATAAGAGCGGGATTTATTCCATTGCCCTTATGCATCATAACTTGCGTAAAAACGGTTCGATTTCGATGAAATTTTGGTATGTGGTAGGGAACCACCTGGGTACGAACCCTATTGAAAATGGCGAAAAGGGGTCAAAGGTCAGGCAGGACATATGAGCGGGATTTGTTCCGTTGCCCTTATGCGTCATAACTTGCGTAAAAATGGTTCGATTTCGATGAAATTTTAGTATTTGGTAAGGAATCACCTGGGGACGAACCCTATTGAAAATGGGCGGAATGGGGTAAAAGGTCAGGACATAAAAGCGGGATCCATTTCATTGCCTTTATGCGTCATAACATGCGTAAATATGGTTCGATTTCGATGAAAGTTTAGTATGGGGTAGGGAACCACCTGGGTACGAACCCTATTGAAAATGGCGAAAAGGGGTCAAAGGTCAGGCAGGACATATGAGTGGGATTTGTTCCGTTGCCCTTATGCGTCATAACTTGCGTAAAAATGGTTCGATTTCGATGAAATTTTAGTATTTGGTAAGGAACCACCTGGGGACGATCCCTAGTGAAAATGAGCGAAATGGGGTCAAAGGTCAGGGCATAAAAGTGGAATCCATTCCATTGCCTTTATGCGTCATAACATGCGCAAATATGGTTCGATTTCGATGAAATTTTAGTATGTGGTAGGGAGCCACTGGGGACGAACCCTATTGAAAATTGGGTCAAAGGTCAGGACACTGGTGTGGGATCCATTCCATTGCCCTTGTGCATCATAACTTACTTACCTAAAAATGTTTCGATTGCGACAAAACGTTATCATGTTGTTCCGGAGGTATAGTGAACTGGTTCTGTTGAATATCAACGAAATGAGGTCAAAGGTCATTGCGCAAAAGCAAGATTTATTCCACAGCCATTATTTTCATAACTTGCGCAAAGCTGCTTCTATTGCGACAAAACTTTAGTATGTTATTCTTGAGGTATACTGAACCTGTTCTGTTGAATATCATCGAAATGGGGTCAAAGGTCAGGACACAGGAGCGAGATTTATTCCACAGCCATTATCCTCATAACTTGAGTAATAATTTCTGGTATGTTGGAAAGCGTATCATAATCAATGCATTGCATGATTTTACTAACTTGTTTTTAATACCTTTGCCTGAATAACATTTTAAATACATTTGACTCGTTGTTTTTCTCTTACTTCTTCGCTGTGAGCTCTCTCCAAATCTTTTGAACCCTTCATTCTCTTTTTCTTGTTAACATTATTCCTAGAAATGCGATCTCTCGAAATCTTTTAACACATTTTCTCTCTATCACTCTCCCTCACTGTATCATGTTTTCTTAGCACGATCTCACTCACTTTCTATATTTTTCTTTTCTTCTTTTCCGTTTCTCCCATGTTCTCATTTTCCCTCTGATACGTTGTCTTAAATTGTTCAGATTTGCTTTCGGATATGTTTCCTGAGATGTTTTTTTTTTTACTTTCTCTGTCTTCTCACTCTCTTAGCTTCCAGCTGAAGTATTAATCTTGTATTTTAAATTCTATTTCTTCTCCTTCGTTACTTTCTGTATGTCGTTGACTCTAGTGATTTTTCATTTTCTTTTGGCTCATTTGAAATCCGTTTAAACAAAGTACCACCAAAGTCGTGCAAATCTTGCTGTTCTATTAAGAAAAGGGTTTTATCTACTGACCTTATCACTTTACAATATTGTAAAGCTATTGTTCTCTATGTCCTGTACTAATCTTTCTAAACATGGGTCCGTTTTCTCAAAGATCATGCAAATAAACATGTAGAAACATTTACCTAGTTTTCGTGATCATGTGTGACACCCAAAATCATATTTCTACCCCTCCCGCCCTCAGTTCGCACAACAGTAGGCTAAGATATCCCCGTGTCCCTGAAAAGTCCAGTATTGAATTGTTTTCACTCCGTATTGTATCATCTTCAGCAGCTGAGTTTCTTCAGAAGGTAGGCTACCTTGAATTATACAGTTCCTGCCTCAGAATCTCTTGAAACAGTTTTGAAATGATCAAGTTTTACTCAAACTTTTCAAAACTATTTAATTCTTCAAAAACATTTTTCACTGCGAATATGAAATTTCCTCTTTTTCTTAACACGTGAGTCACAACACGAAGAAGGCACTTGATTTCTGGTTTGCTCAGGCTTTTAAGAAACGATTTTCTATTGTCTGAGGAATGTCAATGCCTGTTTTTGTATCTTATTTAGGAAGTGCATTTCCAGAATGACAATTTGAACCGATATTCATTCAAAATATGTTTTTTAAAATATCATATTCGCACCTGTTTGAAACAAGAACAGATTTTCTAAGCCAGGTCAAAGTCAATCTGTTTAATTTTACATGACGATTCTTCGATCTGATTTAGGCCCCATTGTTTTTAGATCTAATTGTTTTTAGATCGTGGACAATCAAGCCGACCAATTAATAGTTTAATAAATTCGCAGATTCTGATTGGGTGTCAGGCCAAGGAAATATATCCCTAAAGTCAAATGGTTTACTACCCACATAGGTTTTTTCACTCTGTGTGGTAGGAGAGGAGGACAGTTGTGACGTGCCTGCCCCACAGGATGCACATGAGATAAAGGCAGATAGCAGCGAGAGCAAACGTCCGCGTAACTCAGTTGGGAGAGCCACTTATTCTGGAATGAGGGGACCCGGGTTCGATGCCCGGCGTGGACAAAAATGACGGAGAAATTTACTTCGTTATACAGTACAAATACAAATGTGGACTGATTCCCTCTGCATTGTCACTTGACATTTGGTGGTGTAAATAATGCCATGTTTCTAAGTTTGAAGGGGCTTTTGAGGGAATATTTTAGGCGTCCGGGGAGACAATTTTATGGGGAGGAAAAAAACGAAGGCCAAAGATGTAAGTAAATAAGTTTCCTCAAATGTATTTATGTCGAGTACCTTTTGTTTGCTGGAATCCGAAGAAACAAAATGAGTTGCCTCCAAGGGACCTGAGGGGTCTGTTCCTACGTTTTCACATACGGACGCCGGAATTCCCGGGGTGTACAATAATGGAAAAATTACTAAAATAACGCGAAGTCTACTGCTGACGTCCAGACTCGGCCAGCAAAGCACAAGTACGATAAGTAAGTACGAAAACTGCGGATGGCTAAGATTAATTGTCTATCGCTAAAAGTGCTGAGTTCGTGCGTACAAATGACTACCAAGTATCGACGACACTAGTGATCAAAGGGAAAAGGTTGCATTTCCAATGCTCCAAACAGCAGCAGAGCTAAAGTGAATCTCCTCTGCTTGGAAAACCTCCTTGTTGCTGCGAAAAAGGGACTTCAAAAGCTGTGTGCGCGTGTGTTTGTTTCCGTACGGTTTTGAACCATGACTTCTCCAAGAGAATTTGCGCAGTATCACCATGAAGTGTGTTACGGAAGAAAAACATCAGTAGAGGAAATATGAGAGTTCTGGAACATGCTGCAACCTTTCTGAATGTGTTGGGTGGTTGGTTTGTTAGTTTTTATGGCGCAAGGGCCATGTCTGGCCAAAGAGCGCCAAACACAAGACAAGACACAGGACAGACAACTGAATGTGTTATTGAGAGTTCTAGCACATTCCGCATGCTACCTGTGCTCGAACTCTCAATGTAAGTTTTGAAAAAGCCTTTTTTTCTAGGCTGATGAAGAAACTTTTTAGCGGTGGCAACATTGCTAACATAGGAATGTTCAGAACTTCTTCGTTTTAGCCTTACTTTTTTTTAAAGTAATTTCCGCGTCAGATTGTCCATGCCATCAAACGGGGAAATTTCTTCTTTTTCTTTTCTCTTCTTTTTTTTTTTTTTTTTTTTTTTTTTTTGAGGATAAAAAAAATGTCTTGTTGGTTAACAATGGGATTTGAACACTCCATCCTCTGTGTGAGAGACAGGAACTTTAACCACTGGACCAACAAGACATTGCTTGTGTTTTTATTGTGGATTCCTTTCCTGATTCTGGCATCGAAACAGCTGGCTGATACGCTCCAAATTATCATATTAAACTATAATAAAAGTAATAATAAAATAAAAATAATAAAATGGGAAAACAGTTTTTATACACGAAAACGTTAGGTGGTAACACTACTGATATGTGTTTCCTCTTTTGTGTTTCGGGGCTTGACGACGTGGTAATGTAAAACAAAGTCGGAGAATAAATGCGAATCATTTGAGTTTTACATGGCGCTGTGTCAACATAAATTTTTCTGTAACTGTAGAACATCTTAAATTTGAATGTTGTAATGGAGGACGTGATGAAGCTGACATATCTGAGCTCCAATCGAGAAGGAAGTTTAGGTGGTTTATTCCATGCTGTCAGGAAAGAAAAAATAAAGAAAAAATACGTTCAAGAATGGTTAAAATGGGAAAAGGCATACAGTCTTCATAAACCGGTGAGACGACATTTTCCGAGAAACAGAATAATCACAATAAAATTCATATACAATGGCAGGCAGACTTGGTTGACGTCGGCAATTTGAGTCAACACAATGATGGTTTTCGTTTGTTACTGAAATGTTGTGATATATTTTTTCTAAACATGCATGGGTAATTCCATTGAAAAAAGGTCTGGATCGTACATCATCGATGCTTTTTCCAAGATATTTGAACAGAGAAAACCCATGAAATTACAAACGGATAAAGGAACGGAATTTAAGAAAAAAGAGTTTCAAAAGTTTTTAAAATATCAGGGGGTACATTTCTTTACAATAAATGACGAGACAAAAGCAGCCTATGTGGAAAGATTCAACCGGACTTTCAAAACTGGGATGTGGCGTTATTTCACAGTTCACAATACATACAAATTTACCGATGTACTTGATGATTTACTTCAAGGATGCAACCATTCCTACCATCGTAGTATAAAGATGAAACCTGTTGAAGTAAACGAAAGCAATGAGAAGAAAGTTTGGAGGAATTTGTATGGAAATATGACATCGGAGAAATCTTTCTACAAATTTCGAGTAGGAGATCATGTGCGAATTAGTAAAGCAAAATTAACATTTGAAAACGGATACGAATCGAACTGGATGGAAGAGGTTTTCGTGGTGAAAGAGCTTGTTCCTAGAACTCCTCCTGTGTACAAAGTGAAGGATTTGATGACCGAGGTAATTGAGGGCACCTTTTACGCCGAAGTGCTTCAAAAAGTAAAACTTTCTGAGACCTTTGCTTTTGAAAATGTCATGAAGAAACGCAAAAAGAAAGGAAAATTGGAATACTTTGTAAAGTTTAATGGCTATCCCGACAAATTCAAAGTGTGGATCTCAGTCATGGACTTAACATCGATACAAAAGTCGAATCCTTTTCTGCGATGTATCACTCGATAAGATGAGTTTCTACCTCACGTTACCCAGCGATAGTTCTCGCGGTTACTTTTCCGACAATAAAATATCTCATTTTGTGACACGTCTCCCTTCTTACATTGAACTGAATGTTGACTGGGAAGTAGGACTCGTTGAACTTATTTATCCTCATTCCCGGTTCAACGTGAATACCAAATTGAATACCTTTGCTTATGATGCTGGTGGGGGTCAGATGAAAGTCGGAAAAAGTCCAGCTGGGTATTATGAGTCAGTGAGTAATGTAGTAAAAGCCATGTCACATCACTGGACGAAAAAATTTCCATGTATTACAACAAAACCACTTGACGAGTGAAATCAGCTTTGATGAATGATGGTACTCCACTAAAACTATATTCTGGGATTGCCGAAATCCTCGGTTGCCATCCCGGGGTATATTCGGCGAAACAAGGGAGCGACCTCACGATTCATAGAAATTTTGTAATAGACCTCAACTCATCGCTTTCTCTGTTGTACGTATATAGTGACATCGTGGAACCACAGCCCGTAGGGGATGTGTATGCCCCTCTCCTTCGCATTGTTAAAGTGACTGGTGAAGATGGAAATGTGGTAAGCGCCATGCATGATCAACCTTATTATATTTCACTCGTAAGAAAAAACTTCCGAACCATCGAAATCGTTTTAAGGAATCACACAGGTCAGTTAGTATCATTTGAACGTGGGAGATCGATCGTGAAGCTTCATTTTCGTCTCAATCATTAGTAGTTATGTATCAGCCCTATCATTGTTGTGTGAAATCCTTTGAGGACTATTATGTGGGTCGAACTGGAAAAGGATTAGCCTACTAACAGGGAGCGCCATTGCAAAAGGGTTATGGACTTGGAGGAATCTTTCGTTCATTATTTAGAGCAGCAGTTCCTTTATTCAAACAAGGTGCTAAGACGCTTGGAAAACAAGTCATACGAACGGGTGCGGATTTTGCTAATGATATTATTCAAGGCAAAGACATGAAAACAGCAGCCAAACAAAGAGTTAAAGAAACGGGGCAAATCCTCACTGACAAAGCAGCTAAAAAAGTGAAGAAAATGTTGGGAGGACGCATTAAAAGAAAGAGAAGCCCGAAAAAGCACATCATTTCTTCCAAGAAAGTCAAGAGATTAACACACGATATTTTTTATCCCTAAACAATGGCTCTCATTCACAACCATTCTTTTGTAAGTCTAAAGTCGGAACTGGATTTATTTGCTTTGCCGCCTACGCAAACGAGTATAGATAAAGGACAGTGGATTGAGTACCATCCCTTAGCCAACATTCGAGATGGAGGCCCTTTAGAATTTAATATATCTGGAAGTGGAGAAGAATTCGTTGACTTATATCTTCGACTCAGCTTTACGTGAAAGTAAAAATTGTGAAATCGGATAATTCCCCATACCTGACAAGGAACCTGTAGGCCCCATCAACTGTTTTCTTCATTCTTTGTTTTCCCAAGTCGACATCAGTTTAAGCGAGAGAGCGATTTCCGCTTCAAGCAACACATATCCCCACAGAGCCTATATCGAAACTCTTCTGAATTATGGAGAAGAAGCGAAGAAAAGTTTATTGTCTTGCGAATGATTTTACAAGGATACGGCTGGTCATCTAAGCGAAATTAATCCGACGAATGCTGCAACGAACAAGGGCTTAAATCAGTGCTAAGTACTCGTGAAAGACAGCAAAACGTTGGATATGATTGTGATTTATTTCATCAAAACAGACTATTACTTAATTTAGTGGACGTGAAAATCAAACTGATTCGAAGAAAGCCTGATTTTTGTCTTTTCTCTTTGTCTGAGACACCAAGTTTTAAAGTTTTAATTGAACATGCATCTATTTTTGTAAGAAAAGTGAAAGTCAATCCAGGTGTTTCAATTGGTCATGCCAAAGCTTTAGAAAAAGTCACCGCCAAATATCCAATCGATCGTGTTTTATGTTAAGTGTACTCTGTCTCTCATGGAAGTATGTCCTTCATGCAAGATTATGTATTTCTCGGACAAATGCCAAAGAAATTAGTTATTGGTTGTGTGGATAACGATACTTTTAACGGTACATAAAAATCAAACCCCTTCGAATTCAAGCATTATGATGTTAACTTTATCTCTGTTTACGTAGACGGTCAACCTGTTCCCCATAAACCTCTAGAACTTAATTTTGAGTCAGGTAACACGATTCGATCTTACCATAGCCTTTTTCAAGGAACAGAAAAAATACGTCAAGACAGGGGAATTTACATCGACTGTGACAAATTTTCCAAGGGTTACGCACTCTACGCGTTCGATCTCAGCCCGGACTTATGCGACGGAGGACATATGAATTTGATCCAACAAGGAAATTTAATTGTGGATATCAAGTTCGGAAAAGCTCCAACCAAAACAGTCTCGGTACTGATCTACGCAGAGTTACAGAATATTATCGAAATTTCCAAGTCTAGAAGTATTCTCTGAGATTTCTCCAATTGAAAAAAATGAACAGTGTGCAAATAACCTGTATTCTGAAGAAAGACCATGTGACTCATCATTCCTTTATCGGAGTATTTGCCTGTGATCGTCTTACCAAGAAAATTTCCAAATTCTTAGCATGCCTCGTTGTTAACTCGAAGCGGTATGGGAATCCTGGAAAACACTGGCTAGCTATATATATGCCAAACACGAGAACTATCGAATTTTTCGATTCATTTGGACATACACTTGAACATTTTGATGGACCTATTGCAAGTTTCGCCTCAAAGTTTTCTCATGTGGATTCCAATGAAGTTCCTCTTCAAAGTTCGTTTAGCGCTGTGTACGGTCAATTTTGTATATTTTTTCTGTACTCCAGATGTGGCAAAAGTCTGTATTCTGTTGTTAGAAATTTTCACTGGAAAAGTGAAACGAATGATGTGCGGGTTTATAATTTTGTTCAACAAAAATTTGGAATTTATGTAAAATTTAGAATATAAAAATAAAATGTAATTTAATTCTATTTTAAGCATCATGTCTTTAAATTGTGCTGTATGCTGTTTATTTTATTTATTTATCAAAGTGGAAACGCCTAGACTACACCACCCTTTTACAGCTCTTATAGCTGGGCCCACGGGATGCGGGAAAACTGAGTTTGTGAAACACTTACTTTATCATGGAGAGGATATCATCTGCCCCTTTCCCGAACACGTGGTTTGGTTCAACGGGATTTACCAAGCATTATATGAGGAAATATCTAATGTGACGTTTGTAGAAGGACTCCCAAAAAATTTCGAGACTATGTGAGGGAGCGAACACTGCTTATTATAATCGATGACCTGATGACGGAGTCTTTAAGCGATAAACAATAACTCACTTGTTCACCAGAGGAAGCCCTCATCTGGAAGCGATAAACTGTGTCGGTGATGTTTATTACCCAAAATATGTTTCACAAAGGAAAGGAAATGAGAGAGATTTCCTTCAACTCCCATTATTTGTTTCTATTTAAATCTCGAAGAAATGTGAATCAAATAATCTATTTAGAAAGACAGCTCTGCCCATTCAAACTGAAATTATTTCAAGAAGTGTATATGGACGCTACAAGATTGCCTATTAGCTATTTGATGGTTAATTTGAAGCCTGAGACGAAGGAGGAGCTAATGTTACGTATCAATATACTTTCAGGGGAAAGGTTAACTATCTACTAACCTCGATGAAGTCTTCCCTTTCGTTTAAGAGGGTAAATCACACCCTCCATGGCATCATTATTCACTATGACACTCACAAAGCAGCAGGTGCAACTCTGACGAGTAATTCAGTATTGTCCGAGAAAAGTATTGAAAGACCTTTTATCAAAGTGTAGTAATAAGGGTATTAAAACTATATGTGAAGTTTGTCTGAATACGTTAAAAGGGAATGTTTCCCTTTCCATAGCTCAGAAACAAAAATTAAAACGATATAAGCACACTTTGAGAGCTTTATCCCATAAAAATACACCTCTGTATAAAAAGAGAAAACTGATTATTCAGAAAGGTGGATTTTTGGGTGTCTTGGTTCCTGCAACTCTTAGTGTAATAGCATCTCTGTTAACGAAATAATGGAATTTGCAGACAAAATGATACTTATCCCTGAAGAACGTCTTTCACGTCCATATACCAAGCGATGAAATGCTGTCTCAGCTTGATGTAGAAATGAAAAACATTTTACTGAGTAAAGAACCCGATGATGTGAAAATAAAGTTGTACGACCAAGTGTTGAATAGACGCATACAAACGCCAGCCTTCAACCCGCCATCAACTCAAGACGTATCTCCGATGACTCTTGAAACAACGACAACTGACGCGGAGAAAGAATACCTACCTCAAAGGAAGGAAGAAAAAGATCACGTAGAAGACTTTATCTTACAGTCTGTTTCTCAAAACTTGAAGCGGTATGCGCAAAATGTTTTAAAACATGTTTAAAATGAATACCAACATCATTTCATGGTCGCCTAAAGCAGAACTTAAGTACAGGGGATGTGTTGTGGAAAACTCCAACATTGTGGACCTCATAGACTCTATGTTTCGAAGTAAAAGTTCGAAACCGAAAATACCCATCGAATTTGTAAGAGCATTGAAGTACATTAATTTACCATCTAAATATATCATAAATAAATGTTTCATCTTAAATTCTATGCAAGAAGGAAAATCCACGTTTAACGATGTAAAGAACGTGCAACCGAAAGCGTATGTAAAATCGAAGAAAACTGAAAAATGCAACACAGTGCCTTTACAATGGATGTCATTTTAAAATATACTTAAAACGAAAGAAAATGCCTCCTACTCTCTTTGTATGTGTGTGTGTGTGTGTGTGTGTGTGTGTGTGTGTGTGTGATTTTAATAAAATAAGACTTTTTTCTTCTTAAAAGTGCAAATCTGATTCCATACATTTTCATCTGATAATTTTTTGCTTTATTCGTTTCAACATGTGGGCAAAATGAAAAAGTTAGTTTTCTGTTTATAGTGAAAAATCAAATCGTACTTTTAACTAAAAGGGTGGTTTTTGAAATTTACGTATTCTTAAAATAAAAAAAAAATCATAGGGTAACATGGGTAAAGCAAATCGAATAAAAGACAGTTTCTGAAAAACTTATATTTTACTAAAATTAGTTAGAAAAACTTATATTTTACTAAGGTTTAGTTTATATCATTTTTCTAAAACGAGAAAATTAGCCAGTTCATTTTCGTCGAGTACGCTTCTGCACCATTCATTTTTACACCAGATCAGTATATGTCTCTATAAAATTTGAATAGGAATATCAATCTTTAGTTGGTTAATCTGTTGTTGTTGTTTTTTGCAAAGGGGATTTCGCATATCCCAAACTAAAAAAAAAAAAAAAGAAAATCTTTGGAGAATCTTAGCCGAGAGCGCCCAAAGTAAGTTTCCGTTTTCGAGGGACGCGTGGCAGTGCCTAACGAGTCGGGCAAACATTAATGATTCGAAAGAAGATACCGAACGCTTTCTTCATAGTCCCTCATCCCCTCCCCCAACCCCCTCCTTCCCATATCTGATGTATGATATCTGCCTCCTTTGTATGATATCTGCCTCCTTTCCATATCTGATATATGATATCTGCCTCCTTTACGAAATTTTATAGTGCCTGAATGCATATGTGTCTATACCGTTCGATGTAATATACCTTTTATCACCTAATGGAGATAATGCTCTCTTCGTAACAGTTACAGTTTGTAAATGATGGTGCACACTTGTTAGTCTAGTCATCGCCTCTCTCGTTATGACAGAGTTGAGTAGACAATTTTTGTAGTCTTCGTGTTTGACATTCTTTTCAACAACACATCGAGAAATTCCTGTGGCTGTTTTTTTTTGCTTTTTTCATCATTTCCGATTTTCAGACTGCACATCTTTGGACGGAGACCAACGAATTCTTCTACGGGGACTCCACATAACTCATCCTTCATTTTTCCACCTTCTTTTTTATTTACATCACTGTAAAGTCTGTGATTAGTTTAATTATCGGATGTGTCATAAAGCCCCATATTATGAGACATATCCTCATATATATCTTCCGTCTGTATTTCATAGCATAATGAATCAGTATCAGTAAATAGTAATTTCGCTTTTCTGCCATATAAAGGAATAATATGTTTGTAATGAAATTCGTGCATTAGAACTTTACTGATATCAAGTATGGTGAAGCCAGCATAAATTGGCTTGTTTAAAAGGAGTGTTTTTTTTTCTTTGTACTGCAACCAAATCTTTATCAAAAATCCTATATACGTGGAACGCTGGTTCAGTTTTTTTTTGGCTTTTTTCTCATGCTGTACAAGCTGTATGTCTGGTCTTTTTCTTAAATTTTCTATTGTATTTTTAAAAACAGCATTGTTCATTATCCTGTAAAAGTTTTTTTCAAAGCTATTAGATGCATTTTTACGACGTTCGGTATAGTGGAGGATGTATTCCTTTAACCACGGTTTTTCCTTAAATTTAAGCACTTTGTGCACATTCCCTAACTGCAGTCCTAATTCGAGATACAGTTTCAAAGTTCTGTAATTCAGAATATAGTTCTTTTTGTCGTGCAAATTTGGAGTCAGTTTTATCACATTTGATGATAGATGGATATTTCCTTCTTCAGGTAGACTTTTATGGAAAGGTGATAACATATCGGTGGTGATGCTGATTTTCTCCGGTGCTAAGGGATAATCATTGTGATCATCATGATCTACCTCCAAAATGTAACCATAATCATCATCGTCATTCCATGATAAAATGTCTTCTCGAGTGATGCTGCTGGCATCAAAATGAAAATCAGAAATTGGAATATTGCATGCGGAGCTCGCGCCGTATAGGTTGTTTATGTCTAAATAAATAATATGAATACTGGGATTAGATGGATCGAAGTTAGGTAGATGCCTGTTATTGGCTTTAGAGTATCTGTTTGAAATCATGGAGATTCCACCACGTATCCCCTTTTCAAGGAATGAATACATGGTGGGATCAGTATTTAACTCCAGCGTCACATTTGTAAATTTCATCATTGCCCACTACGAATATGCTGAAAGTGAGAACACGTGACAGGGATCCAAACCGTAACATTCTATGCATAATTCTCTAGAATTCTGGAAAACATCTGCTAGGAACAGAACGTCTGTTTTTAAGTAAATGTCATGGTATTTACCTAAGTTCATAACCTGAAATACTGACCACACATTCTGTCAGTTGTGGCGGAAAGTGAAGTTCATTGACCGGGCCCAAAATTTCGAATCGTGGTGCAACCCCATGCCTTCTTGCTTCCTGGAATAAACAGAAGAAAAACAATGCCTAAGGAGCTTTGTTAGGGATTAGGAACACCTGACCACTTACCTGGAGGAACTTCTAAGGCACATCACAACACAAAATCGCACATAAGCCAAATAAAAAAAATAAAAATAAAAATCTTGGCTAAAATTATTGAAATTATTGACGGGCCGGGGCCATGGCGGCCCGGGCGGTTCCGCCGCCACTTCATTCTGTGCATGTTCGTACTCTTTTTCAGTAATATCTTTCCCAGTGAGTGAACTGAAAAATGATTCTCTAGGTGTAGCGCTTCTTGAAAATTTTCAAAATTATCCATAGATTTATATGGGTATACACCTTTACGTACCAGAAGGTGAAATTTTTCTTTATGTGGCACACGTGCTTTTAAAATCTTGAATTTCTCTGGGTCTAAATGAAATGCAAGGTTTTCGAGTGAGGCGTTCAGAAATGCGAATGAGTCAAGAAAATATAGCTGCCCCAAAGAAAATGTAATATATTTTTTCATATTTTGCGCTATGCACTCAATTTTTCTGTTTTTTTATTTTGGCAATTTTCGGCATGCTTATGTGTGTGTCATATGCCTTTGAATTGTGTAAGATCATGGGTAATTTTGGGGGTAATCTTGAAATGTAGGTTACACTGGGAGTGAGCAGTTGTGCGATATTCACCTGTTATGTGGCAATGGTCTCTAACCCTATCTTCCCCTAATGCTTTAGAGCAAATACCACAGTTGATTTGCTGGCGGAATGCTTGCTCTTGTTCAGGTGTTATTTGCATGGGTATAATTGTTGATAATCGGTTCAATATTTCACGTTCTTCACATAATAAAGAATCAATGAAATGTTCCCCGGCATCCTCACTTCTGTAAATTTGCGCTGGTTTTGCTACTTCTCCTTTTGGACGTATCACAACATAACTGTATTAACACGGCACATGGTTCGAGATGACGTTAGTGTGTGATGATGCTGGATTAGGAACACATGTTGACACTTTTTCTAAAATGCATTCAAAATCGGCTGCAATGATATAAGGTACTCGCATCTGGTATGTAATTTATTAAAGGAAAAAAATTAGTTTCTTCAGTAGGTATTTCTGTACGCTGCATTCCACGCACTTGACAATATGGGAGGGGATCTGCTAAAACTGTTTCATTGCTAAAGCGATGCAAACAATAATTGCAATAGAATGCTTGGCCGTTATGATCTGTAAGATGTCTTAGCAGACTGCTCATATTTCGAATGAGGCAATAGTGTTGTTTACCTTCGCTAGATAAAAGAAGTAAGTTGACGTGATGAGACACTTTTTTTCTGTGATATGTAAGGGGAAAATTTCCTCATTTTCATAGCCATATACATTTATAGATATGTCAGCATTGTGTTTTCGAATTTGTTGATGTTAGCTGCTGGAGTCGGGAAGAGAATGTCTTTTGTATTGAATTGATTTTCATATTCCAGGTAATGAGAAACGCGTTGAGGATTCCTTTGAGCTGGGTGTAGGGCAGCAATAATGCGCCACAAAACACTTATTTGTCAGTATTTTGAATGTTCAAAATAGCTTCTTTTGATGCTAACTACTTTGGGAGCTTGAAATACGTTGATCCAGCTAACGGTATGTCTTGCGCTGTTTTGATTTCTAATTCAAGTACACGTTTTAAGAGTCCATCCGCTGCCGAAATTTAAAAAATCTTTAAATGATGTGCGAATTTTTGCGTAAACGATATCAATATGAGTTGTTATTCCCTCACCAGACAAATTCGTTGCGCATTTACTTCTAAAATGTGACGTTATAACCTCTTCTTCATTTTCCCTATTCATATGTGAAAGTTCGAGCTTTGCATTCAGATACCATTTAATGCTTCCTTTAAAATTAATTTCATTTTCCAGATATTCACGCACATTATCTCTTACGTTGTTTAAAAACATCTCAAGATCACCTTCAACATCAGCTGTTGGATGAATGACTCTAGTTAAGAAAGAGATTAATGCTGAATTGCATTGATTGTTATTTTTTTCCTGGGATGATTTCTTTACATTTTTCGCAGGTGTGACATTAATGGTATTACTAGCCTTACTCTTCACCGTCACATTTGGTGCTTTGTTATGTGATGTACGAGTCAGATTTTCGATGGGTGCGATAAGCACATTGATTACAGGTAAACGGTTTCTCACCCGTATGTATTTTCATATGTCTGTTTAACATATATTTTTCTTTGAAGGTCTTTGAACATGTAGGGCATGTGTTGGTATTTAAAGGCACTTGTTGGATAATGCTGGAAGAAGATGGGTGAATATTGTCAACTGCCTCATGCTCCTCGGCAACAACAGGCAGGCTAATTTCTTGAATTGAACTCGGATATACTCCAACAGGTGTATCAGGTGTAAAATTATCATCAACATCAGCAGATCAGGGAAAAGTTCCCATATGACTCGAAAGAGTCATGTACTGACATGAGCAAACTCAAATATAAACACGCATAGCAATGTTTTAATCTACGATGCGGCACGTATGACGTCGTCAAGCTCCCAAAATGCAAAAGAGTAAACATATATTAGTAATAAATGCAGTAATGTTACCACCTAATTATATATATTAATTATTATATTAGTAGTGTTACCACCTAATTTTTCCGTGAATAAAAACCGTTTTCCCATTTTATTATTTTTATTTTATTATTATTATTATAATTTAATATGATCGTTTGGAGCGTATCAACCAGCTGTTCCGATGCCGGAATCAGGAAAGGGATCCACAATAGAGCTAACACAAGCGATGTTTTGTTGATCCAGTATTTAAGGTTCCTGCCTCTCACACAGAGGATGAAGTGTTCAAATCCCATTGGTGACCAACATAATATTCATTTTTCATCCTCAAAAAAAAAATTCCTCGTTTGATGGCATGGACAATCTGACGCGGAAATTTATTTTTTTAAAAACCTAAGGCTAAAACGAAGAAGTTCTGAACATTCCTATGTTAGCAGTGTTGCCATTGCTAAAAAATTTCTTCATCAGCCTAGACAAAGGGCTTTTCCAAAGCTTACGTTGAGAGATCCAGCACTTTCAGCATGCGGCATGTGCTAGAACTCTCAATAACACATTCAGGAAGGTTGCAGCATGTTCCAGAACTCTCGTTGAGAGTTCTAGCACACGCGGCATGCGGCATATGTCGCATACCGATCAGCAGGGTTTCGGCATGTGCCAGAACTCTCATATTTTCTCTACTAACGCCCGTGTGCATAGCATCAGGTGTTAATTAATTAGAGTCACTGGTTACTAGTGCACAATCAGATAACTACGGAAGTTGCAAAGGAAAAGAGTAAGTGCAAGTTTGTTTGATTCGTATATGCCGATGTTTACCGCGAAGAACTATTTACAATCAGGACAGAGACGGAAATTAAACTTAACTGTGACCGGACGTTCAATTAACTGTTTCAGAATTGAATATTTTACAGTGTTATCCATTAGGAATTATAATGTTGGTCGTAGTGACCTGTCAATAGCAAACATTCGCCTTAATACATTATGTAAACATTTGTAGCATAAAATGTTTGCATAATATAATTTATATGTTTACATGAATAAAAGTGTGCATTGTGCCAGAAATGCTCGCAGCTGATTTGTGGATGCCAGTAAATCCTAAATTTGATTTAAGCTAATACATACCCTCAATTACAGCATTCGCGGGTAAAAAAACCCGCGTGATTTGATTTACTAGAGCCATTCAGAAAGTAAGTACCGTTTGAAGATAAAACAAATAAAAAAAATATTGATAACTAAATTTTAATGTGCGATGAATTCTAATACGTACCTTAATCTACTTTTCAACATATTACCCGTGGATGTTAAGGCATTTGTCATACTGTGGCCAATGCTTCTCCATAGCCTTCTCATAGAAGTCTGCCACCTGGGTTTTGAGCCACCGCTGAACCGTCGTTTTCAGGTCATCGTCGTCATCGAATCGCTGGCCGGAAAGAAATCGTTTCAAGGGGAGAAACAAATGATAGTCACTGGGTGCCAAGTCTGTGAGGGTGGACCAGCTGCTCCCATCCAAATTTAGTGACCAGGTTTTGCGTCGCATTCGCGGCATGAGGCCTTCTTGCACTTTCATGGAGAAAAACAACTCTCTTGCTCAGCATCCCGCGCCGTTTGTTTTGAATTTAACGATGCTACTTTCTCTGTGTCTCGCAATAAACAGCAGGGTTTGCTATCGTGCCTTTAGGCAGGAATTCCACCAATAAAATTTCCTTCCTGTCCCAAAAGACAGTGTACCTGACCTTCCTCGTCTATTTAAAGATTTTGGCCGTAGGCCAGCCAGTGTGTCTGCATTGCAGGAACTACTGTTTCGGTTCAGGTGTGATGTGAGAAATCAGGTGTCATCTCCCGTCACTATACGGCTTAGAAAAATCATAGTTTTCCTCAGCGTACCGCCGCGAAATTTCCAAAGGTGGTCTCTCACTTGGTCGAACATTTTTTGCATTCATAAACCTTATCACAGACCGGTCTTCGCAGTCGGTGATTCGTTCTATTAACTTAAAGACTATTAACGCAAAGCACAAGCCTTTAACAACCTTACAAAATGGCGTCAGGGTGTGTCTAATGGATGAGGCAAAGCAACTGCGCATGCGCGACACTGAAGCAAATACATGCGCTGGGGTGATGCGCGAACGATACTTACTTTCTGGATGGCCCTCGTATATAAAATTCATTTGTTGTTCATGGCGCCCTGCGGTGTTTACCTCGTCTATAAGTGCTACCATTAACTAATATGAAAACGCATAAGGGGCGTCACAAAAATATTATTGATTGGTGTCAATCAGGCTGCTATTGCAGAACCATCTGATGTTTATTTAAAATCTAAAAAAATACCGCTGTAAAATTTTATAGAAAAAAGTAATTCTTGGAAAACTATCTACTACAGCTGTATGGTCGATGACAAATATATGCACTAGATTGACAAAAGTCAACGGACACCCCTTCAAAAGCAAATGAACAGATCCGCTGCGTTGTTAAGATGCGCGGTACAGCTGCAAATGGTATAAAAACAAAGCCCGCAGCTGATCGCGATCATATCGCACTGTAAGTTTGAGTGAAAATGTCGCGGCGGGAGAGAACTGACTTTGAGAAAGGAAAGATTGTTTGGTGTTATATTAGTGGGTTGTCCATAAGAGAAACCGAGAGGCGTTTAAACATACCCAAGTCAACTGTTTTGGATGTACTGAATAAGTGGAAGACACATGGCGTGCCTGAAGCAGCAAAACGTACCGGCAGACCAAAGAAAATCAGTGATACAGGACGTCGAAGCCTCAGGACAGTCGTTACAGCTAATCGACGGAGTACTGCACAAGACTAGGGCCGGATTAAGGCTTTAGTGGGCCTCTAGGCTAAAACAGTTGAGTATGCCCCAAGGCTAAGACATCTGATTGGGCCCCCAAATAACTTATGACGGGGAATCATTATACGAATTTCGTTAAAATACGAAATTGTAGCAATATGATTGTGATAATAATTAACACGTTGTGCATTCTTCAAATTAATGAATTATGAGCAGAGTTTTCATAAGTCACTGTATTTTTCATTGTTCTCTTAAGAACATGAGTTAAAAGCTTAAGATTCCTAGTTTTCGTCTTGGATTTTCTAATGATTTATCATTGTATACTTTTCTTAGTGCATCTTTTTTTGTTGTTGTTATGCAATGTGAAGCCCCATTGGACTTGACGATTACGGTTCTAAATGCAAATCGGAAGATGTAGGTGGATGGTAGTGAAAAGTCGAAATTCTCCCCACTGTACACAGCGACATGAAACCTTTACCCTCGGTGAGTCACTGCCTTGAAATCTGTTACTTTTCCAGCCTTTGTTTCTGACCAAGTGGAAATCATGCAAGGCACAAGTGAAACGATTTTATACATCTCCCTCTCTCTCTCTCTCTCTCTCTCTCTCTCTCTCTCTCTCTCTCTCTCTCTCTCTCTCTCTATTTCTCTCTCTCTCTCTCTTTTTATGATTTGCCCAGCCATGCGTCCTGGGACTTTGGTCATGGTGGGCCCCAAGGCTATAGCACCTATAGACCCCCTTAATCCGGCACCGCACAAGACTTCAGTGTACAGGTGAGTAAAAATGCTAGAACCTCTGTATGTACACGTACCATTCGCAGAAAACTTCATTCCATGGGTTACCGTAGTCGTGCGGCTGCTCATTAGCCTTTTATCTCTACTTGAAATGCTACTTGTCGTTTAGCATGGTGTAAAGAACATTTATCGTGAACCGTAGATCAATGGAAATAAGTCCTATGGACTGATGAATCCAGACACCCGATTTATCAATCTAATGGCCGTGTGTGGGTATGGCGGCAGCCGGGGGAACGTACTCGTGTGTTGTTGTTTTGTGAGCTCCGTGCTTTTTGCCTTGTAAGTGCCCTTATCTGCTTTCCAGACGATATATATTTTGTGTGTGTGGTACGTGAGCGGTCTTTCCTTTTGGATACCTACCGGGTCGGTAAGTGTTTTTTTTTTTTTTTTAGTTCTATTCGTTTTTCTGTCTTGGTCGGCTTGGCCAAGATAGCATTTCCTTATCGCCATTGCAAATGGCGGCTTTCGGTAGGAGCGATGCTCCAGCCCTGTTCACCGGAAGTGACTTTCCTGCTATCTCGTCTACTATGCGTCAGACGCCGATAGACACAGCTCCTGTTACAAGCCCCTCCTCTCCTCAGCGTGTCTACACTGCCTTACCCGATGACGTCATCACTTCGTCTAATGCATCGAGCGGTTCATTGCTGTCTTCCCTTCCTGCTGAAATTGAAGCCATGGACGTCACACAACCTCAAGAAGATCTGGCGTCATCACGGGTGCACCTGGCCCTTCGTTTGCCACCGTCGCTTCGACTACGTCAGTGACTTCCTATCAGCGCTCTTCTACTGGCTGCCCGTATACGACGAAGTATGGAGCTACCGAAATCACGGTGGATCTTCCGTCAGCCTCCCCTCAAAGGCAGCGCTTCTTGAAAAAGTGAGCCTCGGAGTTACATTCCAGAGCATTCCAAACACCAAGCTCCCAGCCTACAGCATCGCCCTTCGTCGGGTCGTTCCTAAGGCTGAAATTACCCACGTGGTGCGACAAAAGAACCTCATAGTGGCCTACATGTCCGCGTCTGATTATGCCCTTAAAGTTTTGACTGAGGGGATATCCATTGGCACTCGTCACTTAATTGCTACGCTTTATACACACATGGCTGTCCCGATTAACTTCTTTCTTGTTCCCCCTGAAATCACAGATGATGTCTTACTGTCTATTGCTAACCACTATGGGCGTACAGCGGGAGGCGTCAGTACTTACTCTTACGCCCGAGGATAAATACCTGCTCGGCTTCCGCCACAATGTCCGGGTGGTCTTTCTCACGCAGGACGACATGCTGCGTGTTCCAAGAATTCTCACGGTGCGCTGTGACCCTTATATACGTACGATCAAGCTCACAGTCGGCACCATCTGCTCAGCTTGTAAGGGTGCTGGACACACTGGGAGCCTCTGCCCGCATCCTGTCTCTACTTCTGCTGTACAACTTCCTCCTCTTAAACCTATCCATTCAGCACCTTCTTCTAGCGCCGCTGAGACACGAGAGCCGACTTCTGGCAAAAGTCGTTCTACAGCCATTGGTCAACAGACATCTTTGTCACCATTTCAAACTACCAACTCAAAATCTGGCGAGAGTCATCCTACAGACATTGGTCAACGGGCGTCTTCGTCACCAGTTCCAAATACCAGCTCAACACCTGCACAGTCACGGTGCCAACAGTCGGGTACCCCCTTACCCGAGAACGCCCTGCCTTCGGAGGTGTCTTCTAAGACTGCTACGCCCCATTCCATCGCCTCTGCAGGTCTGGAAGCTCCGTTGAACGCCTTCAAAGTGCCAGACCCACCTACCGCTGGACTTGTGGGCGCCGGTCCTTGGCCTAAGCGTCGTAGGATGGGTCGCCTCCGTGCAAAGAAATCATGCAACTCACCTATTTATCAGGGTGGCCGTGATCGTTCAGTGGATCAAGCATCCACCTCGGAAAGTTCTGTCGACTATAACTGTGAGGAATGCATCGGCGTTCCCATAACCGTAGAGGACTTCCTGAATCTCATGGAGACCTCTTCCCTCCCACAATCGCCTGTTCCTGGGGAGGAGTTGTACAACCTCGTCATCGGCTCTCAAATGAGGAAAATGTCTCGCAACCTCCTTGCCAAGATCCCATACGATCATAACGAGATCATAACGCACATGATAGCGTTGCGTTTTCACTTCACAACTATGTCACCCTCCATTTTTGGAGCTGGGGACTGGCACAAGATATTCTGTAGCCGGCTCAAACTTCTGCAGACATCTGCCGACAAAGCCCTAAATCCACTATCGGATCTTTCCCTTCAGGACAGCGACTCTGAATTGTAGGGGTTTCAGCACGCCTTTGAAGAGTGCGCTCGCTCAGGAGGACCTCCACCACCCCTTCACAGATATCCTTCTCATCCAAGAGATAAACTGTCTCCAAACCACACAGTTTCATCGATGGTTTAGGTGGGATTACCAGTTTTATCACGCATATCGGCTCTCCACCACTGGCGGACTGGCGATCGGTTTACGTTCCCATTTCCAGCAAGCAATTTCGTCTGTCAGAGTTCACAACCTCTGCCATGATCTACTACAGCGTCTTACCTTCTCTTTAGGAGGGCAGCGTTACCTGATCTTCAATATCTACCTCCTGTGTTCACCTACACACTACACTTCTCTCTTCTTGGCATTACGTACAGCATTTCAGTCTGCCATGCCGTCGGATCACGTGGTGATCGGCGGAGACTTTAATTGCACGTTACAGCCAGACTTAGACCGTGCTCCTACTTGTCGGGAATATCGCCTCCGTCTCGTAGATCTTCTACAGACACTCGTCACCGAGTTTGATCTTTCCGACATCTTTCGCCAGCTATATCTCACGACTGTTTCCCATACGTGGCGAGTGCCTGCAGCTTCCTCCTCCTCCACAAGACCGGATCGTTTTTACGCTTCTGTTCCTCTGTTTCCAGTAGCCACGGACGGCACGCATGTACCTACCGCGTCCTCGGACCACTGTGCCGTGACAGTCACCTTCAACTCCTACTTTAGACAGAAATCTAGATTTCACTCCTGGACGTTGGACTCTTCTCTCCTGGATGACACAGTCCTGTGTTCCGAGGTTCTAGAACTCCTCCAACATCACCGTCCAGGCATTTCCACTGCAGCCTGTGCTTCACTTACTGGTTACACGCTAAGTCGCACTTCTTCTACCTCCTCAAGGAGCGCTCCTTTACAGCTTCTACTATTCGACACATGGAAGAAAGCAATCAACGGCCAATTCTCGTACAGCTCGGGGCCAATTACCCGCTTTATCCATCGTATCTAGCGGATCTACGTGCTTTGCTTGAACCTCGTGCCCAGCAGGCTATTCTCCGTCTTCGGTTATAACATCTCTCACCCGAAGACTGTACATTTGAGTTTCTCTCCTCGCTAGAGATGAAGCGTCGCTCTTCCAATTGTCTCCAGGTTATCCGTCTACCCGACGGTCAAGAAACTTCGGACCCTGATGCTGTCTGCAGACAAGTATATCGATACTTCTCAACCAAATACATTGAAACCCCTGCGCCTTCCACTTCTGCCTTGTCTACTTTGCTCTCTTCTCTTCCAAAAGTTCCTGCCCACCTATCTCTCTCTCTTCTCCAACCTATCACTCCTTATGAGCTTAGAACTACTCTCGCTTCTCTCAATCCCCAGGCTGTCCCTGGCCCTGATGGCCTCCCTCTTCTCTTCTATCATCTTTTCCTCCCTTCTCTTTTTCCTTTTCTTCTTGTTGCTTTTACCTCTGCTTTTGCCTCTTCTACTCTTTCGAGGGGGTTTACTGTGACCCACGTGGTGCTTTTCCACAAGGAGGGTGACCTGCTCGATCTGGGAAATTGGTGTCCCATTTCACTACTAAACATTGACTATAAACTTTTCACCAAACTCCTTTCTCTACGACCTAACCCGATTCTTGCTTTCGTTCTTTCCCCCGACCAGTCCTATACGGTTCCTGGCCGGTTCATTGCTTCTAACATTAATATTCTACGCAATCTTATTCACCTTGCCCGCACTAAATCAGAATCTCTCGCCCTCCTTAACTTGAATCAACGTGCTGCGTTTGACAACATCTCTCACTCGTTCCTTTCTGCTACTGTGCTTGCCTTTAGTTTTCCTTCCATCTTTGTTACCTCTATTCTTGCATTCTGTAAGCACACCGTCTTCCAGGTCAAGACCGCCACCTTCCTTACGGCGCCCATCTCCTTTGTACGTGGCATCCGGCAGGGTTGCCCACTTTCTGGGCAGCTATTTGCACTGGCTTTTGAGCCCTTCCTTCGCACTGTTCACCGGAACTTTCTTGCCTCCCTTTCATCTCCAACATCAAGTACGCGGCACTTCACCATCACATATTCCGCATACGCGGTCGACACTACCTTTTATATCCGAGTGAACAATCAGTTCGACATCCTTGCTCAACTTTATGATCTCTACTCATCTTGCTCAGCGGCATCCCTCAACACCTCTAATAGTGCCGGCTTATGGTGTGGTCGCTGGATTTCCCCGACGGATACCCCAAGGAACTTCTGTGATACTGCTTTCTGGACAGCAGTATCACAGAAGTTCCTTGGAGTTCACAGTGGCACAATTCTCGCAGCACGTAATTTCAATTGTTCTACTCTACGACATCGCCTCGCTCGCTCGGCGGCCTTCTGGCGTCAAGCCCAGTTCTCCGAATCTTATGTCAATAGAGCGCACTTGGCTCACACCTACCTTCTTTCCTCCTGTTTGCACGTCTGGTCTGCAGCCCGGATGTCAATCTCCTCCTTCAATGAACTCGCTCGGCTCATCTCCACTGTTATCTGGACCCGACACCACTGGGTGCAAGTTCCAACTTTTTGTCGTCCTATATCTCATGGCGGCATAGCACTTGTTGATGTCCGCCTGTTTTACAAAACCCACAGAGTGGTGTCATTACTACGTCTCATCTGTGCTCCTGGATCTCCAGCATCTTTTCCGAGGGATGTGATGATTTTACGGCTTCACCTTTACAACGTTTCTCCTCATGGATAACTTTCCCTATCTCCGTTCTGGTATTTCCTCCTTCTACACGGAGGCGCTCTCCTTTCTCCGCGCCCCACCTGCTTCTACCTCTGAGCTTCTAGCTAAACCCCTCTTCTTTTTCTCTGCTATCCATCCTCCTAACGCCCCTTACTTCACTGACCTTTCCTGGCTCCCCGCCGGAATCGTATCTGTCCGAGAACTCCTTTCCCCGACCTCTCCTGGAAGATTTTCTCAGAACTCTCTCCTCTCCTCCCTCGCACCACTACCTCTCTTTCGCTCTATTACTCCCTTCGCGCTTCCATTATAACCCTCTTTTCTAACACTGCTTCCCCGTCTAGTCTCCTCCGTGTTTCCTCTGCCTCCCTTCCTCTCCATTTCTTTCTCCTATTTCGGGGCTCCGCTCTTCCTCTCTCCAGCTTTTCCGTTCAATCCTTCTATCACTTCCTTCTTAATTCCTCATCAACTGCGCCTCTGCTCATTCAGGATGTCCCTCCGGCCGCTCTGTCGAAGGTGTGGTCTACTGCAGCCTCGGCACTATCATCACCACCAGAACGACGCGTTCACTGGCAGTACCTACACCGACGCCTGCCTGTTCCAGCCACGCTATTCAGAATGACACTGGCTACTTCCCCCACTTGTTTCTTCTGCACTTCGATAGCTGACGTGCGGCATGTTTATCAACACTTCCCGGTGCTCCTACCTCTCCAACATCTGGCCTACACCATAGTTAAGCATCTGTGTGGAGAGGATCAACCATTCCACGCTTTTACTCTCCACCTGTGCCTCTCCCGGATGTGTGTGTCTACGTTTTCATCCTGGCTCGCCCTGTTATCTACTGTTTCAACATCCAAATTCAACCTGCCAATGGCCTGCCATCCCTCATCTCCAGGCGGGGGAGGGCCTTTGTCATCAATTCGTGCGCCGCCTAACATCACGTCTACGCCTTGCTTTTGCCTCCGACCGTGCAGAGGGCCGCTTCCCACAATTTAGGTGTGACTGGTCTCCGCTTCGCCGGTGGTTCTCTGGACCTTCTGAAGACCTGCGTCTGCTGATTTAAACGCCAGATTACCAGGACTTAGCTCACTTTGTGAACTCCGTATTTCTTCGACTGGATTTTTTCCCCCTGGCACCACGTCTCCTCTTCACGATTGATACCACCTAGAACTCCATGCTGATCTCTTCACACCACCTTGTGTTTCTGCCTACATGCCAAAAGTGATATTACAATTGTTTTTGCTGTTTTTCGACACACTGTCTTTTTTTACAACTATGCACCATCTTGTTTATCAATATTTTTGTTCAGATTTGTACATATCCATCTTTAACTTGTTTTATCTGCATTGTGTTCTTTGCACCAATTCTGCCATGTATCTATGCTTCCGACACCAGTTCTCAACTCTGGTGCTGTGCAATGCGATTTCTTTTATTTACTCTTTTGCGTTATTTCTATACTATGTTTTGCACATGATGTAAATATAACCGCTGTCACCTCTAGTTTGTATTGTACCTACTTCAGCCCTTGTGCTGTATGTTGTGTTGTTCTTTATTTCCTGTTCACATTATTTTTAATGTATTCGCACATGTTGCACATCTCCCACTCCGAAGCTTACCCTTCGGTTCTGCATGTTACAGCCGTTGTTCTGTCCTAGTATGATATTTTCATGTTATTTGTACATATTTTACTTGCTTTGTATCAATCTGTCATTCTCATCCTGTAAATACGTTCGTCCCATGTATATACACATCCATTCTGTATGCGTTTCCAGACACAGTCACCGAATATTGTAATTATTCATAGAGTCTGCTACTGTTTGTTTAAGAAAAAATTCAGACTTCTCATAATATATATGATACTCATTCCCTGTATAAAATAATTACTTATTGTTCATTTTCCTGGCATGGTATTTGCCCAAGTCTCTTGTAACTCATTCTGTATGTATACATTACTCTCATCTTGTGTACTGTGCTCATCTTATGTATATACACATCCGGATTTTGTTCATTTCCTGGCGTAGTCATAGCCTATTGTAATTATTCTTTATTTTTCTCCGACTGCTTGTATTGCATATATTTGCCTTCCGCTTATGTATATATCACTCTTTCTTTGTATAAATACATTTATTATATCTGTTAATTTTTCTGGCATAGTGTTGCTGAGGCTCATGCAACCATTGCCCTTCATTTTTGCCCAGAATAAAGAATTTGAAAAGCCGGAGGAATGCTATTTACCGCAGTGCACTGTTCCTACGGTCAAGTTTGGAGCTGGCAGTGTACTCGTGTGCGGGTGTTTTTCGTGGTATGGTCCCGGCCCATTGGTTATCGTGGACAAACCTGTTAACCAGCACGTCTACCTCGATATTATGGACAATTATGCCCTACCAACTCTGTGGCAATACTATGGAACCGAGCCTTGTTGGTACAGGCAGGATAATGCACATAGCCATAAAGCAAGGTTTCGAAATCGCTTTATTCTAATTTATCATAAGAAAACATAAGAGGGAGACGTACAGTATTGGGCGTCTCACTGGGAAATAATACAAAACTGTTAAAAACATGATGGTATATACACTGCAATGACAATGGGGATGAATAACAAATGCTGCAAGCAAAGCTTATTGAATAAAAATTGCAGAAGTGACAGAGAGAAACACATCGTGTCACATCACATTGGCTGGGCATGATTTACAGGATAACACAGGCGAAACAATAGTACACAATTAGAAAAAGAACAGCACAAACACCGCCGTGAAGGTAAAACATTACATACATGAGATAAAAACACAGCGTGCACAATTGTGCAAGTTATTTAACGAGGGCACCAAAGCAACATAATACAGGCGGGGTGAAAGTAAGTAATGTACACAAGTAAGCATGAAAATACACTGAGATGGCATTAGCATTCACAATTCAACGGTAGTGTGGATTGCACGAGTCGTAGAGTGGAGGAGGGGCACCAGGGTGCCACGGAACTCAGCAAAGGAGGTGTAGAAAGTCCTAGGGTACTTTTAGGTGTAGCAGTCCAGAATAAATCGCAAACCATGGAGCGGCCGGCGCCCAGGTAGCATAGAAGGTGGCTTCTCGACGACTGGAAGAAGCCGACTGGTACTCCAGGCGGAGTCGAGAGTGCAATCGATCTTGAAAATGGCACAAAAGTGCTGCGCTGGCCTGGTGTAAAGAGACCGGCGAGGAAACGCTGCGGAGTTGTTGAAGGTATACGTAAATAACGTGTTTAACCAGCACGAAAAGATAGGCACATACTGACGGAAGAGGCGTAGGTGGATGAGCCCGCAGAAGAAGATGTCTGTAGGCAGTGAACGGAAGATCTTGAGAACAAGAGCGACTGGCAATCCGGAAAGCCTGGTGGAGGAGAGGCAACAGGATGGGACAGTAAAGGTAGACGTGAGAAACGTCTGCCTCCTGTGCGCAGAATGAGCAGAGAGGGGAGGAGAGAAGAGACATGCGAAAGAGAAAATACGGAACAGGGAGGCGATTATGCAAAAAGAGCCAGTGGGTATTAATTTCAAGAGGGGCAGATAAGGGTGAGCGGGCAGCGGCCCAGACAAGAGGAAGAGAAGCAGGGGGAACCTCCAGAATAGAAAGCGGTGAAGGGGTGGCAAGGTGCACTAGAAAACGATAAAGAGATTTAGAGGAGAGAGAGGAGAGAGGAAGAACCGAGTTTGTGAGTCGGAGGAAAAACGGCAGCGGAAGAGGGGCAGAAAAGACAGAGACGAGACCGGTGGGGGAGACAAGATCAGGGAAAAGCGAAAGAAGTGCAGTTAGCAGAGAGTCATAGACCAAATGGGCGGATGGGGACGAGAGAATAGCAGGGGGAGGCCAGAGAAAGGGAGCCAGGATAGATCCGAGTTAGTGAGGTCTTGTACAGTTACTACACCTGCTCGGAGCCAAGAGGGGAATGAAAAACAGGGGAGATGGGGGGGATGAACAAGGGAGTTGAAGAAGAGGGGTTCAGAAAGAAGCTCTAGAGTTGAAGAGGGAGGGGAGCGAATGAGGGGGAGAGAGCGAAGGTGAGTGAGGGCTTCAGAATATGCAGGTGGGAGTTTGGAGGGGGGGGAAAGGACAGCAATCCATGAGAACTAAAGAAAGAAAGGAAAAGTGTGGGTTACGCAAGGAGGCAAGAACGTCACGTACCTGAACTGCGGAAGCCACTGGAGCCGTGAAAAGGTGAATGAAGTTGATCACTCGGCTTGCTTTGTAGCACAGCGGGACATCAGGTAGGCCAGCACCACCATAGGATGGAGGAGCACAGAGCTTGTGGACGTTAATCCAGTGATGACCCGCCCACATCACTCGAGTAAGGCAGCGTGTAACCTCCTGGAGACAGAAAAGCGGGGTCGTAGATGCAATCCAAGAATGCTTGCAGATGGACAGAAGGTATGTCCTGGTGAGATTTGCACGCTGGTAGTAGGACGTACAGAACTGCGCACGACACCAGAATGCAGCTGTGCGGAGGAGGCGAGGATGGAGTTCCGAGCGAGTTGCACTGGATGTAGCTTGTGGTGCGCCTAAGTGCACACCCAGGAAGCGTTGGGTAGTGGATGACCATGTGGCCCCCCATGGAGCATCCAAGCGATTGGACCACGACCCGCACCACAATCCAGTGCTCTTAGACGTATTCAGTTCAGCTGCAGAACATGAAGCATATGCGGAGAACAAACGACGAAGCAGTTGGAACTGTGAGTCGCTACGAATGCAGATGGTGATGTCATCTGCATAAGCAGAGTAAATGACTGAGTGATGCCGTGAGCTGGCAACTGGTGGTGGAAGTTGTGCTAGAAGAGATGTTTGCAGAGAGCGTAGAAAAGGCTCGACGGCAATCGCAAACAGTTGACCAGAAAGCGGGCAGCCCTGACGAACTCCCCGCTTGAAGGGAACATGTGCTGTGAGAAAAGATGCCGTCTTGATATGGAAAACGGCGTCCCGGTAGAGGGAGAGAAGAACGGAGACAAATTGTGGAGGAAAGCCAAAGTGTAGCAGGGTTTGTGTTAAATAGACGTGTGAGATATTATCGAAAGCGGAACGGAGGTCTAAGGAAAGGAGAGCAAGAGGTTCAGAATGAGTCTTGGCAAGATGAATGAGATCGCGAAGAAGTTGAACATTGGAGGAAAGAGAACGGCCAGGAACAGTATAGGTTTGAGAGTCAGCAAGGATGTGAGGGAGGATAGAGTTTAGTCGACGGGAAAGAAGCTTAGTATAGAGTTTATAATCTTGATTGAGAAGAGAAATGGGGCGCCAATTTCCCAAGTCAAGAGGGTCACCCTTCTTGGGAAATAGAACCACATGTGCGTCCGTGAAACTCCTCGGGAGGGGAGAGCAGTTAAATGCAGCAGAAAAAGCGGAGAGGAGAAAAGGCAACAAAAGAGGCAAGAACGCACGGTAAAAAGGAAAAGAGAGGCCGTCCGGACCCGGAGCGGCATGGGGGTTAAGGGAAGAGAAGGTGTCGGACACTTCCGTGGATGTGGGTGAAAGAGACAGGGTGTGAGTAAGATGAGACGGAACTTGAGGTAGGTTATTGAGAAGATGGGGGAGAGCAGAGGGAGAAGGGGGAGGAGTTTCACTGAACTTGGTGGTATAGAACTGACGAACGTGAGAGCAAATCGCTGCCGAATCGGATGTGATTTCGCCAGAGGGGAGGCGAAGATGACGAAGCGAGGTAGAAGACTTACGTGCAGATTCCATTGATGTTAGAAAATCATAGGTGCATTCCTCCGGATTGAGATGTTTAATGCGCAGACGTAAAAGTGCTTGCTGCGCAAGAGGTTTCAGCAAAGCCTGGCGCTCCGCCTGATATGCTGGAAAAAGCGGATCTGATAACCCAATCAGTGTGAGCATCTGCCTGGCGTGATCGAGGCGCATCTGACTAGAAGTCTTCATGGTGAAGGAAAGTTGCTTGATATGTAAGAGGAGCTGATGCTTGACACGAAGCCAATACGTCAAGGTACAGGGTGCGGAATTCAAATCTGCGCGACGAGCAGCGAGGAAAGAACGGACAGAGGCACAAAATTCAGGATCAGTGAGGAGATTGGAGTCAAATGTCCACGTACGTACAGTCCGAGGGAGTGACGCCGCAACAAACACTGTGAGGGTGACCGTGCAGTGGTCTGAGGAAGCAGTAGGTTGATGTTGCAACCCGGTAATAGACGCAAGAAGCGGTGTGGAAACGTAAACCCGATCCAAGCGTGCAGTTGATGGAAGCTGACTCCCAGACGAGCGCCACGTGTGTGAGGTCTCTTGTGGATGAAGGCGCCTATAAGCATCGGTGAAGGAGAAATCAGCAACAAGGTCATGGAGTAGTGCGACGAGATCCGTCCGACGCTCTCGTGACGAAGGAGAGCGATCCAGAGCCGGGTCAAGGGTGCAATTGAAGTCTCCACCCAAGAGCACACGATCCGAAGGTGAGACTTTCGAGAGAGCTTTACGGAGTTTGGTGAACAAGATGGATAAATGAATAGAGATGCATGGAATATACACATTAAAGATGTGAAATCGAGCTCCGCCAACTGTGAAGGAGACTTGCTGGAGTAAATCTCGGCATAAGTTCTGCACTGAGAGTGCAGTGAGGGTGGATCGGAAATGTTGATGTATTCCGATAGCAAGTCCACCATGAGATGAGTAGCGGAAAGCATGATGGAACACATAATCGCTAGCACGCCAGCGAGTAAACAGAGTGGAGGAATGGCAGTTTGTTTCTTGTAGTAGTAACAGATCGGCCCCGAGGGGTGAGAGGTCTTCCATTACAAGAGCATTCGCTAGGGGGCTAGCGAACCCTCTGCAATTAAGGGTCGTGACCTTGAATGGACTGGTCAGTCGTTGGTTGGAGGAGTCGCGGAGCAACTTTCAGGAGTTGTTGTAATCGGTTTACGCAGCCAAGGGTCCATGAGTGGTGCAGGGGGTCATGAACAAACCCACGAAGGTACTTAGCAATGCCTCCGGCTTGCAGGAGCAGCGCGGGAAGAATGTCTTCGCGCTCTCGGAGGTAGTCATACGTCGACTCCAGGTTCGTGGTGTGGGTGCAAAACTGATAGTAATCTCCAAGATTGAGAGGTTCTGAAGGAGCACCACATTTGGAGAGAACACTTGAAAAGACCTCAAACGAAGGCGGAGACCCATCATCATCAGTGTCCCTTTCAATTTCTGTTGGCGCAGGAGAGGGAGAGATATCTCCTGAAGATTTGGTAGTACGGAACGGTTGCCCATCCGCAGAGGAAGATTTCTTCTTCTTCCTCTTACGTCGGGTACCTGTACGAGTGCCAGAAATTCGTTTTCCAGGGAGCGACGATGCTCGGGAAGCTGACGCAGAGTCAGAGGAGTTATCAGCACCGCCGTCACACTCGGAGACACCAACAGTGAAGACTGGTGGGAAACCAGCGGCGAAGTCTCCCGATGTTGCCACGGGATGAGGAGTAATAGGTGAGGTGAGCACTGGAAATTGAAGGTGGGAGGTGAGATCAGCATCAAAAGACGCTCGTGGACGAGAGGCTGTAGATATACTTTTTGTGTAACTCGGCCCTGGGGCAGTTGGCACATTTGAAGACGGTGCAGGTCGAGAGCGAGATGTAGCAGGAGGCTGCTTAGAGGCGGTAGGCACTGTAGAAGCCGTGGGAGCTGGATACTGGTTGTTGGGGCATCGAGCACGCTGATGCCCAAGTTCTTTGCAATTAGCACAGTGTTCTGATGTTAGCATGTCAATTCTGTAGGAGAGCTGCCCACATCGGACGTTTAGGATCCGTGGGAACTTACGAAGATGCTCCTCTGATGGAAAGATGAGTCGAACACTCCGGCGAAAACTACGAACATTCTTATTTGCAGGATCCTTGGGCGCAGCTGAATGTGTGATAACAGGACCAACAATCTTACCACACTTACTAAGTGCAGTACATATCATCGCATCCGAGATTTCGCGGGGCACCGGATGCAAGGAGACCTGAACAGGGCGCCTGGAAATCGGTTCAGCTTCCAGGTGGTGGTCTCCCAGGTCAAGACCAAAGTTTAGAAGCGTGTCTGCATGCTCTTTGGATGTGAAATAAACAATCACCGTCCGCGGCCGGCGGGTGAGGTGAGTAATGGCTCCGGCTGGAAGAAAAGCAAGGAGCGTATCACAATAGACTTTCAGCGGTGTATTCGGAAGAGCATCTAGGCACACTCCCAACTCGCGGGTGGAGTGAAGTTCCTGCGCAGCGGGTGAGAAGTGCGGAACGTCCAATTGAAGTGAGTCACCATGTATCTGGACATGGGCATCTGCAAGGGGAAGGCGAGTCGATTGCGTCGGTAGGGACGCACCTGAGGTAACGCTAGAATAAGAGCGGGAAGGCAATCCTCCATTGGAAGGCAGAGGTGCAGCGCTGGATGAAGGAGCTGACACAACGCTGGGCAAGGCTACCGAGGGCAGAGAAGCAACGCCCTCAGAGATATCCATTACGTCATCGGTAGCATCAGGAACGAACGTCATAGTCTCACCACCAGGAGGGGTGGTGGAGTCAGAGAGTTGAAGCGTAGAAGAAGAAGAGCAATAGGCATCAGGAGGAGGACGATATTCCCTATCATCAAGGACGGACGCTGATTGGTTTGCTCCGTCAGAGATAAGGATCGACGTAGTAGGAGAAGCTGTGACGAGAGCGGGAATTCTGCTCTTATCAGCAGTCGCCATCGCCGATGGCGAGGCCTAATTTAGTAAAAACGACCAACTGGTCGAGAAAATAAAGTGCTGATAGCTAATTGAAAATAGTACTCACCGACTCGGGAGATGTCTTAAATGAAAGATACAACCTTCGTCTTGAAGGCACGCACAAAAGTTAAACGACAGAGCACACAAAACACACTCAGTAGACTGCGAAACACGGAGCTCAAAACAGACACGACTTACGTCCCATAAAGCAAGGTTTCAAAATCGCTTTATTCTAATTTATCATAAGAAAACATAAGAGGGAGACGTACAGTATTGGACTGTTACGGCGTGGTTTGACTATAATTCGGTATCGTGTGTGGACTAGCCAGCACAGAGCCCTGATCCTAATTCCATAGGGCACATATGGGATGAATTAGAGCGCTGCATAAGAAGTTTGGAACCAAGGCCTACTACTTCTAAGCAACAGCTAAATGCAGCATTGTGTACTGAATGGAAACGCATACCTATCGCTGTGTTCCAAAATCTTGTCGAAAGCATGTCTCAAAGGGTCAGTGCATGCATTAAAGCCAAAGGTGGGTCGACGCCGTACTAAGGTATGTCAATAAATGCTATGTTGTGTTTCTCTTCTAAGTATCCGGTGACTTTTGTCAATATAGCGTGTATGCTTTATCAAATAATTTTACCATCTCAAGAAGCAAACCTCATACTGATCCGAAATGCAAGCCACCAAAATTCATAGGATTAAACAATTAAACTTGTCGAACCCAGATCTTCCTGATAAGGTTTTTACCAGTTTTTATTGGCGCTTTATTTTCAAAAAATGAAATAAATTTCTATTTTGAAAATTTAGTAATTTCCCTTTGAGTTCTTGCTGCGAAGTCTTCCCACACACACTTTCAATATTTTTTACTTGTGCTACAAACAGCTAGTACCACTGAGTTAAATATATTAACTCGGTCACTCCAGATGAAAGACTATTCCCTCAACTAAACTATGTGTCTCGTGATTTCGATATTTGTGCAAATGATTTATTTAAGTTACAAATTAAATGTACCCATTTAATTCAGAGCTTTGAGACTTTCCGAAATTTATTTCTTCAAGTAAATTTATATAATTTCTTTCTGTGATCTATATTTATTACAGACACACACGCGCGCGCACTCACACACACGCGCTTCCAGGGTCCTTATATTAAAAAACGAAGTTGGCCAAATATTTAGTTTGATTTGTTAGAAGTTATATTTCACAGAATAGACATGGCTGAACGTTAATTTGTTTAATACTGCATAATCAGCATTCTATGCTCCCGCTGAGATAGCAACTTGCATGACGCTTGGTTGTGTAAAGTTGGCTCCAGATCGGGTTGCCTAGACTTCAGGAAAAATTTTCGTTTTCGGTAAACATCAAAAGGCACAGTGGTCTAAGCTTTGACTTCTGGTCATTGTTCCGTAAGAACCTGGCTCGAGTCCAGGCGAGGCATTGGCAGTGTACTTTTCTTCGTGCTCGGGCTCTCTCTCTTTCCTGGAAATAGTTGCTTTAAATTAGAAAAGGGCGGCTGCTTATACCCCGTAGAGTTGTTTATCGTGGCCGTTAAACACCAAAAAAACTGGACCTTCAGTGATTGGAAGAAAGTCGTCTAGTTCGATGAATCTCGTTTCCTGTTGCACCATGTGGGTGTCCGGGTAAGTGTATCTCGTTTACCTGGAAATTTTTATCACCAGGATAAACTATGGTACGGAAACAACCAAGTGGAGGCTTTGGGAAAATCTTCTGATGGAAAAACCTGTGTCCAGCCATTCATGTGCAGAAACTACCCAGGTAATGCAACTTATCGTAGGATCAACACTTCGCCACCGTCTTGTATTCCTAAAGGACGGTGGCTCAGTGTTGAGCCTACGTTAAATTGGAAGGCTGTACTACCTGAGTGTGCGTTCTACCACATACCATGCCACACTGCCCAGATGTTCAAAAATGGTTCGCGGAATATGAAGCAGACTTCCAGGTATTGCCCTGACCTCCAAATTCCCCAGGCATCAGTCGAGTATCTGTGGTTAATGTTGAAACAGCAAATTTGATCTTCGAAGGATCAACCACATAACTTACAAGAGTTAAAGGATCTGCTAGTAACGAGTTGGTATCAGATACCACAGACACTTATAGAAATCTCGAAGCATCCATATGTCGCCGGATAACAGCTGTTTTGTCGGTACGTGGAGGACCAACATCATAATTAGAAGTTGGTCATAATGTTTTGGCATTTCAGTGTACATACCCATACGACCTATAATAAGGAGAAATTTTGAAATATACCCCATACCCAGAGAATGAACTCCCTCCCCCTACACACACACTTGCCAGAAATGTTTTTGCGCAACTTTCTTCTTCTTCATTTTCGAAAAATTTGAAAGCTGAAGGATTTGATTATGTGAGAAAAATTAAAGGAAATGCGACGGAGCATTTGCTTGTGATTCCTGAACCTGAGTTTGAGAGATGTTTCTAGCGCTGATCGAAACGAGGAAGTGAGTTAACCTCTCTTCCATAAAAACTGAACAACTTAAATATTCCATATTCGGTTTCGGAACATTTTGATTATTCCTTGAACTTACTGAATCCGAAGATAACTACATCGCTCATTAGTGATGGCGAAGCAAATTATGCGCCATAATTTTTAATTCCAACCGATGCTACATAAAAATAACTTTCCGTTTCCGCCCCACACTCAAGCAATCGCTTCATCTTTCCAAAAGATGCCATTTTCCCATACATTGAAATTTTATTGGTTTTCTATGTATACCTGTATGTGTGTGTGTACTCCAGGGCGATGTGGGCTTAACTTGTTATTCTTTGACGGAAGTTCCCAACCCACTTCATCTGTTAGATTATCTAATTACCGACTTACTTAGGGAGAAAAAGGTTTTATGTTCGTGTAATTTTGTTCATGATGAGTCCTGGGTGTCGGTGGTGGGGATGCATGTCTGTGGGGGTGCTCACTTACAAAAGAGCACGTACCAACTCGGTTCACGAATTCCCCCTCCCCCAAATTGGATTGGGATGGTGGGAAATTAGATAGCGGATGAGATTTCGAATCCTATGACGGGTTGTCCAAGCTCCATCGCCGTTCTCTTGTAATTCACTTCCTAGTCTTCCACGAGGACTTGAGCGGAACTTGGATGGCTCGCTTTCTTTTGGGAGTGAGGCATGAAATTCTTTTCACCTTAGGGAGTTTTGAGCTGCAGTCGGAAGTACAGACATGGTGTTGGTCTAAAACAGATTATCAGCCTCTTTCCGCAAAAAGAAAGAAATTTCTTAAAAGTTGTATCAAGGAAATGAGTCCATTACCGGGTTCAAACTAAGTTGCATTCCAAGAATTCTGCAATGCGAAAACAGTATTTGCCAACGTTTTTGTATAAATTGTACTGTTGCAGGTATTACCAAACTTTCAAATGAAGGGTGTATTTTTTATGTACTTTCAATAATATTTTCCAAATATTGAACTTGCTAGTACAGCATTCAAAATTGGCATCTCTTCTTCTTGTTTCCACGACAGAAACTCAAAAAAGCACTGTATCCTTTTGTGATGTTCACCACTGACGTAGCCCCTGTCGAACAGGGGCTCAAAATTCTCGGAAATAATACTTTTACATTTGTTGTATTTTTAATAAAGCATAGGGTGCCCATGAAGTCTTTCCCACATCACAAAAAAATAATATAAAAAAATTACAACAGGTACAAGAAAGGGATTGCACGACAATGATGGTGCACAAGTAAAGTTTTTTTCCCAGTGTCAGTACACCTCTACATGGGCGCCATTTGTGGCCCGGAGGACATCTAAGCGGTATTCGATTTCACGCCATGTTTTGTTTAACATCTCAGCAGAGACAGAACCAATGACGTCCGTTATTCTCCTCTTTAACGTCTCGACATCCGGAACACTACTAGAGTAAACTTGGCCTTTCACATGACCCCACAGGAAAAAGTTTAGAGGGGTTATGCAGGGCGATCGAGGTGGCCATGACATGGGACTGTCGTGGCCATCCATCTGTCCGGAAATGTGGCATTCAGGAACACGCGAACCATTATTGATCAGTGAGGTGGGGCACCGTCTTGTTGGAAAATAACCGAAGGTTGGAGTGCGTGCAACTGAAGTGCTACAAAAAGTTCCAGCATGTCCAGGTACACGTTACACGTTACCGTGGGCTCTGTAAAAAAGAAGGGTCCGATGATTCTGTCATGCATCAGGCAGCACCATACGTTCACTTTCGGGCTAGCCCTCTGTTGTTCGATGACATAATGGGAATTTTGATCCCCAGATACGCACATTGTGCCTATTTACTGTACAAGAGACGTGGAATGTGGCTTCATCTGAGAAGCAGACACGGTGCAGTAATCACTATCATGAGCTATGCACTACAACATCGTCGCAATTGCAACGCGGAGAGGCCGGTCATCAGGCTGAAGAGATTAAACGATCTGTACCTTATAAGCATACAGATGAAGACGTTTGTGTAAAGTTTTGTGAACCGCGGCACGGGGAATCCCAGTTTCCAGTGAAGCACGACGAATGGATTTCCTAGGGCTTCGCAGAAATGTCTCCTAAACAGCTGGAGCTGTCTCTTGTGTAACCGGTGGTCGGCCCGCTGGGGGGGGGGGAGGGGGATCGCCAACGCTACCCGTACCTTTAAACTTTTCATAATAAACTTTTATGCTTTTTATGGTCCAGTGGTGATCGTCTGTTCTCTTTTCTGAAATGACGCTTGACAGTAATCGGCAATTTGGTCTCATGGAACCACAACACGCACGCCGCTTTTTCTGCCATAGAAACCGTTATCGATGAAATGCTCCTCTTATCTCTATGAGTGCTGCTGTACTAGTTTGCCAACCATTCTATTTTTAACTTACACAGACTTTTTTTTTATCAAACACTTACATAAATACACTTATATTCCCGAAAACAATCGCATTTAGCTGAAACGGGTTTTATAATTAATTTTCTTTTCATATTTTCATTACACAGATTTTCAGGCTACGTAAGATTTACTTGATTCTTCTTAAACTCCATATTGAGGAAGTGGATGTTATCTGGATGTTATCGCAGCACCTGCTTTTAATTAAAATTTTGTTTACTTTTATTTGTAATTTGATTACTTTTAATTAACATCTGCTCTTAGTTAGTATTCTCATTGCTTTCCCAGCTGAGTTACTCCTTCAGACATCGCAAAATGAGACGCCACCCCAATGCCTATTGTTTCTTTTTTGCGTAAGAGTAAGGATCATCTGTCGGTTTCCGAAACTGAGAGATTCAGCTAAGCAACTAAGTTGCGAAATTCTCTTTCAGCAATCAAACTCTCCCACCATGAATCTTTTGGTCTTTTCATAAAAGTGATTTTCCCCCAGTACCTGATTTTTTTTTTCATAAAGTGTTATATGCAGGGGGATCCGTTTGGATTGTGTGATAAAACAAAAACAGGGTAGAATGGAATATGTAACACATGCAACAATATAATATTTGGCATAATTTACCTTTATAGATGGAAGTTTATCATGACCCCCTTTCATAGCATAGAATCGCATGGGGACGAGAAGTGTCCACCTCATCATTCAGTTTTAGTTTGCCACATTATTCATTCCAAAATTTTTAAATTTCAAAGGCTTATTGTTTCTAGAATTTAAATGGCAATTCAGAATAATTGAATGTTTCATTTTTCTAATACCAAATGTATCGTTGTGAGATTAGCTTTGTCTCCGTATCAGTATGTGTAATATACACTGCCGGACAATTGCTAAGGACGGATGACAATAGCAACGATAGCAACCATAAAATGGAAGGCAGGAAAATGTGGAAATTAGCATAAGTGCAGGATACAGTAAGACATGTTGTGCGTATGCAAATTTCGGATTGCCGAACTTGTTCGTGACGTCATAGCGCTGATAAGAGATATAAAGGATTTGACGCGTATTGACTGTTGTTGTTCAAACGCAAAGTTGAAAGGGAAAAAATCAATTGACGAACTTGCAATTTTCAGTATGTCTTCACGACATCACCTCAATGATTTTACGCGTGGCCGTATTATTGGCAAGATTGAAGAAGGGCGAAAAATAACAGATGTTGCCAGGGAGTTCAACGTCAGCCACAGTGTTGTTTCAAGGCTTTGGAAATCATTTCAAACAAATGGAGAGTGTAGCAAACGTCACGGGTGAGGTCGTGTTCGCGGTATGACACCTGCAGAAGATCGGTTCATAGTGCTATCAACAAAAAGACACCGGCGCAGCACAGCTAGTGAGGTAGCAAATCAGTTTATGGCTGCTACTGGCAAGCGGATCTCCCGAAAAACTGTCGGCAGACGTTTGCATGAAGGAGGACTATACACCCGCCGTCCTTTTGTGTGCATCCCATTGTCCAGACGTCACCGTACCGCCCGTTTGCAATGGTGCCATCAACATCGCAATTGGACTGATAACGACTGGTCAGCTGTCCTCTTCTCAGATGAGAGTAGATACATTCTATCGTCTGATTGTCGACGACAACTGATCTGGCGTGATAGTGGTACTGCATATTGTCCAGCAAACATACAGGAAAGGGACCGATATCCGACATGTAGTGTCATGGTATGGGCTGGCATCATGATCAGTGGCCGTATGTCCCTCTATGTGCTTCCAACTGGGACTATGATTGGCCAACGATACATTAATGATGTTCTGCTACCTCATGTTCGCATGTTCCGTGGTGCTGTCGGTGATAGATTCATTTTCATGGACGACAACACAACATGTCATCGAACAGCCGCTGTCCAGGAGTGTCTTGAGAGTGAGGATATTCAATGCCTCGTATGGCCAGCACGTTCTCCAGATCTGAATCCCATTGAAAATGTGTGGGATGCTTTGGGGAGGAGTCTTGCTGGTCGCCAGTGCCCTCCAATAAACAAGGACACCCTCATCCGTGCACTGACAGAGGAATGGGATAAATTACCCCAACAGCTGCTTGATAATGTTGTGCAAAGCATGACACGACGTGTGGAATCTTGCATCGCCCTCCATGGTGGCCATATCCCGTATTGACATCTTACGCCGGAACGCCTGCGGACGGTAATTGCATTTTTTTCACGTTTACGTATTCTGCACAAAATGGCCTGTTTGTCCCTTGAACACGTTCCAAAGCCTTCTGGATTTCAGAGCACAATAAATTGTCTTTCTTGTAATGTCCTGGCATTCTGACATTATTTTATTTCACTTGGCATCCAACCACACTTACTTTATTATGCGCTATATAGCCGTTTATGATCCGTCCTTAGCAATTGTCCAGCAGTGTAATTGCATTGGAAAGAGATTTGCTCGATCGGAGACCAGGACATGGTTCTAGCTCTGAGCCGCCCCTCTCAGGCATTGTACCCTTCCTAATGTGTTTTCGTTCCTCTTAGGTTTGAAGTCGGGTTATTGCATTCGTTGAGTCTCTTACTTTATGACATTTCAGTCATTCGATCGCCTTTCCGTTCTCCGATCTTATAATTAAATAACTGCACTATAACTATTCAAGTTCTATTGGGTTTTGTTGAGACTAGTGACACTCCATTTATTTATTATTATTATTCCCACACTGCACAGAATATTCCGTATATGTTACAGGTACGTAACACTGAAACATTGAGACTTTTCAGATGTGTTGCGCAATGTAACAGTAATGTTTCAGAAACCTTACGGTTACGTCAAAATGTCCGCAAACGTTACGTAACTTTGAAACATAACTGATACGTTACAGTGAAAGGTCTTTGTTCTTCAAGATACCAACTTCATGTTACTGTTACGTGTTTGAAAGATATTTGTAACTTCGTTACATTACTGTTACGTGATAATAGAGGGTTTCTGTAAAAAGGAACCAGTCAACGTGCTGCCTCAAGGACGCATGTGGTCGATTCCTGGTCAATCATGACGTCAGTCGCAGCCATTTCTTTTTCACGTGATCTTCCCGACCATCTTTTGTCCGCCATTTTCTCTTTGTGTTCAACCATAACATTTTGTATGCCACGTGGTCCTACCGAACATGTCTTGCTCGCCAGTTTTTTATTTTAGCTCCCCACATGGTCTCACCGATATCTTTTGTACGCCTTTTTGTTTTTCCCCATCAGGAAATTTTACGGTGGGACGTCACGACGCTGGGGAAATTTTCTTTCCAACGAAATACAAATCCTCGAAGTTACGCCAGGTTCGAACCCCTGTCCAGCGGGTTTCTAGGCAGATGCATTATCCCACTCAACCACGGGACGCCTCGCGATTACAGCGTTCTGTAGGAACTAACGAAAAGGCCAGTGCTTTGCGAATACGTTGTTTAATAGAAATGCATTTTTTTTCATAGATCATTTTATTTTTCTGTAGGATGACTTAAATTTCTTCATTATTAATCAACGAAATATACCTTTTAATGTATATCTTAATATATTTTTTTCTAAATACTTTGCGAATACGTTATTTAATAGAAATATAAGGCAGCGGCCAGTGCGACATGAAGGCAGAGGGTGCTAAGAATCCCCGGAGGACCGGACTAGGCTGCCATTTGATGCTGACCTTGGCTACCTACAACGGACGCTCCCTATCTTCTGATTCAAGGCTTCTTGAATTGGAAGAGGAACTACAAAGGATCAAGTGGGACATCGTCGGGCTAAGTGAGGTAAGGAGAAAAGGAGAAGATCTCATTGAACTGAAAAGTGGACATCTCTTCTATTATCGTGGGACAGATACTGGCAGAACTAGTGGTGTTGGATTTATAATAAACAAGAAACTGAAGGATAAAGTGGTAGAAGTTGAAAGTTCCTCTGACAGAGCTGCACGACTCGTTATCCAACTATCGAGAAGATACCAGGCTCAGATTATTCAAACTTATGCACCCACCACAAGTCATCCTGAAGAAGAAATTGAAGAATTTTATGAGGAAATTCGTCATCTAAATAATAAAGGTAAGCAGCACTTGAAGATAATTATGGGAGATTTCAATGCAAAAATAGGGCACCGGCAACAGAATGAAACTTCAGTAGGTAAATTCGGTCACGGCAACAGAAACCAGCGTGGAAATACTCTCGTTGAGTTTGCAGAGGCAGAAGGATTTTTCATCTTGAATTCCTTTTTCAAGAAAAAGCCACACAGGAAATGGACATGGAGACATCCAATTGGGACGACAAGTGAAATTGATTTTATTATGTGTAACAAAAAATTCGTCATCGAAGACTGCAGTGTGCTGAACAAGTTCAACACAGGTAGTGACCATAGATTGGTGAGATGTAAGATGCACCTCAACACTAAACTGGAACGTGGCAAGCTCATAAGACAAACAAAATGTATTGACATAACCAACCTTAAAAAACACCATAATACTTTCAAGTTGGAACTGAAGAACAGATTCTCTGCTTTAGAAGGCCTAACATCGGAAGAAGTGGATATTTCGGAAGTTAACAGAAAAGTAACCAAAGCTCTTATGGAAACAGCAACAAAATTAGCTGGGTCTAAGAACAAGTTGCATGTAAACAAATTATCAGGAAAAACCAAAATGTTGATGCAAAAAAGAAGAGAGATGAGGACAACTAAAGAAGATGTGACTTCCAAAGTGGAATATATAGAGCTATGCAAGACAGCACGAAAAAGTATCACTGAAGACGTAAGGAAATTCAACTGTGAGCTAGTGAGGAAAGCAATTGAAAACAACCAAAGCCTAAAGATAGCAAAGGGACATCTCAGTAAGGGAAGAAAACAGATTATGGCTCTGAGAAAAGAAGATGGTTCTATAACAAGAAATAGAGGCGAAATTTTGACAAGAGTGAAAGATTTCTACTCCAAATTATATGAAAGGGATGATACATGTACTCCAGACATCATGAAAGGTACCAGAGTTCTTCCAGTCCTCCCAGCAGAAGTTGCTCATGCAATCAAGAACATGAAGCGGGGGAAAGCTCCAGGAGAAGATGGAATTACTATAGACATCATACAAGAAGCAAGTGGAGAAATTGAAACAGTACTCGCCCAAATTTTCACTCGATGCCTTAATGAAGGGAAGATTCCTGAGGATTGGAACACCGCTACAATGATCCTGCTACATAAAAAAGGTGACATTGAGGATCTCAGGAACTACAGACCTATCAGCCTCCTATCAGTGGTTTATAAAATCTTCACTAAAGTTCTTTCACACTGTTTGAAGGTAACACTGGACATGGCTCAACCGAGAGAACTAGCTGGATTCAGGAGTGGCTACAGCACAATAGATCATATCCACGTACTGAGAGAACTAATTGAAAGAGCGAGGGAATATGAACTTCCATTGTGCATGGCTTTTATCGATTATGAAAAAGCCTTTGATTCGGTGAAACCATCAGCAGTTACCACGGCTCTGAAATCCTGCGGTATTGAAGATGCATACATTAATATTATTAATAACATCTATGAAAATGCAAGTGCAAAGATTCGGCTGTTTGAAAATACAACACACATAAAAATTGGAAAGGGAGTGAGACAAGGTGACACCATATCTCCGAAGCTCTTTAATGCCACATTGGAAAATGTCTTTCAATCACTGAACTGGGAAAACAAAGGGATAAAGATTAATGGAGATTATCTAACCCACCTTCGTTTTGCTGATGACGTAGTCATTTTTGCAACTACCCCATCAGAGCTGCAGAGTATGATCCAGGAACTTGCTGACAAGAGTAAAGAAGTGGGATTAAAAATGAACTTTCAGAAGACAAAAGTGATGTTCAATGCTTTTACAAGAAATGAAGACTTATCGATTGATGGAGAAAAACTGGAGATAACAGATACGTATGTTTATCTTGGACAGCAGATATCAAGTGAGGGTCACATTGATGAAGAAATTAATCGGCGTACAAAACTTGCCTGGAGAGCTTTTGGAAGAAACAGCATAATTTTCAAGAGCAATATGCCATTATGTCTTAAAAGAAAAGTCTTTGATCAATGCATCCTTCCAGTGCTTACGTATGGTGCAGAGACGTGGACCTTAACTAAAAGAGACATACAAAGGTTGCAGACAACTCAAAGTAGCATGGAGAGGTGCATGCTTGGTATAACCAGGAGAGATAAGAAGAGGAACTCGTGGATCCGAAAAATGACGAGAGTGGAAGACATCATGATCAGAGTTAAATCCCTGAAATGGCAATGGGCTGGACATACTGCCAGAAGGACAGACCATAGATGGACAGCCGAAATTTTAGATTGGATTCCAAGGGACAGGAAAAGACCACATGGGAGATGGGTGGATGAAATTCGTAAATATGCGGGAGTGACATGGAGGAGACTGACACAAGACAGACCGTTGTGGAGGAAACTTGGGGAGACCTTCGTCCAGCAGTGGATTGATAATGGTTGACAATGATGATGATGATATTATTTTGTTTTCCATCGATCATTTTATTTTTCTGTAGCATGACTTAAATTTCTTCATGATTAATTAACGAAATGTACCTTTTAATGCATATCTTACTCTATATTTTTTCAAAACTTGCGTAGTCATTAAACTTCTCAATATATCAACATTATTTTTTTCTACCTTTACAAACTAACAGCTACTTTTATTGAGACTTTTTTTTCTGATTCAAAACCAACAAACGTACTAAGATATTATACACTAGCGTGCAAAACTTATAAGGACGGACACTAGTGTACACTAACTAGCTAACTTCGGGTACGGAGAATGGCCACCGTAGAACTGGACACATTTGAATTTCAGTGCCATTAAATTGTTCTGCATAAACACATTTCATGTGGCTATATTCCCCGCTACTTGAGCAACTATTATTCATAAAATATTTTTTTTTTAATATTTCATTTTCAGTAAGAAATTTAGACATTTTCATGATTTTTGGGCCAAAGACAAAGCGGAGAACTGGCCACCGAAGAACTGAGCACCGGAGAACTGCCTACAAAAATTTTAAGGGGCCGTATAAAAATTGCGTTCTGGACTGCTCCGTGGCTGCGTCTCCCGAGATTGATTATCTGACACACATAACATTTCCGTAATTGGCCGCCCCGGTGGCGCAGTGGTCTAAGCGATGGCCTCTGATCATTCGTCCGAACGGGGTCCGGGTTCGAATCCCGGTGAGGCATGGATGTTGTGTTTGTCTTACGGCACTGGCTCTTTCCCTTCCCTGGAACCAGTGACCCTAAATTAGGGACGGGCGACTGCTTATAGCCCATTGAGTTGCTCACGGTGGTCGTTAAACCTCCAACCAAAAAAAAAAAATTTCCGTAATTGCGTATTTTCTTATTTACCGTATTTTACAAAATTTATAAACTACAGCTAAGCAATTTTTTTGCGGGTATGTGCAAACCCAGGAAACTTATCGGGGAAGGGGAAGGGGGAGGGTGTGTGTGCTTAAAACCTAAAATATGAAATATAAAGACTTTGGGGTCCGATCGGGATATTTTCAGCGTTTACAAGCTGCAACTCAACAAATTATCTGAAGGCATATGCCTACCCAGGAAACCTGTTGGAGGAAGGGGCGATACCAAAAGTGTAGAATGTAAAGTATTTCTCGTCCGATCGGGTGATTTTCAGCATTTACAACCAGAAATACTTTGTTTTATATTTTAGGTATTCCGCCCCCCTCCCCAAGGAGAGGTTTCCTGCGTCAGCACATGGCCTCAGAGAGTTTGTTACGATGTTGGTTGTAAATGCTGAAAATCTCTCGATCGGACCAGAAATTCCTTATATTTTATACTTATGGTCTCCCCCCACCCGGACGTGTTTCCTGAGGCAGCACATGCACTCAGATAATTTGTCGAGGTTGTAAATGCTGAAAATCTCCCGATTGGGCCAAAATTTGTTTATATTTTACACTTTTGGGTGTCCCTCCACCCCAGACAGGTTTGCTGAGCAGGCACAGGCCCTCAGATAATGTGTCGAGTTATAGCTTGTAAATGCTGAAAATCTCCCGATCGGACCAGAGACTCTTCTCATTTTATGCTTTTGGTGCGACCCCCCCCCCCCGACAGGTTTCCTGAGGCAGCATATGCCATCAGATAATTTGTTGATTTGCAGGTTCTAAATGCTGAAAATATCCCGATCGGACCAAAAATTGCTTATATTTTACAGTTTTGGATAACACCCCCGCCCTCACCCCCCCCCGACAGGTTTCCTAAGTAGGCACATGCCCTCAGATAAGATGTCGAGTTATAGCTTGTAAATACTGAAAATCTCCCGATCGGACCAGAAATTATTTGTATTTTATACCTTTGGTATTACCCCCTCCCCTTGACAGTTTTCCTGAGTCAGCACATGCCCTCAGATAATTTTCAGACTTGTAGTTTGTAAATTCTGAAACCTTTTGTTGAGTTGTAGATCACAAACATTTTTTATAAAGAATTACATTAATAACCGCAATCAGGAAAAGGCGGAAATTATGGAAACTTTATATGACTCAGATAACCAACCTCTGAGAATCGTGGACACGAAGCGGTCAAAAATGCACTTTTTATACGGCCCCTTAAAATTTTTGTGGCCAGTTTCTACACCCAGCTAACTTGAGTACGACAGTATCACCAAAGAATATCCCAGTAGCACGTGGAACGACTACGAGAGTGCTTCGATGAAATGGCTTAAATGCGCATGCGCATGCACGCCGTTGTCAAATCAAAAATCTTAAATATCGCTGGAATGTAACATCAAGGTAACAATTAGGTACAATGTAAACTATAATGCAGTAGTAGCGGTGAATACTACACTGACGGAAAAAAAATCCCAACACCAAGAAAAAATATTTGTAGAGGAATGAATGGCAGCAATACATTTGTATAGGTAACATATTTAATCGATTAAGGTTTCAAGATCACAGCTTATTGTAAGCGCGAGAAGAGCCATTTTAAATGTGAAATGCTGGTACATTAATAACCGGTGTAACCGCCAGAATGTTGAATGCAAGCACGCAAACGTTCATGCATTGTGTCGTACAGGTGCTGGATGTCAGTTTGTGGGATGGAGTTCCATGCCTGTTGCACTTGGTCGGTCAATACAGGGACGGTTAATGCTGGTTGGGGGTGACGCTGGAGTTGTCGTCCAATGATGTCCCATACGTTCTCGATTGGTGAAAGATCTGGTGATCTAGTAGGATACGGCAACATGTCGACACTCTATAGAGCATGATGGGTTACAACAGCGGTATGTGGGCGAGCGTTAACCTGTTAGAAAACACCCCCTGGAATGCTGTTCATGAATGGCAGCACAACAGGTTGAATCACCAGACTGACGTACAACTGTGCCGTCAGGGTGCGTGGGATAACCACGAGAGTGCTCCAGATGTCATAGGAAATTGCTCCCCTGACCATAACTCCAGGTGTAGGTCCAGTGTGTATCGGCCGCAGACAGGTTGGTTGCAGGCGCTCACGTGTCCTCCTTCTAACCAACACACGGCCATCGCTGGCACCCAGGCAGAACCGGTTTTCATCAGAAAACACAACAGGTCTCCACTCCGCCCTCCAATGAGCTCTAGCTTGACACCACTGACGTCGCAAACGGCAGTGGTTTGGAGTGAGTGGAATGCACGCTACAGGGCGTCTGGCTCGGAGCTGTCCTTCAAGTAACTGATTTGTAACAGTTCGTTGTGTCACTGTGGTGGCAACTGTAGCTCGAATTGTTGCCGCAGACGCAGTACGATGCGCCACGGCCATACGCCGTACACGGCGGTCTTCCCTCTCAGTAGTGCCACGTGGCCGGCCGGAACCCGGTCTTCTTGAGGCAGTACCTTCCCTTGACCACCGCTGCAAACAATCATGCACAGTGGCTACATTCCTACCAAGTCGTTCTGCAATATTGCGGAAAGAAAATCCACCTTCTCGTAGCCCTATTACACGACCTCGTTCAAACTCCGTGAGCTGTTGATAATGGCTTCTTCGTCTTCTTAAAGGATTCTTGACTAACATCAACACACTACGTCGAATTTCAACGATAACTAACGCTCACGAACGTTACAGCGCGTATTTACAGCAAACCTGCTTTGCATGTTCCGAGGGGCGCTGCTAGCGCCACACATATGCGCCGAGCGCGAAATTTGCATAGACGTCATCTTACAGATGTACTTTCACCGCCTATGAACTGTCGTTTATCTAACACAACCCCTTCTTGGTGTTGGGATTTTTTTTCCTTCAGTGTATTTTTAACGTAACGGTAATGTACAAAGAGTTATGTTCCAAAATAGATGTTGCTGAAACGTAATTGTAAGAAATCTCTGAAAGTGTAACGAAAATGAGAGATTGTAACATTACTGATACATATCTGAAACGTTTTGTGCTGTATGGATTATTATTATAAAAAATTATAAAGAGATTCCACCTCTTTCTAAGGTTTTTCTTCTCTTCCTTCAGGGACGGGTAAGACGTAACAAGTCTGGGAAGTGGTATTTCTTTTCTTTCAGTTGTCCAGGAACTTCTTTACTATCCTACAAGTGTTCACGATAGCTGCCTTCTGTAGTTCCATGTAGGTGTAAGGTTGAAGGTCTAGTGTTTCTATAGAGCTGTGAATGGTCTTAGGTACAACAATTGTGGCTAATATTACTACGGTGACGGTGGTGACGTTCTGAATATGCCACATTTCCTTGACTTTGTATCGTAGGTTGTTATATTTTGACAGCTTCTCTCCGTGCGTCTTCTGGATGTTGCACGTGTTGGCTACGGCTATGTCAATGAGGTATGTTGACTTCTTCTCCTTGTCAACCAGGACGATGTCGGGCCGATCGTGGGGGATGGTCTTATCTATTCTGATCTATCTGTCCAAGTACATCTTGTGGGTGTTAATCTGTAGAAGCGTTGTTCGCTCGTACTTGTAGTAGGGGGAAGGCTCAGTTGTAATGAGGTGGTGCTTTCTTGCCAATTCCTGATGGACAATCTTGGCGAGTGGATTGTGCCTGTCCGTGTACTCTGTTTGTGTGAGGACTCTGCACCCTGCTGTGATATGTTGGATGATCTCTGGCGCTTGATGGCATTGCCGACATGTGTCGCATTCCCCTGACGTGTCCTTCAGTCTCATTCATCACACTCCACAGGATTGAAGAACAACTTCTAAAACTATTATTATTATACCTGACAAATTCGACCGTTGCCTCATCAAACCCCAAAGACGGCAAGCTAATCAAAAGTTTCAAGTCGCAGGTTTTGTTTTCATAAACTGTCAGAAAGACTTCTCTAAAAATTCCAAAAGCTGTACAAAAGTCAATTTTCTTTTGAAATCTCTATGTGCAGAACCTTTTAGTATTGGCAAACGTTTTTAGCTCAGTGAAAGTAAACTGTAGTTGTTGTTTTAGAACTATCAATTTTTGTCTTGAAACTAAAGCAGCAGTTTCGTTCCGTAATCTAATTGGCTCAGGAAAAGCCACTCTCATTCATCACACTCCAGAGGATTGTAGGAATAACTTCAGCTATTTTTGGTGCTGCTAATTGTAACAGGAATATTGACATCGCCCGAAGATCGAAAATTTCTGAACTTATACAAGTTGTACATTCTACGATACCACAGAAAAAATTCTGCTACAGTACATTGTACGTTTGAGTATACAACCAGCTTAACTTTTTAATCACTTTGGAAATTCAGCATAGATAAAATACCCGTTTAACACATGCGCCATTGACAAACTCAGAACGGAATATACACTGCTAACCACCAAAAATGCAACACCAAAAGGACACGAGGTAGCAAAGCTAGATTTACTGGACACATAACAACAGATACAAAGATGAAACGATTGAGCTTACAGGCCCGTGCGACTTGCGGAACACGCGCACAACAATAGTTCGTGTGGCCCCCATGGATGGCAATAACGGCCGCTACACACCGCGGCATCGAACGAAAGAGGCTTTGGATGTGGGCTTGGGTTATGTCGGTCCAGGCTGTTTCCACTTGCCACAGTTCATCAGGCGTAGCCGCGGGTTGTGCTTGCCGGGCCACTCGGTTGCCGATCAGCGACCAGACGTGTTCGATGGGTGAAAAATCGGGAGAACAGGTGAGCCATGGCAGCAGTGGCACCCGATGGGCCGTGAAGAATTGTTGCACGATGCGTGCAACGTGCGGACGTGCGTTGTCCTGTTGAAACGTGGCCGCTTGGAGGTCCTGCAGGTAAGGGAGGACTACAGGCTCCAAAACGTCGGAGATGGTGTGGTGGTTGTTGAGTGTACCGGCAATGCGTACCAGAGGGGTGCGAGTGTCATTTCCAATTGCGCCCCAAACCATAACGCCAGGCGACGGATCGGTATGGCGATGCATTATGCAGGAGTCATACAGTCTCTCGCCGCGGTGCCGCCACACGTGGATCCGACCATCGTGGTGTTGCAGGCAGAAGCGGCATTCGTCGGAGAAGACAATGTCGTGCCATTCCGTAGTCCAGGTGCGGCGTTCAACGGCCCACTGCCGCCGCACTCGCCGGTGGTGTAACATCAATGGTAATCGGCGCAATAGGTGCTGTGCGACAAGTCTCCGCTCGTGCAGACGACGTCGAACGTGCTGACACAAGTTGTTGCGCAACACACCCTAATTCCTGCGCTAACGTTCGTGATGAGGCGGTGCGAGCCGTCAATGCCCGCCGCACAACATGCCGGTCGTCTCGTTCGGGTGGTGTGCCGCGGCTGCGGCAATCGCTCACGTCGGTTCGTCCGCCCCTCCTGCACCCACTGAATCCATACTCGCCTCACTGTGGCTGGATGTCGTCCCACACGGGCGCCGATGTCTCGGTACGATAAACCGCTGTCCCGATAAGCCACTATTCGTCCTCTGTCGAACTCCGAAACGTGCTGGAATGACTGCCGTATTCTGCGACGAGGCATCAGGAAGCTTCCGACGCACAGGTCCGGCGGCACAACACACTTCCACTACTTACACCCCACCTTCTGTGCATCCTTCTTATAGTGCTTCTCGGTGGCGTGTCGGGCGCACATGATTTGCATATGCCCTGCAATGCTAATCGTTTGCATGTCCTCTTGCAGGCGACGCATGCTGCGAATTTCAGGCCGATCGGATGCTTCCTTCTTGGTGTTGCATTTTGGGTGGCCAGCAGTGTAGTATCAGTGAATCATACAGGTCACTGGAGAAGAAAAGGCAAATCTTACTTGTGTCTCTTCAGCTTAGTTTTTTCTTCAGTACAACATATAATATTAGGAGCGGCCGAAAGTGTCTCTCCAGTATCAAATATTACAAAGCATGTGGAATGCGTCACGATTTATGACGGCGTTAAATTGGAAACAACGAAAGAAAAAAAAATTCTCCAAAGCTGCTGTGTTATCTTGCACCACTACGCGCCTTTTTGTTTTGAAGTTTTTTAAAGTTGTAGGAAGGTGTGGTTAAAATATACTGTAGATAACGAATAAAAACCGCAGTAAATGTTTAATCTGTAACGAATGCATTAGGGGTATGCAAAAGTTTCTGCCGTTTTAAGGAGAAAGGAGACAGGAACAAAAAGGAAACCAGTACACATTTATTCAACGAAATATTGGCTGTTAGCATCAATGACCTTTTGCCATTTTTGAGGCAACAAAAGGTGAATGCCCCTGTGCTAGAAGGACTCGGTTTTTGAACTGAAGAACGCAGTGACGAAATTTTCCACCTATGGAACTGTGGTGAACCGCTGTTGGGCTAGGGTATGTTGCATAGAACGAAACAGATGAAAGTATGTAGGGTGCAATGTCCGGGGAGTAAGTCGGGTGCGGTAAAACCTCCCAGTGTAACTGTTCAAGGGTTGATTTCGTGGTGGAACAGACATGTGGTCTGGCATTATAGTGTAACAGGATGACTGGGCGGCGTCCTTTACCTGCCCATGGGCGTTTTTGCTCGATTGAGGCGTTCAGTTTCATCAACTGATCGCTATATCGTTGTGCAGTGACTGTTTCGCCCGGTTTCAACAGTTCGAAGTACAGCACTCCATGCATATTTCACCACACACACAACAGTACCTTTTCCCCAGTAGATATCCTGTTTTGCAGTGGATGTTGATGGTTGGCCTGGGTCGACCCAGGATCGCTTGTGTACGGGGTTGTCGTATTAGACCCATTTTTCATCCCTGGGGGCAACTCTCCACAAGAAATTCTTCCATTGAAACCTCTTCAGCAACGACATGCAGATGCCCAAACGTTGACCAATATTTCGCTCCGTTAAAGTATGCGGAACCCACTTACTAATCTTCTGGATCTTCCCCAAGACCTGTAGACGCAATACCACCGTCAATGGAGCCACTCTCAAACGTTTCGCCAATTGCTTGGTCGATTGTGTGGCAACCTCTGGCAACCCAGCTCCTTCTCTGCAAGTTCCTACGGTCTACCTGCACGTGGCTTGTCTTCCAAGGTTAGATCACCTTTCTTAAACCTGGTAAACCACTCTCGACACGTCCGCTCACCCATAACCATTTCGTCATACGTCTGACATATTGAACCATGTGCTTCCCTCGCACTTTTCCCTAAATTAAACATGAATAACAAACAGTGCCGCAAATGAACTTTACCGACCACCATGCTTGGCTTCATGTACAAACTGACAGTACGGGTCGCCGGCCGGTTAGACCCCTACAACGGGCGCTGGTGGGGGCCGCGTAAACATTTTCATACCCCTAATAGTTAAAAATAGCACAAATAACATAACATTCTTTTACTTGTACGGGCATAGAAGCATTCTATCATTAGACTGGCGACGATGCAGTAGTGTGCAAAATAATACTTTTAACTTTGTTGTGTGAACTATTATTATTTCAAAGGCTTAAATCCACCTCAGTTCCTTAATGTCACTCGATGATTTACACCGAAGAGCCAAAATATTATGACCAGAGTGCCTGTATGCTAATCGAAGCAACTGCAGGTAAAGGACGGCACGTGCAAAGGAAATGAAACGGTATAAAAAACACCTGATACTGAGTTCTGTTAACCAGTGTTAATCTTTTTCTACAGATTGGAAAAACAGGGGACTTAAGCGACTTTTGATGAAGGCCAGGTATTAGTGACCAGATGATTGGATCAGAGCATTCCGGATGCTGCAAGGTTTGTGCGGGGCTCACAATCACCCGTGATTAGTACCTTCAAAAACGTGATCCGAGAACGGCCTGATGATTGGGTCAGAGCATTCCGGTAACTCCAATATTTGTGCGGGGCTCACAATGAGCCGTGATTAGTACCTTTAAAACAGTGATCCGAGAACGGCCTGATGATTGGGTCAGAGCATTCCGGTAACTCCAAGGTTTGTGCGGGGCTCACAATCAGCCGTGATTAGTACCTTTAAAACAGTGATCCGAGAACGGCCTGACGATTGGGTCAGAGCATTCCGGAAACTGCAAGGTTTGTGCGGGGCTTACAGTCAGCCGTGATTAGTACCTTCAAAGAAGTGGTCCGCGAACGAAAAACACCAAATGCCGGCAAGGAGTGGGCCAACCACGGCTTATCGATGCTGGAGGTGGGCGAAGGCTATCCCGTATGGTACAAGCCAACAAAAGGGATACTGTGGGAGCAACTCACCTGCAATTTTAATGCTGGGGAAAGGACTACAATGTCACAACACACAGTACATTGAACTCTACTGAAAGGGGGGTGAGTAGCAGTAGGCCACTCCGAGTGTCCATGCTAACTTTGATTCACAGTTGAAAGAGCCTACAATGGCTACGTGAGCATCAAAACTGGACCTTTGATGATTGTAAGAATGTCGTCTGGTTCGGTGAATCTCATTTTCTCTTGCACCATGTGGACGGCGGGGTACGCGTGTGTCGCTTACCTGGGGAAATGTTGGCACCAGGATGTACCATGGGACGAAAACAAGCCGATGGAGAAAGTTCAAGGTTTTAGGAAATGTTCTGCTGCGAAACTCCTGGTTCAGTCCTTTATGTGCAGGAAACTATGGCATATACCACCTACCTAAACATCTATAAAGACCAGGTATATCTTTTCATGGCAACGGTATTAACCTGTAGTAGTACCTTCTTTCAGCAGGAAAATGTGCCATGCCACACTACCCGGATTGTTAGAGAATGTTTCGCAGAATATGAGGAACACATCCAGGTATAATCCCAGCCTCCGAATTCTCGAGACATCAATCCAATCGAGCATCTGGGGTTTGTGTTGGAACAGAAAATCCGATCTGCTCCGGCTCAACCACATAACTTAAAATAGTTAAAGCTTCTGCTGAAAGCGTGTAAATAGCAGACACCACGTGGTCTTAATGTTTTTGCTCTTCGATGTATCTTTATTTTGCTAACCCGGGTTATTTTAAGTCGTTCATGTTGGCTTCTAGCATTTGCAATCTTAACATGAACTACACTGCTGGCCACAAAATATGCAACACCAAGAAGGACACGAGATAGCAAAGCGAGATTTACAGGACACATAATAACAGATACAAAGATGAAACGATTGAGCTTACAGGCCCGTGCGACTTGCGGAACACGCAGACATCAATAGTTTGTGTGGCCCCCATGGCTGGCAATAACGGCCGCTACACGCCGCGGCATCGAACGAAAGAGGTTTTGGATGTAGGCTTGGGGTATGTCGGTTCAGGCTGCTTCCACACGTTGCCACAGTTCATCAGGCGTAGCCGCGGTTGGTTCTTGCTGGGCCACTCGGTTGCCGATCAGCGACCAGACGCGTTCGATGGGCGACATATCGGGAGAACAGGCGAGCCACGGCATCAGTGACACCTGGTGGGCCGTGAAGAAATGTTGCACGATGTGTGACATTTGCGGGCGCGCATTGTCCTGTTGAAACGTGGCCTCTGGCCGGTCCTGCAGGAAAGGAGGACCACAGACTCCAAAACGTCGGAGATGGTGCGGTGGCTGTTGAGTGTACCGACGATGCGTACCAGAGGGGTGCGGGTGTCATATCCAATTGCACCCCAAACCATAACGCCAGGCGACGGACCGGTATGGTCATGCATAGTGCAGGCGTCATACAGTCTCTCGCCGCGGTTCTGCCACACGCGGATCCGACCATCGTGGTGTTGCAGGCAGAAGCGCGATTCGTCGGTAAAGACAATGTCATGCTATTCCTTAGTCCAGGTGCGGCGTTCAACGGCCCACTGCCGCCGCACTCGCCGGTGGTGTAACGTCAATGGTAATCGGAGCAATGGGCGCTGTGCGACAAGTCCCTGCTCCTGCAGACGACGTCGAACCGTACGTGCTGACACAGGTTGTTGCGCAACACGCCCTAATTCCTGCGTTAACGTTCATGATGTGGCGGTGCGAGCCGTCAATACCCGCCGCACAACATGCCGGTCGTCTCGTTCGGTGGGGTGCCTAGGCTGCTGCAATCGCTCACGTCGGTCCGTCCGTCTCTCCTGCACCCACCGAATCCATACTCGCCTCACTGTGGCTGGATGTCGTCCGACACGGGCGCCGATGTCTCGGCACGATAAACCGCTGCCGCGATAAGCCACTATTCTTCCTCTGTCGAACTTCGAAACGTGCTTGAATGACTGCCGTATTCTGCGACGAGGCATCAGGAAGCTTCCCACGCACATGTCCGGCAGCACAACACACCACAACACACGCAAGCAGGTGTTCGAGAGTCTTCTGTGCACCCTTCTTATAGTGCTTCTCGGCGGGCGCACATGATTTGCATATGCCCTGCAATGCTAATCGTTTTCATGTCCACTCGCGGGCGGCGCATGCTGCGAATTTCAGGCCAATCTGAAGCTTCCTTCTTGGTGTCGCATTTTGGGTGGCCAGCAGTGTAGATGAAACCCGTTGAAATCGACGTTTAGGTTGTTGTTTTTTTCTTTAAGAATAAACTCATATGAAGTAACAAATGTAAACTTTATTTGATGTACAAAAAAATGTTGCAAATTTATTCAAACACTTCTTCAGTAAAGACAACATTTTGAGTCCATCGATTTGGGACAGGTAATCCAGGTGCATCTTCGTGAGTGATCTTTACTGCAACAGAATACCTTGATCTTGCTCGAGATAGGGCAAAGTTCAGCATACCACGTGAGAGGACTGGTTCTGGCAAGTATATTCCGATTTTAGCAAGTGTCTGTCCTTGACTCTCATCATCCTCGCGAAGAACAATATGATCGGAAATTTCATCCGTTTGATCGTAAAAGGGAAAGTGCTGTCTCTTGGAATCAGAAGAATGCATGGCAAGGTGCGCAGCGACCCCTTGTGTTCTCCGCACAAAATTTCCACAGAAATTGTATTTTGGAAGAGCGACTTTACGATCATACGTGTGCCATCGACGAAACATTTCCTTGTGTCCAGGTTCCTGATTTTTTGTTTTGGCTGAAGGTTTAACGGCCACCGTGAGCAACTCAATGGGCTATAAGCAGTCGCCCGTCCCTAATTTAGGGTAACTGGCTCCAGGGAAATGAGAAAGAGCCAGTGCCGCAAGACAAACACAACATCCATGCCTCACCGCTATTCGAACCCGGACTCTTCACGAACGAATCATCAGAAGCCAGCACTTAGACCATTGCGCCACCGGGGCGGCCAGATTCGTGATGAGCATCACGACTGCACCATTTTTCAGTCGTGAAATGTGAGTCCACTCATCTCGATCGTGTGCATAAATTCAACTCGATAGCGCACTCTCACTCTCATTTTCAGTCACAACTGTGTTTGTAAATGTTGTTGGAATGAGATTCGCGTTGCGAATACTCTTCATTCTCTCTTGTCTGAGTCATATAGTTGCGACTCATTGCATGTGATGGATAACTGATGGCTTTGTTGTGGCATGTGACAACTGATGGGACTACAGTAAAAACATTTACTGTAGTCCCAGGAAAAACACCTGAGCATTACGCTCCAGTAGTATTGCTATGTTAGTCATGATTGCTTTCTCCTGCTTTTTGCATCTGGATAATACATTTGGGCAATTGGCCGAGATGGTTACTTCTGTGGCCATCTAACTGTTCCAGGGAAAAATGTTTTTACTGTAGTCCCAGGAAAAACAGTCTTGCATTCCCAGCACTATGTTACCGCTACCGAACCGTCAATAAAATGTCCGGGCGGCCAACAGAAGGGCCAGCTGTTCGGGCCAACTGTTGGCCAACAGTTGGCACCCCATCAGTTGTCATATGCCACAACAAAGCCATCAGTTATCCATCACATGCAGTAACTGCCAAAGTGGCCCTTCAGCGGCCCTGCAAGCACGTGCCAGAGATGATGGCTAGGCTAATGTGGTCCGCTAGTTTGCCGGTAGTGGCAGCCGGTAACCACGTGACGTAACTGATGGCTTGCCGAATCATGTCCGCCAATTTCCCTATAGTTGCCATAAAACAAAATCAAGTATTACCGCTGTTTCAGCCAGAAATGATGGTTAGCCTAATGTGGTCTGCTAGTTTGCCGGTAGTGGCAGCCGGCAACCACGTGACATAACTGATGGCTTGTCGAATCTTGTCCGTCAATTTTCCTATAGTTGCCATAAAAAAAGAGTATTACCGCAGTTTCCTTGTGTGGCTTAGAAGTCAACAAATATGTAGAACTTGCTGCAGAAATCAAGCAGATGTGAAGACTGAATCCACTTGCTTCCATTAGAAAATTCTACAGATGGCGGTAATACTTGATTTTTGTTTTATGGCAACTATAGGGAAATGGGCGGACAAGATTCGGCAAGCCATCAGTTACGTCGTGGGGTTGCCGCCTGCCACTACCGGCAAACTAGCGGACCACATTAGGCTAGCCATCATTTCAGGCACGTGCTTGCAGGGCCGCTGAAGGGCCACTTTGGCAGTTACTGCATGTGATGGATAACTGATGGCTTTGTTGTGGCATATGACAACTGATGGGGTGCCAACTGTTGGCCAACAGTTGGCCTGAAGTGCTGGCCCTTCTGTTGGCCGCCCGGACATTTTATTGACGGTTCGGCAGTGGTAACATAGTGCTGGGCCTGCAAGACTGTTTTTCCTGGGACTACAGTAAAAACATTTTTTCTCTGGAACAGTTAGATGACAACAGAAGTAACCAACTTGGCCAATTGCCCAAATGTATTATCCAGATGCAAAAACCAGGAGAAAGCAATCATGACTTACATAGCAATACTACTGGAGCGTAATGCTCAGGTCACTTGTGTGGCAAAAGTCAACAAATATGCTAAACCTGGTTGCAGAAATCAAGCAGATGTGGAGACTGAATCCACTTGCTTCCATTAGAAAATTCTACAGATGGCGCAATGACGTTTTCTCCTATGATTCAGCTATACTCCATGTCAACTTAAGAGTGTACTGTTGTCAAAGGTAGGGAACACCTGCTTCAGCTACGAAAAGTAGTCCCTCATATTTATAGCTAAAATCAACATAATTATATCTCGGAATCAACATTTTTGTTTGCTCAGCTGTTTATCAGGCAAAATTGCTAGTTAAGACAAATTTTTCAAAATGGCAGAGCGTTTTAGAAATAGATTTAATATGAGAAATTGCTCGTTCAAGAGCTTCGCACTTTTGGACGCTGACTGTCCAACTGGCAAATGTAACTTGGAGGAGGAAAGACGTAGTGGAAGGGGTAGAACTTCTCCTAATTTTCGCAACACAGAGACAATAAATTAACAATCGAAGAAATGCGAGTTGGTGTACTCAGCAGTCGTAGGGGAAACCTTTTTCGAATTACGGACGTAAATGGTGGGGTCAGTGCGGGAATAATACTTTATAGCACTGATACAACATGAGTGGTGTTACACGGATGGATACTGTTCGGGTGTTTCCCCAGAGAATCTGTGAGCTGAATACCCTATCTTCCACAGTAATAAACTCTTACGTTAGCTTGGAATACAGATGCCACCCTTTCCACATCTGAGACGCAAGTATCAGGAAGAAGTCATTCCCTAAAATTGACACATTGTGTAAAGATTTTTAAGCCATGAACAACAGGGCCATTATTTTTTTTAGAATCCGTACTGACAAGAGAACAACACTGTAAATGCCGTGGATAAGAAAAATGAAAATAACAATAGCTAACACAAAGCCTTAGAACTAAAGGATCTGGAAATTCAAAGCAGCAGAGCTCTTGTCGAATCAAAAAGTGTTTTACAGTAATCTGATAGAAAAATCACATTACTAAGAAAAGAAGGTAATTAAACTTATTACTAAACAATTAACATTAAATAACATTCTGTTAACATTACATTTAGCATTAGTTTTCTATTTAACACTACTGAAGGTAATTTAAACTTTGCCTCAACAAACGAAGACCTAGAAATGAACTGGGTGTACTTGCACAAAAATTGTGAAGATCTCATAAAGCCCCGTTGGTAAAAGTTGCGGAAAAATACCAAGGAATGTGTTTCGATACATTATTTATGACGAAGTTGCTAGAGCAATGACGAGTTATAAAAATATAAGTTACAGCCAAAACTGGTAGCATCCATTCTTCCTGGTGTTAGCTAAGAACATTAGTTATTAATTTGTTAAAGAATTGAACTGCTGTTACAAAATTTAAAAACCCTACGTGTCATCATCCAGACTCATCAGTTGAAAGGTCATGCCCAAAAAGAAAAGGTGGAGGAGCTTAACTCAATACTCTGCTAAACAAGAAATACAACTCAAACAATATTTTTCAGGGAAAATAAACAAAGTGTCGTTGTTCTGGTACTCGCATATGGTCAACGCTTTTAACCCTTTGAACTTCCGAAATGCTCAGTCGTTTCCTCGTTCAGAAAAAATAAAAAAAAAAAGAAGAAAGAAAGAAAAAGAAAAATCATGGAGCGAAGGAGAGTTGAAAATGCTAATATAGACAAAATTTATAATGATGGTTAGTAAAATAAAAGAGGATGGATAAATTTAGAAACAGCATCATACACGACTGGCCACCCAAAATGCAACACCAAGAAAGACACGAGATAGCAAAGAAAGATTTACTGGACACATAACAACAGATACAAAGATGAAATGATTGAGCTTACAGGCCCGTGCGACTTGCGGAACACGCAGACATCAATAGTTCGTGTGGCCCCCATGGCTGGCAATAACGCCGATACACGCCGTGGCATCGAACGAAAGAGGCTTTGGATGTGGGCTTGGGGTATGTCGGTCCAGACTGCTTCCACACGCTGCCACAGTTCATCAGGCGTAGCCGCCGGTGGTGCTTGCCGGGCCACTCGGTTGCCGATCAGCGACCAGACATGTTCGATGGGCGACATATCGGGAGAACAGGCGGGCCACGTGCGGGCGCGCATCGTCCTGTTGAAACGTGGCAGCTGGCAGGTCCTGCAGGTTAAGGAGGACTACAGGCTCCAAAACGTCTAAGATGGTGCGGTGGCTGTTGAGTGTACCGGCGATGCGTACCACAGGGGTGCGGGTGTCATATCCAATTGCGCCCCAAACCATAACGCCAGGCGACGGACCGGTATGGCGATGCTTAATGCAAGCGTCATACAGTCTCTCGCCGCGGTGCCGCCACACACGGATCCGACCATCGTGGTGCTGCAGGCAGAAGCGGGATTCGTTGGAGAAGACAATGTCGTGCCATTCCGTAGTCCAGGTGCGGCGTTCAACGACCCACTGCCGCCGCACTCGCCGGTGGTGTAACGTCAATGGTAATCGGAGCAATGGGCGCCGTGCGACAAGTCACCGCTCCTGCAGACGACGTCGAACGGTACGTGTTGACACAGGTTGTTGCGCAACACACCCTAATTCCTTCGCTAACGTTTGTGATGTGTTGGTGCGAGCCGTCAATGCCCGCCGCACAACATGCCGGTCCTCCAATTCGGTGGTGTGCCGCGGCTGCGGCAATCGCTCACGTCGGTCCGTCCGTCCTTCCTGCACCCACCGAATCCATACTCGCTTTACTGTGGCTGGATGTCGTCCCACACGGGCGGCGATGTCTCGGTACGATAAACCGCTGTCGCGATAAGCCACTATTCTTCCTCTGTCGAACTCCGAACCGTGCTGGAATGACTGCCGTACTTTTCAACGAGGCATCATGACTGCCGTATTCTGCAACGAAGCTTTCCACGCACAGGTCCGGCTGCACAAACACACTTCCACTACTTACACCCCGCCTTCTGTGCACCCTTCTTATAGTGCTTCTAGGTGGCGTGCCAGGCGCACATGATTTGCATATGGCCTGCAATGCTGATCGTTTGCATGTCCTCTCGCGGGCGACACATGCTGCGAATTTCAGGCCAATCGGATGCTTCGTTCTTGGTGTTTCATTTTGGGTGGCCAACAGTGTATTTAAATGGAAGTTTTGACCATGTTATGGCGACTCAAAACGAAAAAGAACCAATGATCCTATGATGAAAGCTGAAAGAGCGGTATTTATAGAAAGGGCAAAATTTTATTATACTATAGAGTACATTTTAGTTGGACTTCTTGCACTTTCGGAATGCAGGAAAAGTCAAGACGAGGTAATTCAGATTTTCCGTCAAAACCTTGGTGTTTGATAAATGAGGTTTCGCTTTCTAAGCCTTCTCCAAAGTTGCCCACCTTGTTAAAATTAAAATCATATGGTACATCTAACGAAACTTATTCGTGAAACTACATAATATACAACATAATTTTGACTGTAATTGACTTGGCAGTATAATTCTGGAAGAAAAACTGAAGACACTACCATAAATTGACGTGGCGATTTCTATTACAGGGAACATCGGAAGCACCTGAGAAAATCTCTGAGTACGAGAACATATGAAGAAGAATCCCCCCAAAATGGAAATACAACATAACACAAATCAAACTAGTTCTTTTTGGACAATAGCGGAGGAGATTATAAATTCCACTAGACATGTCAAAAACATGGGATGGATACAATAAAGATTTCATCAATCCAAACCGCAGTTACTCTGTAAGCATACCATTTCACCCAAAAATTCCCAGGACTAAAAGGAATTTTTCTGCGTTATGTTGTCCAACACGCGAGGAGAAAAGTGACAAGAAATTAATAATATTTGCAATTTGAAGGATGTGTAACAATCTGTAATTTTTCTCATTACTGTAATATCATTCATTATAATGATAATTAAGTACAATTTGGAAATTATTCGTTACAGAGAATATACACTGAAGAGCAATTTAATTAGAGATACCTGTCTAGTAACGTGTAGCGCCAAATTTCGCCCTGATGACGGCGGCGATTCGTCTCGGTATGGACTGGACAAGACACCGGAAGCGTTGGGAATCCATACGTATCCTCAACACCTGAACAAGTTCTCACAGTTCACGAAGATTTGATGGAGGGGGTCACAGCTTCGAACATCTCTCTCGATGGCATCCCAGATGTGATCGATGGGACTGAGGTCAGGTGACCTAGCTGGCCAAGGAAGCGAGGTCACGTCGGTGGAGTGTTCATCCAACCATTCGGATACAATTCGGGAGCGACGGCACGGTGCATTGTTTGTTGAAGGATGAGGTCCCCAGTGGGATGTTGAAGACGCACAAACGAGAGCAAATGATCGTCCAGGATATCCCGGTAACGTTGACTGTGAGGGACGATGTCACACGTACCAGGGGTCTTATTTCAGTCAACGTAAACAGTCCCGACGAGAATGCTACCGCCACCAGCTTGAAGAGTACCCTGCTGGAAAGAAGGATCCATCGCTTCATGTGGTTTGCGCCGTACTCGTATCCTGCCATCCGCATGTACTAACGTGAATCTCGACTCATCAGTCCAGGCAATATTTTCCCACATGTCTGGGGTCCAGTAGCGATGTTCCCGCGCTCATGCTAATCTTTGCACCCTGTGATGTGCAGTCAGCAGCGGTACCCTCGTGGGACGATGGCTTCTCTACCCCATAGCGAGAAGATGGTTCTGGATGGTGTGGCTGCTTACACGTTTTTGTGCACCAGCGTTAAATTGCCGAGTGATTTCTTGCGCTGTGGCCCGTCTATCCGCTGTTACAATGCGAGCTAGCCGACGATGACCCCGCTCATCCACACGCTGCTGTTCACGGCAGTTGGCCCTTACAGGAATGGTTTTACCGGATTCGACGTACTCACGGTGCACCCGTGACGCAGTGGCTCGTGAAAATCTCAGTGCCTGCACGACTTCCGAGATGGAGTGACCCATTCGTCGGGCCCCGACAATTTTTCCACGATCAAATGCGCTTAGATCCTTCGTCTTACCCATGCTGCGTCTGACTCTTACTGATTCCCGTCGCATCACTCCTTATATTGTCGGATCGCTGCACACTTCATGTCGTTCCCGTTTACAGCGCCGCCCACAGCGCCACATTTGCATAACGCCAGCTGTCTCTAATTCAATTGCTCTTCGGTGTATATATATATGTACACTGCTCGACATAGAAATTGCCCCACACAAAAGGAGGTGTGCTACAAACATGCAAATCGCAGGGCGGGTGTACCCTCTGGAAATATGCAAATGATGTTAAACCGGAGCTGATGACGTCCCACGTTCGTCAGATAAAGGTGCCAGCAGCAATGTGGATGGTAATGTGTGGTCGCTGGTGGAAGTGTCGCGGACGTTTCAGATTTGTTGTTTGTGCTGGGAAACTGTTCTGCGAAGGCCGAAAATGCAAGGAACACGACGTCGGCAGGTTTATCGACATTTGGATGCGTTTCAGAGAGGAAGGATTGTAGGCCTGTGTGAAGCGGGCTGGTCTACACGTCGTATCGCTGCGCATGTGCAACGGGATGCACAAACTGTTGGACGCTGTTGGACGCTGTTGGCACTAGTGGCTGCAGGAAGGTTCGTACGTGCATCGGAGCGGCCGTGGTGGAGTCCGACAGACGTCAGCACGCCTAAACCGGCGGATTGCTCGACAAGCTCGTTAGTTTATCAGAAAGCACTGCAGCCGATATTCGACGTGCTTTGTCATCGGCCATAGATGTTGCCATAACAACCCGAACTGTAAACCGAAGGTTACAAGTGGCAAACCTGCGCAGTAGGCAACCGTTATGTCGACTGCCATTGACGGGCAACCATGGCAGCACTCATCTGGCTTGGTGCCGAGTTCATGGAAACTGGGGTGACGGATGGACCGCTATGGTATGCAGTGATGAATCCCGTTACTGTTTGGGTGCTGACAATCGACGGATCCACACCCTGGTAAGCGGACGGATCCCGGTTTCGTTCGCGACCGTCACACCTCCCGTCAGGCAGACGCATGGTATTGGGTGCTATTGCATATGACAGCAGAATCACCTCTTTTCCGCATCACGCGCACACTGACAGCTGCACGATACGTTAGCGAGGTTCTGCAGCCCATTTCCATACCGTTCCTAAATGGCCTACAGCAACCCCATTTTCCAGGAAGATAACGCCCGTGTACATACTGCTCGGGTCTCAAGGCAATGCTTGCAACGTGTTCAAACACTGTCATGGCTAGCAAGATCGCCCGATTTATCCCAAATTGAAATCCTGTGGAACCACATTGGACCTCGTCTGCAATTGAATCGGCCTGCGCAAGATCTCGATGAATTATGTCAACCGTGCTTGGTGTCCCATTCCTCAGAACGATATCCCTCGACTGTATGACTCATTGTCAGGCCGTATTACTGCCTATAATGCTGTTTGCAGCGGTACAACCACTTACCGAGGTGCACCCATTGTGCTGCATTATCTCATCTGATGATGTTATTTTCAGCCACGTATAGTGGCTGTAAATAACACCAAGTTAAACCTTTATGTATTCCTATTTGCATGCTCAATTTTAGTCCTCTATCCTCACTCCTTCTGGGTGGGGCCATTTCTATGTCGAGAGGTGTATAATATTTTAGAGTGAATCTCTTTGTCATCATTTTGAAGTCAACATAAGGGAATTTCTCAATGACGCTCCTAGCAGCAGATGCAATAATAATTAGAAATACACTCGTGTCCAAAACCTAAGGACGAACACTCTTTTGAAAGGTTGCAACCACAAAATCAGATGCAACAGCTTGAGGTAGGAACAATCAGTAGAAAGCCGATGCATATGCAAAATGTTGAATCGTGCGCACAGAGGTCTCTTGGTATCACTTAAACGGACAAAATAGAAAAGGGCGTGGTAGGCGACATGTGCTTGAAGGAAAATCTAGACGTGAAATCATAAAGGTACGAACGTGTAATTTACATTATGTCTTAAAGACATCATCTAGATGATTTCAAGCAGGATAGAGTTATAGGAAAACTGGAAGAAGGCCTCCGAATGAGTGATGTTGTCAGAGAGTTTAGAATCGCGCATAGTGTACTATACAGGCTATTATCACCGTTTCAAACCAATGGAATGTGTTCCAGTCGCACGCTTGGAGGTTCCCCCTTGCTCTATTACGACGCATGGAGACATATTTTTAGTTGCAACGGCAAAACCTAATCGCCGCACTACGGCCTGTCAACTTGCAAATGGCCTGTATTCCAGCAAAGGAATGCGGACATCCCGACAAACTATGGCAGGACATCGTCAACATATAGGACTATATGCCCGAGGCCTGTAGTCTGCGTCCCTCTATCCAGAGTTCAACATTGTGCCCATTTTTAGTGGTTTAGTATCCACAGAATTTGGACACGTCATAAATGGGTCAATGTACTCTTCACAGATGAAGGTCGTTTCAGTTTGTCCTAGGATTCTAGACGTCAGTTGATCTAGCGTGAAAGTGGCACGGCGTACCAGCACGTGATTGTGCAGAAAAGGGACAGATACGGCTGAGCCAGGGTCGTGCCGTGAGGTGACATCGGGATTAATGGACGCACCAAACTACAAGTGCTGTAAAATGGGACTATAATAGGCGAACGATATTGTAACGATTGTGACGTACCTGCCAGTAGGACGTACACGACATAAAGGCAGATAGCAGTCAGAACGAACGTCCGCGTAGCTCAATTGGTAGAGTGACTTATTCCGGAATGAGGGGACCCAGGTTCAAGCCCCGGCGTGGATAAAAATGACGGAGAAATTTACTTCGTTATACGATGTTTTATGTCATGTTCGATTATTCCGTGGTGCTGTAAGCGAAGACTTTCTTTTCATCGATGACAAAGTGGCACCACATCGTACGAGAGCAGTGCAGACACTTCTGGAGACAGAATATTCATCGCATCGAGACGGAGGATATTCATCGCACGATCCCCAAACCTCAACCCCATCGAACACGTCTAGAACGCAATAGCGAGACGCATTGGTGCTCGAAATCCCCTGCAGAAAACAAGTAGGGCCTGATCCGTGCTCTGAGGGAGGAGTGGGCCAATTCGCCTCAGGAACTCCTTGATCACTCGGTGCTTAGCATGCCACGACTTTGTGAGATCTGCATCTCAGTTTGTGGTGGCCATAATCCATACTGAAATGTCTCTCCGCGTTGTGATCGGTAAGCACTGTACATCCATTCTCCAACTATGTCTTCGGAAATTTGAAGCCTTTGCATAAACACTGCTTACATTGTAATTTGTGCGTCATTTATAAACAATTTTTTGTGTCTTTCCATGTGTTCGTATGCTGGTAATATAATTATTTCCCCATTTGTCTGGAGTCATGCATTGTTTTTCCCTATGCATGTAAAACTGTAGTCCGTCCTTAGGTTTTTTGACACCAGTGTAGTTCGAACAGCCTTTCCCAGGGTGATCGGGTTTTGTACCTTAGGGGGAGTGGCTCACTCACTGATTATTTTCTTGCAATCATTTTAACACAGGCTTTCAGGAGTGATCAGCAGCACGGTAAATGAAAGTGAACCCAGACAACGTAATTAGTTTATTGCTCTCATTTCAAATGATGATGTCACTATGCTTTTTCTCCAAAGAGGAGAGAGCGGGCGAAAGAGAGGAAAAGAAGGCGTCAGGGTAGTTGAGCACAAGAGTCGATAAAGAACGTGAAGAGACGAGCTAGAAAGCAGAAACGGGGAAGAAGCACAGGAAATTGAAAATAGAGTGATAGAAAATGAAACAGAACAGAAATTAGATAGAAAGTTCAGTTGAAAGCATCAAGTAAGGAAACTGTAAATAATTACATAAGTAAGACCAATTCCCTCGACAACCAGCAGAGGCAGTAGTTAATAATAAAGAGCAGATTTAATACTACAGTTACATTTACTGCTTTATACGTGATATATCTTTCATATTGTTAGAGTTTGTTGTCTCATTATATGTCTCGTTCGGGTTTGTGGTTTAAGCCTAACTGCAGCTTGTTGCGGAACATATATAGCAAAAGAACAGATGAGGAAGTTGCAGTTTCAAGTTAATTTACTATTTGCTTAAACTTATACCATACGTTGTCCTAGAATTATCTTACCAAATTATTACTTGAATCTCTCAGTTCTCTCGCTGCGTATTCTGTTTCTAAATTATTTGCTCTTTCGTACTTACTCCAATTCTGCGTAACTTTTCATTCTGTTGCGGTAAGCTTCTTCGGACACCCTTAAAAGTGTTCCTTCCTGAGATCATCCTCTCGTGACCTCTTCCCTAAACTTTTCACCTCTGCATCGTCCGAACCTATCTCTACCCCTTTCTTATCCCCTTTAATCTTCGCTATTCTTTCCCGCGTTTCTCTCGACGACTCCAAGAACAATGAACTCATTTAACCGTTTCGATGCGCTTTTCAGAACACTAATCGCTGCGTAGGGCGATAAAATCATAAAACAATTAAACCCTTCTTCAACGCTAAGTTCAATTTCTATGGTATACGCTGCTTCTTTACACTTCTTCTTGAAAATGGTGTTGAAATTTGCCATTGCGGACTGAAAAAGTGATATACTGCTGCAAATTCCTTATTTGGAAGTGAATTAATACTAAAGCCTAAAATTCTCCGTATTTAAATCTCCATAACAATATACTAAGATTTACAATTAGATCGAACCCAAGGGGGAGTAATAGAAAAATCCCATCAAGAGTATTTTGAACTGAATGGACTCTTAAAAAAGTAACCTCCATTCCGTTATTTCCCATTCCAAGAATTCATAAGTTCTTGCTTTTAGCTTTGTCATCATTATTTTCATTGTAGATATCCTCCCATTACAAGGGATTTGCGTGTTTTATGGAATTCTCATAAGTAAAGAACATTGCTGACCTTCAAGTAAGAATCTTTTAACGCAAATTATATTGAATGTAACTAAATCCATATTTTCTTGAGCTTTCAGCATTCGTACTAGAATTTCAAATACTTCAGTTTACTCTAACCTACAGCATTTAGTTTTATCTATTACCGCCCTTTAGTAGTTATACTGTAGATAAAAGTAGATGCGCGCTCTCTCTCTCTCTCTCTCTCTCTCTCTCTCTCTCTCTCTCTCTCTCTCTCTCTCTCTCTCTCTCTCTCTCTCTTTCTTTCTGTCTGTCTCTCTATCTATCTACACTGTTGGTCATCCAAAATGCAACACCAAGAAAGGAAGCATCCGATTGGCCTGAAATTTGCAGCTAGAAGACCGGCATGTTGTGCGGCGGGCATTGACGGCTCGCACCGCCACATCACGAACTTTAGCGCAGGAATTAAGGTGTGTTGCGAAACAACCAGTGTCAGCGCGTACCGTTCAACGTCGTCTGCAGGAGCGGGGACTTGTCGCACGGCGCCCATTGCTTCGATTACCATTGACGTTACACCACCGGAAAGTGCGGCGGCAGTGGGCCGTTGAACGCCGCACCTGGACTACGGAATGGCACGACATTGTCTTCTCCGACGAATCCCGCTTCTGCCTGCAACACCACAATGGTCGGATCCGCGGGTGGCGACACCGTGGCGAGAGACTGTATGGCGCCTGCCTTATGCATCGCCATACCGGTCCGTCGCCTGGCGTTATGGTTTGGGGCGCAATTGGATATGACACCCGCACCCCTCTGGTACGCATCGCCAGGTAAGGGAGGAGTACAGGCTCCGACGTTTTGGAGCCTGTAGTCCTCCCTTACCTGCAGGACCTGCCAGTGGCCACGTTTCAACAGGACAATATGTGCCCGCACGTGGCACGCATCGTGCAATAATTCTTCACGGCCCACCAGGTGTCACTGCTGCCGTAGCCCGCCGGTTCTCCCGATATGTCGCCCATGGAACACGTCTGGTCGCTAATCTGCAACCGAGTGGCCCGGCAAGCACCACCCGCGGCTACGCCTGATGAACTGTGGCAACGTGTGGAAGCAGCCTGGACCGACATACCGCAAGCCCACATCCAAAGCCTCTTTCATTCGATGCCGCGGCGTGTAGCGGCCGTTATTGCCATCCATGTGGGCCACACGAACTATTGATGTCTGCGTGTTCCGCAAGTCGCACGGGCCTGTAAGCCCAATCGTTTCATCTTTGTATCTGTTGTTATGTGTCCAGTAAATGTGGCTTTGCTATCTCGAGTCCTTCTTGGTGTTGCATTTTGGGTGGCCAGCAGTGTACTCTTTCTCTCTCTATTTATGTCTCTCTCTCTCTCTCTTCTCTCTCTCTATCTATGTCTCTCTCTCTCTCTCTCTCTCTCTCTCTATCTATGTCTATCTATCTCTCTCTCTCTCTCTCTCTCTCTCTCTCTCTCTCTCTCTCTCTCTCTCTCTCTCTCTCTTAGAGTTAAAGCCTAAACTAAAGGTTAGAAACAAAGTACAAACAACTTAGGATTTCAAAAGCGTTCTATGATTTTCGTTCTACTGAAGAGCTCTTATTCACTCTTCTTTGAAGAAAACCGTCGACTCTACCGGAAGGCACATCCTGCATATGTAACAAGTTATTCGAGCTACAAACAAGCAGGAACGATCATTGTGCGGCTGTCATTTTTTCGTGACACTGTGTATTTGCATGTCTTTCATCAATATCCAATTATTGAATATTTTCCCGCGATTTCGCAATGAAACATTCCGTGATCACCGGAGTGAGTCCCTGCTGTTAGACCTCAACAAGCGAGGCGAAGACCTTTCGCGCTGGCAAGTAAAAGCCATCATTTAAAAGGCGCTAAGACTCAATGACTGTTGACCTAAGAAGGGGAGTTAGAAGCCAAGGGCGGGATTGAGTGCCATAGTGATGCTCCTCTTTCGTTAACATTTCAAGTCCCCCGAGCAGAGGTCACGCGACAATGTTTGCCCACGAAACGGTGGGCCGACCTTCTCTGGCCCTTGTGTCAACTTCTGGCCCACCGCCTGTTGACCTAAGAATCGAGACAGCATGGACTTATGGCTTGCGCAAATGTCACCTAATTTCCTCTGGGCGAGAGGCTAAGGTCACGCAATAGTCTCCTTCTGTTGAGTCATACATTTATCTCTCACTCTCTCTTCTCTTCTTTATATTGATCTCGCGTGAGTTTTTTTCTGTTTTTTGCTTTTTAATATTATCTGTGTATCGTAAGGGGAAAAACATAGTACAAACCTTACAGAAATATCGACAGGAAAACCGACACACGCTTTGATGCAACATAGAATATTCTAATGCTATAAGTTTTGGTAAATATTTGTATGCATTAAAATACACTCGTGCAATTGCTTGAGCTCGGCTGTGAGTGCACATTATCGTGTAATGAAAAAATTGGCTCTTACATCATAGCATTGTATACCTTCTGTGTAAAAAAATAAAAGAACACAATTTACAGTTGTTTCTATCACCCGAAATGCCACTGCCATCCATAATATTTTGGAAATATGAAACTGTTCGAATCACAATGAACAAAATTCGGTTGGTTATTGTACTACGTTTCACGCTGATTTTGGAACTCACCTTTAGGCATAAAGTCTCGAAATCAGTTACCAAAAAATTTCCTAAGAAACATTTATTCCCCTTTTTTGCCATGGAGCCCTCTCTATAAGGAGTTAAGCACTATAGGCAATTTTAGTGATGAGGAGTTGAAAGACAACCATTAAGTTTGATGTAGGTTTCATACAATCATTACAAAATCATAAAAGCCATTCATTTTTCAAAATGTACGAAGAACGTTCAGAAACTTTATTCTCATTTCCTGAAGTGCTTTCTCATTAAGCACTTCAGGAATAGCTATCGGGGTATCCTTGTTTTTTTATATAGTATTCAGCATTTGATCCTATAAATACACATGTGTTATCGTCTCGAATTAACTGAGTTTCTAACCAGCTCATAGACAAGGAATTAGAAAGCAGCTGCGCTGTCTTTTAGATGATATTTCACTTCACGGCTTTCTGATAAGTCTACCACTGCCCAAAATCATTTGCAATTTCAGGCTTTTTGCTTCAACTTCTCGTAAAAAGTGTCCTTCGTGTTGCAAAAGAGAAATCCTTATGTTTTCCTTGGATAGAACATGTGTCATGAGAATGCGATTTTTTCTAGCTCATAATTGAAGTAAAAAAAAAATTGACATTAGACAAAGAAAAATATGAAACCTTAATCGCATGACTTTTGCACCATAAGCAGTGCTTGGTTAGTGGATTAAAGGCTTTTAACTAACATGTAGAACATTTCAACGTTCTCTATAATTAGGATAACAATATTCCTCTTACGGTGTTTTTGAAAACATTCGTTTCCAAGAACAGAATGAAAATTTTTCTGTAGATCTCTTCGTTGTCATCGTAAAGAATCAACGACGCTTTTAAAATGCTATCGACATTGGTCATTAGTAGAGTTATAAAACAAGCTTTCCCCAGGCAATCGATTTGATTACCTTGGCTAAGTATTTTACTGTTATATTACTTTATTGCCTTTTGCAGAGATCATTGCGTTGTGATCGAAGGCCCAATCAGACTGCGTAATGAGTTTATTTCTGTTATTGGAGACAGAGTGCTTTTCTTAAGGGCAAGATCGCAAACGCGGTGAAAGAGGGGGTTGAGATAGAACAGAGATTAGGAAGAAGCAGTTGGACACGAGAGCCAGAGAGGTTTGGATTCAGGAAAGGACAGCGTTCGCCTCTTATGTGGGAACGCGAAATAGAACGAAAAGATGCTAGGGAAATGAATAAGATGAGGATTAGAAGAATTAAGCAAGTAGCAATATAATTGAAAGTAGAAATTAAAGTAATCGTCAATGAATTACAGCAAACACCATTATTCCAGGACAGTCAGCATAATGAGGTTTAGGTGATAATAAATTCATTTAAACTGCAATTTTTCGCATCCATGTTTTCGTGGTATATCTTACTCGCACAACGAGCTGCAATCAAACCCCAGCGGGAATAAAAAATCCCGTTAACTACTACTGGTTAATGTAAGAGGGCACTCTTCGTTAATTTATAAGCACTCTTCGGGTTCGATGTTTAAGACTTATTGAAGCTCGTTGCAGTTATTATATAGCAAATGAATAGATAAGGAAGTTGCAGTTTCAATTAATTTATTATTTGCATAAACTTATAGTGCAGGTTGTTCTAGAATTATCTTTTTTAATTATTACTTGAATCTCTCAGTTCTTGCGTTACTTATTCTGTTTCCCAATTATTTTTTCTTTCATATTTACTCTAATTCTACGTAACGTTTCATTCTTTTGCCCTGTCCTTGTCCGAAGACCCGAAAACGTCTTCCTTCTCAGACCAATATCTCGCGACCTCTCTCCCTCTGCTACTCCTTTCCTAAACCTCTGAATCGTCCGAGCATCTCTCGACCTCTAAATCGAATGTGGAGAGCGTTTTCCCTACGCCTCTTGAGCAATAAACTAATTTAGCAGTGTCGATGTGCTTTTGAATCACTATGCAAAAGTTGCGTAGCCCAAGGTAACCGTAAAATGGACTTAACCTTCACTGAGCAGGTTCTTTAATACGAAGAAGAATTGGCTGGGAATACGTTTTTTTACAACTCTTGCTAATTACCGTTGCCGCCGTAGATAATCTCTTCGAACATTTTCATGCTGGCTAAGAAAGACTTGCCGCTAAATATTTCTTACTTGGTAAATAATTAATTCTAAATTCTTGCAAAATCTCCTACACCCTCGCAACATTAACATTCCAATCCTAAGAGATATACAGAAAAGATACTTCTTTTATGGCATACACAGGAAAGGGAGGGGTACTTGTTCAGTTTTTAGTTTTAGTACTCAGTGATTTTACGAAAAAAATGGTTTTTTAGGGTATCATTTTCGTAACAGCACTTTAATTCGAACTTCCAGGTGTTTTAAGCCAGGCTACAGAATCCAAAGTTTTCTGTTGAGATGCTTTCGTGAAAGATCAGTTCTTCCTCTTTGCTATAGCTTTTCTCTTTAAGGTTCGTAGAACCTACTGAATGTTGCGACATAGCCTTTCGGAAAACCAATCATACCAGCATTTTGTTGAAGATTTCTTCCAGTCATTCCAGCGTCACAATGTTTTTACTTCTTAATTTGCGTAAAATGAAAGTATGCTTTGCAATAGCGCGATTGCGTGATCGCCTTACAATAGCGCGCCAGTGTGTGTGTGTGTGTGTGTGTGTGTGTGTCTTTATACTCTAAAACAACTGTTATTCCACACGTACAAATAGAAATTAACGTTACAAGCAACAATAAAAGCCACTTGCCGTCTTCTAGTTTCCGCTACCTACATCTTCACACTCATTCCATATCCTCCTACATCGTTTGCCTCTGCTCTTCATGTACTGAATGCTAAATAAACTATTTAAAATATATTTGCCAAGATACTTTCATTGCATCCTTGCAATAAATGAATGTATGAACATTGTACTTCTTATCGATAAAAAATTTTGGGTTTCAAAATAGACTTTCAAAGTTGCTGAAATTTGTATATGTTTCATTATGTTTTGTCCGCCCCTTCTCCGTTTTGTTATTTTCTGTTCTTCCTCAGAAAGCTGCTGCATTTTTTATAATTTAACACAGAATCATGCAGTTTGTTTCCATTCTTCGTCAGCATAACAGAACAACCAACAGTGGTAAATAAATTGTATAAGAAAATTGCCTTTTACCGTGGTATTTTTCTGCAATGTACATCCTAGTTCGTTAACTTCTGCCGTTTAAAAATACTTCAAAATAATTTTTCCTTAACTGGATCCCCAGAAACCCAACTATACCGTTACAGTAGAAGTAACCGCACGCATGATATACACTCAAAGGACAAAACATTAGAGATACCTTCCTAAGAGCGTGTTGGTTCTCCTTTAGCGCGTATAACAACTAGTACACGCCCATGCATTGACTCCACTACATGCTGGAGAATTTTTGGAGATAATGACAGCCATGCCTGTAGCAGCATTGTCCATAATTCCGCCCGAGACGTTGGTCCATGATCCATGGATGTTCCTATCCACTGAAGCATTGTACATAATTCCGCCCGAGACGTCGGTCCATGATCTATGGATGTTCCTATCCACTGAAGCATTGTACATAATTCCGCCCGAGACGTCGGTCCATGATCTATGGATGTTCCTATCCACTGAAGCATTGTACATAATTCCGCCCGAGACGTCGGTCCATGATCTATGGATGTTCCTATCCACTGAAGCATTGTACATAATTCCGCCCGAGACGTCGGTTCATGATCTATGGATGTTCCTTTTCACTGAAGCATTGTCCATAATTCCGCCCGAGACGTCGGTCCATGATCTATGGATGTTCCTTTCCACTGAAGCATTGTCCATAATTCCGCCCGAGACGTCGGTTCATGATCTATGGATGTTCCTTTCCACTGAAGCACTGTCCATAATTCCGTCCGAGACGTCGGTCCATGATCCATGGATGTTCCTTTCCACTGAAGCATTGTCCATAATTCCGCCCGAGACGTCGGTCCATGATCTATGGATGTTCCTTTCCACTGAAGCATTGTCCATAATTCCGCCCGAGACGTCGGTCCATGATCCATGGATGTTCCTCTCCACTGAAGCATTGTCCATAATTCCGCCCGAGACGTCGGTCCATGATCTATGGATGTTCCTATCCACTGAAGCATTGTACATAATTCCGCCCGAGACGTCGGTCCATGATCTATGGAGGTTCCTATCCACTGAAGCATTGTACATAATTCCGCCCGAGACGTCGGTCCATGATCTATGGATGTTCCTATCCACTGAAGCATTGTACATAATTCCGCCCGAGACGTCGGTCCATGATCTATGGATGCTCCTTTCCACTCAAGCATTGTCCATAATTCCGCCCGAGACGTCGGTCCATGATCTATGGATGTTCCTTTCTACTGAAGCATTGTCCATAATTCCGCCCGAGACGTCGGTCCATGATCCATGGATGTTCCTTTCCACTGAAGCATTTTCCATAATCTTGCCCGAGACGTCGGAGCATAATGCATGGATGTTCCTCTCCACTGAAGCATTGTCCATAATTTCGCCTGAGACGTCGGTCCATGATCCATGGATGTTCCTCTCCACTGAAGCATTGTCCATAATTCCTCTCGAGTCCGTGATCCATGGAAGTTCCTCTTCACTGAAGCATTGTCCATAATTCCGCCCGAGACGTCGGTCCATGATCCATGGATGTTTCTTTCCATTGAATCACAGAGGTTAAATCCCGGGACCTTGGGACCACTGGACAGTTCCAAACTCAAATGAGTGTTCCCCGATTCATTCTTGGGTGGTTGTGGCTCGACTGGGCAACGCATTGTCCTGTTAAAAGAGACCATCGGTCACAAGATGCACGAACGCCATGAAAACGTGTAGGTGATCAGCTAGCACGCGCTGGTAGCGCGCAGCGGTTAAGGACTTGTCCAGACACAACTAAGGGACAAAATGTGTCCCATGGGAAGGCTTACCAAACCATTACAGAGCCACCACCGACTTGAAAAGAGCCGACCCAGCACGAGGCGGCCATGGCTTCATGTTATCGATGCCACACCGCACCCACCGGTCAGCCCAGTACAGCTGAAAACGGGATTCAACTGGCCACACGATGCGGCGCCACTTTGCAGAAAACCAGTTTCGATGTTTCCGGCACCAGTAATGTCCGATAACGAACAGTCAACAGCGGCATAGTAGTACGGCATCTGCTCCCGTTGCCCAGGGTATGCAGCTTGCACTATACCGTTCGCTCGCTGACGCCCCTTGGACCTCCGACATTTAACCTGGATGTAATTTGTACCACTGTGCTAAAGCGGTCGGTCTGTACGAGCCTGGATAGTCTACCTCGACCTCTGTCATCAATGGCGTGTGGTCGGCCACCGCTTATTCTCTGGGCCTGTTACATCCGTCGATGGTGTACTCTCGGTACACCCTTGATACGGTATCCCTCGGAAACCCTGTGGTTCCTACCTATTGGGCCACAGAATGACCCACCTGTCTTGCGCCAAAAATGCATTTACGTTCAAAGTCGCTCAGATAACCATGCTTAGTTATGTTTGTCTATTGAGATGCACTCTTGTGAAACCCTGTTGTCCGCCTATTTATCGCCCGCGTTTGGTTTGGTTCTCTTACACTGTGCGCAGGGGAAGCCCATGTCAAGTGCCAATCACCCCTATCTTTAATATTTTGTCTACTGAGTGTATTTGTGTTTAAATTAGTAGAACGTACAACGCTGGAAATTTAAGATTTATCCTGTATGCTACCAATTATGAATGTATCTTCGGCCAAATTGAGAAGTAGTACCACAATCACTAACTTGAAGAATTTACAAAATGTTCGATTTGTGAGTACACCACAATTTTAGGCGGTGTATCAGATAGGAATGAAAACTGTCTTTGAGGGAATAATCCAGTATTTTTGCTGTTATATCACTTGTTTTTTGTCATAAATAATTTAAGTACTTTAAATGAATTTTGTGGTCCAACACTCCTCGAAGAAGTATTTTTGGTTTCACTACATTGTTGTATCGAACACTACTGACTTTTGCGGTGGGATTTCCGATAATCTAAATTTTGCAACTTACCGTGATTCTTATGTTTGAGACTTATATACTCGCGTTACTCCTATCTCAGAAAGCTTCTATTTCCTAACAACTTATAATTTGCTCTTTAGTTTTGCAAATCTTTGAGCTTTGCCATTCCGTTAAAAGAGAGAGAGAGAAAAGAAAAAAAAATCCTTAATGTTTGTAACATTATCCTCGTGTCAATCTTTCTTTTGAGTTTCCGTTTCTCTTAATCTTTTCTCACTGAACGGCTCTGTACTTCCCCGAACAGCTTTTACAATTCGCAACGCTGACAGTGAGTCATGCGAAATAAAATGACGAGATTGAAAGTGAATAGCGTGGAGTTAGTGAAATTGCAAAGATTCCAAGTAAATTGTTAAATGTTCATATTGCAAAAGAGCTAATGTCTGTTGATATACATATGCGATTGACGAATAATTGTCATTGTTATGGAACTAAAATCCGAGTTGACACCAGCAAAATTATACAGACACCGGATAACAATTTTGTCACCTCCAGAAATTTAGTTTTATTACTTAGTTACATCACCACTTGTAGAAATTACAGCATTAATTCTTGCTGGAAGACAGTCAACAAGATGATTTTAATATCTTGAGTCAATTTTTGACCATTCTAAAAACAGTTTGTCTCGCAATTCATTGAGATTGCTGCGATGCTGAAGTTTGGTTTTAACACTTCGTTCAAGATGGTCCCATAAATTCTCGATAGGATTTAAATATGGAGATTTAACTGGCCTCTCCATCACACCAATCGACAATGGGTTCAGCTCTATTAACCCAACAGCTGTCATTCTGGTACATCGGATAAGTTAGTTGATAAGAATTTTGCAAATGTTATGCAAAAGGAAACACATAATTGTCTAAAATTTATTTCTCTGTAAGCATGCTCGTATTCTTCCCCTGTACTAGTGGGCCTGATTCACAGCCATTAAAGCAACCCCACAACATTACAGACCCACCTCCTATGGCAAAAACTTTTTGAACACGCTCAGGATTGAACGTTTCTTTAGGCCTCCTGTTGACCCTAAACCTTGAGTCATTTTGAGTATATAGGCAGAATGAGGATTCATCAGATCATATAGCAGCCTTCCGCTCATCAACAGTCCATGTCTTGTGAGCTTTCACCCTAGCTAATCGGGCTTTTTTGTGAGCTGAAGTTAATGCTGGTTTCAGACTTGCAACTCCTCTCCAGATATTCATTCAAGGAAGTTCCCAACGCAATGTCCGCTCAGATATACAGTCATTTGCAAAAATTTAAGACTACCTGTCAATTTATTGAAAATTAAGATTTTCAAAGAAACAACTAATTACTAGTCAGAGATATTTGAAAAAATTCAGTACTTCGTGTGGCCACCTTTGTTTTCTATAACGGGCATAAGACGATGTGAAATAATCTCAATGAGGGACTTGCAGTAGTCACTTGAAATGCCTTTGCACTACACGCATTTTATCGCGTCGATCAAAGCTTGGGAATATGATGGCTGTTTTTCTGTTACCTTGTCTTTTAAAATGATCCACAAATTTTCGATGGGGTTAAGGTCGGGACTATTACCGGGCCAGTCAAGCACAATTATGTTTTTCCTCTGCAGATTGTCCTTTACTGTCTTTCATCTGTGGTATGGAGCACCATCATGCATAAAGATTATGCATCTGTGCACTTGCATATGAGTTAACAGGTAATATTTCCACATAAAAGGAACCAGTCATTGTAGTGCCTGTCGGAAAAAAAGGATACTGAAGAAGTGTCGGATGCTGTCATAGCACTCCATATCATCTGACTAGGAGGATGTTTGATGGTGCTTGCGGTGTATTTTTCATCAAACCTTTTGACTTTTGGTTGTCGAACATGTGCTTCACGTGATTCAAACTGACGCTCAGTTGATTCATTGGAAAAAGAACTTAGCGTCAATTTTCAATAGTCCACGATTGATGACGGTTCGTTGACTGGAGTCTCTTCAAGACAGAGATTGGTTTAGGTTTAAATGCAGATTTATAAGACTTTACTCCAAAATCTTTGCTAAGACGCAGGGAAACAGTGCTGATACTAATATCAGACCCTTTTGAATGTAGAAAGGCCTTGATTTTCTCGCACAAACACTCCTCGGAGAACGCATAACTATTCGCCTTATGGTATTGTCATCCCTTGGGGTTGTTTTCCTTAGACGTCCACTACTCTTTGGATAGCTAAATTCACCAAGATTTCGATATTTCATGATCGTGTTATGAATAGCAGTCTTGCTCACATTCATCTTTCTCCTTATGTCACGTTCGGAGTAACGTTCATGATATAAAGTCCCTATTTGGGCCCTCTGAGTAACACTTAATGGCTATATTTTGCCCATTTTTCGCTATATAGAAAATACGTACAAAACCACTTAGCATGAAAACCAAAAGCAAATTGACGCCCGCATGCTTCCCACCAACTCTATCAACAGCTGCCACTGTAGGATGACGCAACACCAACTGGAAATTGAGTAGAGGAGAGGGTCTAAATATGGGCTACCACTTTCATTTGAGGACCTACAGGCACAACCGTTAAAGATTTTCTATTATGAACACATTACAATATATCGGAGACTTGTTTCCCGTGTGGTATCGGGTCCATGTAATTGTTAAAAATATTGGCTGTGGTGGAAATGAAGGTTTTACAATGGAGGCAAAATGATGACTTTTGAAAGCAGGGTCCAAATATGGACTACCCTCGAAATATCCATAAAAAGTGGTACAAAAGTAGCAATAAAGAAAGGAAAACCTTTTTTTAATGCAAATAAATGCGTCAGAATACATTTTGAATAACAAAATGAACTTGATAATTCAAACATCTGCTGTTTCGAACATAAAAAGAACTCACATATTTGTCATTTTAAATATGTAAAAAAAATCAAATTGCCAAAAAAAGGATACTATCTACTATCCTTCGATGTTAAAAGTCTATTTACAAAAGTCACAGATGTAATGATACTTTTCGGCACCTGCACAATCACTGTGCGCCCACAAATTACATTGTAGTACACACGTCACCCATAGTTCACCCTTTGAGTCTTCAGAGAACAGTCCACTGCAAAATATGCAGCTCGCATCCCTGTCGTTAGGATAGTCCCCTTGAAGTATTTCAACGTCGCTGTCACTGTCATCCAGAAAAGGATCTACACGGCCAAAATCATCTTCTGATTCCGATTAGAGCCGTTTTCGTTCTGAAGAACGTATTCCTCTAGTAGGCGCTGTTTCACTAGCTGACGCTATACCTGCAGTTGGAGCTTTTGATGCAGCCGATCGTTTATATTGATGAGTAGGTCTACATTTAACCCTCTTCTTGCGTTTGTTGGGTGCACATGCTTCCAAAGACAGAGATAATGCTGCTTTGTACGGTTCTTCAGTGATAACAGAGGTTCCCGCAGCCTTGTGACCTCGATTGGTAACTTTCTTCTTAATGGTAGGAATTCGAGTAATATCAAAAGAAGTGACATGCATTGTGTTTCCAAGCAGAACCTGCTGAGTAGTTATAGGGCAAGCCTGAAATGTGTTCGAGGCAGAGGTAGTCGAAGCTGCTGTCAGAGTATGATCTGGGGTCTGTGGGGTCGTGTTACGTGTCTTCTCGGCCTCTATCGTAGAAGCTATAAAATCAGCTCCAGAGAAAATGTTCTTGTTCAATGGAAATATTCCAGGTGATCTGAATCCGTTCACTGCAATCTCTCCACTCTAGACTCGCAGATAGACCTTTTCGAACAGCTCCATAATGTCATATGCTGTTACAGGTGTGTTGGAATGCAGGAGCCACTGTCTTATTTCCTCACTGTAAAATGCTTTCAGCGGACCCATGAAGGTCTTGTCTAAAGGTTAGAGTTTGTGTGTTGAATGTGGACTAAGTGAAATGATAGTCACATGGTGTGCTCTCGCCATGTCGATGACACCAACATTTCGCATATGACTGTAGTGTCCGTCTAAGATAAATAAAAAGGGTGACTCTTTTTTAGGGCCGAATTTTTCAATGAAGTGATGAAGCCACTCGGTGGAACGATAATTTTGCACCCATCCAGAAGGATGGGCTCTTCCGATCGAACCTGGAGGACTTCCTTTCATTACCACTTGGGACATGTTCGTACTGGGGAAAATAACGAAGGGAGAGACGAACAGTCCAGAGGCACTCATGCAGACAATGACTGTCACTGTAGAACTCCGTCTGCAGACGTTAAGGTTGCTATCTGTGTTTTTCCCTTTTCTACCGATGGCATAAGGGACTTTACTTTGAACAATGGGAAGTCCAGTCTCGTCGACGTTGTAGATCCTGTCAGCTGTGAATCTGTGTTTGTCGTACGCCTCTTCCAAAGGTGTGAAAAATTCTGAGCATTTTCCTTGTTGAAGCCCAATGCTCTCCCAAAAGATGCTCCACAAGGTTTGCGAAGAGATAAACGAGCCGTATGCCGGTTCAGAAAAAGATGAATCCAACATCTACCAGCTTTATTAAATTTGAACTGCGTTTCTGTATTATTTCGAACTGCTAACTGATAGGCCATCAGTCGCAAATCACCCCTAGTACACTCATAGAACTTTTGCTCCATCAGAAGTAAGTATGACACCAGCTCTTCTTCGATTTGTTCCCCCAGAATAGGGGTTTCTCCCTAGTTTAGTACGACTTACTTCAGCTGGACTGAGGTCTAGTTTTTTACTTAACGTTTGAAGTGTTGTACGAGGTACACTAAAAGTCCTGGCTGCTTTCAGAGTCCTCATCTTATTTTCTCGAACGGCTGTAATGGCTTGCTCCATATCCTCTTCTTTCCGTTGCCTTCTTTTACCCTTTGAAAGATATTTTGCTGTCGTTCTGGGCATTCTGAAACGAAAAAGAACATAATTGTGGGGTTTTGTTTCACGTTATCCTACAAGTGGTCCAAACATAGGCTAGCCCATATTTAGACCCCACCGGGTAGCCCGTATTTAGACCCACCGGGTAGCCCGTATTTAGACCCATTGCATACGGACTATTTGAGGGTTGGCAGCCAGAACCGTAAATTACTATTGAGTGAACCATCTGTGCTAAAACAAGCTCAAGATATCTTTAATGTTGTACCCATACTAAAATAGCTTTAAAGTTAACGGAGTGTTGTACATAAAACAGAATATACATACCTGTCAAAACTTCCGCTGTGATGCAATAGGCAAAATGACACGTTATCCATTACTGCTTTTTGATCGCGCGCCTGTTGACAACCAAATAACCACGTACACGTCGTATGTTCGTGAGGCACCGTTTCACATTATTTTCACCAGGTTACAGCAACAATAAAACGCTGTTCTGCCAATAGCCCGTATTTAGACCCTAGCCCATATTTGGACCTTCTCCTCTAATACAGAGAGTAGGTAACGCAATCGGCAGAAATCTCCTAATACCAACAGGTGGTCTTAAACTTTTGCAAATGACTATAAAGCAGACTTGTGAGGTCCATTATTAACAGATTGGAGGAGTTCCTGCCTTGTTTGAAATCTGTTTTCGTTGACCGGGCGAGAAATTCTGTACTGGTCACGACTTGTCAAAATGGTGTTTTGTCCATAGTTTTTAGCACGTCTTTTGTAAAAAAAGATCGGTTTGTCCGTCCGTCCTTCCGTCCGTCTGTACCCACGACATCTCTGCAACTATTAGACCGATTTAAAAAATTATTTTTGCAGTGAAAAGCTTGAAATATGCAAATGATGATCCTTCATTTCGTTTTTTTTTACGATGTACAATTTCTCCGGTAGAGGGCGTAAATGCAGATGATGTGGAATTCAAAAATACGTTTTATTCCACATATTTGCTTCTAAGCATCCGATTGAAACAAAAATGTTATCTTTCGATTCCATTTATGTCGAAGAGTATTTTAGATATAGTTACTTTTTCAAATTACGCATAGATCTTCCGCTAGAGGACGTAAAAGTAAATTACATTTTTCCCGATAACTCTTCTTCTAAAACTCCGATTTGAATTTTTTTTTTCAGTGTATACATCTTCTGATGAAAAATATTTTTGCATATATATATAATTTCAAATTCTTGGTAAAGAATACTTTGGCCACCAGGGGGCGTAAGTGTTAATTTTTGCTTCTGATGTATTTGCCATAAAATCGGAGCTTCTAAAATATCGATTGAAAAAATTATTTCGTGGACTGATGCCACTCACATCGATAAACCTTTTCGGAATATTTTCTACTTAAAATATCCTACAGTTTCTTCGCCAAGGGGCGTAGATATACATCTTATTTTTGACAACATCTCTTCTTCTAGGAGTCCGATTTGAAAAATTCCTTCTTTGTTGGATAGTGTTTTCTGTGTGACATGTTTTTCATATAATTTCGAAATTTTCAAGTAATTCATAGACTTTCCGCTAGGGGCGTAGCGGTAAATTGCGTTTCACCCTGTATCTCTGCTTCTAAACCTCCGATTTGAAAAATTATTTCTGCACCGGATACAGCTCCTGATGGAAAATCGTTTTCACATAATTTCTAATTTTTGTGAAAAAATAGTTTGGCCACCAGGGGGCGTAAATCTTAATTTTCGCTTCTGTTGTACTTGCAGCAAAATATGAGCTTCTAAATTCTTGATTGAAAAAAACGTCGTTTGTTGACCGATACTACTCATGTCGACAAACATTTTAGGAACATTTGCTTCTTAAAATAGTGCATAGTTTATACGCCAGGGGGCGTAGATGTATATTTTATTTTTGTCAATATCTCTACTTCTAAGAGTACGATTTGAAAAATTCCTTCTTTGTTGGATAGTGTTTCCGATGCTAAATGTTTTCTCTATAAATTAAAAATTTTCAAGTAAATCATAGACTTTCCGCGAGGGGAAAGTCTATGATTTACTTGAAAATTTACTTGAAAAGCGTTATTTCTCCTCCTAAAGCTCTGATTTGAAAAATTCTTCCCTGTATCGCATACAAGACCTGATGGAAAATATTTTTCACATAATTTCTAATGTTTGGTAAAGAATGGTTTAGCCACCAGGGGTCATAAGTGTTAATTTCTGCTTCTGAAGTATTTGTTGCAAAATCTGGGCTCCTGAAAACTCGACTAATTTTTTTTCTTCGACCGATACCGCTTATATGGATAAACCTTTTGATAATACTTTTTTCCTAAAATAATGTATGGTTTTCCCACCAGGGGACGTAAAGTCACATCTTATTGTTGTCGATATCTCTGTTTCTAAGAGTTCGTAAGCTCACGATTGCGTTTACAGCAATAGCTGAGGGATTAAAAACCCGATTAAAAATCTTCTTTCTTTCGTCAGATCTATTGTTTTCCATACCGGTTCCATTGACTTTGAATAGGTTTGATAAATTTAATTTGCGTCAGAACGGATTCAAAAGACGTACTTATTACACCCGAAAATTCAGTGTCATCTTTCTTGTTTCTTTTATTTTCAGTCGAGTTTGACTTTATAAACACCTATTTTCAGTCGAGACCGATCTTTATAAACACCTGGAACCGGTGTTTTGCTAAGATTTGCAAATTCGACAACTTCCTTGATGCTGTGTCCTTTTGACCGGCCAAAAGCTATGACACCTATTTGCCCGTCACTTACATCTGTCTTTAGTCCTATTGATTCTTATTTTTCAAAAAATTTCAGATTTGAAAAATTAAAATCAATTCCTGTGGAAAGAAACAACACATATTTTATTATTATATAACCCAGAAAAATTTAAGTAAACTTCTAATTATGACCTCAGAAATCAGAAATACATCATATTAAACAATTGTATATATTGTTGCAGGAGACTGAATTTTTGTCCTATGTCTTTATTCTGGCAGTGGGTTATATTGATGTACAAGTGGTTGAAAAATAAACTGTTGGAACTACGAAAGTGAATAGCTGATTCTCTCTACCTGGCTGTTTGATAACTGTTTCTGAAATGTGATTTATGTTCTACGAAGTTAAGAACATTTGACAATTAGTCTGCTATTTAGTTAATCATCAAACCCACAGTTAATAAAGTTAAGTCTTCACACGTTTAACCAATACGAGTCATAAATTAGTCCAACAAATCCATTTGTATCAAAACTCAAACTCATTTGCTGGATATAAGCATGGAAATTACGGTGAAAAATATGTGGATATAAATCATTGTCTCAATTTGATTTAAACTGATTTGTTTTGGAAAAGATTTAGATGTAGGAAAACGCATTCAAAGTAGTGCGTACCTCGAGAAACAAGACATCGATGTACGCAGTTAGAGAAAATTGCTACTACACTATCATAAAACCAATTAAGATGAACGGCTGTTAAACCATTTGACTTTAATTTGCTCTTGCCTACAGTACATATGCATCAGTAAAGGTTGAGTGCTTTCGGGAAGGGCAACTAGGAAGAAAACACAACACACATTTTTCGGCGGTGCAACTATTACAACCTGACATCCGCCTTTAAGGCAGTTTTGTCTCTAAAAAAATATTAGATGTTCTTTTTGTGACACGTATTTACGAAGGTAGTGTTCATAAGTGAAGCGAGAAAGTGAAAAGAGTATTCGCGTGAATTGTTCACGTGTGACAGAGTGACGGAATAAGGTTGCTTTCTTTGTAAGATTCTTTTTGTTTGTAAAGGAGAAACAAAAAGCTGAAGGTAACCAAGAGAAAGCTCTAGCTCTCTTTGCCATCGGAGCGTCGAGAAGCGCAAAAGAAAACCGTGCACGTGCCTTGGCTGTCATCTGATCTATTCGCATGTCGTTGGCCACTTTCAGGCCGGAAATCGAACGGATATTGGCCCAAGAGGGGATGGACCCCACCTCACAAACACAAGTGCGCACGCGGACAGCACACGACCTGTGCCCAGCGAACGACAAACAATGGGAAGCGCAGGAGGATAATATGACGGAAGTTTTTGCTCGAGAGCATCGCACTGAGACTCATGCAGGACAAAGTCCACGCTCTCTACCCCCAATCTCACCCCTATCTTTCTCTTCGTCTTCATGTCTCTTTCTCCTCGGTTTCCTCCTCCCCTTCCTTTCAGTTTTTGCCTTTCCGTTTCAATTTTTTCTTTATTTGGGTTCATCCTTCTTCTCTGTACATATATATCTGTCTGTCTATCTATCTATCTATCTATCTATCTATCTATCATCTGCCTTAGTCTCTCATATTAAGCTATCTGTTTTGGTCTATCGTGCTAATTCATCTCTCTATTCATCGAATTTTTTTCAGTTTCTCATGTTAGTCCATCTACCTATATTCCTGGCTCTTATTTTGATTCATCTGTTTGCCTATGCCTTTTGCTGTTTCCCACGTTGGCTTATCTATCTATCTATCTATCTATCTATCTATCTATCTATCTATCTATCTATATCTATCTATCTATCTATCTATCTATCTATCTATCTATCTACCTTGAAAAAAAACCCCTCATAGACAGATGATGATTAAACTTCCCTTCCATCTATGTCTGCATCCATATGCCTATTTCTCTCTTTAACTATCTGCCTGTGTCTCATGTAAAACTACACTGCTGGATAATTGCTAAGGACGGCTATATAGCGCATAAAAAAAGTAAGTGTGGTTGGATGCCAAGTGAAATAAAATAATGTTAGAATGCCAGGACATTACAAGAAAGACAATTTATTGTGCTCTGAAATCCAGAAGGCTTTGGAACGTGTTCAAGGGACAAACAGGCCATTTTGTGCAGAATACGTAAACGTGAAAAAAATGCAATTACCGTCCGCAGGCGTTCCGGCGTAAGATGTCAATACGGGATATGGCCACCATGGAGGGCGATGCAAGATTCCACACGTCGTGTCATGCTTTGCACAACATTATCAAGCAGCTGTTGAGGTAATTTATCCCATTCCTCTGTCAGTGCACGGATGAGGGTGTCCTTGTTTATTGGAGGGCATTGGCGACCAGCAAGACTCCTCCCCAAAGCATCCCACACATTTTCAATGGGATTCAGATCTGGAGAACGTGCTGGCCATACGAGGCGTTGAATATCCTCGCTCTCAAGACACTCCTGGACAGCGACTGTTCGATGACATGTTGCGTTGTCGTCCATGAAAATGAATCTATCACCGACAGCACCACGGAACATGCGAACATGAGGTAGCAGAACATCATTAATGAATCGTTGGCCAGTCATAGTCCCAGTTGGAAGCACATAGAGGGACGTACGGCCATTGATCATGATGCCAGCCCATACCATGACACTACATGTCGGATATCGGTCCCTTTCCTGTATGTTTGCTGGACAATATGCAGTACCACTATCACGCCAGATCAGTTGTCGTCGACAACCAGACGATAGACTGTATCTACTCTCATCTGAGAAGAGGACAGCAGACCAGTCGTTATCAGTCCAATTGCGATGTTGATGGCACCATTGCAAACGGGCGGTACGGTGACGTCTGGACAATGGGATGTTCACAACAGGACGGCGGGCGTATAGTCCTCCTTCATGCAAACGTCTGGCGACAGTTTTTCGGGAGATCCGCTTGCCAGTAACAGCCATAAACTGATTTGCTACCTCACTAGCTATGCTGCGCCGGTGTCTTTCTGTTGATAGCACTATGTACCGATCTTCTGCAGGTGTCGTACTGCGAACACGACCTCCCCCGTGACGTTTGCTACACTCTCCATTTGTTTGAAATGATTTCCAAAGCCTTGAAACAACACTGTGGCTGACGTCGAACTCCCTGGCAACATCTGTTATTTTTCGCCCTTCTTCAATCTTGCCAATAATACGGCCACGCGTAAAATCATCTAGGTGATGTCAGGAAGACATACTGAAAATTGCAAGTTCGTCAACTGATTCTTTCCCTTTCAACTTTGCGTTTGAACAACAACGGTCAATACGTGTCAAATCCTTTATATCTCTTATCAGCGCTATGACGTCACGAACAAGTCCGGCAATCCAAAATTTGCATACGCACAACACGTCTTACTGTATCCCGCACTTATGCTAATTTCCACATTTTCCTGCCTTCCGTTTTATGGTTGCTATCGTCGCTATTGTCATCCGTCGTTAGCAATTGTCCGGCAGTGTATTAGCTTGTCTGCCTGTCTCTCATGCTAAACTACACTATATTAAAAAAAGTCACCGGACACCTAAAAGCGAAACACAACATAGCATTTATTGACATGCATTAGTACGGTGTCTGTCCACCTTTGGCCTTAATGCATGCACTGACCCTTCCAGACATGCTTTCGACAAAGTTTTGGAACACAACGATAGGTATGCGCCTCCATTCAGTACATAATGCTGCCGCTAACTGTTGCTAAGTAGCAGGCCTTGGTTCCAAACTTTTTATGCGGCGCTCTAATTCATCCCATAGGTGCTCTATGGGATTAAGATCAAAGATCTGTTCTGGCCCTTCGACACACAATATGAAATTATCGTCAAACCACGCGCGTAACAGTCCTTGCTTTATGGCTCGGTGCATTATCCTGCTGGCACAAACAAGGCTCGGTTCCATAGTATTGCCACATAGTTGGTAGGGTATAATTGCCCAGAATATAGAGGTAGACGTGCTGGTTATCCGGTTTGTCCACGATAACCAATGTGTCGGGACCATACCATGAAAAACACCCCCACACGAGTACACTGCCAGCTCCAAGCTTGATCGTAGGAACAGTACACTGTCGTAAATAGCGTTCCCCCAGCTGCCGCCATATCCACACACGGCGATCAGACTGATGAATCGTGTATCTTGATTCATCAGTTCATAGGACCTATTTCCATTGATCTACGGTCCACGATAAATATTCTTTACACCGTGCTCAACGACGAGTAACATTCTGAGAAGAGATGAAAGGCTTATTAGCAGCAGCACGACCACAGTAACCCACTGAATGAAGTTCTCTGCGAATGGTACGTGTATATACCGAGGTTCCAGCATTTTTACTCACCTGTACACTGAGGTCTTGTGCAGTACTCCGTCGAATAGCTGTGACGACTTCTCTGAGGCTTCGACGTCCTCTATCACTGATTTTCTTTAGTCTGCCGGTACGTTTTGTTGCTTCTGGCACGCCATGTGTCTTTTACTTATTCAGTGCATCCAAAACAGTTGACTTGGGTATGTTTAAACGCCTCTCGGTTTCTCTTATGGACAACCCACTAATATAACACTCAACAATCTTTCCTTTCTCAAAGTCAGTTCTCTCCCGCCGCGACATTTTTACTGAACCTCACAGTGCGATATGATCGTGGTCAGTTGCACGCTTGTTTTTATACCGTTTTCAGCTGTACCGCGCATTTTAACAACGCCGCTGATCCGCTCATTTGCTTTTGAGGGATGTTCAATGACTTTTGTCAATATAGTGCATTTGCCTATTTATCGTGTTGATTGAGCCCTATCTACGAGTATATCTGCCTCTGTCGTGCATGGTAATTCAACGATATTTCGATGTGCGTCTGTCTGTCTCAATCGTTTATGTTAATTTATCTATCGATGTGCATCTATCTATCTCTCGTTTTCATTCAGCTGTTTATCTAAATGGAACTTATTGCCATTAAGCTAAGAGTATTAAATATTTGTGTAATAATACACTTTATGTACGAGTATTATTCTTAGACTAACATTTTCCCCACAAACAGAGAAACATTGCAGAGAAAAGAAAATTACAGAAAATGAAAGAAATTTTAATAAGCCATGTTACATGGTTGAGTATCAATATAGACTTTCTTTAAGCCCACATTTTCACTTCTCCGTCACAAAATAATGCAAATAGATAGGCAGCAGAAGTCTCCACTCCTCGCATTTGATTACTATCCTTGTATTCTTGGGGATAACTTGTTAGCTGTAATTCGAACAAAAAATACAAAACATTTGAATTGCAACAATTTTTTCTCAGCTTTAGACAGGGAATATTGGCTAATATTTTGTATGCAATAACCTTAGAGCATTGATTTTAAAGGAACAGCAAACTATAATAAATGGTAGAAAATTCAGTTTCTACTCCCATCTTGTCATTAATCTCCGCGCCTGTTTTTATTGCTTTCCCCTTCCTTATATCTATCTTTACCTATTCAACACATATTTCTTCGAAAGTTATAAACATCTATGCTCTTTAAATCACTAGACATCGGAATGATAGTCAAATGAGGTCAAATCATGTTAGCTACGAGAGGTCAGAAAAAAGCATTCCAGACAAGGGAAGTTAGAGTTAGGCGATATTTACCTCAAATGAGTGGAACACTGTGGCATACACACTTCGTCTACAAATGAACGCGTATTTGTTGGTGACAACAGAGATATCTTTGTCAAGTATGAGCAAAATGCGCGTTTGGTTTTACAATTAAGTAAATAATGTAGACTAAATAATCTGTCCCGCAAATAGCTTAAATGAATTGTGAAATCTCACGAAAAGAGTTTTGAGTGGAAATCTGGAGACACAATTGTTGGGACAGTGTTGATTGACGTTCATTTCAAAGCCGAAAGCAAAATTGTTAAAATTGAAAGGTTTTGTGCTTCGGATTTCAGCTAATAAATATCAGCAAGAATATCTTAGTTGTGATGCAAGTTGTCACCTGCAGATAGGTAAGTATTTCATTTAAAATGTTTAATTAGTTCGTTTCGAAAGCATAAATATCTGCAATCCGTCTTATATTTCATGTCAGGGCATAATATCTTGCCACACTAAAATGTGCTATGTCGCGATGAAGTAACAATCCGTAAGAAAAGTCAGAAAATATGAGAACAATATTTTTAGATTATTTTTAAGAATAATTTGCGGACATTAATAATTAATATGTGCATAGTGCGTACATTCCGGCTTTATGTATGACAACACATCTATGTCACCTAACGGCAAAGAGAAGACAGCAAAATATGCGAAAAATATTGGGGTTTTCAGAGCTTTATAATGCAAAACAAAAGTTTTCCAATGAATTTGTGTTATATATTACACACAAAATACGAACATATGTTTTTGAAATGCAGCTACAAAATTAGGTAATAAAAAAAAGTTTGAGAATGTGTGAGAATGTTTGATAATGCCTATTTAATCAAAGATTTTTTTTTCCAAATGCCTTGAGAGACTGGCACGTCAAACCTAATGTGATTACGAATTTCCGAGCTCCAATGGAAAAATGTATTATCAAAATAAGTTGAAAGGCATTTGGCTAACCTTGGATGTGGCATAATAGGGATGGAAAATTAAAATTTACAATGCTACTTTTAGGAACAAAAGTGTTTTACCAGTAACAAATGTACTCAACAAGAAACATTTTACATTCTTCAAATTTCGGAAGAATTTAGATTATAGTAATTATTGCAAATCATCAATCGAAATGAAAATAAAAATAATGATAAGACACTTTTGTTTTTAATATCTGATTTTAAAGAAACTGCTTAATTCCAACCATTTTAAGTTACGGTAGCTTTCGAAAAATCATTTAATTTAAGCTACACTTAGGGAAAAATAGACGGAAAATTCATGCACCATTTTTATTATAGAAATAGTATACGATAAAAAAAAAAGTATTTTTCCGATCATGATTTTAAATAGAAAGATGTAGTGCAAGAGACAAAATACATTTATCCCACGTCTCAAAAGTGTGCATTTCCGTCTTTGTATAGTAATATAATCATACATTTAAGCATCCTTGCTGAAATATGCATTTGTGCCATCTAGCGGTGAAGCTTCAAAAAATCAGTGAAGAATACAACATCCAAAGCGAGAAATTTGTGGACAAGTTTTGTTCATAATTTCCGGTTATCTAATGCAAAAAATAATGGTATAATGAATAATTGTTATGATACTGTGTGATAAATAACTGTTATGATAAATATTCGCATACCAAAAGATGGGCCGCCTTTGTAACAACGTCTTATGCTTACTTCTAAGAGGAAATTTATAAGAGTTATCCGCTACCCTCTGGAAACACCCGAATTTTCCGAAGTATTTTTCTTATTTGCACTGCATAATATCTTGTACAATGAATTACTAGAAACTACATAAAAATGAGAAATTTTAAGAACTAGATTTTCAAAGAAAAAAAAAGTTTCAAAATCTGCTATTGGGAGTATAAAACGAAAAGAAACCCCTTACTGGGGAATTTACAGAATTACTTAACTCGAATGAACATTTTATGAATACGGTAAATTCCTCATAAATGAATGAAGAAATAATTTCCAAACTCACATTTCAAACAAATAGTTATCTTTTCATTTCTTTTGTCACAAGTATGGCACGTATAAATTGCTGTCAATGCCCCTAGCGCCAGAATTGTTCCCTACAAAAAAAAAAAAAAAAAAAAAGAAAAGAAAAAAAGATGCACCCAGAAGGAATCATCAAATCGAAATGAAAATTGGTATGTGCAATGTATATGTACAGGAAAGAAAATGGTAGCTATTCCAGAGTAGTTAGGCCATTTATTCGGATAAAACAGCAACTCGAGTGGAACAAGTCAGTACGTTATACTGCCACCACTGGCTCGGATACAAGCGGTTACCCAGCGTGACATAGATGCATACAGCTCACGGATATTGTCCTGAAGTATAGCCTGCCAGATAGTGCCAAAATTGGTGGGGGACAGTCCGCCGTCATTTCGGGATGGATGTACATGCCGTCCCATCATCTCCTAAACGTGCACGATCGGTCTGGCCATGGAAGGGTGTAGATATTACAAATGCAGCCTGGGAGAGCCGTGCCGTGTGTGGCAGGGCATTATGCTGTTGAAAAATTGCTCGGTGGTGCAGCGAGAGGAGTGGCAACACAACAGGTTGTAGAATGTCGTCGACGTGCCGTTGAGCCGTGCAGTGGGGTACGGAGGACTACCACGGACTAACCGACTACTACGACTCCGGCTATCGAAGGAAATGGCTACCTAGACAGTAACTCTCGCTGCGCCTGTGTGCTGTTCCACGGTTAAGGCTGGATCCGTGAGCTATCCGGCTCGTCTCCAGACACGTATGCGCTGGTCATCGGCGCCAAGTGCGAACTGTGACTCATCGCTGAAAAACACAACGCTACTGGACACTATTAAACGTTGATCGGGCACGGCACTCCTGCAACCGGTGTCGGCGATGCTCACTGGTCGGAGGTACTCGACGGAGTGGCCTCCTCGAATGCAGCTCCCGTGCCACAAGTGGTCTGACAACGGTCCTGATAGCCACTTCCGTACCTGCAGGTGACGTAAAATGTAAATGGATGGTGTTGAGCGAAGAATTCTGTTGTGTTCATGCGGCTCTCATAATCGCTCGTTCCTCGCATTCTGTCGTTGCCCTCGGACGTCCACTGCCCACGGGCCGCTGGGATGTTCCCTCCTTTACTCATTAGCTCTAACATCGTCCTATTGCGTGTCGCTCTGATCCGAATACGTTGCTATACGGCGACTTGACCAACCGTTCTCTCTCAAATTTGCTCAACTGCTCGTATTGTACACGGATCGGACATCGAGACATCCTCACAGTTCGTGGAGGTTAATGCAATGCTATCCGCTGTCACAATCGTCTTAGCATGCGAGCTTGCTCTTGATATATCCTTCTCGATGCGCGGTTTCCATGCGCTGTGGCGAGCCCTTATTTAGTCATTCGTTGTTATTGTTTTTTCAATCATTTGCATATTTGGCCCTGAGATACTTGCATGCGGAGTTTCTTCAGGTTCGAACGACTTTCTCGGGGTTCTTCGTTTTTGTGAATTGTTTTTTCAGAGCGTAATTAACTAAAGAACGCCGATTTTTTTCCTTGTATCAGCAGATTAATGAAATATATATTTTTCATAACACTTCTGGATCAAACTTGGAAGTCGGTGGCGTAAGAGCAGAGCCACTCTTGCCCGTAACTGCAGCCAGGTCACAGCATCATAAAAGAAATTAGCCGCCCGGTGGCGCAGTGGTCTAAGGCGCTGGCCTCTGATCATTCGTCCGTAAGGGGTCCGGGTTCGAATCCCGGTCAGGCATGGATGTTGTGTTTGTCTTACGGCACTGGCTCTCTCCCTTCCCTGGAACCAGTGACCCTAAATTAGGGACGGGCGACTGCTTATAGCCCATTGAGTTGCTCACGGTGGTCGTTAAACCTCCAATAAAAAAAATAAATAAATAAATAAGAGAAATTATGGTCATTCTTGCAGAAATCGATCTTGATTTGATGCAAAAACAAATTCTACTACTGACAAGTTATTCATAAAGAACTTGTGATCTAGTCCCTCTCTCTTTTCTTGTTCTTCTTCTTACACATTCAGTTTCCCTTTTTTCATTTTATTCCATTTCAAAGGCGAGAATTTCATTTTTTTTTTTTTTTGGATTACCTCGTGTCACATGCGGTCATAATATTTATTTTTCGTAAACTTAGAGAAGTTGCTCATGTTCGTAAAATATGGCGCTCTACACACTATCTGAGTCACCGGCCAGACATGATGTGCATGCTCCTAAGTCTGCTTCAATGTCTTCTTTAGGAATCGTAGCCTTCAATTTGAGACTACTCCAAGTTTCCTTTAGCCAAAATTTAACAATGTGAAACTGCATAGGAGTTTTTATTTCAGATTGGACTCTTATTAAGAAACAAACTGCTGACTTTTTACACATCAGAATAGCTGATAATAACGAGAGTTTTCATCGCGAAACTTAGTTTTGCATACCCTAAAAGGAAGACATCGTCTCACTCTGTTTTTGATAATTTGTACATTTGCCTCAAGGGGTGACTATGCACATTTCCCAAGGGATGCCGTTTACCGAATGTAGACTTCGGCCGCCGTTGCAACTTGTGGCCAATTAATGTCTAAGGAGAGCTGTGTTTGCTTGAGTGGAGAGTAAGAGGCAAGATTCTTCCTTCGCACGCACGCAGCAAGAAGACTGTGCATTCATTCGTTGGCGTACTAGCCTGCAGGCGAGGGCTCCGAATGCTCCCCAGCGGCAGGCACGAGTTTGCCTATGAATAATTGAAGGAACTGTGCCTAATTGGTTTGTAATTAATATCGCATCTGTTGAGTGCGAGACTCTTCTAATTAAGGTCCCCCCTGCTTAACATTTAAATGGCTCCAGCATCGCAGATTGGCATTTTGACACCAAGTCTCCCGAAATCTCGATAATCGCATTATCCACCTGTCGTCGACGCAAACGAATCGGCGACTTCGGCTAATTTGATTTGCAACTTCAGTTTCCATGTGTTTTCATTACTCGGCTCACTACTCTTTGCTATTTCGTCGCGAAATAAGACCACTCTCTAATATCTTGCTGCCCAAGGAAATACAATGAAAGAGGCAAGAAAAAAACTTGATCGTTTTTAATGCATTTTTTTAGCAATTGAATACTTTGACGAATGGAATTGAGTTACAACGAAATTGCGTTTAGTTCCAGTAGTTTGCCTTTCCTGAGACGGCAATGTTCTTGGCGGAAATTAAATAAAGTGAGTCTAGATAATAAAGTTCAGGATGTGATGAAAAAATAGGAATGGTGATTGTGTCACCCATGCATCAAAATTTTACTGCACGGTTTGTTAGCTAAATAACACTAATTTTTACAACCAAATTCCTGTTTTGAAGAACTCCGCGCAGTATTTCCCGAATAGAGATTATGGGAGTAACATGCAAGGAATTAAAGTGAAATTGACTCCCCTGTCAGGCACGCGCGTTTTCTTATTTCCGAAGAGATTAAATTAATCTTTAATCTGAAACTGAGTGAGATATCGGTATTTCGGTACTTTGTGCTGATATGTAGTTAATGGAAAAACTGACAGACAAACTTTTCATATCAAAATTTAATAAACACGTGAGCAAAACCCTGAAAACCAATATACTTTTCAAATAATGAGATACTTCCACTAAAAGTAAAACGACATATACAGTAGTGCTGAAATAAACTGCATCACCTCGAAAAAATTCATGTTTGCTACATTCCGCAGGCATACAATGTTTGCTATTGGAAGCCATACTAGTGTGAGGCATATCACACTCTTAAATGTCTGTCGATGACGCAACATTATCTTCTGCTGCGTAATCCACATTATACCGTGCAAAACGCATACCAGTTAATTATTAATAACACGGAACTGTACACCAAGTATATTCAAGATTGTATAACTATACTAGTAATCCAAATTTCTTGGCGTACAGTAGAATTCAAAATCTAATTCTTTGTGTTCAGAAAAAGAAGGAATTTAGATAGCAGTTTGCTGTCTACCTTTCTTGAAAAAGCAATTTGGTTGATGTGCGAAAGCTTGGAAACTTTTATTTCTACTCTACGCCAAGAAATTCGTATCACTAGTATAGTTATACTATCTTAAGTACACCAGTTAAGCAAGTAGCCAGTTGTAAGATCACTGCAATGTAAGTTACAATGGAAAAGTGCAAGCAATTAACACCAAACCAGAAGTGTGTGCAGTTGCTTTCAGTGCAGAAGGGTTCTCTACAAGGTAGATAGTTTCTTGCCAGCCCTATAATCACTATACGGTGCCTGATTTGCTGTCGAAACTCTACAACTCCGTAGCAAGAAAAGCGGGAAGTGGGAGTAGAGAGTGTCTTCTGCAGCTTAAGATAGGTCGTTGAAGCGTTTAATTCTGAAAAATTGAAGTGATACAACCATAGACCTGAAAACGGAATGGGAAAAGCATACAGGAGCGAAAGCAAGTTCCGAAACCATTAAAAGGCGTTTATGGCGTTTATTCTAAGCTGGATGGAAAGCCCGATGCCCTAGAAAGAAACCACTTCTTACCAACAAAATGAAAATACAGCTGCTGGAATGAACCTGCATTCCAGCAGCTGCACTTTCATTAGGTATATTTTAAGTTACACGCAAATTGGTATATAAAACAGTGGAATCATTTTATTTCTCAGATGTGTCGCATTTAAACCTCAGCTCCTCAGATGGCCAGAAGTTTGTAAAGATAAGACAAGGAGAAGAATTGCATCTTGACTGTGTGTCATGCCCGCGGTGAACTTTCTTAATAGTCAGATGGTTTAGAGATGCATTTTTTACCATGGAGCTGGATGGCTACATTGCGTGAACGGATCAGTGGGAAGACCCAGCCATACAATGACATCCTATGATCGAGCCGATTATCATTCGTTACCACAGCATATTGACCCCTTTAGGAAAGACTACCAAGGGTATTTTTCAAGACGATTCAGCGTGTTTCCAGACAGCTGAAACCGTAGGTGTTACCTATATTTGGCTATTATGCTATCTCATTTGTATAATAATGCCGTTACCCATGTTGTTTCTCTACAGTCTCATAATGTTTTTTAAATAGGTGAAAGATTGGTTGTGAGAGCCGTCTATTAATACGTTGTCATGGCCAGGAAATGTCTCAGATCCCAACCCCATTTAAAATTGTTGGAGTCACATGCGCATGGCTCTTCCAGAAAAGAAGCCACAAGCATTTTCTGAGCTTCAGGAAGCATTCACAACTGTAGGATTCTACAGACAAGTTGCCACCAGATTGCATCGGAAGTCTTATCTTGTCCATGCTTGGTGACGTCATTAACGTGTCGTGACTTCCCTCGATTTTTGTTTTCTCGTTGCTTAGGAACGTGTCAAATATTATGAGGGATCACGAAATTGCATCCAAAACGTTATTTCTACTTTCTATGAATATTTAGGTGTTTGTACTTTTCCTTTTCTTCCTCACTCTAACTAAGCACTTTATAGAGTTTACTGTTGCTAATTGTTCTTGCATTCCTTTTCAGGATAGGTACTGTTCACATTAAACTCTTATTCCAATTCCCATCTATAAAACTAGTTTACATCTAGACAAATATTACGCATTAAGTGATGCAGTTTCTTTGAACGCAACTGCGTGTGTATATGCTTTAGCTTATTTTGCCGTACCACTTTATTATCGGGACTGTTTTGAACTAAATGTCCGTGGAAAGGAGGTTTCAAAAGTAGTGAAATAATACAAACGACAGGTGAGTGCAAGAACTGCGCTAAGCAAATCGAATGAATGAAAAAAAAATTATATAATATACTAAAAGTTATCGTCACTTGTCATGTTACAAGAAAAGAAAAAAAATCAAATCTAAATACACTCTTTGCAAAAAAAAAAAAAAAAAATACGAAGCACCGCCGAGAGGATCGTTCGATCCTGATGAAACTCCCTCATAGAGGTCTGCACGGGCCGTGTCGGGCCTTTTTTAGCTTAGAGAACAAAGCAACGAGCTGGGCTTTTTTACAGACACTTATGACCGGACCGGGCCGGGCTTCTTTACAGACATTTATGACCTGGCCGGGCTTTTTTACAGACATTTATGACCGGGCCGGGCTTTTTTACAGACACTTTATGACCGGGCCTGGTCACGTCGACTTATTCTTTTCATCGCAATGGTAAAGAAAGCAAAAAAGTCGTGTTCCCCGATTTCCTGATATGTTGAACTGTTTTATCTAACTATTCCTAGAGGCACTCACAGTCTTTTTATCAATCTGTAGGTATTAAGACGGTAAAACCATTTTGGGGCTTATTGACAAAATAAAAAGATTTGACCCTGAGGGAGTGTGGGTGTTGTGTATAGTGGGGGACGGAGGATGTCTGCAGTGGGGTGAGAGAGAGAGAGAGAGAGAGAGTGTGTGTGTGTGTGTGTGTGTGTTTGTATAAGTGGGAAGATATCTATTTTTTCTTCTATCCCTAATCTGTATAGGGATTGACTTTTGTAGTGTTACCTCTTACTAGTTCAGAGAAAGGGAGATTCTGAATGAGTTTAGTCTTCCTTTTTCTCTCTTTTTAAAGGTTATATTTTCCGATAATTGTCAAAGTTTGGTTAATATTTTTACGCTTACATTCAACTAAATAATTTTAATAATATCTCATTTCATTATTTAGTTTTCGCATTTTAATAAAATACAATGAAAAGACAAAATAATACCAAATGGCACATTTCGGGCCGGGCCTAAATAAGAGCTGCTATTGGCGCGCCCGGGCCGGGCTATAAACGCACGGGCTTGGGCCTGGCCGGGCTTACCAAATTAGACCCGTGCAAACCTCTACTCCCGCATACAACTACCTCAAGGTCGAATATGCAAATGATTAAATAATTGACGAAACAGTGGATCGCCGCAGAGCATGGGAACCGTGCATGGAGAAGGGTATATCAAGAGCAAAGTTCCCACGCATGGACAATTTTGACAGCGGATTGCAGTTGCATTAACCTCCATTGACTGTGAGGATGCCTCTATGCACGCGGGCAGTGAATGACCGAAGTCAACAGCAGAACGCGGGGATCAAGCGATTGTGAGAACAGCACGAACAGAAGCTAATTCGTCGCTCTCAACCATCCGTGTCCACGTTGCTTCTTCTACAGACACGGAAGTGACCATCCGGACCTTTGCCAGACGACTTGCGGCACAGGGACTACATTCGAGAGGGACACTCCGTCGCCTACTACTGACCAGCGAGCATCGCTGGCACCGGTTGCAGTGATGTTAGGCCCGATCAACGTGGGATAGTGCCCAGTGGCGTTGTGTTGCCTTCAGTGATGAGTCACGGTTTGCACTTGGCGCCGATGACCAGCAGCACATACGTGTTTGAAGACGAGCCGGCCAGCGCACGCATCTTGTCTTTATCGTAGAACGGTACACGGCCCGCACACCGGGAGTGATTCTCTGGGGAGCCATTTCCCACAATAGCCGGACACCCTTGGTAGTGCTCCGTACAACCCTTACGGCTCAGCCGTAAGTCGACGATATTCTACGACGTGTTGTGTCGCCATTCCTGGCGCAGATTCACCGAGCAATTTTTCAACAAGATAAAGCCTGGCCTCACACGGCACGACTCTCCCAGGACTGCTCCGTAATGTCGACCCTCCTATTCCCAGTCCGATAGCTCATACACTCACCGATCGAACATGTTTGGGGCATGATGGGACGTCACCTACGCCCATCCCGAAATGTCGGCGAACTGGCCCTCAATTTGGACACCATCTGGCATGCTATATCTCGGGACAGTATCCGTGAACTGTATGCGTCTATGACACGCCGGGTAACCGCTTGTATCCGAGCCAAAAGTGGAAGTATAACGTACTGAGTTGTTCCACTCGTGTAACTGTTTTATCAGAATAAATGGCCCAACTGCTCTGGAATTGCAAACATTTCTTTTCCTGTACATGTACATTGCACATACCAATTTTCAGTTTGATTGAATGATTTCTTCTGTATGCTTCGTGGAGTGTATATTTAATCAATTTTCTATTCAAAATTTATGTTCTTAGATTTCTCCAAAGTGACAGAAAAAACCCAAACGAAATTATTTTCTGCATTAACTCCGTTTATGTAAACGTGATTTTCCTTATTTTCTTTAAAGTTTTGCAAAAAGTAGAAGGGATGATTCCTATCCAGGAGAATGTGGTCTCAAAAGGTCTCAAACTCTTAGTCTTGGAATTAAATTAATAATTGTTATCACATTATACTTCATTGCTTTAGATAAGTTACACCAAGTTCATCTTGTACTTAGCACCTTGTGACGTACCTGTACCGCAGGACGCACATGAGATAAAGGCAGATAGCAGCGAGAGCACACGTCCGCGTAGCTCATTTGGGAGAGTGACTTACTCCGGCGTGAGGGGACCCGAATTCGATGCCCGGCGTGGACAAAGATGATGGAGAAATTTACTTCGCCATAACCGTCTTTCCCTCGAAGCAACCATTTATAAGCAACTGACAATAAGTGTTCATATTCAGTGTAAGTTTAAGATAAGAGGATCAAAATGAACTGGGCTGATAATATTTTTAATGACAGTGAATTAAGTGTTATTTTTGGTTACATCACGAATTGTTTTCTTACACTACTGTTTGTGAAAATTGCAACACTATGAAGGATTGCTGGTATTAGCTTGAAACTTACACGATATTCATACATAATAAAACACAGATTGTGAAGTGCAAATTAATAAAATATGAGTGAAAATGCACACGCTGTTTCAGAGCAGCGCCCTCTAAACTGTCCGGTCTTTGGTGTAAAGAGCTGGCTCATATGATATGCTGCAATCAATGAAGAGCCGACATTGAGGCAGAATGGTGTTTCTTGTGTCACATTATGCCCCGTCATCAAAGAAGGTCTCATTATGAGCACCTGAAGAAACTTTGAGCAAGGAAAGGTCGTTAGGATAAGAGAAGCTGGATTTTTCTACCACGAAATCACCATTCGAGCGAGACCAAATACCAGTTCAGTGACGCGAACGTATTGTCAGTGGATCGATGAGTCACAGGCGTACAGAAATCCGGGAAAAGGAACGCAAAATCGCACGACTGCACGGTATAACAGGCACCTCTACCTCATGGCAGTGACAGATTCCACAGCGTCAGCCACGGTGTTAACGCAGTACTGCAGCACTGTCATAGGTCAGGCTTTGTCCTCCAGCACAGGTCGATGTCGTCTACTTAACAGAGGACTGGACTCTAGTAGCCCATTGCTGCACATTCCTTTGACCCTCAACCACAGGCGTCTTAGACTGCAATGCGGTCTTGAACACAGACGTTAGCGCTCTGATTGGGAACAGGTATTGTTTCCTGATGAGTCACGATTCAACCTGATGCATCATGATGGACGCGTTCGTTTTCGAAGACATCGTGCTAAACGGTACCTTGCAGCGTCATACCAGCCCAAAGCCAAGCGTCAAGGCTCTGAGCACCATTTGCTTCAATTATCGACCTCGCCTGATACGAACTGAGAGAACCTTCAGCCGCCAACGATACATCAGGGATGTTTTAGAGGTAGAGGTGATACCCTTCCTTCAGAATTGTCCTGGCACTATACTCCAGCAGGATGATACTCGGCCACATGCGGCCTGGAATGTTCAAAACCTCTTCCGTGCGCGGCAAATACCGCTTCTTCCCAGGCCGGTACGTTCGCAGGATATCTCCCCATCGAACATGTCTTGCACATTGTAGCTAAGCGACTAGCTCGTCAAGCGCCTCCGTCAGTCATCACAAATGAACTTTGGTCTCGCATAACAACAGCCTGGCAGGCTATTTCCCTGTGCGACAAAAAAACACTTCCATTCAATGTCACGCCGTGTACAGGCTGTTATTGTTGCTCGAGGTGGTTTCTTACGATACTGAGTTTTGAAGCGAAGAAATCTTGTATAGCTCTATTAATGTAATCAGTTATCTCCTGTAACATTAGGAATTTGTTATATAAATTTCATTTCAACAACGCGATTCTTTCTTGGTGTTGTATTTTTCACAAACAGAAGTGTATGTTCATGTCCTTGCTCGTTCGAAAAATATTAATCTTTTGAAATATTTGGACATCTTAATTGACAGCGCTTGAAGGTGAAAGCATACCGTTGAGCTCTTAACAAAGCGCTAAGGGTTCATAATGTGTAAATTTAATTGCATGAAAAAATACACTGCTCGACATAGAAAATGCTCCACCATGTATTAATGAAAGAAGTGAGAAAAAACCTACCACACATGTAGGAATGAAATCATTTAGTTTACGTGAAAGAGATGGACAAAGAGACAGCATAATTTGATAGCATAATATGACCTGAGTTCGTTGTATGCCCTTCATGCTGGGTTGTACATTCGGCAACACATCATGGCATTCAGCGTAAGAGTCTCCGGATGGTGTCCTGAGGTATCGCTGACCTTGCGATACTTCAGGATACATTTGTCGTCGTTGACCTGTGTCCACAATTCATCGATATTCGGAGATGTCTAACACCGGTGTTAAGTCGTCTGTCGATTAAGTCCCACACGTTCTCTATTGGAAAGAAGTCTATAGGTATTGCGCTGGCCAGGGCAGCACCTGGACATCTCGCAGGAATTGTCTGCTGATTCTAACAGTGTGCTGGCTGGCGTTTGTGAAATTCCAGCAGTGTGCATTCTAGCAGTGTGCTGGCTGGCGTTTGTGAAAAAAAAAACACCAGTTTTTCCTCCACGGGCATCGAACTCGTGTCCCCTCACTCCGGAGTTAGTCGCTCTCCCAACTGAGCTACTCGATCAGAATGTCTATCTGCAGATTTGTCGTCTTGACACATGTTTTCACCTATGTAGTACGTCACACGTTATGTTGGTGAAGCTGGAAATCAAGAATACCACGGAGATACGGCAACAAAACGGATTTCAGAACCTCTTCGACGTATCGTCGTGGTGTCCTTGACTTACTATGTGTAGGAGCGGTGAAGGACTGTTGAAACTCATAGTGCCTAAAACCATGACACCAGGCTGAAAAGCCGTATGATGCCCACCTGAATGATAGTGCCTAAAACCATGACACCAGCCTGAAAACCGCATGACGCCCACCTGAATGATAGTGTCTAAAACCATGACACCAGGCTGAAAAGCCGTATGACGCCCACCTGAATGATAGTGCTTAAAACCATGACACCAGGCTGAAAAGTCGCATGATGCCCACGGTTGATAGTGCCTAAAATCATGACACCAGGCTGAGAAGCCGCATGACGCCCACCTGAAAGATAATGCCTGAAGCCATGACACCAGGCTGAAAAGCCGTATGACGCCCACCTGAATGATAGTGCCTAAAACCATAACACCAGGCTGAAAGGCCGCATGACGCCCACCTGAATGATAGTGTCTAAAACCATGACACCAGGCTGAGAAGCCGCATGACGCCCACCTGAACGATAGCGCCTGAAACCATGACACCAGGCTGAAAAGCCGCATGACGCCCACCTGAATGATAGTGCCTAAAACCATGACACCAGGCTGAAAAGCCGTATAACGCACACCTGAATGATAGTGCTTAAAACCATGACACCAGGCTGAAAAGTTGCATGATGCTCACGGTTGATAGTGCCTAAAACCATGACACCAGGCTGAAAAGTCACATGATGCCCACGGTTGATAGTGCCTAAAATCATGACACCAAGCTGAAAAGTCGCATGATGCCTACGGTTGATAGTGTCGAAAACCATGACACCAGGAGGAAAAGTCGGATGATGCCAACGGTTGATAGTGCCTAAAATCATGACACCAGGCTGAGAAGCCGCATGATGCCCACCTGAACGATAGTGCCTGAAGCCATGACACCAGGCTGAAAAGCCGTATGACGCCCACCTGAATGATAGTGCCTGAAACCATGACACCAGGCTGAAAAGCCTCATGACGCCCACCTGACTGATAGTGCCTAAAACCATGACACCAGGCTGAAAACCCGCAGGACGCCCACCTGAATGATAGTGCCTAAAACCATGGCAGCAGGCTGAAAAGCTGCGTGATGCCCACGATTGATAGTGCCTAAAACCATGACACCTGGCTGAGAAGCCGCATGACGCCCACCTGAACGATAGTGCCTGAAACCATGACACCAGGCTGAAAAGCCGCATGATGCCCACCTGAATGATAGTGCCTAAAACCATGATACCAGGCTGAAAAGCCGCATGACGCCCACGGTTGGCAACAAGGTCATCTTGGTGACTATGTCGTCTCAATACCCTAAATCAATGATAGTCGGCACTGAGACAAAAGCGGGACTTGGCGCTGAATACCACGTGGTTGCATTTGTGTTGATACGGGGATATCCATAGTTGCCTGAACACCTCGTTGAATTTCTTTCGCTGTGGATTGTGGGGATGCTCCCTCCTTCTTTCATCCCCCTCATTTCTCTTCTTTAAAGTCATCGATGTGTTCTTTTGTCATCTGGAGCGGGTCATAAAGCCTGCTCACACAGTATCATCGCTATGTATGAAGGCTACATTCGTTGAGAGGAGGGGATAAATTCTTTCGTGTACTTCATGCTCTCATTTATGGCTATTTAAGATTGAACACATGTACCCTAGTTAACAGAAAACCATACAGTCTACAAAAAAGTTCTAAGAGCTTGGCCGAACGCCAAGGTCTACCCACCATTTACAGTCTGGTGAAGGGTAGTTGCATAGAGAGAAAATGAAAAAGGTGTTTCAAGGTTTTAAACTCACAACATTTGCATTATATTTTTAGAACTTCCTAAACAATAATTTTCTAAAAGTTTGTCATGTTAGTGACCGTGAAATATAGGTACATTTTCTTATGAGTTTCAGAAACGACTGCCCGGGCCACCTCCTGCAGGAGGTCACCGAATAAAGGTTTCCTATGCATTGCTGCTGTTGGCGATAACATTATTACAAGATAAAATTGCCGGTTTTGGCTTGCAACAGCGGAATGCGAGTGACCGCTATCACAGGTCTCATAGCTTCTGAGTTCGGAAAGATTAAAGTTTTCTTTCCACAGCGAGCGTTCGATGTCACTAAAGCTGGTTTTAACCCGAATACACCGAAAATATTTCCTTGCATAGAACAGATTCTCTTTTTAAACTGAGAGTGTGTATCCATTTTTTTACACTTAATGTTCCTTTTTCAGCGCACTGGTGGTTTAATACGTGCGCTCTTCTGAATCCCAGAATACACTGTTCTTTCTTCGCCTGAAATAAAACCATAAGTCTCATCAACAACCGACTGCTTCTCTCACCTGCACCGGCCATTGATCACGCAACCAGTTCTCAGCTCCATGCTCCACTACTACAAAAGGCTTTAATGGATTTTTACGTAAACAGTAACAAACCCTAGCAAATGAATCCTTTCCACGCCCCCGAGAGACCTGTGGTAAAACAGCAAAGTTATGTTGTCAACAGCTGCAAAGCTTGACTTCCTACAAAACACTGTTTACAGAAACACAGGCAAAGCACTTTAAATAATTTCTAAGACGTCGCCATTGTTTTCGCACTTTGAAACACAAAAAAATGGAGATATCACCCATTCATAACAGTATGCAGAAGTTAAATATTTTGTTAGCAGTAGACAAAGCCAAAAACAAAAAAATAGAACAAGAATAAAACAAAAAAAAAATGTCCCCCGCTTCTGTACGTGGTGACACAATTTAGTATTTGTAGTCACTGTGAGGCAGCACATCCTTAGTCCTTATCTTGCTTCTGTGAGGCAGCACAGAAGCAAGATAAGGACTAAGTTCGCCGCCAGGTTTGTCGCTCTCAACTTCTACGTAAATATCAACCAAACTTCTTTTTTGTTGTTTGATTTTTATAGGAACATGTTTCTAAATGAACGTTTAAAAGCTTCCGAAGTGGAAATAATAGACATAAATAAAATTCAGTGCAGTGCAGATACCTTAATCACTATCTTCTCAACAGGTTAGAAGCAACTTTTAACTGAAAGGGTAAATATATAAATTACTGCAGTCTATGTTCAAATTAAGATTTTCATTTTTCTTTAACTCCTCCTCTATTTAGTTGAACTTTTAATTTGTCTGTTAAGGACGAGTTTTGGGAATAGCACAACGTGAAAGAGAATGAGCAAACCTTTTAATTTAATATATGGGTATTAACCAAAGAGTAACTATGTAGGCATTTATTTAAAAGATTTTATCCTGTAAATTTTTATTTTAAAATTTAGTATTTATTCTAAAGACTCATTTTACCAATCGAAATTTGTATTTAAAACATCGAAGTACAGCTCTGGTACCCAAATAGCATATTTTTTTGCTGTGCAAAAACAAACACACCTTTATTACAATACGTAACATTCAGCAAAACATGCTGATCTCCCTGTGAAAACAACCATTAAGGTGGTTCCACCTAAAATCTCTGCCTTATGTTTCCAATGGCAGAACTACTTTACATATTTTCTTTGCAATTAATGTATTCCCAAGGATGAAAATTTGCACATGGATAAAACTAAATTTAAATTATAGTATGGGATACTTAATACTTGCTAAAACACATTCCATAATTAAGCAAGCCAACATTTGTTTGTCTACTGACGTCAGCAATGTACAGGTCGTGCCATCTATTAACAGGTCTAAACATAACTCAAAGAAAAATGATTGAGTTTTAATATAATTATGGTTATGTTTTAGCAAATATTAAGTACCCCATGCAATAATTTAAAGTTAGTTTTATCGATGTGCAAATTTTTATCCTTGGGAATACATCAATTGCGAAGAAAATATGTGAAGAAGTTTTACCATTGGAAACATAAGGCAGAGATTTTAGGTGGAACCACCTTAAGGCGGACGTCAAGTAATCTTGCTTCCTATACTTCTAATGGAAAAACTTTTATACACATTTCTTTCACAATTAGCGTGTTCCCAAGGATGAAAATATCAACATCGATTAAAATAACTTCATATTATAACTTGGAATACTTAATATTTTCTAAAACGTAACCATAATTACATTAAAAATCAATAACTTTTCCTTTCGTGGTGTTGAAACCAGATAAAAGATGGCGCGACTTGTACTTTGATGACGTCAGTAGACAAACAAATGTTGGATTGCATAATTATGGTTATGATTTAGAAAATATTAAGTATTCCAAGTTATAACATGAAGATATTTAAATCGATGTTCAAATTTTCATCCATGGGAACGCATTAATTGTGAAGAAAATGTGTACAGAAGTTTTTCCATTGGAAGTATAGGAAGCAAAATTACTTGACGTCCACCTTAAGCCTCCTAATAATCTATTTCTGTTATGTTGCTAACAAATGTTTACCATGAGCAGAAAAAGGGCAATACAATCAAGGAACTCCATAACCTTTCCCATAGCTAGGTAAACCAAACACAGTTCTGGAAAGGTGACAGTGTTGCTTCTCCGCAGTTCTGATCAGAAAATGAAAATGCTCAAATCTTGCTGCCAGAATGCTTATCTAATGTAAAATGCTGTTCTAATCAGCCACAGTTTGGAAGTTTTTTTCCAGTTGTTTTGCGTTTTTTTTTCCAGCAGTATTTTGTCAGCAATATCCACTGTACACAGTCGTATCAGAATAATATGACCACCTACCTAATAATGAGAATTACCACCCTTGGACCTGATGACAGCCGCGAGAGAGGGTAGCATGGACGCAATGTGGCCCTGGAAGGTTGCCCGAGGCACACGTGCCCATTCGGACTGCAGTAAAGCACGGAGGTCCCAGAGATAACGTGGTTGTGGGTCGGCCCGTGGAACCTATCGATCCAAATAGATCCACAAGTGCTCTATGAGATTGAAGTCTGGCGATTTCGCCGGCCAAGGGAGAAAGGAGACATCGCTGTCGTGTTCCTGGAACCAGTCACGCACTCCCTTAGCGACGTGGCACGGTGCATTGTCTGTTATTACACGCCATCACCACCAGGGTAAAAGTCTAACATGAAGGGATACATGTGGTCGGCGGGCATGGACACGTAGCCATTGGCTGTCAGGGACCCTGTGACGTGCCTGCACAGCAGGACGCACACGACATAAAGGCAGACAGCAGCGAGAGTGAACGTCTGCGTAGCTCAATTGGTAGAGCGACTTGTTCGGGAAAAAGAGGACTCGGTTCGATCCACGGTGTGGACCAAAAATGACGGAGAAATTTACTTCGGTATAACCCATCCAGTAGTACATGTACACTGCCACCGCTGGCCTGTATTTGACCGACAAGCGTGTATTGGTGTTGGTTCTCGCGTGTCTAACGCCGTATCCGTCACTGTCGGTCACTTCTTCGGAATAGAAACCTCCATTCATCGGAGAAGGCAAACTCTTTCCAATCTTCCACTGATCAATGACAAATAGTCCCGTGCGAACTGCAGGTGTCGTTGCCGATGGACCTGGGTTAACATGGGCGCCTTGACGTAGCGTTGACTCCGGAGACCTATGCGTAACGGGGTTACTTCGACTGTTATCAGGGACACGTACCTGGGTCTCTCAGCGTTCATTTGCAGTGTCATTTACTGCACTGTTGCGCGTCGATTGCCCTTTACCAGTCGACGGAGACGACGTCCTTCTCTGGGGTCAATGGCCATTGGGTCTCCACAGTTATGACGTCGGGAGGTACTCGATGTACCAGCGGTCCATTTTGGGTACACCCTTACTACAGCACCTCCTGAACAGCCCACGAAATCTGTTGTTTCTGAGATGGTTCCACCCTTAACGCGGTAGGCGATGATCGTTCCTTTTTTAACGTCCGGCAAATCACTACCTCTGCCCATTGGGCTCACGTAACGCAACTGTTCTGGCCGGCAGTTCATATCTCCGTATGGTCGACCTTGTCACGTGCACTCTGTGACGCGCCTGGGGGGTACACTGTGATTCCGGGGTGGTCATATTATTCTGATACGCCCGTGTACTCTAAATTTCTTTTTCTGTCTTTTTTCTGTTTTAATGATTTAATGATACCTATGAGCTGTTAAATCATTAAAACAGAAAAAAGACAGAAAAAGAAATTTAGAGTACACGGGCGTATCAGAATAATATGACCACCCCCGGAATCACAGTGTACCCGCCCAGGCGCGTCACAGAGTGCACGTGACAAGGTCGACCATACGGAGATATAAACTGCCGGCCAGGACAGATGCGTTACGTTAGATCATATCCACGTACTGAGAGATCTAATTGAAAGAGCGAGGGAATATGAACTTCCATTGTGCATGGCTTTTGTCGATTATGAAAAGGCCTTTGATTCAGTGAAACCATCAGCAATTAAAATGTCTTTGAAATCATGCGGTATTGAAGATGCATACATTAATATTATTAATAACATCTATGAAAATGCAAGTTCAAAGATTCGGCTGTTTGAAAATACAACACACATAAAAATTGGAAAAGGAGTGAGACAAGGTGACACCATATCTCCGAAGCTCTTTAATGCCACATTGGAGGGTGTTTTTCAGTCGCTGAGCTGGGAAAACAAAGGGGATAAAGATTAATGGAGATTATCTAACCCACCTTCGTTTTGCTGACGACGTCGACATTTTGAAACTACCCCATCAGAGCTGCAGATTATGATCCAGGAACTTGCTGACAAGAGTAAAGAAGTGGAATTAAAAATGAACTTTCAGAAGACAAAAGTGATGTTCAATGCTTTTACAAGAAATGAAGATTTATCGATTGATGGAGAAAAGCTGGAGATAACAGACACGTACGTTTATCTTGGACAGCAGAAATCAAGTGAGGGTCACATTGATGAAGAAATTAATCGGCGTACAAAACTTGCCTGGAGAGCTTTTAGAAGAAACAGCATAATTTTAAAGATCAATATGCCATTATGTCTTAAAAGAAAAGTGTTTGATCAATTCATCCTTCCAGTGCTTACGTATGGTGCAGAGACGTGGACCTTAACTAAAAGAGACATACAAAGGCTGTAGACAACTCAAAGAAGCATGGAGAGGTGCATGCTTGGTGTAACCAGGAGAGAAGAAGAGGAACTCGTGGATCAGAAAGATGAAAAGAGTAGAAGACATCATGATCAGAGTAAAATCCATGAAATGGCAATGGTATTGGTATTGGTAACTGTGGGTACCATAGTGGTACCCAGTTTACTGCTATAATGAAATACAGACATAGGAGATTCATTAAAAGCTGCAGTACAGAAAACAACAGTGCGGAAAGTCAGTATATCCACGATGCAGCACAACGTTACACAGAAAGGAAATGAATATGCACACGAACAATGAATGGCCTAACGGCATGTCAAACACTATGCTATAACACATATCATAAATCAACCGAACGGAACTGAAATGTGGTTAGAGCGAAAAAACGTCATTGAGTACCTCAGCAACTTTATAAAAATAACAAAGGTAACAAACGTACCACTATAATAATCCGCGATAGAGGAAAGCACTAACACAGCAAACACTCACAATTATAGGTAATTTAAAAAACAGGCACAAATTCAGGAAACAACAGATAAGATAATGATAATGAGATAATGAGGAGATCACACAAGTAACGAGACCGATTAGTCGTGAAAGCACAGCAAAAACACGCAATTATCGCAAATTTAAAATACATTACTTGTGAAACACAGCCAAATACACAAATAAAGCAAATTTACAATACATTACTTGTGAAACACAGCCAAATACACAAATAAAGCAAATTTACAATACATTACTTGTGAATCACAGTAAAAACACACAATGAAAACATCAGAATTAACATGCACTAAGTCTGCAAAACCAGGGAATCTGCGAACGGGTTCGCAAATCCCCTAGCATTGAGAGAACAAAAAGTAATCGGTGTGAGGAGAGCTAAAGGTCATCGGTAAAAGGATAAAAGGTATCACAGATATGCTTCTCAACGAGCTCCTTCAAGGAGGCGAGACGGCGCGTGTAACGTCTCAAAAAAGGCTGATACCGAGGATCGGTGGCACACAGAGATTTAAAAAGTGACACATAAGCTTCGAATTGCGTTACCGCTGCATACAGGTCCAGATCAGGTGAGTGAAGGAATTCTTCAGAACCAACAATCGTACGTGCAGGTTGAAAAAGACGTAAAAGTTGCTGTCTGGCCAGTGGTCCAGGAACTGGAGGAAACGTATCAACGGCCTGTAGAACCTCAGCATCAGATAGAAGATTGACAGGACCTGAGCGGAGACGCATACTGTTTGAAGAATCATCAGGTGGAGAAACACCGGAACCGGAAACCTCGGGAACACTAGATGAATCCTCAGAATGTGGCACAGAAAGTTGTTTTAACCTTTTCTGTTTCACAGCGCCTTTGGAAATTCCAATCCGCTTCGAAGAAGAAGCTGAGGCGGATGTATCCAGTAGTGGATCAGGCTTACCTCCCAAGTCAGGAGACGAGGAAACCAACGTCGCCGAAGAAGCAGTACGTAGCTGAGCTGCCTTAATGGAGACTGGTACAACAGCCAAGGCTTCAGGAAGATGTTGCAACAAGGGTATGGTAGACAAGGTTGTAATTGGAGATCCGATATCCGAGAGGCTAGGAGAAGAGCCAGACGGCCGATCTGCCAAACCACCACTCAACACACCCGGATCGGAACACTCCGCTGTAGACACATCTGTAGTCGAAGACAACTCTGTCAATCTTGAAGGTGGATGCAGAGTCGTACGGGTCCGTAGAGGAGGAAAGGCAACATTGTCCGTGACGGAAATGTTCGTCTGACAGAGAAACGAAGAATTCGCGTCAGGCAACCTACCGGTAGTGGGGATAGTAGAAAGACCAATGTGGTCAGCAGTGGGATGCGAACTTTTTTTTTTTATTGGAGGTTTAACGACCACCGTGAGGATGCAAACTTAATGAACGTCCACGTCGAACGCTGTCACAGTAGGCAGTGGTGTGATTCTGTGTTAAACGGTGTGTACAATAGTGAGCAGTGAAAATCTTGAAACTGTACGCTCGTGCGCCAATTTCAACAGTAGCTTCTGTAGGGCAATCCGCCAAGGCTTTCTCGGTGGGAAAGACAACCAATAGCTGACGGCGAGGTTCGGTAGCATGTGAAAATCGATTTCCGCGGGGAGCGTCAGAGAGGCGACGGACCTTGCTAACAATTTTACAAACATGACTGACAAGGAGAGGAAGTGCAGTATCAGGCACTTCCTGTGGAACAGGATAGAACGTGATGTTCATCGGTCGCTTGGAAAGAGGCGACGGGATGAGATGGTTTGTCCCAATCGAAAGTCCGTTTGCAAGAAAAAAGTCAGCATCCTCCTTGTGATTGAACTGAACCGAGATAGCCGCCCCGGTGGCGCAGTGGTCTAAGGCGCTGGCCTCTGATCATTTGTCTGTATGAGGTCCGGGTTCGAATCCCGGTCAGGCATGGATGTTGTGTTTGTCTTACGGTACTGGCTCTCTCCCTTTCCTGGAAGCAGTGATACTAAATTAGGGACGGGCGACTGCTTATAGCCCATTGAGTTGCTCACGGTGGTCGTTAAACCTCCAATCAAAAAAAGAAAAGAAAAAAGAACCGAGATACCCCGAGGAGTACAAGAAATTCCCGCAATGGACGCAGACGACACATATCCAGAGAGGGCTTCCATGTAGCGTGGCAATGGAGTATTTGGTAAAGCATGAAAGAGCACACCTCTGTCCAGGAGGTTAAGGAACTCACGGCCAATCTGAGAATTGTTTTTTTTTTTTTTTTTTTTTTTTTTGATTGGAGGTTTAACGACCACCGTGAGCAACTCAATGGGCTATAAGCAGTCGCCCGTCCCTAATTTACGGTCACTGGTTCCAGGGAAGGGAGAGAGCCAGTGCCGTAAGACAAACACAACATCCATGCCTCACCGGGATTCGAACCCGGACCCCTTACGGACGAATGATCAGAGGCCAACGCCTTAGACCACTGCGCCACCGGGGCGGCATCTGAGAATTGTCATCTATCGTTACTTTCACCTTATGGTTGGATACCTGAATAATAGGTGTTGCTTGCAAAAGACCATCAGGTTGATAGGAATCGGACGTAGAAGTAGCGCCTCGTTGCACTGTAGAGGCAAATGACTGTTCGGATCCGGCAGGCACAGAAGGCTGTGAGGGAAGAGAAGCACAGGCCGAAGGCAAGGCAGTAGAATCAGTAGTACCCAGGGAGGGCACCGAGGCAGGTGTAGGAGCTGAAGAAGAAAGCGCAGCCAAGTCCAGTGAAGGCACCGGTGCAGGAGTACTAGAAAGCTGGGAAGGCATCTGAGCAGACACATCTGAGGACGAGAGTATGTTAGCTTCCATGGACGTGTGACGTGACGTGCATCCGACACGCCCATAGATGATAAGGAAATACCGAAAGCCGCCATGTTGGCAGCTTCCAAACGTAAACAAACGAGCAAACGATAAGAAAACGGATGAATATGAACTAATATGAGGATGAGAACGCTAGAAAAGTAGCTCAAAACGTACACAGTACCTTTAGACAGCAGGGCCACGCAACAGGTGAGTGAGGGACGAGGTATTCCACACTAAAATGCATAAAATATTGGAGCCACCAACACTACGTCTGTCACGAACGAGCAATGGGCTGGACATACTGCCAGAAGGACAGACCACCGATGGACAGCCGAAATTTTACATTGGATTCCAAGTGACAGGAAAAGACCCAGAAGAAGACCACATGGAAGATGGGTGGATGAAATTCGAAAGTATGCGGGAGTAACATGGAGGAGACTGGCACAAGACAGACCGTTGTGGAAGAGACTTCGAAAGACCTTCGTCCAGCAGTGGATTGATAATGGTTGACAATGATGATGATTATGATGAGCTGTAGGAACACACTCGCTAATTCAGGCTCACTGTCTCCTCCAAGGAAAGCAGATAAGTGTTTCCGTAAGAGATAATCGTATACTAATGGATATTCGAACTTGTCTTCAGTCGTACGAACCGTTGTCTTATTTGAAATGATAGCTGTGTTTGTGTGTGTGTGTGTGTTTGTGCGTGTGTGTGTGTGTGTGTGTGTGTGAGCGCGTGTGCGTGTGGAAACTGATGATCTTGCAAAAAATTCAGTTTCGGAACACGGAAGTTGCTGAGTATAGGGGCACCTAGACCTCAAGACTTTTTTAAGGTTAATAATAGTGCCGTAAAAATTGTATCTTATGCCTCTAAGTTTTTGTAAAATCAGGAGTCTATTGCTGCTCTAAAGACAGATGTATAATTTTCAATGAACTAAGCTAATACTGTTACACCCTTGTAACTTAAGCAAATTGTCTTGTCCCGAAATTAAGCAATACATTTATTCCTGGAAGTTATGAAAATAATGCCTGTAATTTCACAGACTATAACTGGCTTTGTGTAAAACAAAGAAGCCATTGTTATAGTACTTTATTATATAGGTACTTTCTGAAAGTAGAACCCGGAATATATATTTTTTTTTCGAGGGGGAATCAGAGACACCCGGTACCATTTAGGACCAACTTTTATGAGAATATTTTTCAGTGAAAATCATCCAGAACCATTGAAAACCGGATGTGTAGTCAGCAGCTAAGAGGCCGTCCATAAAGTACGTCCGATATTGCAGGGGGAGGGGGTCCTGATAACCGGACAAAACGTGACATGGGGGAAGGGTGGGCGAGGTTTAGTAATTCGGACGTCCAGCGGCAAAAATATAGTGGAATCGTAATATTAAAAATTTAAATATGTTTGCATATATGACTTCATATCATCGTGGGAGACAGTGTTTTTTTTTCGCAGTCCTTCGCGTCAGAGTTTGCAGTGTTAATTATGCTTCTTAGAAGTAAGCTCTTTCAACTTTATTTACTAGAGAACGCAATGAGTATTGCTTAATTATATTTTACCTGAAATATACGTCTGCAATGTGTATTCCTTTTCAGGATGGGAGGTGTCCCCGGGCTTCACTCTGTAATCTATGCCTAATCGTTGCTTCGAGTTAAAAAAAAACTAATAGCTAATGCGTTGATGACAGAACTGTTTTGAGAAGAATTGTGCACCCTTGGGTTGCAGTGTAGAAACAGCACCGAGTGGAGGTAAATGAGTTGCAAAAGAGTTCTGAATTGCGTGGGATAGTTTAAACATCAATGAAGCTTGATCGCTGCAGTGGTGGAACGAAAACAAACAACGACTGGCGCCACTATTGCAGAACGTTTCACTTGAGGCGATTTAAGTGTCATTTCACTTTAGAAAAATCATTAAAGCACGCAGTCAAAGTGAATTCAGTGCTGGGTTAGTACGGTTGTATATATCTGCGGCTTATTAATTCCGAATAGATAAGCAGAAGTTATTTCAGCGGCCGCAGACTGGATATAATACAGCACATCCAAATAAAACAAGGAAACAACAGCAAGATGACGTTGTATCAATTTGGAACTCCATCAAGGCAGATTTAAATTTACCTGAATTAGTAGAAAAGTACTTACGTGAGTTGAAATCAAAAGAATTGCAGAGGAAAGCTTTACAGCTGTCATTCTGGAGAAAACAATCCCAAAAAGCTGCTATAAAAACCGGATCTTCTGGTGCTTCTCAAGATGCATCCTCGAGCCACTTGGATGCGCAAGGTCGAACAGTTGATATCGAAAAAGCGAAAATGGACTTCGCGTTCGCTGGAAAAACACTTGCAGAAGTTTGGTCTTACTGTAATCGATCAGTATCCAACAATCTCGGAGTACGTAGATCCCGCAGAATCTGACCTAGTTGAACCGCTTTTTGAAAAAGATACTTCATGGAGAAACAAACACGTTGCTGAAAGCCAGTATCTTTGGAAAAAGTAAAATGTCAGGACACAAAATGTTGTCTGCCATGTCGAAGCTCACTCTTCCTCACCCTTCAAAACCGCATGTTGCCACCACCTGTTCCTCTAGCTCAAACACCGGATGGCCTAAAGATTGCCAACCTAGGAGAAACAGGTCGACATCAATATGGATCACTCTTCGTAAATCTTTCTCTGGATATTTCAGAAATGCTACCACGCTCCTGCCGAGCTTTCAGGCCAACACCACACGACCTCTACTGTCCATCAGTGCAATCCAAACTTACCTCCGGTATTCGTAAGGCTTGCGGGAAGTGTTTTGCTTCAATCAGCAGCATCAAGGCTCATGCAATATTGCATACCGTTCAGTGTGGTAAAGCTAAAACAGAACTGGAAAAACACCCTATTCGAGTTGTTGCGCGCAGACAGAGTGAGCTTATGGCAATTTTGCCATACGACATGAATATGACTAATGCTGAATGTATCGATGAAGATGACTTATATCTAACTGATGTTAACATTCCTAAAGTCGGAAGTTTAATTTCCTGTGGATTGCACATAACAAACGTTAGGTAGCATCTACATCCCATTTGGGAGGACGTTAAATAGACAGTTTGAATATAATTCAGATTGTAAGGTTGCTTTTCAAATTCCAAGAATCCAAATGCATCACTGTTTATACCACAGTCGTAGTCATGGAAGAGGAGAGAACAAGGAACAGGTGGAAGGTAATGTATCTATTCAACTAAAAAAACAATCTCGTATTCTTAAATTAGAAAATTGGCAAGCGAAGATAAATTCGTAATTCCTCAAAAAGGCATTTGTTTACTAAATATTTTAAAGTATTACTTTATGAATATAAAACGTTATGTTTCTAAAGAAGAGTCCTATAAAAGAAAATTGCAGTTTATTGTATCGCATTGTTGAGCAAATTTGCATCGTGAAACTTTCGTGTAAACGTAATAAACGATACGTGGCTTTCATTTTCAGATTTTTAACACCTTTGAAAGTTTCTTTGAATAAATTGCGAACTGGGAACAGGGGCGTAACTCAACCTATATGTATAACCACACTGAAAATTTTAATGCAATCAAAACAGTTTTAAATTAGCCTCATTTGCGGCAAAAATGCACCCAGTGCAATAAAAAAGGAGTATTTATTGAATGTGAAAAATTGTGTTCGGTATCGTTCTATGGAATTTGCTAAACTATTTGCCGATTTGCCGAGAATACTTTAAATATACGACATAAAACATTAAACATTTAAATAATTAGTAGAGAACACCCTAAAGGTGTAAGCATAGGCTGTTTTTGCACGATAACAAATAGTAATTCAACCCCATTGCAGAACTGTCCTTAAAAATACATTAAAAAACTTTATTTACAATAAAAAGGTTAAAAACATAGGCACGAGACCTTTCGCGGTCACTGTGACCACATCATGAGGCGTGGACAAGACCCGAGCAAATACTACAGATTTTAATAACAAACACTCTCATACATTTATGCAAATAAGTTCCTGATCGTTGCCAGTTCCGAAAACGTCTGAAGAGCTTCCAAGTTCTGCTAGGTTGGGATGTGAAATCAATGTTCGCCAGGGTGAAGAAACAATTGATGGGATATATTCGTTGCAACAGTTCACCCCATATTTAAAGGTGAATAAGCTTTCCATCATGTGCAAAGCGGGTCGAGATCCTGCCGAGCCCAAAATAGAAGCATTGTCCCAATCTGGAATGTAAGAGCCTGAACGAACTGCCTTTACTAGTGCAGAAAGGGGGTTCAAAGTTCGCAATGAGTATTTGTGTTCAGCAATGCACACACCCAAATTACGCAGGGTAGAACCCACGTAACAGAGGTCCGTCGTTTCTCCGAGGGTAGTCCAGAACAGAATGTTGTACACTCCATGTCGACTCATTAAAGGAGTGGGGTCTCTATCTCTCCTGATGAGCGAGAACAGGTTATGGGTTTGAACCCCAAATCCCAAGGCAGATATTTTACAAACTTTTTTAAGATAGTTGGTAATCGGTGGAAAATAATCCAATGATACGACATAACGACATGAGGGAGATTCCACCTTGAGTGGTGAATATGATCCTCGAAGTTGTTTATGAATCAGAGCATCGATAACTGAAGGTTGATTGAAATCCATGTTGACTGAAGGCTGATATTCATGTTGACTGAAGGCTGATATCCAGGTTGCCTATCTTTTTAGCCTTGTTATTGTAAATCAAGTCTTTTAATGTAGTTTTAAGAAAAGTTCTGCAATGGGGTTGAATTACTAATTGTTATCCTGCAAAAACAGCCTGCCACAGTAGTAAAAAAACACCTTTAGGGTGTTTTTTACTTCTGTGTGCACACCATATATATTAATTGTTAAATGCTGTGTTTACGGGTAGCAATTCTTGTTGCTGTCTTCTTTGGGACTATGGAGCGAGCAGCAAAGATATTCCTCTCATTTCGAAGCAAACTAGAGATTGAGGGAGCACATCTGTCGTTCTTATTGAATTGCAGATCTTTGGGAGTTATTCTGAAGTTCTTGAGGATCCATTCTACACCAGTTTCACGTAGAGATGCCTCGGTTCGGTTCTAGCCTGTGCACAACGAAAACGACTAATTGCAGAGATTCTCCGGAAATGAAGTTATGTGGATTTACTGAATCGAAAATCATACTTGGCTTATTTAATCTTTGCTAAGACTGCTAATACCACGCACCCCGTCATACCCCAAGACCACGCACCCCGTCTTACCCCAAATGACGGGGTGCTAAGACCACGCACCCCGTCATTTGGGGTAAGTTGCTCCTTATCGACTTCTGTGAAATTGAATCTGAACTTAAGACTGTGCATTGCAGACACATTGCTAAGTTGAGGACCCTTGTGACAGATAAGTGTTACAACTCACCCACTGTTACTTATAATCAATCACCCCCATCTCCACAATCTCAGCCACCTTTTTTAAACTTCAGTTCTAATCCTCTTTCTGCGGCATGGTCAGCAATTAATTCTAAGCAAATGTTTCAAATACAGTTTCCTCAGCTCGCACCTAACCCGTTTATATTTATCCCTCAGGTGGGAAACATTATTAGGTCACCCCCTCATCAGTTCACGAATCTACCAGGGCTCAACTTTTATCTAAGTTGGTAAGAGCTCGTTCTAGGAAAACTCCTGATAATGTTGGCATTACGTATTCAAGGGTGGAACTTTTAAAGTTGGCTGAGAACCCCAACTTTGCCATTTTATGGGCGGACAAATCAAATCAAGTTGTTAATCTTGACCGTACTGAGTATGTTTCAAAAATGGAAGCACCTATTCAGTCCATTTCTTATTCTGTTGGTTATTTTGATCTTATCCCGGCTACCATTTCATCTTTAGCAATATTGCTCAAAGGAGGACATCTGCCCCAATGCATTTCTCAAAACATGCGCCCACCACCGGACCCCCGTGTTCCGGAGGCATTCAGAAAGTTAAAGACCCAGAAGATTGACCACTCACTTCGATTACTTGTTTCCGGCTAGGCTAGTGCTACCAGACCGTTGGAGAAATCACTTGTTATTTTCCTGAAGCCTCTGACTCTTTTTTCTAAATATTCCATTCGTAGTTCCCTGGGGGTGGTGGATAAAATTAAGACATTTGATTCCGGAGGTACTCCATTTTTCTTGGCTTCCTTGGACGTCATCCAGTTGTTTCCTAGTGTTCCCCTTTCGGCTGTTCATGCCATTATTGAACAGAAATTGTCAGCCTCGGGACTGTATTCCCCGCTGGAAACCCAATCTATTATTGAGGGTCCTAAATTGTTGGCTAAGCGCAGCTATTTCCGTTTTAATGGAATTGTCTACCAACAAAAACAAGGGGCAGCTATGGAATCTCCCCTATCCCCAGTTTTGGCAGAGCTACTTCTTCAACATATTGAGGAAGCGATTCTGTCCACATATCAATACCAACCCTCTTTGTTTTGTAGGTATGTTGATGATATTTTAATTTTTTTGGCCCTACTCATTTGAACAATTACAGCTCTTTGCTGAGGTTTTATCATCTTGTTATCCCTCTGTTAAGTTCACTATTGAACTACAAAATGAATGTTCACTCCTTTTCGTGGATATTTTAATCAAGAGGAATTCTGCGTATCATTCTCTTCGTTATTCTGTTTACCGCAAACTTACTTTCATTCCTAATATCATTCCTGCCTCCTCTTCACACTCTACTAAATATAAACGCGCTGCCCCAAGGTAGGTTCCTTGTAAAAGGAGCATTTACCCATTCTTCTACTATTACAAGTCGTAAGAGGGAATTGGTTTGAATCCGGGGTATTGCCAGTCAACATGGATATCAGCCTTCAGTTATCGATGCTCTGATTCCTAAACAACTTCGAGGATCATATTCAATACTCAAGGTGGAATCTACCTCATGTCTTTATGTCGGATCATTGGATTATTTTCCACCGATTACCAACTATCTTAAAAAAGTTAGTAAAATATCTGACTTGGGATTTGGAGTTTGAACCCATAACCTGTTCTCGCTCATCAGGAGAGATAGAGACCCAACTCCTTTAATGAGTCGACATGGAGTGTACAACATTCCGTTCTGGACTACCCTCGGAGAAACGACGGACTTCTGTTACGTGGGTTCTACCCTGCGTAATTTGGGTGTGCGCATTGCTGAATACAAACGCTCATTGCGAACTTTGAACCCCCTTTCTGCACTAGTAAAGGCAGTTCGTTCAGGCTCTTACATTCCGGATTGGGACAATGCTTCTATTTTGGGTTCGGCGGGGTCTCGACCCGCTTTGCGCATGATGGAAAGCTTATTCATCATTAAATATGGGGGGAACTGTTGCAACAAAGATCTCCCATCAATTGTTCCTTCACCCTAGCGAACTTTGATTTCACATCCCGACCTAGCATGAGTTGGAGGCTTTTCAGAGGTTTTCGAAACTGGCAACGATCAGGAACTTATTTGGATAAATGTATCAGTGTGTTTTTATTAAAACCTGTAGTACTTGCTCAAGTCTTGTCCACGCCTGATGATGTGGTCACAGTGGCCGCGAAAGATCTGGCGCCTATTTGTTAACCTTTTTATTGTAAATAAAGTTTTTTTAATGTATGTTTAAGGACAGTTCTGCAATAGGATTGAATTACTATTTGTTATCGTGCAAAAACAGCCTATGCTTATACCTTTAGGGTGTTCTTTACTACTGTGTGAATGACAGATATATTAATTAATTTAAATAATTACTGCAAATTTTAAAGAAGTTCTTGCAACATTTAAGTAACCCTTTAGTAATTTTTGCGACTCAACTAGTAAAAACCAAACAACGACGATCGTATTTTATGTAAAATGCGGCTGATTTTTATTAGAATTTGAATGTAATGAAAAAATGTACTTCATGGTATTTCTTCGTTTTCTTTTTTCTTTTTTCCTTCTTTTCCTAGTTAAAAAAAGGTGTAAAATATTTCCGATTTCTGATATTTATCTAAATCAGAATGTTAATATTAAGTTCTCGTATTTGTACTACCAAATCTATCGTGTTTTGTGGATGGTATAATCGGGAGTGTTGCAACTTTGAATGCGTGGATTAATTTATAGATATATTTTTGATAATGATAAATTCCGGGTAGCACCTGGGAATAAATTAATGCCTAAATAATAAATATTTTCTGAAGAAAATGTATAAATAGATGGAAGATTCATTTAAATAATTACACGTTTTCTTTCTGTTTCACAACGGACTTCTAAAAGCAGTCGTCAAAAATAAAGGGGGTTGCAGGAATTAGGACATACTTCTTAGGGGGAGGGAGGTCGTCAACAATCGGACAAAATGTGACGTGGGAGAGGGGGATTCTAAAAATCGTAAAAACTCACGGATGTACTTTATGGACGGCCCCTAAAAACAAAAACAAAAAAATACAGATTTCGTAATCGTTTGATTAACATACTGGAATTATACCACAGTTAACGCTTATTTCTGGAAGCAGAAGACCTTGTCTTGAATAATGAAGAAATAAAAATAATTCTAATATTATGATAAGTCTAAAGATCGCCCCACCACCCCAGTGTGAGGAAGAAGGCCCTAATGAGCTGCCTTCTTTCCTCACACTGGGGTGTGAGGAAAGAAGGCAGCTCATTAGGGGGATAGTAGGAGTGTGAAAAAGAAAACTTTTGGGGCGCAGGCATAGGTAAAAGTATGTGTTTGTTGCCAGAATATTTATTCAGCTGATGTTGAGGACGTTTTGAACTGAAAGCGATATTTAACAAGAAGCTTTGGATATCTTAGATCGTTAAAATGTCGGGTGCTCCAAAGACGAACAGTTATAATAATCTTATAGATTTTCAAAGGGATAATTAAGTATCAGTTGATAAATTAATAATATTAGTCATCTGCAGGGAAAGTTAGCCTTTTAAAAAAATCAACCTTTTCAAGTACCTCTAAATGTTTGCGTATTGGCTGCAATTTGATATTTCAATGTTTAGCAGTACGCTGCCTACGTTAGCCGGTACATGTACCGGCTCGTACCGGCTGAAAAAGAAGCACTGTTCATCTGAAAGAAAAAAATCCCTAATTTGCATCAGTCGAAAGAGAAAATTTCACAAATTTGCATTGCAGATTTTTAACATTAACAAAGGCATCTTTTTGCGTAGAAAATGTACCATTACATATGTAAATAAATAGGCATGAGGTTGAAAGTAAGTGTTCAAATCCGGTTTAACAGATGTAAAAAAATCACAGAAATAACTTCAGAACTTTCGCTCACACAAGAGCGACTACGTTTAGGTAGCAACAACATACAGACTGTAACTGACAATTTCTAAAACACCCAAAATCTAAAAATTCAGGTAAATAATGTGGACATTTGTATAATGCAAACGGAATAGAGCTGGATACAGTAACTCGAGATACAATTTAGATGTTGTTTACCTGTAATCCAAATCAACTTAAATAGTCCATACATGAGGCAATTCTTTTGAAAGATAATTATTACACGCCTCCGGGTGAGAAGGTATTTCAGTTGTCGCTCTTATTTAATGTTCCTTTTGCGGAAATATAGAATGCAATGGAGCTAAGTCATTCCAGAGTGGGGTTGCTACTTTGAATGTAACTTCCCTTGACAATGCTGTGGTACTCTTCCCAGACTTCGCATCGGTCTTACTCTCATCAAGCCTGGTAGCAAAATATCTCTTGGTCAGGCTAATCGAGTATAGAGATGGAGTACACTTCGGCACGTTCAGAACAGGTTGGCTTAGGATCACGGTAGATGACAGAATGAGAAATGCGGGTGGGTGAACTTATCCCTGCGTTAGTCGGACATCCTTTTTTCTTAAAGATTGGAGCTCAGGATATGCTGAATTCTCATGGACAAAAATAACAAAGAAGGCCTTTAGTCTATCATGGAGAAGATAATGACACCGAAGTCTGGTCAAAAGCTTGTTATCTACTTATTCTGTTTTTATATAGTATATCCTACTTATTTTTCTTGTCAGAAATAACTCAATATGATTATGATGGTATCAGAAAACAGAAAAGTTTCCTTATTGCTTATTTATTAGTGCACACAGTTTACTATAATTTCAGCTTTGCTTAGAATTTGTTAGTTATAGTTTGTATGTTGTTTGTGCTTTGACAAAGCTGCCTGTAGCCTGTGTGCTTCCGCGGCGTTTCAAGGGAAGTTTCATCCAAAGGAGCAACTCTATGCTAGAATGACTTGGCGCTTATTGCACAGTATCATGCCTCTTGCTTTTTTCTCAGCTGACAGTTGTGTATCCACAATTTCCTGTTTTCTGATACCATCATATTCGTCAGATTTGTCGAGAGCATCTCTGACGAGCGAAAATGATGCATGCACGAACAGAATAGGCAGATCACAAGCGGTTTGACCAGCCTTTGGTGTCATTATATTTTCCACGATAGATAGTATATTAGTGCCTGAAGTTTATGACCATTGTCATGCATAGCATCATATGAAACGCGTACTCATTATAACAACTAAAGACCAATGTTATGTAAAGTTACATTTTAATTTCTCTTGAAGTTGGCAATATCTCATCCACTAAAATCTTCATTACTGTTGTCAATGATAATTCAGCATTCCCTGAACTCCAGTTATTTAACTGTTACCCTCGTCCTTCTGTTGCTTTCATTTTTGTCTTAAGTACTGAACGCCTTTAGTCGTTCACTAATATTAAAAGAGGGACTTTCGGAATTTCATGACTATATCCTCGCTGTTTCCCAGTAGCACATGCACATTTAGTGAATAACCATTATTACGTGCTAATCCGCTGAATGTAAGAACCTACCATCCTCTGTGCCATTGTATTTTAGAGTCCTAAATCAATAGATTGGCAAATTCCACCTCAAGTCTTCCGCTGTAAATATTAAGTCCTTTAGAGAAAAAAGTAATCTTCAGCACTTTCCTTCTATTATATTTTAGTGATCTCTTTACAGTTTACTTACCAATAGCTTTTGTACAGTGGTATGTCACAGCTGAGGCAAGTCGCCGTTGGTAAATTGTTGGTTGTTGGTTAGCTAAAGCATAGAACGAAGCTTTCATTTTACCAATGAATTGCTGCTTCTGTAACAGATTTCAACTGATTCAACTTTGATAAAATGTTTATGTGTTATCTGCATTGTGATCCTTTGAAATTTTAACCGCCCGCAGTTCACGACAAAAAAAAAGGCAATTGTTTAAATATGCGAAGCACAAAGCATTTTTCTCGCTCACAACTCACGAAGATCTAGTCTAGGAATTCTAAATGCGGACCCTAGAGATTACTGCGTCGACTACAGCTTTTTTTCGTATAATTTAGTCAGGTTACTTTACTTTCAATGTCGCAATTTTACTTAGTGGAATATTAGAAAACCTTTCTCTTGTAAACTTCATCACACTCCTCAGATATATTTCAGTTCAGCGCAGAATAGATTCTATGAATTTCTTGAACTCAGTGTGTTATGATGATTTGAATGTTGTAAAGCATACTCTCTTAGCATTACAGAAACATTCAGTGAATTTGAAATACTGCTGCTAAAATTTACTAAATTATCATCTTCTTCAAAAGAATTAGGGTCAATTCTATCAACACAGACATTTACATCATTGCCAAAATGTGGCTATTCCAGTTAAAGTCCGAAGGCAGTTTGACAACGTATCAACATATGAAGCATTAAAAGATATGGTTCATCGTCATCAAAGATATACCCTCATCACATGTTGCATTATGTACATAGAGTTAAACTCCGAGTTTTGCGGCTTTTCCCTATCTAAGCCGCAATGGCGGATGTTGAAATCTATCTTATTAACAGCCACCAGATGCTCTGATTACACACTGTTGGTGTTGGGAAATGCTGGACTTTTGCTGTGGTTTCTCAAAGACTAGAGAAAGTGCAGAATTACTGATCGTCTTTTAAAACACCCGCCTAAAAGATGGTAGTGGAGCTCACTCTCTCGCTCTCTCCCGATTTAACCATCAACAAAAGAATGCGTATCAGATAAGAAAACCTTTCAGGATATTGTCTAATCCCTTAGTAAAAGAGAATGAATGTAAGAAAGCATGTGTGTTTAACTGCAAAGCTGAGAGCAGAAAGTACTCTCTGTTTGGTAATTCATTGAAAAGGTTATGTAATTACGAGAGGAGAATAAATTTCAGATTGTCCTCAAATTCTGCAGGAAAGTTGGTGATGAAACCAAAATCAACCAGAGAATTTTGATTTTTCTTTTCAGAAAATAGAATTATCTGAAGGATTTTCAGTCCAATATTGATGCGAGTTCGAGTTCCGAATGAGTCACTGTTGGTGTATTTGGCTGATGACGCTGCCCCCTTCTCTGGAAATAGTTTATCTAAATTAAAGACGGGCAACTTCTTTATATCCCTTAGAATCGCTCATGGTAGTCGTTAAATCCAGAAGTAAAAAAAACCACAACTTGTCTCCCGTGAAAATTTCATTTTTTCAAGCTTCTTTGTTCAAGACAAGGGATATACACTGAAGAGCAATTGAATTAGAGACAGCTGGCGTTATGCAAATGTGGCGCTGTGGGCGGACCTGAAAACGGAAACGACATGACGTATGCAGTGATCCGACAATATAAGGAGTGATGCGACGGGAATCACTAAGAATCGGACGCAGTATGGGTAAGACGAAGGATCTAAGCGAATTTGATCGTGGGCAAATTGTCGGGGCCCGACGAATGGGAAAATTGTCGGGCCCGACGAATGAAACTCCATCTCGGAAGTCGTGCAGGCACTGGGATTTTCACGAGCCACTGCGTCACGGGTGCACCGTGAGTACATCGAATCCGGTAAAATCATTCCTGCAAGGGCCAACTGCCGTGGACAACAGCGTGTGGATGAGTGGGGTCATCGTCGGTTAGCTCGCATTGTAACAGCGGATAGACGGGCCACAGAGCAAGAAATCACTCGGCAATTTAACGCTGGTGCACAAAAACGTGTAAGCAGCCACACCATCCAGAACCATCTCCTCGCTATGGGTTACAGAAGCTATCGTCCCAAGAGGGTACCGCTGCTGACCGCACATCACAGGGCGTAAAGATTAGCATGAGCGCGGGAACATCGCTACTGGACCCCAGGCATGTGGGAAAATATTGCCTGGACTGATGAGTCGAGATTCACGTTGGTTCATGCAGATGGCAGGATACGAGTACGGCGCAAACCACATGAAGCGATGGATCCTTTTTGCCAGCAGGGTACTCTTTAAGCTGGTGGAGGTGGCATTCTCGTCTGGGGACTCTTTACGTGGACTGAAATGAGACCCCTGGTACATGTGACATCGTCCCACACAGGTCAACGTTACCGGGATATTCTGGACGACCATTTGCTCCCGTTTGTGCGTCTTCAACATCCCACTGGGGGCCTCATCCTGCAACAAGACAATGCACCGTGCCATCGCTCCCGAATTGTATCCGAATGGTTGGATGAACACTCCACCGACGTGACTTCGCTTCCTTGGCCAGCTAAGTCACCTGACCTAAATCCCATCGATCACATCTGGGATGCCATCGAGAGAGATGTTCGAGGCTCTGACCCCCCTCCATCAAATCTTCTTGAACTGTGGGAGCTTGTTTAGGGGTCGTGGATCCGTATGGCTTCCCAACGCTTCCGGTGTCTTGTCGAGTCCATGCTGAGACGAATCGCCGCCGTCATCAGAGCGAAAGGTGGAGCTACATGTTACTAGACAGGTATCTCTAATTCAATTGCTCTTCAGTGTACATACTATGTAGTATACAAACATGTGTGTGTGTGTGTGTGTGTGCCAAATATTTTATTTAGGAGAGTTCGCTCCATAGGGTAAAGTTGTAACTCGTCGATGATGAACGAAATAGAAATTGACAGTCTGAGCAGGTGAGCGAAAGAAGCACAGTTTTATTTTTCTTTGAAACTCTGTAGGCTATTTTAACGTGGCTTCTCACATATTGCACAAATTTCTTGCTCATGTTAGAGAAAGTTGTCTCTTAACTCTGATGGATTCTTAATGGGCAGCAAAACTCATTGTTTCTCATTGTCTTCAACAAACTGGTGCATTGGAAAAATATTTTCAACGATAACCTAATTATTATTACGGATTGACTGCGGAACATTTTACCACCTAAAGATCTCTCGAAGCTGCTGTTGTTGCTTGATTTCGATAATAATTCCTAAACACCTATCGTTATACGGAAATATTTAAACTTTATTTAAATTGTAGCTTCTGTTATTTTGTACGTGAACGACATCCTCAGTTAAAAAGGCGCTTAGCACAGATTCATTTAGGGAAAAGCCTTTTTCGCGGACCGGGACCTCCCACGAACAAAAGGACCCCCCTTCCCGACGGACTCTCTTTCAGAGCCCGCCAGGGACAGTGGGAGTAGGCAATTAACAGTACAACTTCTTGCGTCAGGATCATCTGGGGAACAGATCGTGTATGGGAATGAAACCGATACGAGTCCTAAACGGGGAGTCTTCTTGAAGATCTTGAAGGGAGAAGCAGGAAGGATTTTGTTTGGTCTCAAGGCAAGGGAAACGCCTTTGCACGGGATGATGTAAAAATATATTTTAGCGGGAATTGCATAGAGGAAGTCGCCCGAGATATCTATCAATCCGCTGGAAGTATTTACTATTCAATCAGGCCAACCAATTTCCAATAATCCCCCCCCTTATCTGATGAATAAAGATATGTGCGAAAGAAAACATCTGTCATTATATTTCAAATTGATTACTCACTTATTTATTTGCTTCCCTGCTCCAATGACAGGATCCAGCAAACAACTACTCTTCTGATAAGTTGGCGTCCACTACAGTACATAAAATAAACAAAGCCAACACCTAAGTTTAAATATTTCCATATAACACTATCATATGAGAGATACTACAGTATTTTAGATTTTCAACCACAAAATTTTAAGGGTTCTGTGTCTTATTAATACATCCCAGTTAGATGAAATTAATTATCCACGGTAGAAAGGCTGTATCTTTTTTGAAGGTAAAATAAAAGCGTTTTGTTATTTTCTCTGATGGCTTCTTTGCAAGCTCTCTTATTCTTCTGAGTTGCTTCGTTTGTATATTCTGCCTATAATGTGCATAATATGTAGTTGCTAGTCTGTACGTAAATTCTATACAACTTTGATGAGTTCATTATTCGCTGTCACAATGGCGCAGTAAGCTACACGCTGTCCTCTGGCCGTTCGTCCAAGTGAAACTGGGCCCGATTCCCAGATAAGATATGAGTGGTGCCTTAGGGCAGTAGGTCTTCCCCCTTCTTCAGATCAACGACCCCAAAATAGGCCGAGCAACCGATTTTTATCCTCAGAGTTGCTCAGGGTGGCCGTTAAAGCCTCAAACAAAAACCGAATCGACTTTACTTTTTTAATCCTTTAATTGGCCGATGTACATAAACCAAATGATGCCCAAAATTTTATGTGCTCCCCAAGCAGAAATGTTCACATAGCGTCCAAATTTTACGAAATCTGGGGCAAATAAATTCCTTTCCACCTCTCACCTTAGAAGTACAGGCCATAATCTTGATACTGGCGATAAACCCTCCCTTCTAGACCTTTATTCTGTGTTCCTTTACCCAACGATCGGAATCAAGAATATTCAAAACAAATTTCAGCTTGCACAAAATATATTTTTGTAACAAAGTTTCACATTGTTAGAAAAATATATAATGTTCATTCTAACACTAATTCAAGTCATTAGCACGAATAAAGGAAGTTGTTATAAAGGAAACGGGAAGCGTAAGTGAACCCTGTCCCTGGATGGCCCAAGTTATCGTACAAATCACGGTCAGAGCCTTTGGTTATCTGTTGTACTCTGTATTCAGTTTGTCGGAGTCTCGGGCAAGATGCAGACTTGACAGCATCATCGCTCTTCTTGCAGGAAAGGAAACATTCCAGGTGTGTTTCTCAGATGTAGATATATGAGCGGCCCTCTAACTTTGTTTGCAAATATCTTCGCTAACAATCATACGATTTGGACGATATTTAAGATTTAAGGGTTATCATCATCATCATCATTGTCAACCATTATCAATCCACTGCTGGACGAAGGTCTCCCCAAGTTTACTCCACAACGGTCTGTCTTGTGCCAGTCTCCTCCATGTCACCCCTGCATACTTTCGAATTTCATCCACCCATCTCCCATGTGGTCTTCTTCTGGGTCTTTTCCTGTCCCTTGGAATCCAATCTAAAATTTCGGCTGTCCATCGATGATCTGTCCTTCTGGCAGTATGTCCAGCCCATTGCCATTTCAGGGATTTAACTCTGATCATGATGTCTTCCACTCTTGTCATTTTTCGGATCCACGAGTTCCTCTTCTTATCTCTCCTGGTTACACCAAGCATGCACCTCTCCATGGCTCTTTGAGTTGTCTGCAGCCTTTGTATGTCTCTTTTAGTTAAGGTCCACGTCTCTGCACCATACGTAAGCACTGGAAGGATGCATTGATCAAACACTTTTCTTTTAAGACATAATGGCATATTGCTCTTGAAAATTATGCTGTTTCTTCCAAAAGCTCTCCAGGCAAGTTTTGTACGCCGATTAATTTCTTCATCAATGTGACCCTCACTTGATATCTGCTGTCCAAGATAAACGTACGTGTCTGTTATCTCCAGCTTTTCTCCATCAATCGATAAATCTTCATTTCTTGTAAAAGCATTGAACATCACTTTTGTCTTCTGAAAGTTCATTTTTAATCCCACTTCTTTACTCTTGTCAGCAAGTTCCTGGATCATACTCTGCAGCTCTGATGGGGTAGTTGCAAAAATGACTACGTCATCAGCAAAACGAAGGTGGGTTAGATAATCTCCATTAATCTTTATCCCCTTGTTTTCCCAGCTCAGCGACTGAAAAACACCCTCCAATGTGGCATTAAAGAGCTTCGGAGATATGGTGTCACCTTGTCTCACTCCCTTTCCAATTTTTACGTGTGTTGTATTTTCAAACAGCCTAATCTTTGCACTTGCATTTTCATAGATGTTATTAATAATATTAATGTATGCATCTTCAATACCGCAGGTTTTCAGAGCCATTGTAACTGCTGATGGTTTCACTGAATCAAAGGCTTTTTCATAATCGATAAAAGCCATGCACAATGGAAGTTCATATTCCCTCGCTCTTTCAATTAGTTCTCTCAGCACGTGGATATGATCTATTGTGCTGTAGCCACTCCTGAATCCAGCTTGTTCTCTCGGTTGAGCCATGTCCAGTGTTACCTTCAAGCGCTGTGAAAGAACTTTAGTGAAGATTTTATAAACTACTGATAGGAGGCTGATAGGTCTGTAGTTTCCGAGATTCTCAATGTCACCTTTCTTATGTAGCAGGATCATTGTAGCGGTGTTCCAATCCTCAGGAATCTTTCCTTCATTAAGGCATCGAGTGAAAATTTGGGCGAGTACTGTTTCGATTTCTCCACTTGCTTCTTGTATGATGTCTACAGTAATTCCATCTTCTCCTGGAGCTTTTCCTCGCTTCATGTTCTTGATTGCATGTGCAACTTCTGCTGGAAGGACTGGAGGAACTCTGGTACTGGTATCTTTCATGATGTCTGGAGTGCATATATCATCCCTTTCATATAATTTGGAGTAGAAATCTTTCACTCTTGTCAAAATTTCGCCTCTATTTCTTGTTACAGAACCATCTTCTTTTCTCAGTGCCATAATCTGTTTTCTTCCCTTACTGAGATGTCCCTTTGCTATCTTTAGGCTTTGGTTGTTTTCAATTGCTTTCCTCACTAGTTCACAGTTGAATTTCCTTACGTCTTCAGTGATACTTTTTCTTACTGTCTTGCATAGCTCTATATATTCCACTTTGGAAGTCACATCTTCTTTAGTTGTCCTCATCTCTCTTCTTTTTTGCATCAACATTTTGGTTTTTCCTGATAATTTGTTCACATGCAACTTGTTCTTAGACCCAGCTAATTTTGTTGCTGTTTCCATAAGAGCTTTGGTTACTTTTCTGTTAACTTCAGAGATGTCCACTTCTTCCGATGTTAGGCCTTCTAAAGCAGAGAACCTGTTCTTCAGTTCTAACTTGAAGGTATTATGGTGTTTTTTAAGGTTAGTTATGTCAATAGATTTTGTTTGTCTTATGAGCTTGCCACGTTCAAGTTTAGTGTTGAGGTGCATCTTACATCTCACCAATCTATGGTCACTACCTGTGTTGAACTTGTTTAGCACACTGCAGTCTTCTATGAGGAATTTTTTGTTACACATAATAAAATCAATTTCACTTGTCGTCCCATTTGGATGTCTCCATGTCCATTTCCTGTGTGGCTTTTTCTTGAAGAAGGAGTTCAAGATGAAAAACCCTTCTGCCTCTGCAAACTCAACGAGAGTATTTCCACGCTGATTTCTGTTGCCCTGACCGAATTTACCTACTGAAGTTTCATTCTGTTGCCGTTGCCCTATTTTTGCATTGAAATCTCCCATAATTATTTTCAAGTGCTGCTTACCTTTATTATTTAGATGACAAATTTCCTCATAAAATTCTTCAATTTCTTCTTCAGGATGACTTGTGGTGGGTGCATAAGTTTGAATAATCTGAGCCTGGTATCTTTTCGAGAGTTGGATAACAAGTCGTGCAGCTCTGTCAGAGGAACTTTCAACTTCTACAACTTTATCCTTCAGTTTCTTGTTTATTATAAATCCAACACCACTAGTTCTGCCAGTATCTGTCCCACGATAGTAGAAGAGATGTCCACTTTTCAGTTCGATGAGATCTTCTCCTTTTCTCCTTACCTCACTTAGCCCCACGATGTCCCACTTGATCCTTTGTAGTTCCTCTTCCAATTCAAGAAGCCTTGAATCAGAAGATAGGGAGCGTCCATTGTAAGTAGCCAAGGTCAGCATCAGATGGCAGCCTAGTCCGGTCCTCCGGGGATTCTTAGCACCCTCTGCCTTCATGTCGCACTGGCCGCTGCCTTGGCCAGGTACATTCCAGCTGCCGGAGACTGAGGGCCAAGATTTAAGTTGTGGAATCATTTTGGAGGGGTTTGGCCATAACTCACCACGCTGGCCAAGCGGGTTGGTGAGTGTGGGATAGAATTTCCTCTAATCCCGATGGTATAGTTATACCGCTATGGGCGGTCGTCAGAGCCCCTTTAGTGGGAACAGGATGCACCACGAGAAGGCGGGGTTGACATTTGTCAAGGAGATGCTGTGGTGTTACGCATCACCTGACCTTACATCCCTTAAGGGTTATATCATGTGCTAAATAGAATGCGCATAAAATAACATACATCTTACATGGGAAAATTCGGAGATAGAGAGCTAATTAGCATGTAAATTAGCTTACTTAGCATTTTTCTTTGCATCACGTGGTAGTTTTCTTCAAGTGCTTTCGAACAGAACGGTACCTTATTTGTTTGCATGCGACAAACGGTTCGAAAGTTAAGGTAGGGGTGGGGGTGGGGGGGATGGGGGGCTCGTTTTTTTTTTTGTTTTTTTCTAAGTCCATACATAAACCAAATGGTGCCCAAAATTGTATGCGCTGCCCACGCAAAAATGTTCACATAGCGGCCAAACTTTACGAAATCTGGGGCAAATAAATTCCTTTCCACCTCTCATCTTAGAAGTACTGGTCATAATCCTGTTACTGGCGAGAAGCCCTCCTTTCTAATCCTTTATTCTGTGTTCCTTTACCCAAAGATGGAGAAACGCTAGATTCGTGCCATGGACATCATGCCAATGGGTAGAAACAAGTGGCTTAACCGTCTTCTCTTTCCTTTCTTAGTTTTGCAGGTAATCAGGCAGAGAGGTTGAGAGTCAATCATAAATGACTGCTTTGAATAACAAGGCTAACGGGAAAAATAACGATTTTTGGTGCGCAGGGTTTCAGCCGCGGTTAGCCCATTTCTTAGACGGCTGGTATGTTCGATCTAACTGATTTCGGCCTCCTTGATGACCCCGAATTTATTCGTTCTAGCCTGTTGAACGGTTAATCGGAACAAAATGATTTCATGATGTACTATAATTCCTATAACAAACAGGCAAATAATAACCCATTGTTAATTATAACATGCTTTACTTTTCAAGATGCCGCAGTCCTGATTTAGATATCATTACTTGCTACAAATAAAGCTAGCTCGAAACTTAAAACTTGAAATGGAACTTGAAAAGTGATCATCTGCTTAAACATTATGCATAAAAGTTTAATAGAATCATGAAAAACAACGATATTTCATTTAAACGTTAAATAAAGCATCTACTGGCTTATTTTTTCTTGTTCCAATGCAGGGAATTGGTAATTAAACGTTTCAGAAACACGCAATAACACATCTGTTTTCTTGTTTTCATATATATTCTTTTTAATGTGATTTAATGAATTGGTGCAAGATTTCTTCGTTTTTTTCTTTCTTGCTGAACAAGGTATGTGATGAACTTTCTAATATTTCAGCTCGTTATTTTTGAAGCCTGCGAAACAAAATTTTCCAGTTCTTCTCGAAACAGTTAAATCTGAAACTTAAGAGGTACCTATTTGCAGACAAAACTGAAGAAATGAAGTGGTATCAATGAAATTCGCCATTTTGAGCAAATTTAATTTTGCTTTCAGAAAACAGCAAATCCAATTTAAATTACCTGCTTGCACTTGAAGCGATGTTTCAACGAAACGTGTACTTATTATTACAATTCAAGAAAAATGTTACGTAACACAAAATCTTAATTTCGTTTGAAGTCGGCAATGTCTCATTCAGTTCTGCTGATAGAAAATACCACTGTACTAAAATTGTAGAATCTTATGGAGCGTAAGATAATGCAAATGACATATTTTATGTCACTAAACAAACTGGCATGTTGTTTAACAAACATGCAATTAATTTCTTGTTTGCGACAACTTTTCAGTATGAATTAACTTTTCAGTTTATTTAAAACAGACAAAAGTATTACACGTGTGTTTCTGAAGCATCATATAATTAAATTCAGATATAAAAAGTCACTTTCGAACATCAATCCATTTATTCACAAAATCAGGGGTAAAAATTTCAATGATGATTTTTGGTTTCTGCTTTAAACCTCAGAAAATTATGTCACGCTTTTAAAATAATTAGAATAAAGAAACATATAATGAATAGTCCTTCTGTTTAGTAAAATGCCGATGGAAACAAACTTTTACTGAATGATTGGGTAGAAGTTACTTTCAAAGAAGTTTTTGCGGAATTTTAGAATCCGGAACTTAATACCAAATCATCCAGTTTTTTGCGTGGAGTCAGGAACTAAATAAAATAAATCAGGTGGTATTGATAAACTTTATCAATAGCAGTAATTTTCTGACGTGTTGCATTTTCTTCAAGGAATTATGCTCCAAATATTCTGATAGCGACTTCACTATTTTGTGAAAATTTAAAGAAAATTAGCAATCAAATGTTCATGTACATTAGCGTTCGTGTTACAAAAAAATAATTATTAATTAAGAAATCTCCAAAAATGGCAACAAAATTTTCAGCTGCATAGCTGTTCCCCTCTGCATGAACGGACGTTTGGAAGATGAAATAAATTGCATTACACTGTATGAATCTGCAACAAGCTAACGCAGACAGACAGTGTTGTGCTAACTGAGAGTGAACGGTTGAAAACGCTTGTGTAAGACATATGTATTCCTGGTATGTGTTTGCTTTGAGCTTGAGGGGCGCTAAGAAAAGCTTCGGAAATAAGCCTGCAAAACTCATTAGTGCTGTGGAAGTTTTAAAAATTAGAGAGCTGCATGTGTAATCTTTATTTTATTGGAGACCGGAACAGAGACACTTCAGCACGTGAATCCGCCTGTGCTAAATCTGACTTAATGCAAACCCCGAATTGCAATTTCCTGTCTGTGGTAGTTTACAGTTCGCGGAACCGATCCATCAAAGGTCGGATGCGAGAGCAAATAAAAGTGAACGGAGGAACTTGGGAGACACTGGCAAAACAAAACGAAAGAGAAAACAGATAAAGGAGGTCTTTTAAATAAACGCCGGAACACGTCTCCAGCGGTCCTCCTCCTCCTCGTTCTCCTCACTTACCTATCTGCTGGTGACAGCCTTCTTCGTAACGAAACTTTCCATTCTCGCCCCGTTACACCAAAGTGTGACTTCCTACAAACATTGTCACTTCCTCTCCTCGACAGCAACATATTCTTCAACTTATTCCTCATTCTAATCTATGCCTATATTTCCGGAGAGTGTGAATGAGTTATTGTCAACAGGGAACAAGTTGCGCTCGCGAAGAAAGGCTGCTCTAATAAAGAAAGAAGAAGAACCAACGCAAAGGAGGACAAGTTTGTGTGTTAAAAAAAGAATTACATGGGAGAGAGATGGAGAGCAGAGCGCCGAGAGCACAGCTCGTGGCTGGAAGGCGAGCAAGAATCAAGGATCCTGTTCCCTACGGGTTGCTAGTCAATTTCATGCTGATTTCTCGTTACCCGAGTTTAAATTGTATTTGGTGCCTGAAAATTGCCTCATCTTCGGTACATCGCGGTGGAAATTAGAGGTCCTAAACTTGGTTACCTTCGGATTTTCGATTTCAGAGGTTCTGCGCTCAGAACACAATTCAAACCAACAGCTTTCAACCCCATCACGAGTTTCTCCCTCCTCCTCCCTGCTACCCCTCCCCTACGGAACTCTGCGATGCTCTCTCTCTCTCTCTCTCCCCGAACAACAATCTCATTTCCATCCTTCCTACTCCCACCCGCCTTCATACTTCTCACAACATCCCGTTCTCTATCATCTTTCTGGAAGTTTTCCTGCTTTAGCTCATCCCTCCCCCCACCCACCCCCTCTCTGGTTCAGATGGGATGGTGACATCAGGGTTCCCTGTGCACCCTCTTCCCCAATCACGAACCTGACATCCAGTTTTGCCCCTGGGCGCAAATGTTTACTAAAGAGGACGTCTCGATACACCCCCCTTCATCCATGTACAACGCACTTTGCCACGTTCCTCGGGCTCCATTCTGAGCTTCTAACGTCCCCCTTATTTCTCCTCTGCATGAGAAATGTATTCACCAAAGATCTAAAACGCATCCCATCATCTTTCGAGTTGGAGAGTGTGTTGCTAGTTTGAATGTTTCCAATATTCTTTTCTCTCTTTCTTTTTTCCCCTCTTCCCTGGAAGTAAATGTACACAGACATTTCGATTACCAAGTTTTGGGAAATAGAAAAGACCTTTCAGGACCCTTGGGGTGAGTGATGTCAGAATGTAACGCCAATCTGATACCCAGGTGCGCATACCAGCGCAGCGAAGTGCTGTACTTATGAAAAACATAATGTTAATTTAACTATAATCGCAACACTATTGGTGGGAAATTGCTCCGTACCTAACTTCCAAGTAATGTTTTTTTAACCGACGATAACATTTTCCCATTAAATGTCTTCCACTCCATCAACCACACGATCATTTACATACGCCTAGAGAACTTCAAAGATTCTGTTGGAATAAAACTGACAATTTTCAGAGGTATGAATATTTGAAGGTTACAAACGATGAAACAACTCTCCTTTCTAACAATGTAACCTAGATGTCCCTCACGGTAGGAGGAAAAGCTACGTTATCTTTTTTATGTCCCATGTTTAAATTTGGATACTTCCACTGAAATGTTCATGTTCACTCTGCTTTGTACAACTTAAATATTCGATCTTTGACCACAGAGGCCATCTAGACGATCAGATATTATTATGTGGCCATCTAGACGATCAGATATTAATATGTGGCCATCTAGACGATCAGATATTATTATGTGGCCATCTAGACGATCAGATATTATTATGTGGCCATCTAGACGATCAGATATTAATTCAAATGCGTCACAACAGCAGAAGTGGTTAAAAAAAGTCTGATAATTCTTCCTCTTTCTACATTTTGTTCAGTGTTTAATACGATATAGCCTCTTTTAAGTTCTTTCCTCATCGAAAACTTTATAGCTGCAAAACGCAATTCCCTGTACCGACGCTTACTGACCCTTCTTTAGTTGTTCTTTTCAATAATTCTAAATTTGGTTATCATTAGCAACTGTCGAGATGGACACACGCATGGCCGTTTTAAGGGGTGGGCGAGCGCCCAGTGCTCCCAAATGAACCGGGGCCCCCAACGCCAGAAGAGTCATATGGGTTTACAAAAGCTAAACTCTTTCACCAAGTTGGCAGTTCTTCCGCTTTTTTTTATTCAAACCTTGCACGTAGCTTTGATTTCCCGAGATGGCAGGAGGGAAGTTAAGTGTTAGGGTGGATTTTTGGTGACAAAATAAGTAACAAAGATAGCCGACCACCCTCCCGACTCCTAGTGTGGGTGAGGCTTGAGCCTTGAGGGCCATGAACGGCACAGATCGCATTTTTTCCGGATCACTTTTTCCTTTCAAACAGTTATTTGTGTTACCTATCGAAGAAGTGTACGTATGTTTATCACTGGGGTTTGCCGACCTGAGCTACTTATATATGTTCAATATTCGCTGTTCAAATAAATAACAATGACGGGAGCAGCATGTCGGCGTCTTTGTCCGGTGCGTCATATTATCTGGAAACGGCGCTGGTTGGTTTATTTTATTTAATTTAATTTTCGTTGAATAATTTGTAGAATGGGGAAGAAACATTATATCTTTCAGCACCCATTTTCTCGTAATTCAGTAAGCAAATAAACGTGTGGGCACTTTGTGGAGTTCTACAATTTTTGTCATGTACCATTTTTCATTCAAGTGGTATTTAAAATGTTACTGGACATTGAATGTTTATTCTCATCGGAATACCATGGTGCTAGTGGTGTGTGATATATAAGATCAGGGGCCGACAAATGTGACGGCCAAGGGCCCCCAAAGGTGTTAAGACGGCACTGGACACATGCAACTGATTACCAATGCTATATGCTTCGCAAAGAAAAAAGGGGTATCCACGAAAGCTTTCGCAGGAAGATTTCCCCATTCACCTAAGTCACAAGTTGAGGACAATGTCATGGCCATTTTTTGGTAAGGTAATTGCATTAATCATCGTATACATCAACCTGTACAAAGTTGTTAGGTAAGACAATATCATATCTTTATATCAGGATTTCGTAAAATTGAAATTATAATAAATAGTTTGACAGTCATAGAAACTCTCATATCTGTAAGAAAACATTTTTAGAGATGAAATCAGAATTGGAAACGGGTCAAAAGTTTTGGAGCTGGACGTCACATAATTGGACCCGACCGGGACAAATCTGCTTTGGACTATAAATTCGGAACTCAATTTATAATTATACATAATCGTATACACACAGGGTGTTCAAAAAGCCTCTCCGCAGTGGGTATCGTAAGTTATATTGTCATAGGTTATATAGAAATCTTATAAATGTGTTACGGAAACGTATAATTTACTCATTTACTTACAAAAAGTGTTGAAACTGTCCTTCTTCATACAGCCTAACTGTTTTACACATGTTTTCAAATACGTCTAGAGAGTTAAAAAGTCCCTCCGCAGTAATGTTAAAGGCTGTTCCACTTAATTTGCATGGTGCTACAAACTAACATTTTGAATTTAGTAACGTGTTGTATGTTTAATTTCAATTTTTGCTGGGTTTTTTTATAACATATCGAGCTTCAGAAAATGTTTCACAGCAACACCAATTTTCACGAGCTTCTGATAAGTTGAAAGTTTCTAACATGTTGATGTTGATTTCATCATTGCCTCTCAGATGGAAGGAACTCTCATGAAATCAACATTCACATTTTGGAAACTTTCAACTCATCACAAGATTGTGAAATTGGTGTTTCTGTGAAACATATTTTCCTGTTTCTTAATGAGACGAAACAACTTCAAGTATTCACTCTTCCCCTTTTTATTTTCAACAAGAACTTATTTGTTGGCTTTGACGCCTTTTTCAGTCCCCTTGACATTAAATTCATCCATATTAACAAATAAGGCATTAACTCCGACACGACATGCAATGGGACGGGATGTTAGCACGTCAAACGAAAACCTCTGAATGCTCAATGCAAAAGATGGGATGTGAAAATTAACTCTCAGTCTTTACGATGTGACAAACGGGCCATGAGAGAACGGATCACCAGAGAAGCAGGCGACAGGCATTTGCTTGTATCTAGCTACGGAAAATAGCACTGAAAACAAAAGCAAAGGAAGTATCGTTTTACGATAATGGTTTCGTCGGTCGGTGGAAATCTTGTTTGCTTTAAGAAAGAGACGGCAATATTTTTGTATGACAAATCATTTTTCACTCCGCTGGCACCAGCGTAGAGCACGAAATTCCACAGTACGCATTTTTCTTTGAAATATTTGTTTCTTTTCAAAAATAAAACGGAAATAAGACCGGGTCGAAATCGGGTTACGAACGCCTTGACACGACCCTTTTGACCCGCAAGAAATTGTCGACCCGTGACCAGTTTCCGTCTCTGAATAAAAAATCTCAAATCGAAATTTCCATCAAGAATGGCAAATGGCATTTGCACCACTGGATAAGCTCATCTGTCGTTTATATTTCAGCAGACGCAACTCATAGGGCTATAAGTAGTAGCACGTTTGTGGTCCCAGTATAGATAGTCCGTCCACGGCCAGTGTCTGGGTTGAAGTTTGGGTGGTGCGCCTGTCCACGGCGCTCGCTTCCTTCCCTCTATGGAACCAATGACCTCAACTCATGGATGGGAGACTGCTAATAACTAAACGAGATGCTTACGGTGGTCATTATACCCTAAATCAGAAAACGAAAATCGACCATTTCTTATTTAAAGGCACTGGTTCCAGAGAAGAGACAGAGCCATATCATCATCGTCATCATCATTGGTAACTATTATAAAGCCACTGATGAATGAAGATCTTCCTAAGTTTTTCTATAACTGTCTTGAGCCAATCTCCTCCATGTAACACTGACATGCTTTGGAATTTCATCCATCGATCTTCCACGTGATCTACTTCTGGGTCTTTTTCTATACCTTGGTACAAGTTTTTAGTTTATTGTTTCGGTAGTCAGCTCTTCCAGGCCCAATGCTATTACAGATATTTTACCTTGATCATGATGTCTTCTACTGTTGCTTGTCATTTGTCTGATCCACGAGTGTGTGTGTGTATGTGTGTGTGCTGTATGTACAGGGTGCATAGGAAAGTCCCTTTAGCCTGGAATAACTTGCGAACGGAGAGAGGTACAGTTATGCAAGTGAGATAACGTTATTGTAAATCCACTACGCCAGATCGAATGCAGCAAATAGCAGAGCCCCTAGTGGTGAAATGCGGAAGTTAGCCATTGCAAATCAAAAACGAAAAGAGATAGAGCAAAATTTCCAATTACAAAGTTGTAGAGCATCAATTAATTAGTACAAAACGACATTTGTTTCACACGGATAAGATACATTGTCGCCTGAATACCCTACAATGTCCGAAATCGATGCGGGACGATTCGAATCTGCATATTCCCATTTCGCAAATGCAGCCGTATGCATTTGCAAGATTGTAACGTTGTACTGCACCAACGATATAAAAACCAGTAGCAGGATGTATCCTGATCAGAAGTTTAGGTCTACGTACGCTGTGTGAGAATGGCGAGCTTGGATTTCTGGAATTACGTAAAAAATCAGGTGTATGCAACAGTGCCTACAAGCCTGCTGGATCTACGTCGTCGTGTTACAGATGCTTACAATAGTGTGACACCTTCAATGCTGAGGAATGTGCATGCAGAGTTACTTTCACGAATACAAATGTGTATCGTGGGCAATGGCGAACTCTTCGAACCTACTCGACATTAACTTTTTTATCACTGTGCGCCAGTTTGCCTTTTTTGTTTTTATTTTGTCTGATTTTGTGTATTTGCTCATACCTATGCTTGTTCCCTTCAAACGTTCACACAAAAGGTCGCGCATCGATTTCGGACATTTTAGGGTATTCAGACGACAATTTATCTTATCCATGTGAAACGTTTTGTACTAATTAATTGATGCTCTACAACTTTGCAATTGGAAAGTTTGCTCTATCTCTTTTTGTTTTCGATTTGCAATGGCTAACTTCCACATTTCGCCACTAGGTGCGCTCTATCGGCTGTATTCGATCGGGCGTAGTCGCTTTACTATACCGTTGTTTCACTTGCATAACTGTACCTCTCTCCGTTCGCAAGTTATTCCAGGCTAAAGGGACTTTCCTAGGCACCCTGCATATAGGGCATTACAGAAACGGCAGATACGTGGTTAAAGTGTTCCAGGAATGGAAGGAAACCGGAAAGACCTACAGTAATAGGGGGCACTGTTGAACAACTGGCCAGAGCATTTAATGCAGGCACATCCAACGAACTCAGTTCTCTATGCGTCTCAGAAGTCGCCGTCTATTCAAGGTACCCATGTTGGCCGCCATACATCGACGATTACGGCGTGAATTTACATCTGAGAGGAGGCACTGGTCCATCGCACATCAGTGGAGGAAAGTCGCCTTTCCAGAAGAATCACGTTTGTATGCTTTATCGTGTGGAAAGTCGATGAACAGTACAGCAAAGCACAGCTGACAGAAACGATGCTCGAGGAGAAACAGGCAGGAGGTCGCAGTGTGCTCGTGTGTGACATTTCTCCCGGAAATCATTTGAAATAAGGTGCTGCCATTCATTATGGCTGTCTACCCCTACAGAACGGGTTGCTTTCAGCAAGACAATTCCCCTTCCCATGTTGATTTGCGTGTTCGAGAATGATTTGAGGAACATTCCAGTGACTTCAGCTTATTATTCTGGCCTCCATACTCGCTGGACATCAATCCCATTGAACATCTGTGAGACTATCTTGGCCAACAGGTTTGGCGTATGGATCCACCACCGATGGCTCTTGATGATCAGGGAGAAGCGTTCGATTGTCTGTATGGTATAACATCCCTACAGAAACGTTCAGCAGCTTCATCGTATCAATGCCACACCATACATCCGCGCACGACGGCACGAGGAGGCCATACTTCATACTAACAGCGAGTCATAATTTTTATATATGACTCGCTGTTAGTATGTTATATATGACTCGCAGCGAGTCATAATTACATATATCATTCATCATCATCATTGTCAACCATTATCAATCCACTGCTGGACGAAGGTCTCCCCAAGTTTCCTCCACAACGGTCTGTCTTGTGCCAGTCTCCTCCATGTCACTCCCACATATTTACTAATTTCATCCACCCATCTCCCATGTGGTCTTTTTCTGGGTCTTTTCCTGTCCCTTGGAATCCAATCTAAAATTTCGGCTGTCCATCGATGGTCTGTCCTTCTGGCAGTATGTCCAGCCCATTGCCATTTCAGGGATTTAACTCTGATCATGATGTCTTCCACTCTCGTCATTTTTCGGACCCACGAGTTCCTCTTCTTATCTCTCCTGGTTATACCAAGCATGCACCTCTCCATGCTTCTTTGAGTTGTCTGCAGCCTTTGTATGTCTCTTTTAGTTAAGGTCCACGTCTCTGCACCATACGTAAGCACTGGAAGGATGCATTGATCAAACACTTTTCTTTTAAGACATAATGGCATATTGCTCTTGAAAATTATGCTGTTTCTTCCAAAAGCTCTCCAGGCAAGTTTTGTACGCCGATTAATTTCTTCATCAATGTGACCCTCACTTGATATCTGCTGTCCAAGATAAACATACGTATCTGTTATCTCCAGTTTTTCTCCATCAATCGATAAATCTTCATTTCTTGTAAAAGCATTGAACATCACTTTTGTCTTCTGAAAGTTCATTTTTAATCCCACTTCTTTACTCTTGTCAGCAAGTTCCTGGATCATACTCTGCAGCTCTGATGGGGTAGTTGCAAAAATGACTACGTCATCAGCAAAACGAAGGTGGGTTAGATAATCTCCATTAATCTTTATCCCTTTGTTTTCCCAGTTCAGTGATTGAAAGACATTTTCCAATGTGGCATTAAAGAGCTTCGGAGATATGGTGTCACCTTGTCTCACTCCCTTTCCAATTTTTATGTGTGTTGTATTTTCAAACAGCCGAATCTTTGCACTTGCATTTTCATAGATGTTATTAATAATATTAATGTATGCATCTTCAATACCGCAGGATTTCAGAGCCGTGGTAACTGCTGATGGTTTCACCGAATCAAAGGCTTTTTCATAATCGATAAAAGCCATGCACAATGGAAGTTCATATTCCCTCGCTCTTTCAATTAGTTCTCTCAGTACGTGGATATGATCTATTGTGCTGTAGCCACTCCTGAATCCAGCTTGTTCTCTCGGTTGAGCCATGTCCAGTGTTACCTTCAAGCGGTGTGAAAGAACTTTAGTGAAGATTTTATAAACCACTGATAGGAGGCTGATAGGTCTGTAGTTCCTGAGATCCTCAATGTCACCTTTTTTATGTAGCAGGATCATTGTAGCATTGTTCCAATCCTCAGGAATCTTCCCTTCATTAAGGCATCGAGTGAAAATTTGGGCGAGTACTGTTTCAATTTCTCCACTTGCTTCTTGTATGATGTCTATAGTAATTCCATCTTCTCCTGGAGCTTTCCCCCGCTTCATGTTCTTGATTGCATGAGCAACTTCTGCTGGGAGGACTGGAAGAACTCTGGTACCTTTCATGATGTCTGGAGTACATGTATCATCCCTTTCATATAATTTGGAGTAGAAATCTTTCACTCTTGTCAAAATTTCGCCTCTATTTCTTGTTATAGAACCATCTTCTTTTCTCAGAGCCATAATCTGTTTTCTTCCCTTACTGAGATGTCCCTTTGCTATCTTAAGGCTTTGGTTGTTTTCAAATGCTTTCCTCACTAGCTCACAGTTGAATTTCCTTACGTCTTCAGTGATACTTTTTCGTGTTGCCTTGTATAGCTCTATATATTCCACTTTGGAAGTCACATCTTCTTTAGTTGTCCTCATCTCTCTTCTTTTTTGCATCAACATTTTGGTTTTTCCTGATAATTTGTTCACATGCAACTTGTTCTTAGACCCAGCTAATTTTGTTGCTGTTTCCATTAGAGCTTTGGTTACTTTTCTGTTAACTTCCGAAATATCCACTTCTTCCGATGTTAGGCCTTCTAAAGCAGAGAATCTGTTCTTCAGTTCCAACTTGAAAGTATTATGGTGTTTTTTAAGGTTGGTTATGTCAATACATGTTGTTTGTCTTATGAGCTTGCCACGTTCCAGTTTAGTGTTGAGGTGCATCTTACATCTCACCAATCTATGGTCACTACCTGTGTTGAACTTGTTCAGCACACTGCAGTCTTCGATGACGAATTTTTTGTTACACATAATAAAATCAATTTCACTTGTCGTCCCAATTGGATGTCTCCATGTTCATTTCCTGTGTGGCTTTTTCTTGAAAAAGGAGTTCAAGATGAAAAATCCTTCTGCCTCTGCAAACTCAACGAGAGTATTTCCACGCTGGTTTCTGTTGCCGTGACCGAATTTACCTACTGAAGTTTCATTCTGTTGCCGTTGCCCTATTTTTGCATTGAAATCTCCCATAATTATCTTCAAGTGCTGCTTACCTTTATTATTTAGATGACGAATTTCCTCATAAAATTCTTCAATTTTTCTTCAGGATGACTTGTGGTGGGTGCATAAGTTTGAATAATCTGAGCCTGGTATCTTCTCGATAGTTGGATAACGAGTCGTGCAGCTCTGTCAGAGGAACTTTCAACTTCTACCACTTTATCCTTCAGTTTTTTGTTTATTATAAATCCAACACCACTAGTTCTGCCAGTATCTGTCCCACGATAATAGAAGAGATGTCCACTTTTCAGTTCAATGAGATCTTCTCCTTTTCTCCTTACCTCACTTAGCCCGACGATGTCCCACTTGATCCTTTGTAGTTCCTCTTCCAATTCAAGAAGCCTTGAATCAGAAGATAGGGAGCGTCCGTTATAGGTAGCCAAGGTCAGCATCAAATGGCAACCTAGTCCGGTCCTCCGGGGATTCTTAGCACCCTCTGCCTTCATGTCGCACTGGCCGCTGCCTTGGCCAGGTACATTCCAGCTGCCGGAGACTGAGGGCCAAGATTTAAGTTGTAAAGTCATTTTGGAGGTGTTTGGCCATAACTCACCACGCTGGCCAAGCGGGTTGGTGAGTGTGGGATAGCATTTCCTCTGATCCCGATGGTATAGATATACAACTACCAAAGTAAATCACTGAAAGCAGAAGACACCTGACTCGGAAAACCAAAGCCAGAGACCGAAAAATCAACCAGGAGAAAAAGGGAGGATTGCAGAAATATGGCAGCTGCTGTCGATGGCTTCTTCGGGAGCTAGGTATGGATAACACCTCTCATAGCTCTATATAGACCAAAAAGTGTGGGTTTCTGCATCATCCAGTTTGCTAGAGAAAAAAGACTAAACAGAAAATTGCAAAGACCCTTCCCAATTACGAATAAAAAAATTCCCCACCGCATTACAACAAAAGAACAAAAAATCACCTGAAAATTAAGTATCCAAAATAAAATTAAAGCATAAAAAATAAAAAAAGCAACAAAGTAAAAACACCCACTCTCGATAAAAAGAAAAAAAAATAATTGCTGTCTGGATGGTGCGTAGCCCTACTCACACTGTTTAGTTCCGAGAAGTCATCATCATCATCATCATTGTCAACCATTATCAATCAACTGCTGGACGAAGGTCTCCCCAAGTTTCCTCCACAACGGTCTGTCTTGTGCCAGTCTCCTCCATGTCACTCCCGCATATTTTCGAATTTCATCCACCCATCTCCCATGTGGTCTTTTTCTGGGTCTTTTCCTGTCCCTTGGAATCCAATCTAAAATTTCGGCTGTCCATCGATGATCTGTCCTTCTGGCAGTATGTCCAGCCCATTGCCATTTCAGGGATTTAACTCTGATCATGATGTCTTCCACTCTTGTCATTTTTCGGATCCACGAGTTCCTCTTCTTATCTCTCCTGGTTACACGAAGCATGCACCTCTCCATGCTCCTTTGAGTTGTCTGCAGCCTTTGTATGTCTCTTTTAGTTAAGGTCCACGTCTCTGCACCATACGTAAGCACTGGAAGGATGCATTGATCAAACACTTTTCTTTTAAGACATAATGGCATATTGCTCTTGAAAATTATGCTGTTTCTTCCAAAAGCTCTCCAGGCAAGTTTTGTACGCCGATTAATTTCTTCATCAATGTGACCCTCACTTGATATCTGCTGTCCAAGATAAACGTACGTATCTGTTATCTCCAGCTTTTCTTCATCAATCGATAAATCTTCATTTCTTGTAAAAGCATTGAACATCACTTTTGTCTTCTGAAAGTTCATTTTTAATCCCACTTCTTTACTCTTGTCAGCAAGTTCCTGGATCATACTGTGCAGCTCTGATGGGGTAGTTGCAAAAATGACTACGTCATCAGCAAAACGAAGGTGGGTTAGATAATCTCCATTAATCTTTATCCCCTTGTTTTCCCAGCTCAGTGACTGAGAAACACCCTCCAATGTGGCATTAAAGAGCTTCGGAGATATGGTGTCACCTTGTCTCACTCCCTTTCCAATTTTTATGTGTGTTGTATTTTCAAACAGCCTAATCTTTGCACTTGCATTTTCATAGATGTTATTAATAATATTAATGTATGCATCTTCAATACCGCAGGTTTTCAGAGCCATTGTAACTGCTGATGGTTTCACCGAATCAAAGGCTTTTTCATAATCGATAAAAGCCATGCACAATGGAAGTTCATATTCCCTCGCTCTTTCAATTAGTTCTCTCAGCACATGGATATGATCTATTGTGCTGTAGCCACTCCTGAATCCAGCTTGTTCTCTCGGTTGAGCCATGTCCAGTGTTGCCTTCAAGCGGTGTGAAAGAACTTTAGTGAAGATTTTATAAACTACGGATAGGAGACTGATAGGTCTGTAGGTTCCGAGATCCTCAATGTCACCTTTCTTATGTAGCAGGATCATTGTAGCGGTGTTCCAATCCTCAGGAATCTTTCCTTCATTAAGGCATCGAGTGAAAATTTGGGCGAGTACTGTTTCGATTTCTCCACTTGCTTCTTGTATGATGTCTACAGTAATTCCATCTTTTCCTGGAGCTTTTCCCCGCTTCATGTTCTTGATTGCATGTGCAACTTCTGCTGGAAGGACTGGAGGAACTCTGGTACTGGTATCTTTCATGATGTCTGGAGTGCATGTATCATCCCTTTCATATAATTTGGAGTAGAAATCTTTCACTCTTGTCAAAATTTCGCCTCTATTTCTTGTTACAGAAATATCTTCTTTTCTCAGTGCCATAATCTGTTTTCTTCCCTTACTGAGATGTCCCTTTGCTATCTTTAGGCTTTGGTTGTTTTCAATTGCTTTCCTCACTAGTTCACAGTTGAATTTTCTTACGTCTTCAGTGATACTTTTTCGTACTGTCTTGCATAGCTCTATATATTCCACTTTGGAAGTCACATCTTCTTTAGTTGTCCTCATCTCTCTTCTTTTTTGCATCAACATTTTCGTTTTTCCTGATAATTTATTTACATGCAACTTGTTCTCAGACCCAGCTAATTTTGTTGCTGTTTCCATAAGAGCTTTGGTTACTTTTCTGTTAACTTCAGAGATGTCCACTTCTTCCGATGTTAGGCCTTCTAAAGCAGAGAACCTGTTCTTCAGTTCCAACTTGAAGGTATTATGGTGTTTTTTAAGGTTGGTTATGTCAATAGATTTTGTTTGTCTTATGAGCTTGCCACGTTCCAGTTTAGTGTTGAGGTGCATCTTACATCTCACCAATCTATGGTCACTACCTGTGTTGAACTTGTTTAGCACACTGCAGTCTTCTATGAGGAATTTTTTGTTACACATAATAAAATCAATTTCACTTGTCGTCCCATTTGGATGTCTCCATGTCCATTTCCTATGTGGCTTTTTCTTGAAGAAGGAGTTCAAGATGAAAAACTCTTCTGCCTCTGCAAACTCAACGAGAGTATTTTCACGCTAGTTTCTGTTGCCGTGACCGAATTTACCTACTGAAGTTTCATTCTGTTGCCGTTGCCCTATTTTTGCATTGAAATCTCCCATAATTATTTTCAAGTGCTGCTTACCTTTATTATTTAGATGACAAATTTCCTCATAAAATTCTTCAATTTCTTCTTCAGGATGACTTGTGGTGGGTGCATAAGTTTGAATAATCTGAGCCTGGTATCTTCTCGATAAACCTTTGTAGTTCCTCTTCCAATTCAAGAAGCCTTGAATCAGAAGATAGGGAGCGTCCATTGTACGTTGCCAAGGTCAGCATCATATGGCAGCCTAGTCCGGTCCTCCGGGGATTCTTAGCACCCTCTGCCTTCATGTCGCACTGGCCGCTGCCTTGGCCAGGTACATTCCAGCTGCCGGAGACTGAGGGCCAAGATTTAAGTTGTGGAGGCATTTTGGAGGGTTTGGCCATAACTCACTACGCTGGCCAAGCGGGTTGGTGAGTGTGGGATAGAATTTCCTCTAATCCCGATGGTATAGTTATACCGCTATTGGCGGTCGTCAGAGCCCCTTTAGTGGGAACAGGATGCACCACGAGAAGGCGGGGTTGACATTTGTCAAGGAGAGGCTGTGATATTACGCATCACCTGACCTTACATCCCTCCGAGAAGTATTAAACCTTAAGTCCCAAAACAGAAATAAAGAATATAACCAAACACTACAACGAAGTAACTCTTTACATTCACATACTAATGACACATCTGTAAAGGGAAAGGGTGGCTTGAATTAGTTAACCTGTGTACAATATATTGCCTAAATGAGTTCAGTATTTCAGAAAGAAGAGTTAGCCTAGGCTACACTTTACTTAAATTCAAACTAAAAGCGTGGTCTGAACAATAGAAATGCTCGAACACAGCCCAAAAATACCGAAAGAAAAGCAATTTTCCGCAAAACTCATAGACAACTTTAGAAGAAAGGGAACTTCAAAACCAAAAACAAATTTTAAGAAATAATAACAAAAAACTTGAGACTTTTCAAGGGGAAACAATTATAAACTTACCGGGGAAATATTCGTGGATACCAGGTGGCGCTGATGGCGTAGCTGCTTCTTGGAGCGTCGTTTAAACCATTACATCGGCAGGGTACGCTATATTCTACACTCGGTAAATGGTTTTATTGTGCGTAATTTGCATTTTATTGTTATTTTTTTAAGAAATTATTTTAGGTGCGAGGTACGTCCTTTTCTCCTAAGTTCCTAGGAATTTGTTGGCTAGTTCTCTCCTCAGTTTTGAGGTTTACAGGTAATCGTTTAGCGTACCCCATTTTTCAAGCCTCAATTTAGTTTGCTTTAGGCGTGTGCCGTTTGGCTTGCTCTTTTCTCTTTCTTTTTACATTTGAAGCACTGTTTTGGCAGTTTCTTGTAAATAAGCAAATAATCTCAAGTTTTCTTCCACCTTTCGGTTTCCTGAATATGCTTGTAAATAATTACGGTTTCGTGTAAGGTGTAACACTGTATTCCTTGGTACTCAGTATTTTATACTTCTTAAGCTTTGTGTGTTGCATGTTTTTCGCTTGGGTCGAGTATGAGGTCCGGCTTCCACTAGTTCAGTCTGCTGGGAGGGGGAGGGGGAGTCATTTTTTGGATGATTTCTTTTTCTCTTTTAATTTTTTTATTAATTTTTTATGTTTTATTTTTGGGGTAGTTTGGGTGATCGGGGGTGTTGGATTTTTGTTTGGGATGGGATAATATTTATGTTTTCTTTTTATTTGTCTTTCTATTTATTTATTTTTTATAATTTTTTCGGGTTGATTTTTTGCTGTCTTGTAGCAGACCGGATAGTGCAGAACCTCACACTTTTTTGGTCTCTATAGAAGTATGAAGGGTGTTATCTGTGCCTGGCCTTTGATGAAGCCATATATAACAGCTTGCCATAGTTCTATATTCCTCTTTCTTTTCACCCTGTGGTCATTAGGTCTCTTCTTTTATTTTCTCCGAATCAGTCATTCCAGCTTTCAGTATTTTGGTGATCTCTGTTATTGATTTTTTATGCATCCCTTGGCGCTTCATAATTTCAAAAGCTGTTTGCAATCTATGTGTTACCTTTATTATACTGTATATATAGAGTGGTTGTCCAAAATAATGGAAACACCTCGCTGAAAACAGGGACTTCGGTATGTACTGCTTTTTGAGTAAAACGAACATGTAGCTACATTTATTTTTTTTGTAAACAAGTGTTGCTTATAGTCTCAAAGGTCTGTGTGATTGCATTGTAAATCGATGTTTGCATATTTTCCTTCCAGGTGAAGGCACAATGAGTGACCTGTCGAAGTTCTAAAGAGATCAGATTGTAGGGGCTCGTCTGGTTAGTGCGTTGGTAACCACAGTGGCACAGGTATTGGGGGTATCGAGAGGTACCGTGTCGAAGGCCATGACAGCATACGTTGTTCACGGCACAACATCATCTCCGAGAGACACAACTGTGGAAGGAAAACCAAACTCACTGCGAGAGACAAGAGGACATTAAAGAGGATTGTGACCGCAAGGAGGAAGACCATGGCGACGAAAGTGGCTGCTTAGCTTAATGCACATCTCCACAACCCAGTGTCGACCCATACTGTGCGAAGGGAATTGCATAAGCACAATATTTACGGCAGAGCTGCAATTGCAAAACCGCTGGTATCGCAGGTAAATATGAAACGTAGACTACAGTGTTGTCAGGAACATAAAACTTGGACTGCGGATCAATGGAAACATATATTGTTTTCCGATGAATCAAGTTTCTCACTATTCTCCAACCACAGGACGGGTTTGAAGAACCCCCGCAGAAGCCTACAACCCAGACTGTCTCCTTCCTACAGTGAAGCATGTTGGCTGTTCCGTAATGGTTTGGGCCATGATTTCCTGGTTTTCAGCAGGTCCCATTATCACCTTACACAGACGGATCACTAGCGGTGGCATGGACATTGTTTCCGTCAAGGGATTGCACCTTTCAAGATGATAATGCCCCCACTCGCAGAAGTCGAACTGTTCAATCATGGTTTGAGGAACATGAGGATGAAGTTGCACACCTTTCCTGGCCTGCACAATCACCAGACTTAAACATCATTGAGCCCCTGTTGTCTGTGTTGGAAAACAGAGTGCGATCACTTTATCTTTCTCCGGCGTCTCTCAAGGAATTGGAGCAGTTTCTGCAGGAGGAATGGTACAACATACCACTTACCACCATCCAGGACTTGTATGCATCCATTTCAAGGAGGATTCAAGCAGTTTTAAATGATAAGAGTTCTCTCCCACCATATTAGGTGCGTAACTCCTATTGTTTCAAGGTGTTTTCATTATTTTGGACAACGCCTGTATATAGACAGAGACAGAATTAGAAAACATGCTGGATTCAGGAGTGGCTACAGTGCCATAGATCACATCCACGTACTGTAAGAACGAACGGAAGAACGAGAGAATATAAACTCCTATTATACATGGCTTTTACTGATTATGAAAAGGTCTTTGATTCTGTGAAACCATCAGCAGTTACAATGGCTTTGAAATCCTGCCGCATTGGAGATGCATACATTAACATTATTAATAACATCTATGAAACGCAAGTAAAGGTTCTGTTATTTGGGGATACAGCACCAATAAAAATTGGAAAGAGAGTGGGACAATGTGACTCCATATCTCCCAAACTCTTTAATGTCACATTGCAAAAAGTGTTTCAATCACTGAACTGGGAAAACAAAGCGATAAATATTAATGGAGATTATTTAATTCACATTTTGCTGGTGACGTTGTTATTTTCGCAACTACCCCTTCAGAACTGCAGGACATGTTCCAGGAACTTGCTGACAAGAGTAAAGAAGTGGGATTAAAAATGAGCTTTCGGAAGACAAAACTGATGTACAATGATTTTACAAGAAATGAAATTTTTTAGATGGTTGGAGAAACGCCGGAGATAGCGGGTACCAGCATTTATCTTGGACAAAACAGATATCAAGCAAGGATCACATTGATGAAGAAATTAATCGGCGTATAAAACTTGGTTGGAGAGATTTTGGAAGAAACAGTGCAATTTTTAAGAGCAATATGCTATTATGTCTCAAAAGAAATGTATTTAATCAATGCATCCTTCCAGTGCTTACATACGGAGCAGAGACGTGGACCTTAACTAAGAAAAGCATACAAAGACTGCCGACAACTGAAAGAAGCGTGGAGAGATGCATGCTTGGCGTAACCAGGGGAGATAAGAAGAGGAACTCGTGAATCAGGAAAATGACAAAAGTGGAAGACATCGCGATCAACGTAAAATCCCTGAAATGGCAATGGGTTGGACATATTGCCAGAAGGATGGAACACCAATGGAGAACCGAAATTTTAGACTAGATTCCAAGGAACAGAAAAAAAAACTCAAAAGAAGACCACATTGGAGATGGATGGATGAAATTCGAAAGTATGCGGCAGTGACATGGAGGAGACTGGCAAAGGACAGACGGTTGTGGAAAATACTTGGGAAGACTTTCATCCAGCAGTGGATTGATAATGGTTGACAATGATGATGGTGACGATATATATATATCATCATCATCATCATCATCATTGTCAACCATTATCAATCCACTGCTGGACGAAAAGGTCTCCCCAAGTTTCCTCCACAACGGTCTGTCTTGTGCCAGTCTCCTCCATGTCACTCCCACATATTTACGAATTTCATCCACCCATCTCCCCATGTGGTCTTCTTCTGGGTCTTTTCCTGTCCCTTGGAATCCAATCTAAAATTTCGGCTGTCCATCTATGGTCTGTCCTTCTGGCAGTATGTCCAGCCCATTGCCATTTCAGGGATTTAACTCTGATCATGATGTCTTCCACTCTCGTCATTTTTCGGATCCACGAGTTCCTCTTCTTATCTCTCCTGGTTATACCAAGCATGCACCTCTCCATGCTTCTTTGAGTTGTCTGCAGCTTTTGTATGTCTCTTTTAGTTAAGGTCCACGTCTCTGCACCATACGTAAGCACTGGAAGGATGCATTGATCAAACACTTTTCTTTTAAGACATAATGGCATATTGCTCTTAAAAAAATGCTGTTTCTTCCAAAAGCTCTCCAGGCAAGTTTTGTACGCCGATTAATTTCTTCATCAATGTGACCCTCACTTGATATCTGCTGTCCAAGATAAACATACGTATCTGTTATCTCCAGTTTTCTCCATCAATCGATAAATCTTCATTTCTTGTAAAGCATTGAACATCACTTTTGTCTTCTGAAAGTTCATTTTTAATCCCACTTCTTTACTCTTGTCAGCAAGTTCCTGGATCATACTCTGCAGCTCTGATGGGGTAGTTGCAAAAATGACTACGTCATCAGCAAAACGAGTGGGTTAGATAATCTCCATTAATCTTTATCCCTTTGTTTTTCCCAGTTCAGTGATTGAAAGACATTTTCCAATGTGGCATTAAAAGAGCTTCGGAGATATGGTGTCACCTTGTCTTACTCCCCTTTCAATTTTTATGTGTGTTGTATTTTCAAACAACCGAATCTTTGCACTTGCATTTTCATAGATGTTATTAATAATATTAATGTATGCATCTTCAATACCGCAGGATTTCAGAGCCGTGGTAACTGCTGATGGTTTCACCGAATCAAAGGCTTTTTCATAATCGATAAAAGCCATGCACAATGGAAGTTCATATTCCCTCGCTCTTTCAATCAGTTCTCTCAGTACGTGGATATGATCTATTGTGCTGTAGCCACTCCTGAATCCAGCTTGTTCTCTCGGTTGAGCCATGTCCAGTGTTACCTTCAAGCGGTGTGAAAGAACTTTAGTGAAGATTTTATAAACCACTGATAGGAGGCTGATAGGTCTGTAGTTCCTGAGATCCTCAATGTCACCTTTTTTATGTAGCAAGATCATTGTAGCATTGTTCCAATCCTCAGGAATCTTCCCTTCATTAAGGCATCGAGTGAAAATTTGGGCGAGTACTGTTTCAATTTCTCCACTTGCTTCTTGTATGATGTCTATAGTAATTCCATCTTCTCCTGGAGCTTTCCCTCGCTTCATGTTCTTGATTGCATGAGCAACTTCTGCTGGGAGGACTGGAAGAACTCTGGTACCTTTCATGATGTCTGGAGTACATGTATCATCCCTTTCATATAATTTGGAGTAGAAATCATTCACTCTTGTCAAAATTTCGCCTCTATTTCTTGTTATAGAACCATCTTCTTTTCTCAGAGCCATAATCTGTTTTCTTCCCTTACTGAGATGTCCCTTTGCTATCTTAAGGCTTTGGTTGTTTTCAATTGCTTTCCTCACTAGCTCACAGTTGAATTTCCTTACGTCTTCAGTGATACTTTTTCGTGTTGTCTTGCATAGCTCTATATATTCCACTTTGGAAGTCACATCTACTTTAGTTGTCCTCATCTCTCTTCTTTTTTGCATCAACATTTTGGTTTTTCCTGATAATTTGTTCACATGCAACTTGTTCTTAGACCCAGCTAATTTTGTTGCTGTTTCCATTAGAGCTTTGGTTACTTTTCTGTTAACTTCCGAAATATCCACTTCTTCCGATGTTAGGCCTTCTAAAGCAGAGAATCTGTTCTTCAGTTCCAACTTGAAAGTATTATGGTGTTTTTTAAGGTTGGTTATGTCAATACATTTTGTTTGTCTTATGAGCTTGCCACGTTCCAGTTTAGTGTTGAGGTGCATCTTACATCTCACCAATCTATGGTCACTACCTGTGTTGAACTTGTTCAGCACACTGCAGTCTTCGATGACGAATTTTTTGTTACACATAATAAAATCAATTTCACTTGTCGTCCCAATTGGATGTCTCCATGTCCATTTCCTGTGTGGCTTTTTTCTTGAAAAAGGAGTTCAAGATGAAAAATCCTTCTGCCTCTGCAAACTCAACGAGAGTATTTCCACGCTGGTTTCTGTTGCCGTGACCGAATTTACCTACTGAAGTTTCATTCTGTTGCCGTTGCCCTATTTTTGCATTGAAATCTCCCATAATTATCTTCAAGTGCTGCTTACCTTTATTATTTAGATGACGAATTTCCTCATAAAATTCTTCAATTTCTTCTTCAGGATGACTTGTGGTGGGTGCATAAGTTTGAATAATCTGAGCCTGGTATCTTCTCGATAGTTGGATAACGAGTCGTGCAGCTCTGTCAGAGGAACTTTCAACTTCTACCACTTTATCCTTCAGTTTCTTGTTTATTATAAATCCAACACCACTAGTTCTGCCAGTATCTGTCCCACGATAATAGAAGAGATGTCCACTTTTCAGTTCAATGAGATCTTCTCCTTTTCTCCTTACCTCACTTAGCCCGACGATGTCCCACTTGATCCTTTGTAGTTCCTCTTCCAATTCAAGAAGCCTTGAATCATATATATATATATATATATATATATATATATATATATATCACAGCCTCTCCTTGACAAATGTCAACATCGCCTTCTCGTGGTGCATCCTGTTCCCACTGAAGGGGCTCTGACGACCGCCCATAGCGGTATAACTATACCATCGTGATTAGAGGAAATTCTATCCCACACTCACCAACCCGCTTGACCAGCGTGGTGAGTTATGGCCAAACCCCTCCAAAATTACTCCACAACTTAAATCTTGGCCCTCAGTCTCCGGCAGCTGGAATGTACCTGGCCAAGGCAGCGGCCAGTGCGACATGAAGGCAGAGGGTGCTAAGAATCTCCGGAGAACCGGACTAGGCTGCCATCTGATGCTGACCTTGGCAACGTACAATGGACGCTCCCTATCTTCTGATTCAAGGCTTCTTGAATTGGAAGAGGAACTACAAAGGATCAAGTGGGACATCGTGGGGCTAAGTGAGGTAAGGAGAAAAGGAGAAGATCTCATCGAACTGAAAAGTGGACATCTCTTCTACTATCGTGGGACAGATACTGGCAGAACCAGTGGTGTTGGATTTATAATAAACAAGAAACTGAAGGATAAAGTGGTAGAAGTTGAAAGTTCCTCTGACAGAGCTGCACGACTCGTTATCCAACTATCGAGAAGATACCAGGCTCAGATTATTCAAACTTATGCACCCACCACAAGTCATCCTGAAGAAGAAATTGAAGAATTTTATGAGGAAATTTGTCATCTAAATACAAAAGGTAAGCAGCACTTGAAAATAGTTATGGGAGATTTCAATGCAAAAATAGGGCAACGGCAACAGAATGAAACTTCAGTAGGTAAATTCGGTCACGGCAACAGAAACCAGCGTGGAAATACTCTCGTTGAGTTTGCAGAGGCAGAAGGGTTTTTCATCTTGAACTCCTTCTTCAAGAAAAAGCCACACAGGAAATGGACATGGAGACATCCAAATGGGACGACAAGTGAAATTGATTTTTATTATGTGTAACAAAAAATTTGTCATTGAAGACTGCAGTGTGCTAAAGTTCAACACAGGTAGTGACCATAGATTGGTGAGATGTAAGATGCACCTCAACACTAAACTTGAACGTGGCAAGCTCATAAAACAAACAAAATCTATTGACATAACCAACCTTAAAAAACACCATAATACCTTCAAGTTGGAACTGAAGAACAGGTTCTCTGCTTTAGAAGGCCTAACATCGGAAGAAGTGGACATCTCTGAAGTTAACAGAAAAGTAACCAAAGCTCTTATGGAAACAGCAACAAAATTAGCTGGGTCTGAGAACAAGTTGCATGTAAATAAATTATCAGGAAAAACGAAAATGTTGATGCAAAAAGAAGAGAGATGAGGACAACTAAAGAAGATGTGACTTCCAAAGTGGAATATATAGAGCTATGCAAGACAGTACGAAAAAGTATCACTGAAGACGTAAGAAAATTCAACTGTGAACTAGTGAGGAAAGCAATTGAAAACAACCAAAGCCTAAAGATAGCAAAGGGACATCTCAGTAAGGGAAGAAAACAGATTATGGCACTGAGAAAAGAAGATGGTTCTGTAACAAGAAATAGAGGCGAAATTTTGACAAGAGTGAAAGATTTCTACTCCAAATTATATGAAAGGGATGATACATGCACTCCAGACATCATGAAAGATACCAGTACCAGAGTTCCTCCAGTCCTTCCAGCAGAAGTTGCACATGCAATCAAGAACATGAAGCGGGGAAAAGCTCCAGGAAAAGATGGAATTACTGTAGACATCATACAAGAAGCAAGTGGAGAAATCGAAACAGTACTCGCCCAAATTTTCACTCGATGCCTTAATGAAGGAAAGATTCCTGAGGATTGGAACACCGCTACAATGATCCTGCTACATAAGAAAGGTGACATTGAGGATCTCGGAAACTACAGACCTATCAGCCTCCTATCAGTAGTTTGTAAAATCTTCACTAAAGTTCTTTCACACCGCTTGAAGGTAACACTGGACATGGCTCAACCGAGAGAACAAGCTGGATTCAGGAGTGGCTACAGCACAATAGATCATATCCATGTGCTGAGAGAACTAATTGAAAGAGCGAGGGAATATGAACTTCCATTGTGCATGGCTTTTATCGATTATGAAAAAGCCTTTGATTCGGTGAAACCATCAGCAGTTACAATGGCTCTGAAAACCTGCGGTATTGAAGATGCATACATTAATATTATTAATAACATCTATGAAAATGCAAGTGCAAAGATTAGGCTGTTTGAAAATACAACACACATAAAAATTGGAAAGGGAGTGAGACAAGGTGACACCATATCTCCGAAGCTCTTTAATGCCACATTGGAGGGTGTTTTTCAGTCACTGAGCTGGGAAAAGAAGGGGATAAAGATTAATGGAGATTATCTAACCCACCTTCGTTTTGCTGATGACGTAGTCATTTTTGCAACTACCCCATCAGAGCTGCAGAGTATGATCCAGGAACTTGCTAACAAGAGTAAAGAAGTCGGATTAAAAATGAACTTTCAGAAGACAAAAGTGATGTTCAATGCTTTTACAAGAAATGAAGATTTATCGATTGATGGAGAAAAGCTGGAGATAACAGACACGTACGTTTATCTTGGACAGCAGATATCAAGTGAGGGTCACATTGATGAAGAAATTAATCGGCGTACAAAACTTGCCTGGAGAGCTTTTGGAAGAAACAGCATAATTTTCAAGAGCAATATGCCATTATGTCTTAAAAGAAAAGTGTTTGATCAATGCATCCTTCCAGTGCTTACGTATGGTGCAGAGACGTGGACCTTAACTAAAAGAGACATACAAAGGCTGCAGACAACTCAAAGTAGCATGGAGAGGTGCATACTTGGTGTAACCAGGAGAGATAAGAAGAGGAACTCGTGGATCCGAAAAATGACAAGAGTGGAAAACATCATGATCAGAGTTAAATCCCTGAAATGGCAATGGGCTGGACATACTGCCAGAAGGACAGATCATCGATGGACAGCCGAAATTTTAGATTGGATTCCAAGGGACAGGAAAAGACCCAGAAGAAGACCACATGGGAGATGGGTGAATGAAATTCGAAAGTATGCAGGGGTGACATGGAGGAGACTGGCACAAGACAGACCGTTGGGGAGGAAACTTGGGGAGACCTTCGTCCAGCAGTGGATTGATAATGGTTGACAATGATGATGATGATGATGATATATGTAGATACATAACCTTTTCTATGTTGTACTAGGTGTGAGTCAAAATTATATATGTATTTTTTTGCTTAGGTATCTTCTTTATAGAATATATATATATATATATATATATATATATATATATAAGGTCAGGTGATGCGCAAACATGTTGCCTCTCCTTTAAAAATGCCAACCCTACCTTCTCGCGGCGCATCCTGCTTCCAATAAACGTGTTCTGACGACCAACAAAGAACGGTATAACCACCGAGTTTAGAGGAATGTCATGTTAGCCAGCGTGGCGATATAAGCCCTCCCCCCCCACACACACACACACCCACACCCACACAAAAGAAAGGAGCCTTTACAACATTAAGTTTGGCCCTCAGCCTCCGGCAGCTGGAATGTACCTGACCAGCCAGTGTAACATGAAAGCAGAGGGTGCTAAGGTTTAAATATGCATTTATTAAACACTCGGAGTACAGAATGAGAATGCGAGTCATGAAATGATTATGTACAACAAATGAGCGCCAGAACAAGTAGGCAAAGAAATAATACTATATACACTTCCTGAGGGTAAGATACAGGGGGAAATTAAACAGGTTAATTAACGATGTAATTGTCAACAAAGGATAGAGTATTCATAATAGTTCAAACTGTAAAAGAAATTCTCAGGCCATCAATCTGGAACCAGCTGAGGTATGGTCTCCAGAGTTTGTAGAAGTTGGGAAGGGTATCTGTATTGATAGCGTGTTCATGCGCTAACTGTAGACGAAACTTTAGTCGAGCTATGAAGTGATGGACAAGCTTCTCGGTTGCCTCTGTGAGAGTAGGTACAGTGGAGTTTTCCTGATGCGTCAGTTGATGGGAGTAGATTACTATTTTTACAAGCGTGAAAATATAAACACACACTGATGGGAGAGGAGAAGCAGGAAGAATATCTTGAAGTAGGGTAAAATATGAGGCAGCACTCAGATGTCCTGGGCAAAGATGGTGTGCAATACGGAACATGAGATTTAACATAGGTAGCAAGACTGGACAAAACAAATAGACATGTTCAATGTCAGCCGGAACATCACAGTAGGTACATTGTGGAAAGACAACAAGAGTCATTCGGTGTAGTAATTGAGGAACGGGGTGGCAGCGATGCAGAAACCGCCAATGAACATTCTTCTCATGAGGTACAGCAAGAAGAGGATGTGCCTCAGACCAAACAGCTGTCAAGGAGGCAGACGGAACAGTGGGGATAGGCATTGGCTGCTAAGGTGAACAAGTGCGAAGAATTTCACTCAAAATCTTCTGTGAGAATGCCTCAAGCGTAAAAGATTTCATACGGAGTTGCACAAAAAACTGGAAGAGTCGCGGTGCTGCTGCAACCTGTAGAATTCCTTCAGGTGAGGCCAAAGATGGGTAGAAACGGATGATCGACGATTTTATCGACGTGTAGAGTGTCCGGGAGGAGACGGAATCACGAAGATGAGTAGATAGGCGAGAGAAGTCTTTCCATGTAAGGTTGAGATTCACAAGGTTTCGTACAGTAATAATGCCTGCACGCATCCATTCTGGAGAATCTCCGTAGTGCAGGAGGGGGTGCTCTCTGTAATGGGAGAGACCTCAGGATTTCTATGGCCTCCCAGTAAACGGCCGGGAGGCTTTGTCGCAAAGCTGGGAAACCATCCATTCGAAGAAAGACGGCGAACGTTAATGAAGGATTTTTCAATGAGGTAATAACATTTCGTACTGTGCATGTATCTGAGTTGGAGCTACTGAGCACATGAAAGAACCAGTGAAGCCGTGCGGCACGGTAAACGAGATCTACTGCAGGAAGACCAATTGCTCCCTGTGAAGGTGAGAGGCAAAGAGTAGAGGAGCTGACCCAATGCATGCTTGAACTTGACGGAGTCTGTAGCCAGGGGCGGTATCCATTTGCCAGGAATAGTAACACTTTGATAAGATGTATGTGCGAGCAATGTGAGCTCTTTGAAGGAAGGAGGAGCAAAATTGCGCCCTTCTCCAGAAGCCAGCTGCTTTGAGAAGGGAGGGATAGAGAGAGAAACAATTCGTTCGTACGGCCTCCGATGGGTTTCCGAGATGAATTCCTAGGAATTTTTGGGAGGTACTTGACCATTTGGCTCCCCAGGGACAGTCGTGGCGGTGTTTCCAAGAGCCGCACCAGAGGCCTGTGCTTTTCTCAAGATTGAGTGAGGCTGATGCTGCGGTAGCATACTCTTAATCACCGTTGGACCGGACTAGGATGCCATCTGATGCTGACCTTAGCTACGTTTAATGGACGATCTTTATCACTTGATTCAAGACTCTTTGAATTGGAGGAGGAGCTCCAAAAGATAAAATGGGACATCGTCGGGCTAAGAGAAGGAGATCTCATTGAACTGAAAAACAGACATCTCTTCTACTATCGTGGGACAGATACAGGAAGAACTAGTTGTGTTAGATTTATAATAAACGAAACACTGAAGAACAATGTTCTAGAAGTTAAAAGTTTCTCGGACAGAGCTGTTTGACTCTCTGTCCAACTTTTGAAAAGATATCACGATCAGATTATTCGAGCTTACGCGCCCACCACAAGTCATCCTGAGGAAGAAGTTAAAGAATTTTAGAAAGAAATTCGGCATTTAAATAATAAAGTCAAGCAACACTTAAAGATCATTACGGGTAATTTCAATGCGAAAATAGGGGAACAGCAACCGAATGAAACTTTAATAGGTAAATTCGGACATGGGAACAGAAACCAGCTTGGAAATACAGAGACAGAAAGGTTTTTCGTCATGAACTCCTTTTCCAAGAAAAAATCACATGTGAAACGGATATTGAAGCATCCTAACAGAATGACAAGTGAAATTGATTTTATTATGTGTTGTGACGTACTACGGAGGCAAAACCCGTGTCAAGATGACCAATCTGCAGCGATACATTCCGTCCATGTAGCTTAGTTGGTAGAGCAACTTACTCCAGAGAGAGGGGGCGCAGTTTCCATACCTGTCACGGTCAAACTTGTGTTTTTAACAGTGTAACAAGAAATTTGTCATTGAAGACTGCAGTGTGCTGAGCAGGTTCAACACAGGAAATGGTCATGGAATGGTGAAATGTAAGATGTGCACCTCAACACTAAACTAGAACGTGGCAAGCTCGTAAAACAAACAAAATGTATTTACATGACCAACCTTAAAAATTATCATAGTAACATCGAATTAGAACTGAGGAACAGATTCTCCATTCTAGAAGATTCAACATCAGAAGACGTGAACGTATCTTAAGTTCACAGAAAACTAACCAAGGCTCTTATGGAAACAGCAACAAAAATAGGTGGCACTAAGAACGAGTTGGACATAAAGAAAATATCAGGAAAAACAAAAACTTCTAATGCAAAAGAGAATGTAGATGAAGACAAATAAAGAAGATGTCACTTCCACTGTAGAATATATAGAGCTATGCAAGGCAGTACCAAAAAGTGTTACTGCAAATGGAAGGAAATTCCACTGTAAACTAGTGAGAAAAGCAAGTGAAAATAACCAAAGCCTGAAGAGAGCAAAGGGGCATCTCAGTAAGGAAAGAAACCAGATTATGGCACTGAGAAAAGAAGATGGCACTGTAACAAGAAATGGAGGCGAAATTTTGACAAGAGTGAAAGATTTGGGCTCAAAACTATATGAAAGAGATCATACATCTACCCTAGACGTTACGAAACGCAGCAGTACCAAAACGTCCCTCCTGTCCTTTCAAGAAAAATTACACTTGTAATTAAGAACATTAAACGAGGAAAGGCTCCAGAAGAAGGCGGAATTACCGTGGATATTATACAAGAAACAAGTGGAGAAACTGAAACAATACTCGCCCAAGTTTTAACTAGATGTCTCAATGAAGGGAAGATTTCTGAGGATTGGAACAATGCTACAATGATCTTAATACATAAAAAGGTGACATTGAAGATCTCAGGAACTACAGGCCTATCAGCCTGCTATCAGCGGTTTATAAAATCTTCTCTTAGGTGCTTTCACATTGCTTGAAGATACCAGAGGACGTGGCTCAACCGGGAGAACGAGCTGGATTCAGGAGTGCCTACAGTACTGTAGATCATATCCATGTCCTGAGGGAACTAACTGAAAGAGAGAGAAACCATGAACTCCCATTATGTATGGCTCATATCGATTCTGAAAAGGACTTTGATTCCGTGAAACCATCAGCAGTTACAATGGCTTTGAGACCCTGCGGTATAGAAGATGCATGCATTAGCATTATTAATAACATCTATGAAAATGCAAGCGCAAAGGTTCGATTATTATTTGATGATACAACACCAATAAAAATAGGAAAGGGAGTGAAAGAAGGCCACACCATACCTTCCAAACTTTTAATGCCACATTGCAAAATGTCTTCCAATCACTGAACTGGAAAAACAAAGCAATGAAGATTAATGGAGATTACTTAACTCACCTTCGTTTTGCTGATGACTTAGTCATTTTTTCAACTGCCCTTTCAGGGCTGCCGAGAATAATCTACGAACTCGCTGACAAGAGTAAAGAAGTGGGGTTAGAAATGAACTTTCAGAAGACAAAACTGATGCAAAATGCTTTTTTGTTTTTATTGAAAGTTTAACAACCACCGTGAGCAACTCAATGGCCTACAAGCAGTCGCCCGTCCCTAATTTAGGGCCACTTATTCCAGGGAAGGGAGAGAACCAGTGCCGTAAGACAAACACAACATCCATGCCTCTCCGGGATTTGAACCCGGACCCTTTTCCGAAAAATGATCAAAAGACATTGCTTAAACCACTACGCCACCGAAGAGGCACTGAAGTTTTGTGCTAGTATTAGTCCGGCTTCATCAGGACAAACGATTTAGCCCTGAAGAATCTGGGCCAATGCTGAGGCGAAACTAAAGTTGGCTGGCAATGAAATCATTATGTCGTTCAAATTTGTTGGTCATTTTTATAAACATATTCTTCTCATAATGGTGTAAATAGTACTTACAATTGGTTTTTAATATTTTCATTATAACGTTTGTACATAATATTTTAGAAGCTCTTTACAACGGTGCAAGCAAAAATAAAAACTAATTTGAAAGCCTTCGTATGGCTTTTTTCCTGTTGGGTTAGTGCACGCACACCGGCCACTAAATTAGAAAACTTTATACATATGCACGTAGATGTCGCTTACGCAGAGTATATACAAACTACGTGATCACGTGCGTCACCACTTGATCTAGGCTACTACTTAAGACAGCTGTTCGTCATCGTCAGTAGTGTTGATCACAATGGGAAAAACAAAGGATCTTTCAGAGTTCGATAAAGGGATTACTTTGGATGCCCGTCTGGCTGAAGCCACGATTTTGAAAACAGCAGAGCTGACTGTATTCTAAAAGGTGACATATATCAGATCTTTAATCAGTGAAATAATAACCCACGTGACTTATCCAAGAGGAACAACTGTGACGTGACGACAATCTGTAGAACGGTATCGCCGTCGTCGGAGAAGGCTTGTACGGAGAAACGGGACTTCCTCTAAGCAGCAATTGCCCGAAACATTCAATTGTACGGAAAAACAGGACATCCTGTGTGCAACAATTAACCGAAGCAGCAATTGACCCTGTTCTCGATCCATATCTCAGCAAACTATGCGAAGGGAATTGAAGAGGATTGGTATTGGCAGTCACATGCATATACGGAAAACACTGATTTCTGCGAAGAACCGGTTCCTTTACAGTGGGGTTAGGAACACTGTCCTGGACACTGGAAGACTGGGGAAAAGTCATGTGGTCCGACGAGTCGCGGTGCACCTTGTTCTGTACCGACGGTAGACAGAAAGTTTGGCCGGCGCCAGCAATGGACCCAGCTTGCCTTGTGAACACAATTCAAGGTTCTGGGGATAGTGACATGATGTGAAGCACATTTTTTTGGCACGAAATGGGTCCCCTGATATTGTCAGAAGGTCGGATATCCTCCAAGGATTATCTTAACCGAAGTGTGTAAATTGCGAACTAAAATCGCACCGCTCTCAACCCCGATATGGAAATTGCGAACTAAGAGCCAATACCTCTATGTGTTGATTGCGAACCAACGTTTCTGCGCCCATTCTGACGATATCAAAAAATAAACCAGTATGACAAAATAATGATTAAAACAATGTAAAACAATTTAAGCAATATGTTTACGAAAACAACAAACTAGTTTGTCATCCTTGCGCAGGCGCCATGTTAATTTTCTCTGTGATGTTCCATATTTAATATGTGTACATTTGTACTTAATTCATTGTATTCACAAAGACAACAAAACTAGTTTGTCATCCTTGCGCAGAGGCCATGTTAATTTGTTTTCTGTGGTGTTCCATATTTATTATATGTACGTAATTTCCTTGTATTCACGAAAACAACAAAACTAGTTTGTCATTCTTGCGCAGGGGCCATGTTAATTTTTTTCTGTGATGTTCCATATTTAATATGTGTACATTTGTACTTAATTCATTATATTCACGAAAATATCTTTATTTTGCAGTAAGTGTAGGCATCTACGATTAACAAATCTTTTCCTTTTTCAGAGATCGAGAGCGTCACTTCAATCTTAAAACGTGTCGAACAACAAAAGATATATCTAAAGCAAAGTAATCAAAACAGACGAGCTAGCTTAGGTAATTCTAGCAGATGTTCAGAGAAGTCGGTTCGGAATTTACATATAGCGGTCATGGGCCTTGGTTCGCAATTTACATATAGAGTTTTAATGGCGGTCTGATTTTAGTTCGCAAGTTACACACTCTAGTTCGCAATTTACATACCACCATCTGAACATTGTTGCCGATCAAATCCATCGTGCATTGTTGACTTTCTTATCCATCAAGTGACGGCTGTTTTATGGACGATAATGCTACTGCTCATCCCACAAGTTGTGTTCATGAGTGGTTCAGCAAGCCTGACAGCGACTTCAGCCATCTTCTCTGACCCAACATAAAGCCCAGAACTGAATCCCATTGATAATGTACTGGACATGTTAGAAAAACATATCCAGAAGCAAAGTCTTCTTCTATCAAATCTGAGTCAGTTAAAGGTCTATCTCATGAACAGCTGTAAATGTTGATGCACTCCAACACTTTGTGGAGCCTATGCCAAACCGCATACGTGCTGTAATTCTACATAGCTAAAGTTTGTCCAACTCGGTACTGAGTAAATTTTCTATTTCAGTGGCCGGTATATGTAGTAATAAGGACTTTTTCAGAAGTTATGGCTCTGCTTTGTCAATAACTATTTTTTTAAGAAATAAGAACAAACTCTGAATGTAATTGAGTGATGTTACTACTTCATTTGAAGATCTATTCCCCATGAAGCAAAGGCTTTCTCCACAACCTTCACACTATTCTCATGAAAAGATGGCCGAACCTTGTTCTTAACTATTCACAACAGCCTTATGTCTAATAAAAGTGAAAATAAAAAAATAATAGCCTTTCCCACCACAGCTACTCTAACATGTAGTCGTAGCAAAACGAAATTCTAAACAAGTGGAAATTATGTTAATGGAACTGAAGCATTAAGAAAAAGCTTGTGAGGTTAATAATAACACTGTAATAACGACAAACACATAAATTTATATGCTATAAATAATGCCAAAAATATAATTTGAATAGTAAAAACCTTTAATTTTAGCGAACAAGTGGTGCGAAAAGATGATGAGACGCTGCAACGAAAATTAGAAGTTTTAACTTTCGTATATCGAGAAGCACAAAAAAAAAGAATAGGCATTTGGTAGGCTAGAAAATTCTCAACAGTTATGCAAGCAATATATCCCACCAGACATAATTCATGTGGGCAAAATATGGTCACTTACGAAAGTTCTAAAAACAGATAAGAGTTGTCCGCAGAAGAATACTGGAATTGCTGGGAATCATTACAAGAAACAGGAAAATAAAAATAAAGGTCAAACAGAAAACGAAGATTCAAAAACAAAAGCCCCTCCCCTAAAAAGAGCTAAAAACGGGGAAGGGGGCAGGGGTTAAATCGCTCTGGTGGCTGAAGAAAGGTGGACTTTACTCATATTGGAGCCCAGTACTATAAAACAGAAGATCCAAATGAAGGAATGAGAATGAACTATAATGGAGTACAGAAGAGGGTAGGACGAGTAAAGCCGAATTCCTAGGTAAAAAAAAATTCGTTCCACTTGTTGCGGGCATCAGTGGTCAAATGGTTTGTCACCTGATGTAGTTGTGAATAGCGTTTTCCAAATGTGCGCAGACGTTCTCACCAAAGTCATTTTCTAATGATATAATGAACATTTTAATTATGTTTTGGAGTAATATATTACGTTACAGTATATCCCACGTAATGTATCATATAGAATGGTTTTCGGATATTTTTTTTTTCAAAATAAATAGCCTTGCCGTTGATCCAGAGACCAAAAACCAGATCTCTGCAAAGGACATCTAAAATTTGAAAGCTTGGAGATGGCGTATTTGTAACATAACCATATACGGACATCGAAGTTATTCTGCCATAATCAAGGAATGCAGGCAAGGCTACCATAGTACTGGAACTATGTGTGATGAAACAAAACATTAAGAAAGATGAACATGTGAAAAAACTAAGGAGCAAACAGCGGGAAATGGACAGGGGAAATATAACTGAATCTCGGGTTCTTGCTCTTTTACTGACTTTATTTTCAAAGTTAGTGAAAGAGCAGGAACCCGTGATTCATTCTATGCATCATGCGTTACCTAAAAGTTTCTATTCAGGTTCTACACTAATGAACATACCATTTTGTCCAAATTTTAAATTGTCACATATGATTTGATATAAGAGGCATACTTATATTTCATAGTTGACTCTCTGCACATTTTTGGTCTGAATATTCTGGTATTCTCATTTGATTCCTAATTTCAGACATGTCCACAAAAATCTATAAGTATAATATGGTTTATTCCTTATTTATTTAATATACGTTTATTATTGGATTAGGTTTCGTACTATAATACACTTGATTCAGTTGGTTAATTCTCCAGCCGCAATGTCAAGTAATCATTATGTGCAGGAGGTTCTTTCTACCTTTTTCTTTCGTTTTTATTGTTTTTTGAAGAGACAGCCGAGTATTCATTCTTAGTATTGACTAAGAATAAATAATCGGTCGTCTAATCAAAAAATGAAAAAATAAATAAATAAAAAATAAAGGAAAAACGCAGAAAATGGAAAAGACTGAAGGTTGCTTCACACAGTACTCGCCTTCTGGACAAGATTGCGTTGATGTTTTATAAACAGGTTAAAGCCAATATAAGATGCGCTTATAATATGGAAAATTTATATCCACATTCATCTAATCATAATGCTTTATGCCTATACCTAGGTAATGTTAACAAAACGAGAACACTATGAATCAAAAATTAAACGATAAAATTGCAAATACTGTATTTTAATTCAATTAATTACATCAATGTGACAGTAAATTTATGTTGTAAAACTGTGACTTTTCCTATTTCGGAAGAAAATTTTCCAATTCAAAGTGAATTTACTTTAAGTTAAAAAGAACTGTTTATGTGACTGTAAGAATATAAGAAAACGTGGTACATAAAAAATCCTTCTATTAAACATGAAAATCAGTGAAAGGTTACAGTAAATTATCTGAATAATTTTAAAATAAATAAGACACTGGCCTGTCGGGTTCAACTATTGGGCTGTGAGTGGCCTATTGGTCAGCGTTCGTGACTGCTTTGGAGATAACCCCATGTTCGATCCTGCAGGTGCAAACGTTCGAACCACTAAATACCCGCCGTGCGTCGGATGGGCACGTTAAGCCGTCGGACCCTGGGTACTGCCCCTCCTCGTTTAATAAATAAGGGCGTCTTCCTCCCCCTTTCTACCTAGCTCCCATGTCACTTTCCTATCGGGCACTCGAGCCCAAATCTCCTAGCTTCCTATTTCTAAGGGTTGTTTAAGACTTGGGGTCAGACACTACCTTCCTAAAATCCTCTACATATGATCTGATCTGATCGGGTACAACTCTCACCTTTGGAGCGTAAGTTCTTCGATTCACAACCTGATGCAGCCGAACAGCTGCCATGGCTCGGTAGGTGGCTCAGGGATATTAACCACTTGTCATAAATAAAGTCGCGTCTCCTGGTCTGCTTCACCTTTCGTACTTGGCTTTCACTGTCTCTGATTTCCAACCAGGATGCGCTAAATCGCTTCTCATTACTTCAGGTTCCTTCCGACACAAAAGGCCCCTTGGGGTTTAGGAATTTGGAGCAATCCCTACTAGCATGTATAAGGCAAACGTTTCCTAATCGATAGTACACTAATAGCATCGCAGTGTGCAAAAAATTACTGATCACTTTGAGCAATCATTCAATGTACAAATAAAAAACCTTTTTTGGAGAGGAGGAGGGAAAAATTCGATAAAAGTTGTCATCTGCAATTTGCCTCACATGCATTATTAGCTGGCAGGTTATATACTGATTTCGTTCTAGTTTTGAATATGTCAGAACTTACTACCAAACTGTCAGAACATATATGTCAGAACTTACTACCAAACTGAAGTGTTCGTGAGCGATTCACCAACACAGGACAAGAAGGTTAGTGACACGAACTATCTGATGATTGCTTTGTGTGTGTATGTGTTTGTTTGTAACTATTCCAGAGAGCATTTAGATCTGCAAGCCCGTCTCTACTTTAAAACCACCAATTTCAAGACGTGGGAAGGTCCAGCTCCGTAGAGTAGACGCACTGCCAATGGCTCATACAGGATTGGAGCTCCTGCCCATCTCCGATGATGTGCCAGAACATCGCGCCTCCGACCACCACGTCCAGGAGGAGTCGGCCATTGAGCTGCTCCTGGACCTTAGGAACACGCTTTTTGACTAAAAACGTTTTCTTAGTAGTTTCCTAAGTGCTAGAGATTTTTTAAGCCTTTTCTTACGAATGTATAACGTAACCCTTTTTCGTGTGAGAGATTGGTGTTACGCTATTTCTAAAACAATGACTACGGAAATGTTGAACTAAATGAGAATACTATGCAATAGTTGCACGGGATAGTTCAAATTAAGGTTTTACGGCCAGATGAAACATATACAGAAGTCCAACTTACATTTAACCTTTTATTGGTGCAGCACAGTAGATAAAATCCAAAATACAGCACTGAGAGTTTCACACTTCACACATAATACCTTAATTATCTGTCTACCTTAACAACGATCGAACATCTCCACACACACGCACAAAGCAACTGCTGCATCGTCCTTTTTATCTAACGTTCTTATCACATTCATACGTCACTCTGTCTGACCTCAACAGTATTGCCAACTTCATTCATGTGAGAGAGAAGATATCACGTTAAGTTTGGAAAGTGCAAAAGACAACATACTCAAATTTACATAGGAAAAGGAACTAAAAATGAAAGTTAAATCAGAATATAGGTCACAAATGTTTTACACAGTTGATAATTTCTTCGAATACAATTAGGCTTTTAAGCATGAATTTGGAGTTTGTGCATGAAACCATAACTGGAATTCTGAGTATCATAACGTCCCGTCACGCAAAGGATTTTGCAATCAGATTACTGACACCAAAGATGTCGTGCCTGATGCAAATGTATCGTCACGCTGCTAAAACGAAAACGTCAAGGTGGGAAAAATGGAAAAATGTGTGGGTAATCATAACCATGATTACAAATATCAAAGGAGAACTTTCATTTCAACTTTTAGAAGGAAATACATCACAAAAAATATAAATTTACTCGAACGACATGTAGCAAGAAACTCTGATCTGCAAATACTGTATGTGCAAAATCTATGCGATCCAAGAAAAAGTCATATGTTTACAATTATCCGATGCACAGGAGATTTCGTCATTTTTCCGCCACCCAGCAGGAAAACTGGTCATCAAAGACAGCACGAGATGCACGGATAATTATTTTCATGGTCAAGGTGATCAGACGCAAAAAGAAAACGATTTACTTTATAAATACGGAAGCATCGTATTATCATATGGACGACGGATAAAATTAGATGTTTACTTTTGTTTATGTTATCTACTTTAAGACAGATCCTAAAAAATAACAGCACAACTCTCTATCATATCGTTGCGGACGTAGCAAGGGACTCACTTCACTGCTGCTGTAATGTGAAATGAAATCTAAATATCCTCTCATAACTACTTGCGTGGGGAAAATATAACATTTGCAGTAAAGAAATTCGCAAAATACTCTGATTTTTCCTTCCAGTGAAGCAATCGTGGCATAAAGCAAGTCATATTTGTTGAACGAGCACAGCACAAAGAGTCATCCATAGACAGTCCATCTTTCATTCAGAGTTGCCTTCTTATGAATTTCTTGGTAGGAAGATTTACCTTATTAAATCGTTTACGAAAACTTTTCATTTGTTACTAGGTGAGAGCTATCTTCTTATTTATTTCACCTCACTAAGCAAAGTGTTTCTTCATGTGTGCCCCTACTTATTATACCAGACTAGTTTTTTGAACTCAGAAACAGGTGTGCGACCATCACGAAATGGTAAGACATACAAGTGTTATTATAAAATAGGTATCCTTATTCTCGGGTGTCTAGAAAAGCAATAAAGTAAGGTATCACGACGAAATTTGGTTGGTAGCTCACTGAGGGCATGAGAAAACGATTTAGCAGGGGGAAATGCTCAAAATTGCCCTGCTAGGGTAACAATGGCGTTGCCCCCCGCCCCCCTCTCACACACACAAAAGGATAGACACGTGCGTAAATTTATTAGCCATTGGCAGCATAAACGCTCCAGGACAAAATCTGTTCAACATCAGAATTACCGGCAATGCACAGCAGAAACGTCACGGCTGAAATACAAGAAATTCCAGGTTGTTAACATGGAAAGTTTCGAATGCAAGTATTCACGTGCAAATTTGGCAAGCTGCATCTGGCAGGAAAAAGGCGATAATGATCAGGCTGACGGTTGTGAGTATGGCTCTTGCAAAGAAGGAACGCGCGCTATTGGTAAAATTTTGTCATCAAGGTCAAAGTCATGTCAATAGTGCACTATTCCAGTACCAACGAAAGAACGGATTATCGAGACCCGTGGCGTTGAGGGGGATGATACGAAAGATCCAACTGGAGAATTAGGTATAGCTTCGGAAAGAAGACGTCCGTCAGATTCCATTCCGAGAATGTGGCGGATGAAGTTGCATCTGCCTGTGCCGACAGGACAAGCCGGAACTCACTCTCACACAGAGGAATTGCTCAGTCGAACGTTCGGCAATGAACGCATAATTTCGCGTGACTTTCCGCAGTCCTGGTCATCCCGCTCACCTTACCTTACTCCTTCTGATTTCTGGCTTTGGGTTTACCTGAAAGACAGAGTTTATCGGGACATCATAGGCTCTCTTTCAAACCTGGAAACGAGTATGACATTTGAAGTCGCCAACATCGACCGCGACATGCTGCGAGCAGTCGTGTCACTTTGCTCGGGGAGTGTAAAATTAATTAATAACAAGGAACTATACACCAATTACACTTAAAATAGTATAACTATACTAGTAATCCGAATTTATTGGCGTAGATTATAAATCAAAGTTTCCAAGTTTCCGCACATCAACCAGATGACTTTTTTCAAGGAAGGTAGATAGCGAACTGTCTAAATGAGTATTACACGTGAAGGTAGACAGCAACATGATACATCAACCAGATGACTTTTTCCAAGGAAGGTAAAATGCAAACTATCTACCTTCCTTGAAAAAGCAATCTGGTTGATGTACGAAAGCTTGGAAACTTCGATTTATAATCTACGACAAGAAATTCGGATTACCAATATAATTATACTATTTTACGTGTCACATATCGTTCTTCGTTTGCAACATGTCATCTCTTGTGATGGCCAACATATGAAGCGTATTTTGTCCTAAAACGTTTGTGCTAAAGTTTCACTGTTTCACTAGCAGTGCAATTTTGAACTTTTCTTTTAAATCGTTTCCACATGCCTTCGATACGCCATCTACCAAGTTACACAGAGTAATAGGGATACGTTTTTTATAACCACCCGGTACCCCATACATATAAGTGGACCACTAAAAGTTATAGAAAGCATAATTATATCATTGAAAAGTATTGACAAATGTTTAAATCTTTGAAGTCTGTAAACACAAACGATTTCTGCAAGCCGCACTCATTTTCATTCAACATTTCTCTCAATGATCAGTAAAATACGTTCTTATGACAGACAATACTGTTACGTAGAATATTTAATTCCTTTTTAATGCCTATGTGAAGAGGAAGATTTAAGGAGTCGTTTTAAATGCTTTGCTGGCGTTTTGGTAAACAGCTTGTAGTTCTAAACAAGCCTTGCAGAGGAAAAAGAAAGCTACAGGCTGAAAGACAGTGTTCTTGTAGCAGTGGGAAGAGACACTGTGGTTTTGTGACGGGCGTCGTCATGTGCGGTTGAGGATCATACCTCTATGTGTGTATTTTGAAACGCAGATTCAAGAAACTTGATAACACTTACACAATTAGTAGAAATAAGCAGATCATTTATGTCGGAAACAACTGCGATGTTTACGTTTTAAAGGAAAGATTGCAAAGCCCAATTATTGCCTGCAGTAAAAAAGAAACTGTCTTCCGTCTGAATTCAGTAGCTAGCGACAGACATTAAGCACGCGTTATGCAGACTCTTTATTTAACGTAGTTGTGCTGTATCCTCTGAGCTCCAATTTGTACTTCAGTGAGTAAATGTTGCTGTCATTAAAATAATAAAATTATACTAGTGATCCGATTTACTGGCGTAGGAATATATAAATAAGCGTTTCCAAGCTATCGCACATCAATCACGTGGCTTTTTTAAGGAAGTTAGATAGAAACTGCAATATGAATAATAGAATGCTTTTACAATTTGAACGCGGTAACTTGACTTGACAATAAATAGATACCACGTTGTATTCATTTAAATTAGGAGGTATCACGTTGGTTGTGCCCGCCGTATTCCCGTAGGGAGAAGGCGTTATTTGAAGAACTGCTTCCAAATTCGAGGCAACTAGAGTAAGACGCTATCATTGCAAGTATCACGGTTGGTAATGATCTCCAAGATTTCCCGAATGGCTGTACATTTAGGGATAGAGTAGGTAGCTAATTTCTTTATATCATCCCACATAGGAGTAGCGGACTTGAATTTGACTTCTCTGGAGAGGGCCGTGGCTACTTTGCCGTATTTTGTGTCCCTTTTATGCTCGTTGACTCTGATTCTAAATGAACGCTTGGTCATTCCAGTGTAGTATTGTTTAGAGCCGTCCAGATATTGTAGGGGATCGCACAAACATCTGCTTCGCTGGAAAGAGGTAGTTTTTCAGTATTTCTCTTTAGCTTAGCATATAACAACCGCCTCGGTGCCAACAACCACCTGACAACCTCCTCGGTACACAAGTCTACTATAAACTCACGTCCGTCCCCAACCTGATGCTTTTCAGCTCTTTCTGTCCCGCAGAATACAAAACAGCTGTCTTCCGTTCTCGAATTAGAAGAGCCTTCACCGTCTCCTCCGATACCTATTTTAGACAACTTCCTTGAAAAGCCATCTGGTCGATGTGCGAAAGCTTGGAAACGCTTATTTATATATTTCTCCGCCAATAAATCGGATCACTAGAATAGTTTTACTATTTTCTACATAATTGGTGTACTGTCTCTCGTTATTAATTTTAGTTGCTGTCATTTTTTTTAATTTAATGGGTTTTAGAGGAAATTTGTACGTTCGCGCTGTCTTGTTTACTGCTCTCTGATCCAGAGGTCGACCCCGACCGTTCCTGTTTCATCCTGTGCGTGATGTCTCGAATCTGATTCGGGGTAGAAGGTCACGGGCTACGTAACAATACTTTCTTATTCCAGAGTCTTCTCTCAAGTATTAGGTCTACGAAAACCACACATCCACGATTTAGCATTTTATATTTGATTCTTCTTTCTTCAATACGTATAGCATGGGCTATTTTCTAACAATTGGCTTGCAACCTGTTTTATTTCTTCTCCTTTCTGTGAGTAAAGCATCTGTGAGTTCAAAACAGGTCGTGCAATTTCTTTTTTTTTTCTGCCTCATGATTTAGAAGCACACAAGCGTGGCACGGTGGAACTAAAGCGGTTGAAAGCGCAGCCATAATGCAAAGTTATCTTCATGACTGCGGCATGATGTGAAAGAGTACGGAGGTGGCATCGAATCATCAGGAATTACAAAATGCTAATAGAAAGAATAAAAATAAAAAAAGTTTAAAAGGTCAGGGTCTAAGTGAGATCCAGTAAATATATAGGTAAAGTATGAGTATGTAGCTGTATTAATTACCCAGACAAAACAAAAGAATTTTTTTTTAATTGGAGGTTTAACGACCACCGTGAGCAACTCAATGGGCTATAAGCAGTCGCCCGTCCCTAATTTAGTGTCACTGGTTCCAGGGAAGGGAGAGAGCCAGTGCCGTAAGACAAACACAACATCCATGCCTCACCGGGATTCGAACCCGGACCCCGTTCGGACGAATGATCAGAGGCCATCGCTTAGACCACTGCGCCACCGGGGCGGCACAAAAGAAATGTACGTATTACAACGGTACGTATTGCAAAACAAAGAACTGTAAGTATTACAACGTCATGACTGCGGCATGATGGGGAAGAGAACGTAGCTGGTATCAAATCATCAGGAAGCACAAAATATTAGTAGGAAGAAAAAAGGTAAGAAAAGTAAAAAAAGTTCAGTGTGATCGAGTAAATACGTAGGTAAGATTCGAGTATGTAGCTGTGTTGATTATGCCGACAAAACAAAAAAATTGTGCGTATCACAACGGCGATTTCATAAAAAATCATTTTTTTAACGTTTATCTTGTTCTGTAACGTATACTCTAGATTCACTTTCCGTTTGATTTTTACTATCTCTGGTTATTTTATTTTACTATGTAAATTATCTTCTTACTGAACGAGATGTTATTTCACCCGCTGAATGAGATCTGGCAATGAGTGTAAGTCATGACGTGGTGGTAGCCAGTATAAATAGGCGCGTTCAACGATACGTAGGGAGAGCGTTTGTTGTATAGGGAGAGCGTTTGTTGTTGTATAGAGAGAGCGTTTGTTGTTGTATAGAGAGAGCGTTTGTTGTTGTATAGAGAGAGCTGTTGTTTATGTGAGCAGAGCTTCGTTCATGTGCAAGGAGCTACGTGTTATTTGAGTAGCTGTGTGTGAAGTGTGTGTGATGATACCAGTAGAAGTTCATAATAAAAGGTTTTAAGTAAGTACGTTTTTCTCAGTTCATAGTACTCTCAGACCTCTGTCTGGCTGTTTGGTTTATTTCATTTTGTTATTAGTAACAACCAGCATAAGACTTTATTCATCTTAATTACTACTACAACATTACTACCAGTTATAAGCTTGTTCATTATTATTACTACACTACTAGCAGGAAAGTTTATTCATGATCTTAATTAACAAACAACAACCATTACTAGAAGAAACTAGTAACAACAACCATTTGAATTCACTATTAGAAGCTTAGTACAAGCATTGAATGCATTATAATATTAGTGAAAGCTATATTCACGATAATTAGCAATTTAGAAGAAGTTATATTCATTATAATTCTATATTCACGATAATTAGCTAAGTAAGAAGAAATATTCATTATAATTGGCGGCCGAACTTTTCTCGGACACGAGGTCTTGACAATTATTACCCATGTCTTCCTTACCTGAGACAACTTCAATTTTTCACCCTAAGGCAAGTTTCATTGGTGTTTTTTTGACAATTTGCAAGAAGCCTGTGGGTCTCACTTTGATATGAATGATCTACACGTACCCAGGCATTCTTCACAATTTCGTAATGCACCAGCTTCCTATTACTCTGAGTCGCGGGTTGTACCTGAGGGAGTTCAATCCTCTCAGCGAAGCAGAATGCTTGCCCATTTCGTGCCGCATGCAGGAACAACTGATTTCAATGGGTTGGAGGGATCCTTAAAGTTCCTCGAAGATTTGAAAGATCATTTTGATCTCTACAATATTCCTGAAGACTGCAAAGTACAAATCACAGGCACTTGCTTGAAGGATACCGCTAAGACCTGGTATCGGCAGTGGAGAGTGTCGAACCCGGATTCTCATTATGAGAATTTCCGAGCAGAATTTTTGTAGGTCTTTCCTTTCGGCCTCAGTCGAGCTAGCCTTGCACAACAACTTTTTTCTCGTCAGCAAGGACCCAACGATAGCCCTGTTGCATTTGCGTTGGAAACAACAACCTTATATAACTTATGGGATCCACATGCCAGTCATGTTGACATGTTGGATACCCTATTGCAGCAGCTCGACCCATTTTTACAAGATTTTCTTGAGGTGCGACACCCTGCTACAATTCATGAATGCCTTCGCCTCATACGAACGTATGAAGAGCGACATGGCAAACATGGTTCAACTCACCATGCTCGGGCACCCCGCGAGGCTTATTACGAAAACCCTCAGCGGCATAATAGGCCTAATAACTTTCAACGCGAGCATACACACGTGCACGCCCAAGCTTCATACGTTCCAACACATAGAAGAGTGGCAAACCAACCGCGAATTTCTGAACAATCTTCGGGATATCGTACAAATGCACAGTATGCTCGACCCCGTTCCAATCCGCAGCATTCGGAACGTTTTCATGCTCAGAGCAATGATGATTTTTCTGCCCGTGCTGAGGGAAGAAGTAATAGATATGACAATGTCAACAGACACGCGGAGTTCCCAACGCAGGTTTCACGCAGTTTTCCTCATCGTGAAAATTTTCCCGATACCCGGCAGGGTCGAATTTTCAGACCGCATGATAATCCAACCAGTAATCCTTTAAACTTCCAAAGGAAGTAGACCAAGGGTCGGTCCTGCTTCCTGATACCAAGCATTCTGACCCTAAAACAGTATTAGTGACTGTCCAAACTCCTCAGTTGCCTGATGTATTCTTGTCAATTGAAGATCTTATTGTCGAGACAAAGTTCGACATTGGTTCTGAACTATCAGCCCTAAATACGAAGTTTTGCACTGACAATTTTCCTGCAATACTCGTTCAGCCTGCGACGCAGTATTTGCGAGGTGCAAATAACGAAATCTTCAGTATCACAGGAACTGTCACATTATCTCTAGGGCTGGGAAAGGCTCGGTTTACGCACTCTTTCCTGCTTATAGACGAACTACCTGTTAAATGTCTAATGGGAATGGACTTTATTCATACGTTTCAAATAACTCTGAATTTCGTACAACATATTATTTCCTTTCGGGAACCTGTCGAAGTGATTCCTACGGTTCCTATAGATACAACGAGTTTGTTATTGAGTAAACAATTGAATGAGAGGCAACGAAACCAGCTTTCTCTACTTTTGCAGGAAAGCCCTGGTTTATTTTCTGATCAACCTGGTTTCACACAGGTGGTTTATCATGTCATTGACACTGATGGTTCGAAACCGATAGCGACGAAACCTTACCCTTGTGCTCCCCATAAGAAACAGGAAATGCAACGTCAAATTTCTGAAATGATTTTTTTTTATTTTGATTGGAGGTTTAACGACCACCGTGAGCAACTCAATGGGCTATAAGCAGTCGCCCGTCCCTAATTTAGGGTCACTGGTTCCAGGGAAGGGAGAGAGCCAGTGCTGTAAGACAAACACAACATCCATGCCTGACCGGGATTCGAACCCGGACCCCTTACGGACGAATGATCAGAGGCCAACGCCTTAGACCACTGCGCCACCGGGGCGGCCTGAAATGATTAAACAGGGCATAATAAGGGAATCAACAAGCGCCTGGTCTGCTCCTGCCTTTTTGGTACCAAAGAAACAACCCAATGAATTTCGTTTCGTGACAGATTTCCGCAAGCTCAACCAAGTCACAAAAACGATCAATTATCCACTACCTGTCATGTCACATATTTTGCATGACCTGTCATCAACTAAATGGATGTCAACCTTGGATTTGGCGAGTGGATATTGGCAGGTGGCAATACATCCGGACTCTGTCAATAAAACAGGTTTTGTGACTCCTTTTGGGGCTTATGAATACCTACGTATGCCCTTTGGACTAGCTTCTGCACCTGCTACTTTCCAAAAGCTTATGGATACGGTTCTCAGACCTGTTCTGGGTCCCCATGTGGATGTATATTTGGATGACATTATTATTACATCCGAGACTTTTGACGAGCACCTTTCTCTGCTCAAACAGGTGTTCCAACTCATATACAATGCTGGCTTGACGTTAAAACCTAGTAAATGCCAGATAGCGAGGAACGAGATTGTATATCTGGGGTTGAAAATCACTCCCCACGGCTTATTTACGGATAATGAAAAAATTAGGCCTATTGTTGACTTTCCTCGGCCTAAAACAGCAAAAGAACTATCACGCTTTCTGGGAATGACCGGATGGTATCAGCAGTTCGTCCCCGCTTATGCTACAATCTGTGAGCCATTGTATGCTTTGAAACGTAAATACAAGAAGTTTGTTTGGACACCTGAGGCTAACGCTGCTTTTGAAACATTGAAGTCTGCGTTGACTCAGCCTCCTGTGTTGGCTTTCCCGGATCATACTATGGAATTTGATATTTATACTGATGCATCCGGAGTTGGTCTTGGTTGCGTTTTGTCACAAGCTGGGCATCCAATAGCTTTTGCGTCTCGTACTTTAGCCAAAGCTGAACGCAATTATTCAGCTACGGAACGTGAATGTCTTCCTGTTGTGTATGCTCTTGATAAATTTCAATGTTATCTTAACGAATTGACAGTTAACATAATTACGGATCATTCTGCCCTTCAGTATTTGAATTCTGCTAAGCACCTATCTCAAAGACTTATGAAGTGGGCTCTGAAGTTACAAGAGAGCAATATCAAAATTTCGTATCAGCCAGGTCATAAGAATCAATTACCGGACGTATTGTCTCGCGTTCCGATTAGTGGGGTCCCCACAGAAACTACTCCTGGATGTCAGCCTTTACTTCTAATAGCTGATATAACATCCAGAGAGCAGATAAGGGCAGAATTAATAAATGATCCAGATTTCGGGGATATCTATAATTTTTTGCTTGCGGGTTCGCCCCTACAAAGTGATCCTTCTCTGGCTGGAAGGTCACAACATTTTGAAGTAATAGAGGGTCTTCTTTACTATACTAAATCTAGGACTACTAGGGCAGAGTTTCGCCCATGTATTCCGCGAACCCTTAGAATGGCTCTTTTAAACGAATTTCATGACAAACCTCTTGCAGGCCATTTAGGTATTCGCAAGACCCGTTGTAAATTGCGGGATGTTGCCTATTGGCCTGGCATGTACCAAAGTGTGCTCGCATACGTTCAATCATGTCACTTGTGTCAGATTAATAATTACCGTAATGTAAGACCGGCCGGTCACTTGAAATCTAGTTCAAGTTCTCATGTTTTTGATATTATTTCAATAGATTTATTGGGACCTTATCCTTTATCTGTTAAAAACAAAGCTCGTTACGTGTTAGTATTTACTGATAATTTTTCTAAATGGGTTGAAGTTTTTCCCATTAAAGCCGCTACGGCAGAAGTTATTTGTAATGTATTAATTAATGAAGTATTCTCTAGATATGGTGCACCTAATAAAGTAGTTTCGGATAAATGTCCACAATTTATTTCTGACATTTTTGAAAGAATGTGTGCGAGACTACACATTAAGCATAAATTCATTTCCCCATATCATCCCCAGAGTAATCCTGCGGAACGAGTAAACCGCACGTTAGTGAAAATGATTGCTACATTTGTCATGGATCATCATGAACGATGGGATGACCATCTTGAGCTTTTTCGTTCGCCCTCCGCTCGTCTGTTCACGAATCTACTAAAATTACTCCTGCAGAACTTTTTCTGGGTCGCAAAATTAAAACCCCTTTTGAAAATTTAACGGGGATTATCGACGAACTGAACCAGCGACCAACTCCGCAATCAGTACGAATCAGGGCAGAAAAAGCTCGTGTTGCAATGCTAGGAGCACAGGCGGCTCAAGCAAGATGTTATAATACTAGGCGTAGGGAACCAGATCTGGTCGTTGGAGATCTCACTCTCGTGGAAACGCACTTCCAGTCTTCTGTTTCTCATACTTTAGTGAAGAAATTTGCACCCAGCTACGAAGGTCCATATCGGGTGGCAAATGTGTTTGAAAATAACATTGTTCTTGAAAAACCTGACAACCAATTTCAATACGTACACGTTGCTCAGTGTCGCAAGTATCATGAATGAAATATCGATTTTATAATCAACCCTACTCAACCTTCTGTTCCACAGACTCAAGAGTCTATATCTCACGATCAACCTCCAGAAATTTTGGACGAATCAACAAACATTTTTGAAGAATCTCCAGTGAATTTTTCTTCACCCTCCCCTCCTCAAGACGGGTTTCCAAACACGCAACCTGATTCTCCCATGAGACCAAGGCTCGAATCAAGTTCTTCAAATACTAGTATCGTTCCTTTCCCTCCAACCATCGCCAAGACTATTGCTGCACCATTTCCTGATAACTCTGCACCAACACAAGCTCCTACTTCTTTGAATACCTCGTCAGAGAGTATTCCTATAGGCAGAAATAAACATCGCCCTGCACGACCACTGAATTACAGCAGCGACTCAGAGGCTTCAGATATTTCTGATTTATCAGTTATGAACAATAATTTGACTATTCCTAAACGTGAAACACCAATTCCAAACCGTCCAGAACCACCAAAAGCTGGGCGAAAACGTAACTTGTCTACCCAATCTGCTTCGCCGCAACAGCGACGAAGGCAGAGATCCTTGCATCCGCCCGGGTTTCGCCCCTGGAACCTACGATCAGGGTAAACAGGGCCGATGCCTGCTGCTACTCTCATGCCACGAGGGCGAAAGCGAAAGCAAACGATATGGCCGGAGCCACGTCCGTCCAAAAGACTGCTGGAAGGACAACACGGGCCCCAGCACAAAGGGACTACATATCAAAAGCCTGGGGGAGCCCGTTCCTGTCAGCCGCAGAGATTTCCGGACAGACGGACTTCAGCCGTTCCTGACCGTTCCTGTCAGCCGCAGGGATTTCCGGACCGACAGACTTCAGCCGTTCCTGACCGTTCCTATCAGCCGCAGGGATTTCCGGACCGACAGACTTCAGCCGTTCCTGACCGAAGGATTTCAGCCGTTCCTGACCGTTCCTGTCAGCCGCCGGGATTTCTTGACCGACAGAATACAGATGTTCCAGATCCATTCAAATCCTTGAAACGCTCTAAGCCACCTGAATTTACCAGTCCGATTAGGCCTGGAAAACGTTATCGTACTAGAGTTTTTTATGCGTCCTCGAGATAAGTAAGTTCTCGTGGACAGGTTCTTTTCTCCGTTTGTTGTTTTTCCTGCACGACCAGTTGGCGTGTCAGAATTTCTTTTTTCGTGTGGGCCTATGCATTCCTTTTTGTGTATATATGTGGGGTTTTTTTATATTTCTTCTATGTCCATCTACTAATCCAAATTTTTTTATATATATCTATGTGCTTAGGGGTAAAATAATAAAATTGTTACTGTTAGGCAGCTCCAGGCAATCTTCGCTGCTGATACAGTTGGTGTGTATTCAACGAATAATGAGAATGTAATTTGAAATTAAAAAAGTGATTCCTGCTAGGCAGAATAAAAGGAAGGTATGCCGATGCAGGTTTGTTTTGTTCAAGTATACAAAGTGTTTCACAGACGAATACAGATTTCTTGATTTTGTCAAGCCAAGTTTGAGATTGTAAATACTGCTGCCACCAAACAACAAAACAAAAAAGAGGTCGATAAACGTAAATCAACGAAGTGTAAGACTTACACTCCAAAATTGATAGGTTTTTCGGAAAAAAAAAAAAAAAAATTAAGGGGGAGATGATGTAACGTATACTCTAGATTCACTTTCCTTTTGATTTTTACTATCTCTGGTTATTTTATTTGACTATGTAAATTATCTTCTTACTGAACGAGATGTTATTTCACCCGCTGAATGAGATCTGGCAATGAGTGTAAGTCATGACGTGGTGGTAGCCAGTATAAATAGGCGCGTTCAACGATACGTAGGGAGAGCGTTTGTTGTTGTATAGGGAGAGCGTTTGTTGTTGTATAGAGAGAGCTTTTGTTGTTGTATAGAGAGAGCTGTTGTTCATGTGTCAGAGCGCTGTTGTTTATGTGAGCAGAGCTTCGTTCATGTGCAAGGAGCTACGTGTTATTTGAGTAGCTGTGTGTGAAGTGTGTGTGATGATACCAGTAGAAGTTCATAATAAAAGGTTTTAAGTAAGTACGTTTTTCTCAGTTCATAGTACTGTCAGACCTCTGTCTGGCTGTTAGGTTTATTTCATTTAGTGTTATTAGTAACAACCAGCATAAGACTTTATTCATCTTAATTACTACTACAACATTACTACCAGTTATAAGCTTGTTCATTATTATTACTACACTACTAGCAGGAAAGTTTATTCATGATCTTAATTAACAAACAACAACCATTACTAGAAGAAACTAGTAACAACAACCATTTGAATTCACTATTAGAAGCTTAGTACAAGCGTTGAATGCATTATAATATTAGTGAAAGCTATATTCACGATAATTAGCAATTTAGAAGAAGTTATATTCATTATAATTCTATATTCACGATAATTAGCAATTTAGAAGAAGTTATATTCATTATAGTTCTTCTGAATGTTATGATCCACTATGAAGTTAAAAGTACCGTGTTGTACCTACCAAATGATGCATTCGGACTACAAAGGATTTTGAAATTTAAATCACAGAGAAACAAGTGCAGAGATGACATTAACTAACTGGTTTAAAGCATTATCAGAATTACCTAATTTTCGGGTAAGAGCTGCACCTTACAAAAATCGCTATTTAGAAAACACATTTATTTTAAGAGCCGCACCGGGATAAACGCCTCCCCCAAAATTTTGTAATCTTACGAGCTCAGACGAACAACATCTTAAGGACTTTGAATCGTTTTCCTAACTACCTACTTAATTTTAAAGTCATTTTTCCGTTACTTCATAACCTTTTAAGTTATTTTTGCCAATTTAATGAACTAGCAAAAAATTTAAATGGGTTATGGCATTAAAAATTCCGGAAGATCTTAACATAATTTATTTACGAGTATTTGTTGTTAATGGTCGTCCTTGGAGGGTGATACTGATTATGAATTCCAGTTTGGAGGTACAATTTTCACGGCATGAATTACTGATTTATGCTATTAAAAAAATATGAGAACGAAAATAAGGTGAGAAATATTAAATAGCCCCTTTTATACCAAAATGTTTATGAAAAAAATATAAATAAGTGGATGAGTGAAGGAGAGATGATAAAAAGCAAAAATAAAAATCAGTTGTTTTTAATTTCAAGTACCTTTTTCAGTTTTATTCTAGAAAACGGGATACAACTGATAGCAATTTTTCCCTGTTTTCTAAATTCTCAGAAGTGTTGCAGGTTGGAACATGACAGAAACGAGAAATCACTACAACAAATTCCTGTTATTTATATATTTTGAGTGAAAAAAATGTTCCCCATTTCCATCATCAACGGTAGTCGCTGTAGTTGGCTTTAACTTCCCAGTTAGGGAGGGGACGAGAAAGAATACCACCCGAGGGTCAGCAACGTCTTCTGTTAGAGGACAGTACGGCAGAAAGTACCTAGAGAAAGATAGGGGGAGGGGGGGCAGGAGATTTATAATTTTTCTGCTCTTTCCCGAGAGGAAACTGGGCAAAAGAGAAGGCGAAGACACAAAAACTATAGCGTAAAAATGGAAGATATATGCCGCTACAGCGTTTATGCGCCAGGGGGTCGGCTCTAAAGGGTTCAAATTTTAGCGAGCTGCAATCATTAATAGGAATACATACGAGGGTTGTATCGATAGTAACTCAAAAGTGGGCATAACTTTTCAATTAAATGACAGAAGTCATTCAAATTGCACATGTTGGTAGAGTAACTTATTCTCTATAGTAACTGTTCTCCATTACAGGTAAATAATGGATTCCAAGAAGAAGCAACGTGCCGTCATTGAGTTCTTCACAAAGGAAGGGTGCAAGATGTCCGACATCCACATAAGGCTACAGAATGTTTACGGAGATTATACCATTGAAAAGAGCAATGTGCACAGATAAATGAAGAAGTTTAAAGAAGGGAAAACCAGCGTTGTAAACGAACCACGCAGTGGGAGACCATCATCTGTGATCACTGACACGAATCGTCAGCGAGTGGATGAATTGATTCACGCGAAGAGATGAGTCACAATCCGCGAGGTTGTTGCACAACTGGACTCTCATCACAATGCCATACAGAAGATGATGGAAGACTTAGGGTATCGGAAAGTGTGGGCAAAGTGGGTACCTCGGCAGTTGACATCCGATTTGATGGAGATAAGAGTAGAAGTCTGCTCTGATCTGCTGGAAGCGTTTGAAGCCAATGAAGACACGGTTTTTTTTTCGATCTGGTGATAGGGGATAAAACGAGAGTGTATCTTTACGATCCGGAAACGAAGAATCAATTCATGGAATGACGTCACACCTCTTCACCAAGGCCTAAGAAGTTCAAGAGTCAGCAATCAGCACAAAAAGTCATGGTGACTGTTTTTTGGAATGACATGGGTGTCATTCTCCTTGATTTTCCGGAACGTGGCCATACCGTGTCCATCGAGCGGTACATTAAGACACTCAAGAAGCTTAGAGAAGCCATAAAGAGAAAGAGACCGAACAGGAATCTGAAAAGGATCCATATTCACCATGACAATGCGAGACCACACACATCTTTGGCAACAAATCAGGTGATCAGCAAATGAGGCAGGTCGGTGGTCCCCCATCGACCGTACAGCCCAGATCTGGCGCCCTCTGACTTCCACCTGTTCGGTCCAATGAAGGACAGTCTCCCGGGACAACGATTTGATGACACGGGTAAGGTGAAAGTGGCTGTCAAGAAGTGGGTACAACAGTCCACACCTGCATTTTTTCAAAGAGGATTCAAGAGTGGGTTCAGCGATGGCGCAAATGCATCGCTTGTGGTGGAGACTATGTTGAGTAGTACCTTTGTATATAGAAAGAGTTACTCTAGCAACATGTGTAATTTGAACAACCTCTGTCAGTTAATAAAAATGTTATGCCAATCTTTGCATTACTTTCGGCACAACCCTCGTACTATTTTAATACTCGTATTACGAGTTGCACTAATGAAAAAAACGTTAATGCGTGCAAGGTTCTGGTAGTCGGTTTATTTCTCATTATTATTTAATTTAGTGACAGAACAAAATTCTTATTTTCGATATTTGTGATAGATTTCTCCGGGTTCTAAACCTTTTTTTTTTTTTGATTGGAGGTTTTAACGACCACCGTGAGCAACTCAATGGGCTATAAGCAGTCGCCCGTCCCTAATTTAGGGTCACTGGTTCCAGGGAAGGGAGAGAGCCAGTGCCGTAAGACAAACACAGCATCCATGCCTCGCCGGGATTCGAACCCGGACTCCTTTTGGACGAATGATCAGAGGCCATTGCTTAGACCACTGCGCCACTTTTGTTCAGGGGCCATCGCTTAGACTACGGCTAAACCTTTTGGTCAGTACAATTTGGTAAGAACAGTAGAAAAACCAAGTCACCGGAGGAAATAGCGGGGATGGATTTTCCTCTTGTTCTCACTTACGTTGGTTTGAAAACATGAGGAAATTAAGTGTTATTTATTGTGAGAGTAATATAACACACAAATTTGCAATTGCTGTATTTGAAGTTTCTTAGAAAACAAAATCGGGGTAAAAGCCGCAATCCTGGCAAACCACACTTTTTGTTTTTACCATAAAATACGCGGCTCTTAGAGCGAAAATTACAGTGTCATCCGTTAATTCTTTTATGAGAACAGTGGACGCCGACAATGAATGCACCATATGTCATGTTAGAAGCTCGTAGCTTATTTTTTAGGACCAACTACCAAGAAAAACGTGATGTATAAAGAGTAGAAAACAAATAATATGTCATTCATTCCGTGAATGTCCATTGCAGCAGCCTGCCAAATGTATTCCATACCTGGATGTCATGTAGCTCCTTTGTTACATATACTCTTACGCCCCAGATCTTCACTAATACACCCACGAATCAACGAAACTCACAGCAAGTAGCAGAAATGTCAACAACCGGAGCCGAATGTATAGGGTGTTTCTAAAATGTTATGCTAAATTTTGGAAATTTGCTCTACCGTCGATTGTGATGAAAAAGACGGGCCGAAGGAGCCTTCTTACCAAGATATACAGGGTGTATGGCAAAGTCGCACATCAACCGTTTCACACGCGAACGGGGACTCAAAACGATGTCGAGCCAACTGTAATAGTGGAACTGCCAAAAGACTGAATCCAGCAGCTCGACTTCAGCGCCCCTAACCGCGAATTCGCGATCTTTGCTCATCGAACTCAGAAAATATGATAGAGCAGAAATGTCAATTGCAAAGTTGAAAAGCAAATTTTCGTTTGCTACCAATCGGTCATAAAAGAATGGGGACAACGGCTGTACACCGAGGAGTCCAGTCTGGGGAAGGTGATACAGGAAAGACATAACGAACTGATCTCTAATGTTTGGTCGCCATTTCCAGACAAAGCAAATTTTTTTGTTTATGTTGCTGTTGTTTTTTTAGAACTGGGCGTGAGAGTTGCGCAGAATCATTAAATCTGACCCAGTGTTGTGATTTAGACATGCAAGTGGATTGAACTGCAACTAACGAAACCAATCCTGCAGTTTTGTACGAACGAGGAGGAGGATTCCAGCATTATAATGTATCTCTTTCTCTCATCCTCAGGGAGCAATCAAATGATATCTCACCTCTTAGAAATGCCCTTAGATACTTTTGTCTCCTCAGTGAACAGTGTGAATTCGCCGGTTGACTCCTACTTCTTATGACAAGATTGTAGCCAACCTCATAACTCCTATATTTGCTCTATCTTTCACATTTACGGAGTAAGGGAGCTAAGTTCGTGAATTCGCCACCATGGGAGCGGGTGAAATCGGCCCTTCAACAGTTACATCAATCCCGTTGGCACCATATCATTATGAGCTTCCTTCCGCCTATGAAGGGGCTGGTTCGCTACTTTATTATACACCCAGCGTATCGTTGTAGGAAATCGTTTCCGGCACCATGTTTTTGTAACTTCCTTTTATAAGAATTGGTGGTAGAACAATTTCCCAAATTTTTTTTTTTTTTTTTGATTGGAGGTTTAACGACCACCGTGAGCAACTCAATGGGCTATAAGCAGTCGCCCGTCTCTAATTTAGGGTCACTGGTTCCAGGGAAGGGAGAGAGCCAGTGCCGTAAGACAAACACAACATCCATGCCTCACCGGTATTCGAACCCGGACCCCTCACGGACGAATGATCAGAGGCCAGCGCCTTAGACCACTGCGCCACCTTCCCAATTTAACCAAACATTTTGGAAACAATATATATTGTGTATATATATACACACCGCACTGGCATCTCGTGTTAGTTTGCCAGTGAGATGCCCGTGCAATATGAAAAGGAAAGAACTTGCCTTAGTTTGAATGGGGGATGACTATTTGCATATGACAAGCTAGGGCCACCATTTCAGCAACCGCAGATATTGTTGGCTGTTCGAAAACTGCCTTAGTGGAAATGTATTGGGAACGGTTCAAAGAGAGACCTAATGCACCCAACGTAACGAAAGGGCAAACCATCAATAGATGACAATAGAGGAAAACGCCGGTTGATACTACAAGGTTCACGATACTTCATTTAGCGGAAAACTACAACTAGAGAACACAGAGAAACTTTTCCGAGCACACAGCCCATAGGCAGCATCTTCATGGTGCCCGTTGACCGAACTTCATCGATAGGTCCTCCTGCATTGTGCACTGGAGCCCAAGGGCTGGATATTTGTGCGACGGGAATAAAGTTGTCTGGTTCAATGAGTCCGAATTCAAGCTCCAACATGCCGATAATTGAGCACGTAACCAATGCCACGTGAGTGAACAACGGCAACCAGAATTACCGGTTGGATGCCAACAGGCCATCTGAGGAGGTATCATGGTAAGGGGATTGTTCTTATTGACATCCCTGGGTACTTCATTCCCCATGAACACATGATGCCATCTAGGCATTTTTTCGGACCAAGTGATGTCATGCATGATGACCGTATATCCAGGACCCACAATTCGTTGTCTTGAAATTGCTACTCAATACTGATTATTAGAGGAACCAAGTCTCGTCTGAGTAAAACGTTTCACCCAGTACTTCAATTCCCTTATCTTGTATGAAATTCTAAAACCATTGGCAATAATGATTCCTCTTCACATGACCCACTGGTTTTAATACTTGCACAGCAAATCTTCTTCTTCATTTAATCTTCCTCTTCTCATGATACACTAGTTTTAATCCTTGCATAGCTATTCTTCCTTTTCTCATGATCCACTAGTTTTAATCCTTACATTGCTATTTTTCCTCTTCTCATGAGCCACTCTTTTTAATTCTTGGACAGCTAATCTTCTTCTCATGATCCACTGGTTTTAATCATTGCACAGCTAACAAACGATTTTGAAACAACTCGAATTTTCGTTTTACAACAGAATGCATTACCTAAGCTGAGTTCTGTCTCTTGTGCCAATTTCCTTGATGATTCTGATGGGCTTGCCATCATCTTTTCAAAAGCACTGAAAATGTTTTGCTCAGAAAAAGCACTTGGCTGACCACTTCTTGCTACATCTGCCACCCAGCCAGTCTCCAAACTTCACTGATTAAATCCCATACAGTGTTGAGGTATTGAACAACAGATTCTGGAAACTTCCATCTGAAATTTTGTTCAACAATATCTGTATATTTGTGAGAAAACACAAGTTTGTCCGTGACGAAGATCGAACTCGCGCCCTCCCACTCCGGAGAAAGTTTCTCTCTCAACCAAGCTACATGGACGGAATGTATCGCTGGAGATTTGTCGTCTTGACACGTGTTTTCCTTCTGTAGTACGTCACATCATTTCCCTCTAAAAAAATATTTTCGAAGCGAAGAACGAATTTTTATTGATCGTAGACGATGTGTGGAACAAACATCACACACTTTCCGAAGAACCCAACGGTCAGTACATCCCTATTTACGTTCGGGCTGCAATGGAAAAACACAAATTTGTCCGCGTCCCCTCACTCCGGAGTAAGTTGCTCTCCCAACTAAACTACGCGGACGGAATATATCACTGCATATTCGTCTTCTTGACACGTGCTTTACCTCTGTAGTACGTCACACTTATCGTCAGCTCAAAGCATGTAATATTCGTTCATGAAATATTCGTTCCCCTGTGGTTAACATATTGAGAGACTTTATTCACACACGATATTAACTATGTACTGGCAACAGTACGCGAAACAGCGGCTACGGAGTGCTCAAAATAACTTACGTAGAAACCAGCTTTGGACCCATGACAACACGCGTGTAGGGAGAGTAGGGTAGGTGGTGTGAGGAAACCAGTTTCGGTAAGACAGGCGCTCCTCACTCACCGTGGAGGGACTTTCTGAAAGCCCTGTCTTAGCCGAAATGGCCAGTACAGTACCTCAAAGTCAAGAATTGTAAACTTACACCAACTACTAAATTATAGCAAACAGTACAAAGATTAAACAAGAAATGAACCAGGAAGTTCAATTCTGAAACATTCAATATAAATGAATGTTCCGCTGCTATATCCATTCATTTGTTGTTGAAAGAATAGATTATTGAGTGCTTTGCTTCCCATACTGACTAAATGTTGTGTTTTACACTTTCTGATGTTTTGCGTCTTTCCCGACAGCACAAAAGTAAATCCCAAGTAAAAAACTTCAATGCAAGGAAAATGGGTAACGGAAGTAGTAAAAACCATTGTTGAAATCTGCTTTTTTGAATGCTGCCCCATGAAGTGAAGCAACAATAATTGTAGTGGTGTGCAAAAGTGTTACATCACCTGCAAAAACCGTGAATTTTTAAGTTTAACTCATTTTTCAACTAATTAATTTTCATAGTCATTTCATCATTTATATGTAATTAGATGCAAAATTTAATGGAGATTTCAAAAATGTCCTGGTTTTCCCTGTATAGCTACTTCTGTTCTTAAGATACATTACAAAAATCATGACCAAGTCGAAATTGTTATGAAAATTATCATTTATCCAATACTTAGGTTTACAGTAATAAATCATTTTTATAATTCATGAAGAATGACATAACATTTAAATACAGAAATACACTATATTGACAAAAGTCACCGGACACCTAGAAGAGAAACACAACATAGCATTTATTGACATACATTAGTACGGTGTCGGTCCACCCTTGGCCTTAATGTATGCACTGACCCTTCGAGACATACTTTCGACAAGGTTTTGGAAAACAGCGATAAGTATGCGCTTCCATTCAATACATAATGCTGCTGCTAATTGTTGCTTAGTAGTAGGCCTTGGTCCCAAACTTCTTATGTGGCGTTCTAATTCATCCTATAAGTGCTCTATGGGATTAACATCAGGGCTCTGTGCTGGCCAGTCCACACACGATACGGAATTATCGTCAAACCACGCCGTAACAGTTCTTGCTTTATGGCTCGGTGCATTATTCTGCTGGTACCAATAAGACTCGGTTCCATAGTATTGCCACAGAGTTGGTAGGGCATAATTGTCCAGAACATCGAGGTAGACGTGCTGGTTAACAGGTTTGTCCACGATAACCAATGGGCCGGGACCATACCACGAAAAACACCCCCACACGAGTACACTGCCTGCATCAAACTTGACCGTAGGAACAGTGAACTGTGGTAAATAGCGTTTCCCCGGCTGCCGCCATACCCACAGACGGTCATCAGACTGATTGATCATGTATCTGGATTCATCACTCTATAGGACCCATTTCAATTGATCTACGGTCCACGATAAATGTTCTTTACACCATGCTAAACAACGAGTAGCATTTCGAGTGGAGATGAATGGCTTATGAGCAGCCGCACGACCACGGTAACCCATGGAATGAAGTTCTCTGCGGATGGTACGTGTACATACCGAGGTTTCAGCATTTTCACTCACCTGTACACTTAGGTCTTGTGCAGTAGTACTCCGTCGATTAGCTGTAACGACTCTCCTGAGGATTCGACGTCCTCTATCACTGATTTTCTTTGGTCTGCCGGTACGTTTTGCTGCTTCAGGCATATCATGTGTTTTCCACTTATTCAGTACATCCAGTGCAGTTTACATGGGTATGTTTAAACACTTCTCGGTTTCTCTTATGGACAACCCATTAATATAACACCCAACAATCTTTCCTTTTTTCAAAGTCAGTTATCTCCCTCCGCGACATTTTCACTCAACCTCACAGTGCAATATGATCGCGGTTAACTGCAGGTTTATTTTTATACCGTTTGCCGCTGTACCGCGCATCTTAACAACGCAGCGCATCCGTTCATTTGCTTTTGAAGCGGTGTCCGGTGTCTTTTGTCAATATAGTGTATAAGGCAGCAAAATTATAAAACGTATCTTATATTTTGTTCCCCTTTAATCACAGTTTTGCATCTGGCTGGCATACTGTGAACAAGATTTTTTAAAAGATTGGGTTGAACAATACGATTCCAAATTTGAACTTCATCTTTAATGAGTTGAATTTTGGCTATTGGCTTCTTTTTTTTATAGTTCATACGACACTTTGAACCACAAATTTTCGATCGGTTTTTAGACCGGTGACTGTAATGGTCAATCAATATATTGAACATTTTTTTCCTGAAACCACTTTTTCACTACTGTAGCATAATGAGAGGAAGCATTGTCATCTTGAAAAATAAAATTGCCGTCATAATGACTTATAGATGATGGTAGCATCCTGTTTGCAGTTGTATTTCTAGGCATATACCGTACGATCAATAATATGGAGGTTCCCAACGCCATGTGCACACATGCAGCTCCAAATCATGAATTTCACCGGATGCTTAAGAGTAGTCACTAAGCAACTTGGGTGGAATTCTTCATGCTTGAATATCCTCTGATTTCCATTAAGTCAAAAATTCTGATTCATCACTGAAAAGAACATTTTCCCATTGCTTGGTTGTCCATGAGACATGCTGTTTTGCCCACTGAAATTTACGCTGTCTTTGATTTGCAGTTAACAGTGGTTTCCGCCTTCCTTTACAGCCACGTAAGTCATAGTGAAACAGCCTACACCTAACAGTAAATGTACTAACAGTGACATCAGTCACTTCAGACCATCTTTGAAGCAATTCAGGTGAGCTGAGCCTCCTGTCTGCCAAGCTTAGCTTTCTGAGAAGTGTCCTTCCTGGTTGTAGTGGATCTGGGCCTTCCACTGCGACGCAGATTTTTAATATCACCAGTGTCTTTTACTTTCTTCAATAGCCTAATAACTGTAGATTGATTACAGCACACTCTTTCAGAGATTTGCCTTGAAGAATATCCCTCTTCATGAAGAACAACTATTTTCTCTCTTTCCGCTGTGGCCAATTCCGTAGTTTTAACCATTATTGAGAATGCACCCAAATTATACACTAATAACAACAAGAAACTCTGTGTCAACCCTTATAAAAGCTGGAGTAGGATTAGGATAGCATTAGGAAGCAGCTAATCAGGTAAAATAATGTCTATGATTGGCTGTAACAGCTGATATGCAGCTAACATGAATTGCAATGTGTTTGTCGAACCCCATATTTTATGTCATATCTTAATAACAGAAGTAGCTACAGGAACAACTGAGGCATTTTTGAAATCTCCATTAAATTTTGCATCTGATGAAATATAATTGATGAAATAACTATGAAAATTAGTTAGTTAAAAAAGAGTTAAACTTTAAAATTCACGGTTTTTGCCGGTGATGCAATACTTTTGCACACCACTGTAATTTCATCGTTACTCAACAATACATTTTACTAAACTATCGCATAACATTATTTCATCATGTTTTACATAACCGTAACAATATCTTATTGCAACCTGCGTAAATTACCAGAACCTCATGCTAAATGTGATAACAGTCATTACAAAAATACATTTTTGATACTATGAAAACGGTGACCCGTAGCGACATTTGGCTTCCTCTCGACCCTCCCCCTCCCCAAGAGTTTACCTGCTATTGACGAGAGCTTTAAAATAATGTATAACATGATAGGATTGTAACGTATACTCTAGATTCACTTTCCTTTTGATTTTTACTATCTCTGGTTATTATATTTTACTATGTAAATTATCTTCTTACTGAACGAGATGTTATTTCTCCCGCTGAATGAGATCTGGCAATGAGTGTAAGTCGTGACGTGGTGGTAGCCAGTATAAATAGGCGCGTTGAACGATACGTGAGAGAGCTTTTTGTTGATGTGCGTAGGGAGAGCCTTTTGTTTCATGTGTAAAGAAAACTTCGTTATATGCGTAAGGGGAGCTTCGTTCATGTGCAAGGAGCTACGTTTGATTGAGTAGCTGTGTGTCCGGTGAAGTGTATGTTGGATCATATCAAGAGTTTCCCTAATAAAAAGTTGTTCTAGTAAGTACGTTTTTCTCAGTTCATAGTTTTGTCAGATCTCTGTCTGGCTGTTAGGTTTATTTCATTAGTTGTTATTATTAACAACCAGCATTAAGACTTTATTCATCCTAATTACTACTACAACATTACTAGCAGTTAAAAGCTTGTTCATTTTTATTACTACACTACTAGCAGGAAAGTTTATTCATGATATAATTAACAACACAAGAACCATTAGAAGAAGCCTTATTCATTATAGGATGTAATATTTAGTTATCCTAGATCAAACGTTACCAGTTCCGTCACTAACACACCGCTTTTCTTTTTTATCTTGAAGTCAGATTTTAACTTGCGCATGCGCAGATGAACTTTGGTAGCTACATCATATTTCATCGGTGTCAGGGTTGTAATATTGTAATAATAATAAATATTGTTTTTGAAAAACTAAAGAGTCGAAATACTTATCATTCTCGCCATAGTTTAGTAAATATTTTCTTTTATTACTCACATATTTTCTTTCATTGGCTTTACGACAATAACATTCAGTAATCAACCTACGTAACAACTGCTCAATATCAGGAATTCGTAAACCTTATTGTTGGTTGTTATGATTTCATTCCACTTAGTATGTATCGAATGGTCGTGAGTGACGTGAATAAATGTATACTCTCGAATCATCCGTTTTATTTCACACCCACAAAGATCTTGACATGCGAAAGATGCGTACCATAAATTATCTATAAAAAAAGTGTCCAGATACTCTCTCGATTTCTTTTGATTTTGTTTAACTGAACATTTATTCTGTTTTATAGATGTTATATTGTTTTATAGATGTTATATTGTTTTATAGATGTTATATTGTTTTATAGATGTGCATTGTTTAATTCAATAGCTCCGTTCTCGTTTTTACTGTACTGATTTTATCACATATCTTGTTGTACATTTATCGAATACGTGTGCAGGGATTCGACAATTAAAACCAGCAAGTGCTTTTTCCACTGCACCACCAAAGTGGTACAAACTTTACAACGTTCAGACAAAACTAATTATATTGCTTTTTAGATTATATAGATAGATACCAAAAAATTCCAAAGAAACCCAGAAAACGCTTCTCCAGATGCATTCCAAAAATGTAAACAGCCGCCATCTTGGTTGCAAGGAAAATTTCGCACAAAATCTCAAACTAACTGGCGCAGCGCCGGATGTCCTCGGTAGTCCCGTACGCTCTACCGAGGCAGACGAACACCGTACACATCGCCGACACACGCACTCGGTTGGGCGGCCATATGCGAGCTACGTCGTCAGTCGGTCGTACAAAGGCGAACAGGCATTGCGCCACCAAAGTGGGACAAACGTTCAAATGTTCAGACCAAGGAAATTATATTGTTTTATAGATGTTATCTGAATGACAAGATCCCGGGCAATTTCAAAAGTGCGTTTTCTGCTCCAAAAAATGGTTTTCCTTGGTGATAATAACACAGCTTAGAAACATGTGGAAAGGATGTCCACATGTTGCTAAATAGAACAAACATCTGCACCATAGGCGCCGACTTGAAAAATTTGGGGGTTCCGGAAATTTTTAATCGAATTGCCCATGCAGTTTTCAAAGTATTTAAGTTTGATTTAAATTTCCTTCAGTCAGATTATCTGGCACAATAAGACGCCTGAAAAGCTAAAATGAAACAAATTATAGTTAATTACAGAATTTTTTTTTCTCTAGGTAATTATTTATTTCATTTATTTTGCTTTTGTAGGCGCGACATTATTATATACAATACACAGATACTGAATTTCTAACTCGATTGTCTTATAAAAGTAACAAAAACATGAAAATTTTACTTTAAAGTTTTTCCTTCCAATTTTAAAAATGCCAACAATTTTTTTTCTTCAAATGATTTCTGAGTTTAAATAGGACGTTAGAAAGGAGAGGACATGGCATCAGCCGCACGCCCTGCGTTTTCCGTGGGCTCTACTTCGTATCAGCTGTGTATGCCCACTATGCCCATCTTGAGCTGCTTCTGTACTTTTCTATGGCGAAATCGTTGACTTTGAAAAGATTTTAGAGTCGCTTGTGCAGCATGGCACTGCACTTGGGACTTGTGCACTTCTCCAGCAGTCAGAAAAAAATGAGACCGAAATATACATGCAATGCATATAACTAAAAATTTGCAAAAAGTTACAGAAATACTGTTTAGGATTTTCTAAAAAAATAAACAAAATTATGTTTCTTTAAGTGGAAATGCATATTTCGTATTAACCAATCACGGCCTTGTTAAAGCTGTGGGAGCCTTGTTGACCTTCAGGGACTGCTGCAGAGAGTAAGAGACGGTCGCTATCAACCCATGCTCCAGCACAGGTCTTCAGTAAGTGACGTCACGTCACTGAACCCAACCCACCCGGAGGGCGTAAGAAACCAGATGATTTGATTGGGCTTCACCAGCGGCTGCTGATGCCATCTTCTCTCTTCTAACTTCCTTGGTCCCCGACTGCCCGAAGATAGGATGGGTCAACTGACTGTACAACATATTTCCACCTTTATCACTTTGACTTCGAATAGGTTCTCATCTCTGAATGTTAAATAATCATAAGTTTTTTTCTTTCAAGGTGCACGAATGCGTTGTATTTTCGCTGGTTTTCTTCTTTTATCTTTTCTTCCGTTTTTGTGCTTTCTCCAGCTTGCAGTACAAAGACCTGAACAGGTATTTTTATTATTTTGTTAAATTTATTTACTGATGATGAGATTCTGACTAAGCAAATATAGGCATAAATTCATCAATATCTCGCTCAGTTTTCAAGCATACAAACATCAGCCTTGTATATGATGTCCCACAGCAATAAATTTTGCAATTAAGATCCTTTTTAAATTTTCTTTTGTCAAAGATACTCAAAATTGTTCAAATTGGATTGGTTGTTCACTACTGAATTGTATTGCAGTGAAGAAATTTTTCAGGGATCCATAAGGCACCTGTCCCTTCTGCTCTCTCTCTCTCTCTCTCTCACTCGTTTTTGTATAGGAAAACAAAATACTAATGAACACTCGCGCATTCTTTCTTCTTTGTTTCTTCATGCAAGAAAGCCCAAAGACAGATGCTCTGGTTTCTATTTTCGCTAAGTACAATGTTGATAATCTCATCATTTCCTTTTCTCAGTTAACGCTTATAAATCGTCAAGAATTACAGCATTTTAATGAATTTTATTTAATATCCGTCTTAATGAAGCCATAATTCAAAGCAAATATCAGTACTTACGAGAAACAAAGAAGAAAGCTCTGTTTGAGTTATGACGCAAAATCAGTTAGGATGCAACTTTTCGTTGTTTTACACTTAACAAGAAATAGATTTTTCGAATATTTTTTCTAATGTATTCGTAATTTTCGAAGGTGGTTGTTTGCACATTCATTGTTTTCTACAGATGTCACTGTGCATCCGGAATTTTAAACTAAATAATCATAAGTAAAACCACTACTACATTTTTCTAAGACTTTTTGCGAAATTTTTGCAATCAGATTGCTTAAATATTTTATTTGCTTATTTTCTAGTCCAGGCAGGTAGTTATTTTTAGAAAATAGTTATTTTGCAGTGAAATATGCGAACATTTAATTTCGGGAGAACCCCATGACAAGAGCACTTCAATAAAGCTCTCTGATGAGGAAAAACATTTCCTTTCCTTTCTTCCTTTTTTTACAGAATGCCTGTGTTCAAGACTGTAGAACATAGTTGCTGAAATTAATAAGTCTTTTCTCCTAAGAGCAAGCTATGACCTTAAATTGAGCATGAAAAAATGCCAGATAGGGTTCCCGAATCATGCATTACATCTTTTCGAGTAACTCTTGTTTTCTCCAGTAGTGCATTCATGAAAAAGTAATACTCTTTCCGTGGCTGACAAATAATTCTTCGTTGCTCTTAGTGCCAGTAGTGCAAATATTTTGGTAGGGTTTCTCCTTTCAAATCGTCCATATATATATGTACAAATCACCGAAGATTAGACGCCGGGATAAGGCTGAGCATGGGACTTTGGGATGTCACTACCCAATTAGACACAACTTTCTCTGGGGATCCGATCCCCATCTCCCAAGACTTAAAGACTTCCATTTAAATTCTTAGTCAAAATCCGATTGTAAAAGAGATTAGAGAAACCAATTTCGTATCGCCGAAGCAATCACAAATGCGTGAGGGTAGCATGAGGATGGATGGAATCACGGAGGGAGGGAGGATTCGAAGGAGATGGAAGAGGCAGGGATGCTACGGAGCAGGAAGAGCGATGTTGTTTTTGTTATTGAGAGCGTGCGTGACTAAGGGGAGAGGCGGGAGAACGGGGCAACTCCAAGATACTCCCTGTCTCTTGCAGGGGTGGAGTTGAGATTGGTCCACCAATGAACTTGCTTTACCTCATTCCAATCTCCATCGGAGTCCCAAGTTCTCTCCAAAGTTTTTCCTGCTTTTTGTCTTCTCTTGCTTTAGCTACTTTGTCTCTCGTCTTCGATATAATTAAAAGGAAGACAGCTAAAGCATGACTCGAGTTCTGTTTACTTCTCCCTTTCTTTAACTTTGTTTTGCCTCAAAATCCTCACATGCTGTAAACTGCTGCTCAGAGTGAAACACTGTTTCGCTGCAGCAGTAATGCGATTCTTAAGTTATGTATGAGTCGCAGAATCGAAGCTTACGATAGATTTAGATGAAAATGATGGAAGGACGGGAAATGAGAACTGTACAAACTCATCCTCAAGGGGAAAGGAGAAAGAAACGCCACTGATGAAAAACTCCGTTAGCTGCTTCTGACGACATTTACTCATTGTATTTTTTAACTCAGGATTGTACTATGATTTTAATACCAGCAGCATTAAAATACAGTAGAAAGTAAAAGATTTTACGTAGCATAATCAACCTGGAATGCTCAAGTCACACGAATTTGAAAATATATTAGCTAAACCTGTTTTGAAGACCCTATTTAACCTCAAAAGTTGTTACAAATACAAAAACGCTGATTTATCAACCATGTTTTCGTGGATTTTAATGAAACTTTATAAATACGTAAGAAGTAATATGACTGCTGTTCTGCATGAAAGCAGGAATTTTAAGATAGGTTGTGGCATCATTAATTTAGATGTTTACATGGAGGTCGTAAAATAAGTCAGAGAAGGTGAAAGACAACTCACTGTAATAATGACTATGATATTCCCTGATCACTATGAAGGGCTATGGCGCGCTGTCATTCTGCGAACTACGTCTCTAGTCAATTTCGAAGACCGCCCTAGTGAGAGGCTGAGACTAGCAATGCATGCGTCGCAGATAGCGTGACTTTAGTCGGGGTATCTTGCATTCAATTCATACGCTCTACAACCTCATTTTTACCGCATCGGCCTCCTGGGTGATTTCTGTGCACACGAGTTTAATCTTACGTACAAATGAAACTTCATCCCTTCTGCACCTTCAGGTTGGTGCATGTGAGGCTCAAAGATAGCAATGCAGTAACTCTGACAATCAGAGGTCCTTTATGACGCACGAACAATGTAGGTAGTGGCCACTGAAAATTATGGCTGGTCAAAATATTAAATCTTTTTCCAGAAGAATAGACGACACGTGCTAAAGTGTCATGAGAAACACTGGAAAATCATTGTCTAAGCACGATACACTAGTAAAAATGACGATAAGATAAAAAATTTAATTACTGATAAAATACATAAAATAAATCATTAGATCTTTCGAGTCCTGCCAGCAGGTACCCATCCTCAGACGCAATGAGATAACTAATGGATGAGGCAACATATAAATACACTAGGCAACCATAGAAGATGAAGCATAATCAGTACGCACGTGATGATTATGCTTCATCTATCCAACATAACCACAAGGTACGTCGTCATGGAGATGAAAAAAGTGATATACACTCAATTTCTGTGAAAAAGCTTCAATGGTTTGATGATACTCTTTGGTATCTCGTCGTTACGACAAGAACCGGAAAATTTATCGATGAATAGGTTTTCTGTGCGTAAAATTTCAGATTTGACATGAGGAACTGTAAGAACCCTGGCATCTTTCCAAATGACAGCGTGAGTTCCTCTGGTGACGAATCGAGCCAATGCAGTAGAATTAGATCCATTTCAAAGAGCGTATTGATGTTCTGTCAAACGGGTTTTAAGTGTCCTTGTAGTGGAACCAATGTAACACATGTCAAGATTACCTGAGGATAGAGATCTTAAGGGAATTTTGTATGTCCCGTGCCTGCAGAGATCGACAGGTCGGTCCCGGTCATTTCTTTGTAGATTAAAAGGTATTTGATACTTTGAGGCCGAAGCACAGATTATGCCGCTTGCAAATAGTCTGAAGAGGCTTGGTAATTGCAGGAATAAACGGGAGAGAGCCGACAAACGTGAGAGTAGGACGCTCTCCAGTCAAACTGGTAGAAGTAGTTCATAGGATTCTCTTTTTTAGTCTATCGATTAAAGACCTAGAATAAACAAAAGATTCGGCTAAATCCCAAATTGTCTCCAACTCCACCCTACAAATGTCGGGTGTAGAAAGCTGAAAGTTTATATAACATAGGGTGCGCAGAGGATTCAGCGATAATAATGGGACGGGAAGTAGGTTTCTTGTAAACAAAAAACGATAAAGAGCGAGAGTCGGAGGAACGTTGAAGTTTGAAATCCAAAAAAGGAAGAGACAAGTTTTCCTCCAGTTCAACAGTGAATTTTATGGATGGGGTATTGTGTGGAAAAACACTCTGCAATAGAATGGAAGTCAGCAATAGAAGACGGCCAGAAAATGAGAATATCGTCCACATAGAGGAGAAACAATAAGGGTTTAATGGGATAGGAGTTCAACACCCTGCTCTTCAAGTCCTGCAAAAGAATTTCGGCGAGGAGGGAAGAGAGGTGGAAGAGGGGTGGCCCCATAGGAGCCCCTGAACTCTCACGGTAAATAGCACGATCAAATTGAAAAACAGGAATGCTGGTAAATTAACTTTAAAGAAGACATTATGGCCTGAATTTCATGAAGGGGGTAATAGCCTGAGATGTAAGTTTAGCCTGAATGAGAGCGTTAACTGACGGGACCGGAACGTTAGAGAAAAGAGAAATGACGTCAAAAGACGCCATTATGAAAGGGGTGGAGTTCAAAGAGCTAAAAGCTTTAATCCTTTGAAGAGCCTTTGTCGAGATAGAAATTGAGTACTCGAGTTTAAGGCTGAAGAAAACATCTAGTTAAAGGCTTAAGAAAACGTTTTAAAGCAACCTCAATTGGACGGGTAGGTCTGGCGAAAGCTGAGACTAAAGGTCTTAAAAAAAACCCTCATTTTGGGTCTTAAGCTTACCAAAATGCTCTGGAGTGCGGGGACCCAAAGGTGGATTCATATGGTTGGAAATTGCAGAAGGTAATGAGGTTGTGATTAGCTAATCTGCTAAGAGGAGAAATAGTGGCCTGAGTGGGATCACGTTGTATGATCTAGTGTTCAATTTTACCAATGGCCTCGACTATTTTCCCACCATAATCTGCTTTGTTAAGTAATACAATATAATCAGTTTTGTCCGCTGAAATAATCAACAACTTAGGGTTGTCTCTTAACAACCCTAACTCTCTCCGTTCATCAAGCAGACTAGAATGCTCCACAGATCTAGGGTTTATATGTGATTTCCTCTAACAGTTCAATATTTTGAAACTAGTATAATCTTGCTCCGAGTAAGGCAATGACTGAATTATTCCTTCAAGTTTGGGAATATCTAATCAAATTGTATTACTTACAAAGCCGATTATGATAGGGAAATTGTCGAAGCCATTGGTAAAATTAAACACCAGATCATAAACGTGATCCTACTCAGGACACTGTTTCTACTCTTAGCAGATTACGTAATCACAACCTATTACCTTCTGCGATTTCCAATCATATGCATCAACCTTTGGGTTTCCGCACTCCTGAACTTTTTGGTAAGCTTAAGACCCAAACGGAGGGTTTTCTTGTAAGACTTTTAATCTCAGCTTTCGCCAGTCCTACTCGTTCTCTTGAGGTTGCTTTAAAACGTTTTCTTCAGCATTTAACTCGCGACTCTGAGTACTCAATGTCTAGTTCGACAGAGGCTCTTCAAAGGATTAAAGCTTTTAGCTCTTCGAACTCTACCCCTTTCATAATGGCGTCTTTTGACGTCATTTCTCTTTTCCCTAACGTTCCGGTCCCGTCAGTTAACGCTCTCATTCAGGCTAAACTTACATCTCAGGCTATACCCCCCTTCATGAAAGTCAAGCCATAATGTCTGCTTTAAAGTTCATTTACCAGCACTCCTATTTTCAATTTGATCGTGTTATTTACCGTCAGAGTTCAGGGGCTCCTATGGGGCCACCCCTCTCCCACCTCTCTCCCATCCTCGCCGAAATTCTTTTTCAGGACTTGAAGAGCAGGGTGTTGAACTCCTATCCCATTAAACCCTTATTGTTTCTCCGCTGTGTGGACGATATTTTCTGGCCGTCTTCTATTGCTGACTTCCATTCTATTGCAGAGTGCTTTTCCGCACAATACCCCTCCACAAAAATCACTGTTGAACTGGAGGAAAACTTGTCTCTTCCTTTTTTGGATTTCAAACTTCAACGTTCCTCCGACTCTCGCTCTTTATCGTTTTGTGTTTACAGTAAACCTTCTTCCTATACCACTGTTATCTATGAATCCTCTGCGCACATTATGTCATACAAACTTTCAGCCTTCACTTTTTTAATCCGTCATGCTTACTCACACTCTTTTACCCCCGACATTTGTAGGGTGGAGTTCGAGACAATTCGGAATTTAGCCGAATCATTTGTTTATTCTAGGTATTTAATCGAGAGACTTAAAAGGAGGATCCTGAGAACTACTTCTACCACTTTGAATGGAGAGCGTCCTACTCTCACCTTTGTCGGCTCTCTCCCGTTTATTCCTGCAATTTCCAGGAATCTTCAGACTATCTGCAGGCGACATAATCTGGGCTTCGGCCTCAAAGTATCAAATATCTTTTCATCTACAAAAAAAGACCGGGACCGACCTCTCAATCTGTAGGCATGGGATATACAAATTTCCCTTAAGACCACTATCCTCAGGTAATCTTGACATGTGTTACATTGGTTCCACGCCAAGGACACTTAAAACCCGTTTGACAGAACATCAATACGCTCTTCGAAATGGATCTAATTCTACTGCATTGGCTCGATTCGTCACCAGAGGAACTCATGTTCCCATTTGGGAAGATGCCAGGGTTCTTACAGCTCCTCATGTCAAATCTCAAATGTTACTCACAGAAAACCTATTCATCGATAAATTTTCTGGTCCCTGTTGTAACGACGAGATGCCAAAGAGTATCCCCAAACCATGGAAACGTTTTCATAGAAATTGACTGTATAGCACTTTTTTCATCTCCATGACGTCGTACCTTGTGGTTATGTTGAACATGCGCTGTACATCATGTGGGTACTGATTATGTTTCATCTTCTGCTGTTTCCTAGTGTATTTATACACTGAAGAACAATTGAATTAGAGATACCTGTCTAATAACGAGTAGCACCCCGTTTCGCTCTGATGACGGCGGCGATTCATCTCTGCATGGATTCGACAAGACACCGAAAGCGTTGGGAAGCCATACGGATCCACGACCCCTGAACAAGCTCCCACAGTTCACGAAGATTTGATGGTGGGGGTCAGAGCCTCGAACATTTCTCTCGATGGTATCCCAGATGTGGTTGATGGGATTGAGGTCAGGTGACCTAGCTGGCCAAGGAAGCGAGGTCACGTCGGTTGAGTTTTCATCCAACCATTCGGATACAATTCGGGAGCAATGGCACGGTGCATTGTCTTGTTGCAGGATGGGATGTTGAAAACTGGAGCAAATGGTCGTCCAGGATATCCCGGTGACGTTGACATGTGAGGGACGATGTCACACGTACCAGGGGTCCCATTTTAGTCCACGTAAACAGTCCCCAGACGAGAATGCCACCCCCACCAGCTTGAAGAGTACCCTGCTGGCAAGAAGGATCCATCGCTTCATGTGGTTTGCGCCGTACTCGTATCCTGCCATCCGCATGTACCATCGTGAATCTTGACTCATCAGTCCAGGCAACATTTTCTCACATGTCTAGGGTCCAGTGGCGATGTTCCCGAGCTCATGCTAATCTTTGCACCCTGTGATGTGCGGTCAGCATCGGCACCCTCGTGGGACGATGGCTTCTGTACCCCATAGCAAGGAGATGGCTCTGGATGGTGTGGCTGCTTACACGTTTTTGTGCACCAGCGTTAAATTGCCGAGCAATTTCTTGCACTGTGGCCAGTCTATCCGCTGTTACAATGAGAGCTAGCCGACGATGACACCGCTCATCCACACGCTGTTGTCCACGGCAGTTGGCCCTTGCAGGGATGGTTTTACCGGATTCGATATACTCACGGTGCACCCGTGACACAGTGGCTCGTGAAAATCTCAGTGCCTGCACGACTTCCGAGATGGAATGACCCATTCGTCGGGCGCCGACAATTTGCCCACGATCAAATGCGCTTAGATCCTTCGTCTTACCCATACTGCGTCCGACTCTTACTGATTCCCGTCGCATCACTCCTTATATTGTTGGATCGCTGCATACGTCATGTCGTTTCCGTTTACAGGTCCGCCCACAGCGCCATATTTGCATAACGCCAGCTGTCTCTACTTCAATTGCTCTTCAGTGTATGTTGCCTCATCCATTAGTTGTCTCATTGGTCTGAGGATGGGTACCGGCTGGCATGATCCGAAAGATCTAACGATTTTTAATGTATTTTATCAGTAATTAAATTTTTTATCTTATCGTGATTTTTACTAGTGTATCATTCTTAGACGGTTATTTTCCAGTGTTTCTCATGACATTAAATCTTTATCCTGTGAAGACACAATTTTGTCCGCGACGAGGATCGAGTCCGCGACCCCTCACTTCGGCGTTAGTTGCTCTCTCAACTATAAACTATACGGACAGAATGTATTACTGCCGATCTGTCGTCTTGACACGTGCTTTACCTCTGAAGTACGTCACATCATCTCCCTCTTAATTTTTAGCACGTCTTTTGTAAAAAAAGATCGTGCTTCTGTTATCGGTTTGTCCCTCCCTCCGTCCGTCCGTCCGCCCGTCTGTACCCACGGTATCTCTGCAACTATTAGTCCGATTTGAAAAATTCTTTTTGCATTCGGAAGCTTGAAATATGCGAATAATGATCCTTTATTTCGTTTTTTTTTTACGATGTACAATTTTGCCGCTAGAGGGCGTAAATGCAGATGATGTCGAATTCAAATTTACGTTTTAATCCACATATTTGCTTCTAAACATCCGATTGAAAAAATTCTATTATCTTTCGATTCCATTTATGTCGAAGACTGTTTTAGATATAGTTTCATTTTCAAATTACGCATAGATTTTACGCTACGGGGCGTAAAAATAAATTACATTTTTCCAGATAATTCTTCTCCTAAAACTCCGATTTGAAAATCTTTTTTCAGCGGAAACATCTCCTAATGGAAAATCTTTTGCATATAATTTCGAATTTTTGGTAAAGAATACTTTGGCCACCAGGGGGCGTAAGTGTTAATGTTTGCTTCTGATGTATTTGCCATAAAATCTGAGCTTCTAAAATATCGACTGAAAAAATTCTTTCATGGACTGATGCGACTCACATCGATAAACCTTTTCTTAATATTTTCTTCCTAAAATATCCCACAGTTTCTCCTCCAGGGGGGGGGGTAAATGTATTTCTTATTTTTGTCAATATCTCTACTTCTAGGAGTCCGATTTGAAAAATTCTTTCTTTGTTAGATAGTGTTTTCCGTGTGACATGTTTTTCATATAATTTCAAAATTTTCAAGTAATTCACAGACTTTCCGCTAGGGGGCGTAAAGGTAAATTGCTTTTCTCCGTATATCTCTGCTTCTAAATCTCCGATTTGAAAAATTCTTTCTGCACCGAAAACAGCTCCTGATGGGAAATCGTTTGCACATAATTTCTAATTTTTGTAAAAAAATGGTTTGGCCACCAGGGGCGTAAATCTTAATTTCCGCTTCTGATGTACCTGCAGCAAAATATGAGCTTCTAAATTCTCGAATAAAAAAAACGTCGTTTGTAGACCGATACTACTCATGTCGACAAACCTTTTAGAAACATTTTCTTCTTAAAATAGTGCATGGTTTCTACGCCAGGGTGCTTAAATGTATATCTTATTTTTGTCAATATCTCGACTTCTAGGAGTCCGATTAAAAAAAAATCGTTCTTTGTTGGATAGTGTTCTTAGTGTGATATGTTTTTCCTAAAAATTCAAAATTTTCATGTAATTCACAGACTTTCCGCTAGGGGGCGTAAAGGTGAATTGCGTTTCCCACTATTTCTCTGCTTCTAAACCTCCGATTTGAAAAATTCCTTCTGCACCGGATACAGCTCCTGGTGGGAAATCCTTTGCACATAATTTCTAATTTTTGTAAAAAAATGGCATGGCCACCAGGTGGCGTAAGTCTTAATTTCCACTTCTGATTTATTTGCAGCAAACTATGAGCTTCTAAAATCTCGATTGAAAAAAAAAGTATTTTGTTGACCGATGCTACTCATGTCGACAAACCTTTTAGGAGCACTTTCTGCTTGAAATAATGCATGGTTTCTACGCCAGGGGCGTAGATGTATATCTTATTGTTGTCAATATCTCCTACTTCAAAAAGTCCAATTTGAAAAATTCCTTCGTTGTTGGATAGTGTTTCCGATGCGAAATGTTTTTCCTATAAATTCAAAATTTTCACGTAAATCATTTAAAATTTTCCGCTAGAGCGCATAAAGGTAAATTGCGTTTTCTGCTCCTAAAACTCCGATTTGAAAAATTCTTCCTGTATCGCATACAAGACCTGATGGAAAATTTTTCCCCATAATTTCTAATGTTTTGTAATGAATGGTTTGGCCACCAGGGGTCATAAGTGTTAATTTTTGCTTCTGATGTATTTGTTGCAAAATCTGGGCTCCTGAAAACTCGACTAAATTTTTTTTTTTTCTTGAGCCGTTACCGCTCATATGGATAAACCTTTTGAAAATACTTTCTTCCTAAAATAATGCATGGTTTTCCCACCAGGGGACGTAAAGTCATCTTATTTTTGTTGATAACTCTAAGAGTTCGTAAGCTCACGAATTCGTTTACAGCAATACCTGAGGGATTAAAGACCCGATTGAAAAACTTTTTTCTTCCGTCAGATACTATTGCTTTCCATACCGGTTCCATTGACTTTGAATAGCTTTGATAAATTTAATTTGCCTCAGAACGGATTCCAAAGACGTGCTTATAACACCCGAAAATTCGGTGTCATCTTTCTTGTTATTTTTTATTTTGAATCGAAGTAGGAATTTTTTCATTAATTAGAGACGATGTGTGGAACAAACATCACACATTTTTCGAAGAACCCAATGGCCAGTAAATCCATTTCTACTCTCAGGCGCTAATGTGATTACACAAATTTTTTCCGTGACGGGTTCGAACCGTGCCCCCTTCACTCCGCAGTAAGTTGCTCTCCCAACTAAGCTACACGGACAAAATGTATCACTACCGATTTGTCGTCTTGACACGTGGTTTACCTCTGTAGTACGTCACAATCTCCATGCTGGTCTTTGTCCGTTACGTTATATGGAACTTTCTTTGTTCGACGTTCTCTTCAAGTGAACGCTTATAGAGAATCAGTTTGCAAGGGAAATCTACCCATGTCTGTGAGGAAAGATTCTTCTAATCTTCCTGGGTTGACGCGTTGCTCTGTGAAAATTATAATGGAGATATACACAGCTAGTTGTCATATATAGTGTCCCCATCTATCTTCAGAAATCTTCAAGAAACAATTCATCTTTAAAATTCCCTTCTCACTACATCAGCTTAAGGCGGCTGCACCCCAAAACTCTGTCCTGTCTTTCCAACAGTAAAAAGTTCTGTAGGCATTTTATTCGCAATTAATGTGTTCCCAAGGATGAAAATTTGCACATCGATAAAAATAACTTTAAATTATGACATGCCAAACTTAATATTTGCTAAAACTTAGTCGTAATTATATTGAAATAAATAATTTCTCCTTCGGGGATGTTGAGACCCGCTAATAGATGGCGTGACCTGTACATTGGTGATGTCAGTAGACGAGCAAATATTTGAAAGCTTATTTCGGAAATAATGTCGGCGGAAAGAAGATATGTAGAGAAATTTTTAAATAACCAGGTATTCTTTTTATTTGTGATGTCCAAAGGTGAAAGTATATTTATATTACAACAATAAAAAACAAGTACTACGTCATCAGTTGTTACGTCACACCCTGACATAATTCGCAGTTTCCAATCATGGAACACCCGACAGGAAACACAAAAAGCTAAGTGGGACGTCACAAATATTTATTTCTCAGTTGCTGCTTTGATGATGACATCACATAATTATAAACCGGAAGCACTTTCCATTCACTGAACACCTGAAAGAAAACACGATAAGTAAGCAAAAATTTCTTTCTCAGTTGTTGCTAAGGTGATGACGACTTATATTTTAATCTTGGAAATCAGTTCCCATTCACTGAACACCTGCACAAAAAGCTAAGTGGGACGTCACAAATATGTCTTTCTCTGTTGTTGCTATGGTGTGACTCTTTCCATTGCGTCCCCAAAGTGAGACCAACGTTCAGACAAAGCAAATTATATTGTTTGTTATTAGAAATCAGTAGTACCTACAGTACAGCTGATTTTTTTTTTTTCAATTTTAATTTTCGAAATGGAATCGAAATTTGGATCTCTCCATGCGATAGTCTGGAATGTTTAGAATGACTAGAGCTGAAATGTAATGTTCGGACAACAATTTCGCTGAAAATAACAACAGAATTGTGGATACTACGGATTTCTAATTCCGAAATTGTTTGACAACTGACCTCATCAGTTTACAAGTCGCGGCATCTGTTAGCAAATCTCAACATTATCGAAGGAAAAATTATTGATTTTTAATATAATTACGGTTAGGTTTTAGAAAGTATTAATTATGCCATGTTATAATTTAAAGTTATTTTTATCGATACGGAAATTGTCATCATTGGGATTAAATTAATAAAGAAGAAAATCAACAGACGTTTTTAATATGCGAAACCTATCATTCAGCCAATGGCAAGTAGCCATCTTTAAACTTTTTTTTTTTTTTTGATTGGAGGTTTAACGACCACCGTGAGCAACTCAATGGGCTATAAGCAGTCGCCCGTCCTTAATTTAGGGTCACTGGTTCCAGGGAAGGGAGAGAACCAGTGCCGTAAGACACACACAACATTAATGCCTCACCGGGATTCGAACCCGGACCCCTTACAGACGAATGATCAGAGGCCATCGCTTAGACCACTGCGCCACTTGCAGGGAATAATGGTCACATTTGTTTTCTTATAGCGCCAATGACATTTGTCTTTATTTGAATGCTCTTTTTTGTTTTTCTTTTTTAACTAAAAAACAAAAATACAGTATTCCTCTCTCTTCTTCTTTCTTTGAAACGTCAATGCATAGGTAGCAATTTAAGACGATGCGGTAAATACTTAATGCCTATTGGTTGAACTTTTGGTTACTGATCAGTACGTCGCATTCATCATGGACGGGAACTGCTGTATCAGAAACATATGTCCATAGGAAATCAACTGCACACTCGAATGATGATGATTATCATCATCAGCATCAACCATGGGTACAATTCCCGTAGGTGTATGATAATAAAAAGTCTGTTACGCTAAAAATTCCAGAAAAATAAATTTCTATTTCTTCATTCAACAAAAAGAACTGATTATGCCATATAAAGCGACCTAGACTGTTGCTCATAATATTTCTTGACAGTCCAATACTACTGTTTTATGTAATGTATTCTGATATTTCAAATAATTGCCCTCTTTGCTTCACCGCCTTTAGCGACTCTGTTCTAACTAATATCACAACGTCACACACAATTGCAAGCGATGGCATAACACTGGCGTAATTGCTCCAGACTGAAACCTTCACCTAGAAATGCTAACTGTAATAACACACCAATTACCAAATTGACAAAACTGCCCCTTTCTCTCCTTAATGCCAGTACTCAATTTTCTCACTACATAGAACAATGAAGCGCAGTCTTCCGTCCTTCCATCCCTGAATAAAATATTTGCATGTTCATCCAACATATTTGCATTAGTCAAGACCCATTTCCTCGCAAACATTCCCACCCATGTCACTATCGTCACTCGTTTTCCAATAATGGTAAGATGAATAACAGACACAATCAACTGATGCTGTTGTTGATTGAAGGTTTAACGACCACCGTGAGCAACTCAATGGGCAGTTTTAGCAGTCGCCCATCCCTAATTTAAGACCATTGGTTCCAGGAAAGCGAGAGAGCCAATGCCGTAAGACAAACACAACATTCATGCCTCACTGGGATACGAACCAGGACCCAACTCGGAGTAACGGTCATAAGCCATCCCTTAGACCACTGCGCCACCGAGGTGGCATCAACTGATGCACCACTTCATTTAGCATTGAATCTCTTACTGAATATTTTACTATCGTCACTCGTTTTCTTCTCTGAACGCCACTAGTTCAACAGGTTATATTACCTTTGCTATGTCTGGTATATTTCGTCTCATTCCGCCTTTACAGTGTTGAACAGTAACACGAATTAACTCATTTTTTTCTACTTCATAATTAATGGCCACATTTTTCTTCCTTGAAATGCTCAGCATTTATAAGTTTTATGAACATGGAAAAAATTGAAATCTCACAGATCAATCCTTCATTCTGAATTGCACATGGTACTTTAATGATGTATCTACTACCACGAACTTTGTTTGCGATATCTTTACGTTGCTCTTAGCTCTTTTTGAAAAATATACTATACATGTCTGCTGTTATGATACATCGTCTGTAGACATCAATAATTATACATCTGAAGACTAACCCAGTAGCAATCTTGTATTTTCCCGTACATACAAACGGAATTCGGCAAACACCGAGCTAGCACACTCACAAACAATTATTCCCATCCCCCTTTCCCTATTATTCTCACCCACAATGTTGTATCAACATGAATTGGGAATATTTTATTTACTCAACCTTTCACGTTGTGTACAGAAGAAGCACTTTTTTACTTAAGTACTTTTCTCGCTGCGTAAAATCTTTTCTCACCCTTTGATCGAATGACAGGGCACGAATTTGGGCCTATCTTATTGCTGGGCCAGGTTCTTAGGCTGGGCATAGACATTGTATTAGTTCTTAAGTCACTTTTTTCCTCCATTCTCTATTATTAATGACCTTTAATGTAGGACGAGCAACTCCTGCTAGCATCAAAAGAAGCTAAGTTATTTTTATTAAACTCCAAGCTAACGAGAACAGAATCCTCGGCACTAGTCCGCGGATATCTTGGACATTGTTTTAGTTGGCTCTGTGGATGCAAGATTCGTTCGCGATGCTCACGAAAAGAAAAAGGAGGCTTCTGCATAATGAACGAAATCTTTCTTTCTTATCAATCATGCTTTTTTTTATTCATTCATTCATATCGAGCGTAAGCCAGGGTCCATATAAGGAAACTAAGTCAACCGATCACGTGCTAATGCAAAAACTTGTATGGAGAAAAGGCAAGTCACCGTCTCGGTGGTCTTAGGCGCTGGCTTACGACCATTCGTCCGAGATGAGACTGGGTTTGAGACCTTAATGTGGCAAGAATGATGTGCCTGACATATGACACTAGCTTTGTCCCCTGCCTGGAACTATACTCCAATTCACCATAAAAAGGTACTACTGGGAAAGGCGGGAGAGCCTTAACACATCTCGTCGTGGAACGCAAGAACGGTATCCATCCGCGTTAAAGTGCTCTTCTACTGTTTCCTTTCTGATTCCCCCATCCACCCATACATCTGAGAAGCAGTGGGGATTGTGAGTGGGGGTCTGGTGGAGGCCGAACTGCTTCCCCTACTACCTGTTTAAGTAACGCACCCTTCGAGTTTCCCCGATTGTCAATTTATTGCCTCTGTGTTGTTAATGTTGGGAGAGGTCTTCCACTTCTTCCCCCTGTTCGAGTTGTATCCCAAGTGGGCAGAAATAGCCGAAAGTGCGAAGCTCTTGATTCAGCAACTTCTCAGAACGAATTTATTTCTAAAAGCGCTCTAACTTCTAAAATTTTTTTTTTTTTTTTTAGATAGCAATTTTGTCTGATAAACTGTTGAGCAAACAAAAATGGATTATAAGCAATAATTCTAATGCTTTTCGCTCTAAATGCTAGGGACTATTTTTCGTAGCGGCGGCAGCTGTTTCGTAACCTTCATAGTGGTTCACTCTTAGGTTGACTCCGGAGTATAGTAGCTCCAAAAGTAGGGACGGGCGATTGCTTATAGCATTAAGAGTTGCTCACGCGGTACTGTGTTTAACCCCCCCCCGAAAAATACTTTCAAGACAGCATTTAAAGTCATATACAACCATCCCTTTTTCAGAGGGCTGCTAGGAATCAAGTTAAATTAAACAGAGTGGCGATACTGATCACACTTACAGGTTTGATTTGTGGTAAAAAAGAGCAGAAAACATTATCGCAAAATATTCATGGCGTCATTAAAATCGTTTATGCTCTTGTTTTGAAGGACTCGGGAAATCAAGGTTGTTCGAAAAGCTTGTAATGTTATCTAGAGGTATTACTTTTCTTGGGGGGGGGGGCATTGTATTTTAGAAAAACATTCACCAGTTAGTTGTGCACTTATTCATTGGATACTTCTACTACAAAAGACTGCACTCATACAAGCTAATAAGAACAACAATGACTTCATTGTACTTTTGCATTAAAGAATTGTTGAAAACTGCATGCTTAACACAAGACTGCTCACCATCGTTCTAAAGCTGCTTGCAGAAAACACGCGACCCTTTTACCTAACTTAGGAAGATTACAAAAAAAAAAAAAAAAGAAAAAAAAACAGGTCTCTTACTGTATCAAACTCATGTGCCTGTGGGGATTGTTAACTATTCGTAGTCTATTATTTTCTCAGAAGTCCTGTTATAATAACTTCGCGAAAGAAATACGTGCTGTATGACATCTCAGGCCAGTGTTATAAGGTGCATCTTCCTCTGTTCTAGATTTTCTAATTTATGCATTTCGAAAAATTCCTAATTTCTGTACTTTGAAAGTTTTTTCAACTTTAAAGAGGATACTGAATTCTGAACGGTGCCTACTTTTTCTTCTGCATACAAATGATTTCATTGCCATTTCAGAGGAAGAGTCGAACGTTTTTGATGTAAAAGATAAAGATAGCAGAGACGTGAAAGCGTTGACTGAACCCATTACAAATTGCCACAACAAGTGCCAGGAAAAGCAAACTAGAAATAAATTTAGTTTGTACATTGTGTGCGTTAATTAGTCCCACCATGTAGCGCAAAGATCGAAGTGTAACGCAGTACTCAATACAAGTCTAGTAAGGCAGCATGTAATATGTATTTCAGTTTGAAATCAGTTTTTTAACTTAAAACTCCTAAAACAGCCAAATAAAACCATTGAATTCTCTCTCTCTCTCTCTCTCTCTCTCTCTCTCTCTCTCTCTCTGTACTCAATTATTAACTGATCCGGTAAACAGTTATTCAGGAATTGTAAAGCTATGCACAGGGGGTAGAGGTAGCTAATCAGTTAATTAAATTGATATAAAATAATAGATATGCGAAAATCCATTTTGTCTATACAAATTTAGATACTGAGTTGAAAAATGGTACAGAATTCCAATCACAACCGTCTGAAGCTTCGAACAGTTTAAATAATCCCCCAGATTAAATGTTAGAACCCCCTAGTAAGGAGTGCTGTCAGAATTCCTGATCAAGCTGTCGTTTGAATGTCCTCAACAGCTAGACGTTAATATGAGAAAAAGTGTTCCCTCAGAATTCTTATGTTAGCATAGAATCTTCTGCACACATGCATTCCTCATCATACCTTTTCCCATATGAGTTTGAGAGTCCGTCCAGGACCTATAGCCAAGGAAGTATATCGAATGCAAAGTTCCTATGAAATAATTAGATATCTAATGAGGAACTGTTTAGTTCCAATTTCAGTGGATCTTGGTTCGAGAAGCTTTAGTGCTTCGAAACTTCCAAAAAGTCAACAAGGGAACTCTCGATGTCTTCCAGAAAATGAACATGCGTAGACCTTCAGGATTTCCACAGAATGAAGTGACAGCACTATGTATTTGGCGGACCATCAGCCACCTCAAAAAAGCATATATTTTATCCTCTGTGTTCATTTAAAAGATCTAAATCGCCCTCTCCTGAAGGAGATCAATGTCTCTTGCCGATCATCCGAGATGGCATTCCACTCATCGTCTTGAGAGACCATCGTGTGAATCTTTTTCCAATGGAATCGCAACTGTCCCTCGGTGAAAAAGTTTTCCGAGAGTTGTACAAACTAGTTATACCGTAGCATGACTTAGTATTCTTTCTTTTTGTGTCTGCCTAGCAGAGTTTCTTGTTTGCATCACGTAAGCGTAAGGTACAAAAGATAATAAGCTAGCTCCACACATATTCCATGATATTCAGTTACCGTCTGCTTCCAGTGTTAACTTCAAACATTCTTCTATTGGTAAGCTTAAGGGAAGATTGCTTCGGCCTGTAAGGTATCAGAAAGTAATTGTGCCTAATGAGGTAATGTTTCTTTCCTACTCCAATGTGCGTTCAAATTCAAACAGCGCTGTGTTTGTTCATTGGAAATTTATGGCGTGAGAACCATATTTGGCCAAAGATTGCAGTAATACATTCAACTGGGGGCGCCATCTCCCACTCAAATGGAGTACCTGCTTTTCCTTGTGATTCAAACCGCTTTAACTTCTTAAGATCGTACAGTGATTGTTAGAAATTTTCTTTTTTCGTTGTACTGTTGGAGATTTTCTTTTTGACAACAAGGATATATATGTGTTTTCCAGATGATAGGTGATTTCTGAGTATAGGTTGTTGTGCGTAATCATCATCATCATCATTGTCAACCATTATCAATCCACTGCTGGACGAAGGTCTCCCAAGTTTCCTCCACAACGGTCTGTCTTGTGCCAGTCTCCTCCATGTCACCCCTGCATACTTTCGAATTTCATCCACCCATCTCCCATGTGGTCTTCTTCTGGGTCTTTTCCTGTCCCTTGGAATCCAATCTAAAATTTCGGCTGTCCATCGATGATCTGTCCTTCTGGCAGTATGTCCAGCCCATTGCCATTTCAGGGATTTAACTCTGATCATGATGTCTTCCACTCTTGTCATTTTTCGGATCCACGAGTTCCTCTTCTTATCTCTCCTGGTTACACCAAGTATGCACCTCTCCATGCTTCTTTGAGTTGTCTGCAGCCTTTGTATGTCTCTTTTAGTTAAGGTCCACGTCTCTGCACCATACGTAAGCACTGGAAGGATGCATTGATCAAACACTTTTCTTTTAAGACATAATGGCATATTGCTCTTGAAAATTATGCTGTTTTTTCCAAAAGCTCTCCAGGCAAGTTTTATACGCCGATTAATTTCTTCATCAATGTGACCCTCACTTGATATCTGCTGTCCAAGATAAACGTACGTGTCTGTTATCTCCAGCTTTTCTCCATCAATCGATAAATCTTCATTTCTTGTAAAAGCATTGAACATCACTTTTGTCTTCTGAAAGTTCATTTTTAATCCCACTTCTTTACTCTTGTCAGCAAGTTCCTGGATCATACTCTGCAGCTCTGATGGGGTAGTTGCAAAAATGACTACGTCATCAGCAAAACGAAGGTGGGTTAGATAATCTCCATTAATCTTTATCCCTTTGTTTTCCCAGTTCAGTGATTGAAAGACATTTTCCAATGTGGCATTAAAGAGCTTCGGAGATATGGTGTCACCTTGTCTCACTCCTTTTCCAATTTTTATGTGTGTTGTATTTTCAAACAGCCGAATCTTTGCACTTGCATTTTCATAGATGTTATTAATAATATTAATGTATGCATCTTCAATACCGCAGGATTTCAGAGCCATTGCAACTGCTGATGGTTTCACCGAATCAAAGGCTTTTTCATAATCGATAAAAGCCATGCACAATGGAAGTTCATATTCCCTCGCTCTTTCAATTAGTTCTCTCAGCACGTGGATATGATCTATTGTGCTGTAGCCACTCCTGAATCCAGCTTGTTCTCTCGGTTGAGCCATGTCCAGTGTTACCTTCAAGCGGTGTGAAAGAACTTTAGTGAAGATTTTATAAACTACTGATAGGAGGCTGATAGGTCTGTAGTTTCCAAGATCCTCAATGTCACCTTTCTTATGTAGCAGGATCATTGTAGCGGTGTTCCAATCCTCAGGAATCTTTCCTTCATTAAGGCATCGAGTGAAAATTTGGGCGAGTACTGTTTCGATTTCTCCACTTGCTTCTTGTATGATGTCTACAGTAATTCCATCTTCTCCTGGAGCTTTTCCTCGCTTCATGTTCTTGATTGCATGAGCAACTTCTGCTGGAAGGACTGGAGGAACTCTGGTACTGGTATCTTTCATGATGTCTGGAGTGCATGTATCATCCAACAAATTATTTTCCAGTTATAATCTCGCTTTTGGTACGTGATATTACATACTACTTGAATTGTTTTTTCAGTGTGGTGCCTGTTTCTTTCTAGGGGATATGTGCTCAAATATATAGCGCAAAATGCACACGTTTGTTACTTTAACATATTTTTCACGTCAGATGCACCTACCTTTTTTATTTTTTAGGTGCCCATACATTTTGTGCCCATAATATGTACACTTTTTTTGCTGAGATTTCCTTCGCAGTAAATTTAGATACCTATGCCTCTTTTGTAGTTGTTAACATTTATATTCACGTTCTAAGTATGCATTTATTGCTTTGATATATTTTTCGAATAAGATATCCATTTCTTCTGTGTTCCTGTTTACATGCATGTACTCGCAATACACCGAGTGATCACTGAATTATGAACACCCATATCAAAAGTGGATGCGGATTTCCAAGAGGACGCGATTAGTCGACCCACGGAGCATACATAAAGTGTGAGTGGAGCAGCAGGTAGTAAAATTCGGAGCGTGATGGAAAAGTGGAAAGATTTATCGGACTTTGAGAAAGGACAGATTATGGGAGCTCGAACAGCAGGTGCCTTGATTTCCCAAACGGCTGAACTGGTGGGTTATTCGCGAGCCGCTGTAGTTAATGTGCATCAAGCCTGGAGTGAAAATGGTCAAACAAGGACCAGGAGGCAAAACTGCGCAGGACAGCGAAAGGTTAATATGAGAGGTGAGAGCCGGGTTCGACGAATCGTGCAGACTAATAGATGAAGCACTGTTCAACAGTTGACTACCCAGTACAAGAAAGGTCAACCCGGAACAGTATCTGTCATGACCATGCATCACACTCTCGCACGTATGGGCTATAACAGCAGACGACCCCGACAAAATCCTCTTCTAGCGACGGTTCAGCTGCGCAAAATACTCGCCTGGTGCAGAGATCATGGAAGTAGGATGTCATATGACTGGAAAAGAGTATGCTGGTCTGACGAGTGGTGCTTTTTCCTCTACTCCGTGGATGTTCGTGTACGTGTTTGTCGCAAACAACATGAGGCACTCAATCCATCCTGCATAGACTCCCCAGTACAAGCCAGTGGAGGTGATTGTATGGTGTGGGGCATGTTTGCCTGGCAGGAAATTGGGCCCCTGGTGCATGTGGAACAACGTATGACTGGTGCCAACTATCAGTGTTGCATTCAGAGATATTTTCGAGGGGGGGCAATCACAAATTTTGAGGGGGATGAAACTTGTTGACTGATTATATACATATAATCACAATTTTGTTATTTGTATTATATAGATAAACATTTTAAACAGAGTATAAAAATTTTCTTATTCTCGTATATCGCAAATGCAAATTCCAAGAAATCTACACATACAAATGGTCAAAAATGTAAAAATGTAACCTTTACTTTAATTCAGTAATACAAGACGGATTTGACCATGGGGTGGTGTAAAATATTGACAATGCTAGTAAGATAGCGCTGTATTGGAGGAAATCCCCCCCCCTCCCGAAAAAAAAAGACCCCATTAGGATTGGTAAAAATGTCCTCGCCTTACTCCAAGCGTGTTTCTGATTAAGGAATCATTACAGTGTTACCTCAACCTGAAAACGTATGGTGTAAACCAACCCCTTGCCGTTTGGTTTCAGCCCCTTTAGATCAGCACATAGTTGTAAAACAAACAAAAACTAACTTACCGTTTGGAAGCCAGTTTAAGGTCCCCCCCCCATCTTTTTATTTTCTTTTTTTGTCACAGAGTATAAACCACCCTCCGCCAGGCAAAAAAAACTTTTATGAGAGCAGTTTCTAATATCTGCTATTGCTCAAAATTAGTTAGCAATTTTTTTGCTTTATTGGAAGCACTAGCATCACGTTAGCTACACTGAAGCTTAACCGTTTACACGAAAAGTCGACATTCAGAAGACTGAAATAAAGCTGAATGCCAGCTTCCAAAATAAGATGTATTGCAGTGCAAACATCTCTACTTTGTGGAACTAGGTTTCTATTGTGGAAGTATTCTGAGTTGTCAGTGCTTGAAAAATTACCACTTCAGCGAGGACAGTTTTATGTGTTTTTGAAGGATGATAGAAATTTAAGATTGAAGTCTATATGGATGATTTTTTTATTACTATAATATTTTCCCTTATTAATTTTTTTAAATTCGTTTCTCCAAATATTCAGCTATGAACGAAAACGATTGGACTAAATATAAAGGAGATCGCCCAAAAACCTACGGGGGTGGGGTCATGGATTTTCGGGGGCTAAGCACCCCCGAAAGGATGTCTCAATACATCACTGCCAAGTATCGTGAATTGCTTGCTAATCCTGTACACCCAGCAATGTTGAACTTTTCCTTGAATGGCGATGGTGTCTTCCAAAACAACAATACGCCGGGCCACAGGTCCAATGTTGTGCAGGAATGGTTTGAGGAACACAGTTGATACTTCCAGCATATCGATTGGCCTCCGAACTCCCCCGGTATCCATCCCATAGAACACTTCTGGTACACTATGGAACAGCATGTTAGGCATCAAGATAAACCAATCACCTCCATACCTGCATTGAAGGGCGCATTACAAACAGTTTGGTTGGTCATACCTCCCAACTGCTTCCTGCACCTTATTGAATCGATGCCACGTCGGCCATACTGAGGGAGAAAGGAGGACCTACGAAGTATTAGGTAGGTGATCATAATTCAGTGATCACTCAGTGTATATATGTATACAGGGTGTATAGGAAAGTTCTTAAACAGGGAAATAACTTTTGCACGAAAAATGCTATCAGATGAGACGGATTGCAGCACCCCTAGCGGCGAATTTTGGAAGTTAGCTATCTTATCGCGAGAACCAAGAGAGATAACGAAAAAAAGTCAATAGGGAACGTGTAGAGCGTCACCGATTTAGTATAAAATGACGCCCTACATTCACTAAAACTCCAATAGAAGTTTCCAATAGAAGTCCTGATAACATTTTTAATATCGGCGAAATGATTGTCAAACAAAACCCTTACTTTTAAAGACGACGATTGTCATGGTGATAAAAATAGGAAAGATAGGATAACAATTTTGATGAAACTGAGATTATCGGTGATAGGAAAAAAGTAAGCAACCTAGATTCTTCAAAGGCATGAAGTCTTTAGAAGTTGACTACCTTTACAATATCAAGGCATGAATTACGCAGTAGCCTTCTAAAAAAAGGCCGCGTTTGATGCAATACGTCATGGTCTTCAGTTCGCCGAAAAAGTTCCTGACGGTGTATTTCGAGGACTTTTACTTTTATGATGAATCATCATCGAAATTTGTTGTGCTGCGAGACATTAAAAAGTTCTTACACAAATGTAAGTGCATATGAATAATACATAAATACATATGTTTTTTCATTGTACGTTTAATACATTTTCTTCTTAATTCTTGTTTTTAATTATCTCTATGAATATAACTTGTACATAATGTGATTCATATTTACTTAGCTATTTTTTTCAGAAAGAGTGCATTGATTAGAAAATGTATTTCTAAATACAATATACTACACAATACATTTACATAAAAAAATATATAATTTTTTTTTTTTTGTGTGTGGAATTATCGACTTCGGTATATGGAGGTCTGACTGTATATTGCTCTTGAAAATTATAGTATTTCTCTCAAATGCATTCCAGCCAAATTTTATGCGCATATTAATTTATTCTTCCATCTGTCCCTTGTTTGATATCTCTTGTCCAAGGTAGATGTCTAAATCAACCTTGGACAAGAGATATCAAATAAGGCGCAATATCAACCTCTAAATCTTCAGCTCTTGTAAAAGTATAATACAAGTTTGTACATCGTTTTTTTTTCTGTAAGGTCACCCTCAATCCCACTTCCTAACTCTTGTCTACAAGTTCCTGAATAATTCTCTGAATCTCTGAAAAGGTATTTGCAAAACTGATTACGCCGTCAGCAAAACAAAGGTAGGTTAAATAATATCCATTAATTTTCATACCCTTGTCTTCTCAGTTCAATGATTGAAAAGTATTCAATATGGCATTCAAGTGCTTGGAAAATATGGTACCACATTCTCTCCCCCTCTTCCCAATATTTGCATGTCCTATGTTTTTGAGCAGCTGAGCCTTTGCACTTGCATTTTCGTAAATGAGGTCAATAACAATAAGGTATTCATCTTCAATGCCTCAAAATTTTAAAAGTATTGTAACTGCTGACTGTTTCACGGAACCAAAATCCCTTTTTCATAATTGTCAATAAAAGTCATATGTAATGTCTATCATGCCGTAGCCACTCATCTTGTTTTCTTGGTTGAGCCATGTCCAGTATTTCCTCCAAGCAATGGCACAGTACCTTATGAAAGATTTCGTAAACAACAGAAAGAGAGCTGACGGTCTACAGCTCCTGACGTCTTCAAGATCCCATTTTTATGAATCAGGATCGCTCGTTCCGAACATCAGGAATGCTCCGTTCGTTGGGGCATCTAGTGCAAACTTGGGCGAATGTAAGCTGGTGTCCAAAATTAACGTGACAAACACAAAATCATGAATAACGCAAAATCTTCATGACAGAGTTTAATGACAGTTGGCGCGGAGATACATACAGTATCGATAACGCAGCAATAGCACAACAGAAAAGGAATGCGATCAGTGCATGAGAAGGAAGCATGTGCATGGCAGTCCAAAAGTGATGCAGCAAGTAGAGTGGATTTTGAGGAGATAATAGACAGTGTGATTACCCCAAGCAGCGATACAGTTTGCACAACGAGCCCTCATGCTGTTTACATGGCTGTAAATTAGGGTCTTCGGAATCAAGGCGAGGTGGAGACCCGAGGGTGTTCTGGAAGGAGGCTACCAGCTTACAAGTTCTCTTCCGAGGGCATCCCAAACATGCTCTGTCGGGTTCATGGCAGGATATCTCGCGGGCCACTCCATCCTGTGAATATTCTCATTCTCCGGATATTCGTCGACTTACCGAGCCCTATGGTGACAGGAATTATCGTCCATAAAATGGAGCTGAAGGGGGAGCAAGAGCTCCCCTTTAAAGTCGTACATAGAGTTCTGGGATGTCATCCCTGTGGCGTGCAGCAGTCAATATACCTCCTAGAAACACGTGCGTCCATTCAACATGATTCCAGCCAGTCCAACAGCCAGTCCAACTACCGTAGTGGTCTAATGTTGGAGGGAAGATTACGGCTTCTCACCTCTCTCCAAATTACAAACATCGAGAATCCGTATTTAGGCTGTATAGCGAATCATCACTGAAGAGAATACAGGCCAATTGATCAAGAGTTACGTTGTCGGACACAATTCAGACAGACCATTCGGGGCGATGTGCGAGTGAGGTACGGACTATTGGCCTTCTTGCATACAAACCTCTTTTGTGGAGCCTTTTGTAAACCGTTTGCCTCGATATCGAGGTTCCCATAGCAGAGGAGAGCTCCTGCTAGAGTTGCCTGGCTGATGACTCCTTGTGGCGGTGAGCTGTAAGAGACAAATACCGGTCGTGTTGACTTGTGGCTACTGGGCGTCTTTGTATGGGTATTGTTCCGGTTTCCTGGGACTGTCTTCAGAGATTGGGGACCACTTGCCTCGACACATTCAACCATTTTGCTACCTCAGCTTCCGATTTCCCTACTTCCAATCTATCGATCGCTCTCCACCGTAATAAGCGGCACTAACAGTCCAACGCAAGCTTCAATTACAGTACTTCTCTCAGAACAACGTTTATCAAGGTCGTGTGCCTGCCAGCTGGATGACGTACTGTCATCATTTCCATAGTTCCATAGGAGCTAGAACAGTGTTGCTTGGGTACGTCGACTTAGTGTTTCTCCTTGCACATATCTCTGAAAACTCTTTGCAATCGGTTGCCTCGTTTTGGATATATTCTCGAATTTGTATTTGTCACGTTAATTTTGGGCACCAGTGTAGCTTAGATTTCTTTATTGTCTTTCTGTACAATGTTCAAGTTAATTCTGTTTTCTCCTGGAGCTCTTTTACGTTTCATGCCCTTAGTTGTAAGGCAACTTCTTTAGGAAGAACTGGACGCACTTTTGAGCCTGTATATTTCTTTATTTCTGCAATAGGTGTAACATCCCTTTCATATAATTTTGAGTATAACGCTAACTTTTCTCAAAATTTTGCGACTATTTTTTGTTAGAGTGCCATCTTTTTTTTCTGCGTGCCATAATCTGTTTTCTTTTTTCCATTACTGAGGCGCTCATTTACTTTTTTCAGGCTTTGGTTGTTTTCAATTGTTTTTTCACAAGTTTATAATTGAATTTCTGTATGCCTCCAGTGCACTCTTTTCGTACTGTCTTACACAATTATATATTTTTCGCTATAGTAGTTATAGAACTATCTGAGACAGGATAAAAAGTATTACTGAAGAAAAGGAAACTGAGTTGTGAACTTGTGATAAATACAATTGAACCAAAATGGCAAAGAAAAAACTAGTTCTTACATTGTTCTCATAGTTTCCTTATTTTAGTACTGAAAGCAGGTAGTGTCGAGTCACTGAAACAGCAAACTCTCGTACTTCATGTAGAACGATAAACGTCTGAATTACTCAAGACTGTATTAAATGGACTGCCTAATTCATAATTTATCAAAATAATTTATACTTATAAATACCAAAAAACTCACATCACAAACTTTATGTAATTTATTCGCAAACAGATAAACATAAGTATTGTTATGGTGCTAACCACTAATTAAGATATAAATCCAGCAAAGACCAACTTGCAAACTGACTTCAGTAACATCAACAGGTGGTTAAGCCATGGTTTCTATTTATTTATTTGTTTTATGTTGGTTTTTTTTTGTTGAAGGTCTAGTGACAACCGTGAGCAACTCGGTGGGCTATATAAGCAGTCACCAGTCCCTAACTTAGGGTCACTGGTTCCGGCGAAGGGAGATATAGCCAGTGCCGTAAGACAAACACAACGTCCATGTCTCACCGGGATTCGAATCCGGACCCATCTCAGACGAATGGCCTTAAGCCAGCGCCTAGACCTTTGCGACACCGAAGCGGCTAAGCCATGATTATATGTCATCATCATTGTCAACCATTATCAATCCACTGCTGGACGAAGGTCTCCCCAAGTTTCCTCCACAACGGTCTGTCTTGTGCCAGTCTCCTCCATGTCACTCCCGCATACTTTATATATATCATCATCATCATCATTGTCAACCATTATCAATCCACTGCTGGACGAAGGTCTCCCCAAGTTTCCTCCACAACGGTCTGTCTTGTGCCAGTCTCCTCCATGTCACTCCTGCATACTTTCGAATTTCATCCACCCATCTCCCATGTGGTCTTCTTCTGGGTCTTTTCCTGTCCCTTGGAATCCAATCTAAAATTTTAGCTGTCCATCGATGGTCTGTCCTTCTGGCAGTATGTCCAGCCCATTGCCATTTCAGGGATTTAACTCTGATCATGATGTCCTCCACTCTTGTCATTTTTCGGATCCACGTGTTCCTCTTCTTATCTCTTCTGTTACACCAAGCATGCACCTCTCCATGCTGCTTTGAGTTGTCTGCAGCCTTTGTATGTCTCTTTTAGTTAAGGTCCACGTCTCTGCACCATACGTAAGCACTGGAAGGATGCATTGATCAAACACTTTTCTTTTAATACATAATGGCATATTGCTCTTGAAAATTATGCTGTTTCTTCCAAAAGCTCTCCAGGCAAGTTTTGTACGCCGATTAATTTCTTCACCAATGTGACCCTCACTTGATATCTGCTGTCCAAGATAAATGTACGTGTCTGTTATCTCCAGCTTTTCTCCATCAATCGATAAATCTTCATTTCTTGTAAAAGCATTGAACATCACTTTTGTCTTCTGAAAGTTCATTTTTAATCCCACTTCTTTACTCTTGTCAGCCCGTTCCTGGATCATACTCTGCAGCTCTGATGGGGTAGTTGCAAAAATGACTATGTCATCAGCAAAACGAAGGTGAGTTAGATAATCTCCATTAATGTTTATGCCTTTGTTTTCCCAGTTCAGTGATTGAAAGACATTTTCCAATGTGGCATTAAAGAGCTTCGGAGATATGGTGTCACCTTGTCTCACTCCCTTTTCCAATTTTTATGTGCGTTGTATTTTCAAACAGCCGAATCTTTGCACTTGCATTTTCATATATGTTATTAATAATATTAATGTATGCATCTTCAATACCGCAGGACTTCAGAGCCATTGTAACTGCTGATGATTTCACCGAATCAAAGGCTTTTTCATAATCGATAAAAGCCATGCACAATGGAAGTTCATATTCCCTCGCTCTTTCAATTAGTTCTCTCAGTACGTGGATATGATCTATTGTGCTGTAGCCACTCCTGAATCCAGCTTGTTCTCTCGGTTGAGCCATGTCCAGTGTTACCTTCAAGCGGTGTGAAAGAACTTTAGTGAAGATTTTATAAACCACTGATAGGAGGCTGATAGGTCTGTAGTTCCTGAGATCCTCAATGTCATTTTTTTTATGTAGCAGGATCATTGTAGCGTTGTTCCAATCCTCAGAAATCTTCCCTTCATTAAGGCATCGAGTGAAAGTTTGGGCGAGTACTGTTTCGATTTCTCCACTTGCTTCTTGTATGATGTCTACAGTAATTCCATCTTCTCCTGGAGCTTTTCCCCGCTTCATGTTCTTGATTGCATGTGCAACTTCTGCTGGGAGGACTGGAAGAACTCTGGTACTGGTACCTTTCATGATGTCTGGAGTACATGTATCATCCCCTTCATATAATTTGGAGTAGAAATCTTTCACTCTTGTCAAAATTTCGCCTCTATTTCTTGTTACAGAACCATCTTCTTTTCTCAGTGCCATAATCTGTTTTCTTCCCTTACTGAGATGTCCCTTTGCTATCTTTAGGCTTTGGTTGTTTTTAATTGCTTTCCTCACTAGTTCACAGTTGAATTTTCTTACGTCTTCAGTGATACTTTTTCTTACTGTCTTGCATAGCTCTATATATTCCCCTTTGGAAGTCACATCTTCTTTAGTTGTCCTCGTCTCTCTTCTTTTTGCATCAACATTTTGGTTTTTCCTGATAATTTGTTCACATGCAACTTGTTCTTAGACCCAGCTGATTTTGTAGCTGTTTCCATAAGAGCTTTGGTTACTTTTCTGTTAACTTCAGAAATATCCATTTCTTCCGATGTTAGGCCTTCTAAAGCAGATAATCTGTTCTTCAGTTCCAACTTGAAGGTATTATGGTGTTTTTTAAGGTTGGTTATGTCAATACATTTTGTTTGTCTTATGAGCTTGCCACGTTCGAGTTTAGTGTTGAGGTGCATCTTACATCTCACCAATCTATGGTCACTACCTGTATTGAACTTGTTTAGTACACTGCAGTCTTCTATGACGAATTTTTTGTTACACATAATAAAATCAATTATATTTGTCGTCCCATTTGGATGTCTCCATGTCCATTTCCTGTGTGGCTTTTTCTTGAAAGAGGAGTTCAAGATGAAAAACCCTTCTGCCTCTGCAAACTCAACGAGAGTATTTCCACGCTGGTTTCTGTTGCCGTGACCTAATTTACCTACTGAAGTTTCATTCTGTTGCCGTTGCCCTATTTTTGCATTGAAATCTCTCGTAATTATCTTCAAGTGCTGCTTACCTTTATTATTTAGATGACGAATTTCCTCATAAAATTCTTCAATTTCTTCTTCAGGATGACTTGTGGTCGGTGCATAAGTTTGAATAATCTGAGCCTGGTATCTTCTCGAGAGTTGGATAACGAGTCGTGCAGCTCTGTCAGAGGAACTTTCAACTTCTACAACTTTATCCTTCAGTTTCTTGTTTATTATAAATCCAACATCACTAGTTCTGCCAGTATCTGTCCCACGATAGTAGAAGAGATGTCCACTTTTCAGTTCAATGAGATCTCCTTTTCTCCTTACCTCACTTAGCCCGATGATGTCCCACTTGATCCTTTGTAGTTCCTCTTTCAATTCTGGAAGCCTTGAATCAGAAGATAGGGAGCGTCCATTATACGTAGCCAAGGTCAGCATCAGATGACAGCCTAGTTCGGTCCTCCGGGGATTCTTAGCACCCTCACTCGCACTACGCCTTCATGTCGCACTGGCCGCTGCCTTGGCCAGGTACATTCCAGCTGCCGGAGACGGAGGGCCAAGATTTAAGTTGTGGAGTCATTTTGGAGGGGGTTTCTCCATAACTCACCACGCTGGCCAAGCGGGTTGGTGAGTGTGGGATAGCATTTCCTCTAATCCCGATGGTACAGTTATACCGCTGTTGGCGGTCGTCAGAGCCCCTTTAGTGGGAACAGGATGCACCATGAGAAGGCGGGGTTGACATTAGTCAATGAGAGGCTGTGATGTTACGCATCACCTGACCTTACATCCCGATTATATATACTGTACTTAAATGTTAAAATAGCGAGATTCATGAATTTTTGCCAGTCGGTTATGAAAAAGGATATGCGCAATATACATGAAATCAGTGTACTTTTTAAAATGTATTATATCAGTATGACGAATATGGTTCATCTTCCCGTGATTGTGTGGAAGTTGAGAGAATTCATGAAATAATATATGTAAGTATAGAAAAATACAGGTAAGCTCAGTTTTGATTGAGCCTTCAGTTTGAAACGTAGGACTTCGACTTGCAGATCGGAGAGTTGGAATGAGCTATAGTCGAGTATGGTTTCAAAGCATTTATTTAATTTGTTACAGCCAACGCAGGTCTATGATATGAAAAGTAGCTTACATAATTTTTACAAATAATGATGGATACATTGCGAACACAAAGTAGATCGATACACGAATTACCTAACGTGGCGCTCTGTCTTCTTGGGATTCTTACAATTGTCATCACTTGCTCTTGCCTCTCGTTTTGATTTTCTCCACTTTTGCTTGCGTTCATTCTGCGAATTCCGCGGCATTGTCGAAAATGTTAACCCGTTCACACGAAAACAATTTTTGAAATGTTTAGTTTAAACCACTGCGATATGTTCTTTATATATTTGAATAGATCCCGTTGAGAAATTTAAAACGATACCACGCACAGTCGTTTTGCACTCACGGTTGTCCAGATAAACCGCGATGTTTTCAAAAGTGTTCACCGGTTCACATGAAAACAATTTTTTAAATGTTCAGTTCAAACCACTGTGAAATGTGCTTCGTATATTTGAATAGATCTCGTCAACAGCTTTAAAACGATACCACGCACAGTCGTGTTGCGCTCACGGTTGCCGAGATGTAGACTGGGTGAAACGCTGTAGCACACCCAGAAATATTGCATCTTCTCCCCAGCGCACAGGGAGCGAGGGAAGCGTCGCGCGCACTATGTATTGCGCAGTACGCGAACTGAACTCCATGCTGTTTACGAATATGCTAACAAGATTAGTGTGCGGCACGTATTTTTAATGCTATAATAATTTCAGTTGGGACCTATTTTTGTCACAGGCGGTCGACCATAAGTCGCCCATACTATCCGCGGAGTTAGACGTAGTCCGACGTCAAGAAAAAGAAAAAAAGGCCAAAAAATCCGCGAAGTTTATTGTCTACTGACAAGCTGTGTTTCCATTTAGTCTTTCAAAATTTTTATGAGGTTATTTTTTATTGCCGGCCAATTTTCTCTTTAAAAAACACAAAGTTTTCACGTTTTGAACGACAGGCTGGGCCGAACAGTACAGAATTACTCTGTCTCCTCAGAGGCAAATCTATTTTTACTCCTTTCCTGTTCGGTAAGCATGCGTTATTTGAATTTAAACTGTTACTGTTAATCTGTTTTATATTCAGTTTTTATCATACCAGTGTTGATCGGAAAACCTACGAAGAGATATGCTGATGGTTTTTTCATACAGAACTGATAAAATACTGGTGATAAAAAAAACTGGAATTCTGCCTGCATGAGCGAAAACTAAAATGAAATAATGCAGACTCGTAGCCTCGTGCGTAGGGGTCAGAGGCAGAAAACGTTTGAAAAGCATACCACAAACTCCACGGAAAACGAAATCCTTCCCCTGTAAAACATAGGTATGTCATCGACATCAACAGACCGGCTAAAAAGGTTTTGATTCAGCTTTCTTGTTTACAATGTGGGAGAAGATAGAAAGGGCATTATCTTGGAATAATAGTGAAAAAGAAATTATAGGGTATTTATCGTGCGTTCTTACTTATACACATTTCTCTTGGAAAATAAACTCGTCTAATCGGAAAGCACAGTAATCCTATTTCATCAGCGTTGAAACTTAAAAGCTAAAAATAAATGTTGATTCATTTTCCCCATAAATTTAAGGAATAGTAAATGTTTTGCTGTTTCCTACAGCTTAATTTTTCTAATAACAAATTCGTAAACGAAATTGGTAATACACGTGTTTTAAAGTTACACTCATCGTCAAAAAACTAATTGCACCCAGAAGGACAAGTCAGATTGCAATGCTATTCTGGAGGAATTTAAAGGTTACCAGCAACAATAAAAGGTTAAACATTGAGATTAATACGGGCAATATTTATTAAGCTACATGCCAATAAGTAGTGTCTCTCAGTATGGCGTCGGACCGCCATGTTTGCTCACACAGCATGCCAGACGTCTCGGCATGGAGTTGCACATGTACCTAATGGTGTCCTGCGATAATCCCATGCAGCTTGAATCTTATCACGCAGTTCCTGCAGATTGTGCGGTAGGGGTGGAGTGTGTGTGGGGATCGCGCGTCCAATAGCATCACACACATTTTCAAACGGTGACCGGTCTGGCGATGCGGACGAGTGATTTCCTGTAGGAAAATCGCACCGGAGTGAACTTTCAGAAAAGGTAGGGCCACTGGTTGCAGGACCTCATTAAAGAAGTAATTCCCCGATCTGTCAAAGTGCCAGTTCAGCTGTCGAAATGCCTGTAATAAACACCAAAGGTGATCTGGCATAGTAGGTAATTTCACCCCACACCATGACACCTGGCCTTCTGGACGTGTGACGCTCGACAACAAACCGTTCATCTTGGCGCTGACCACGGTGACGCCACACACCGATTCGTTGGTCCCCTCCTGCTAGACAAAAGCGGGACTCGTCACTGAAGATCACCAGCTGCCATTCTGAGTGGCTCCGTGACAGTGTGGCAGAATACCATTGCAGTCTTTGGCGACGATGCAATAGTGTTAAGGGCAATCGTCGTAACGGTCTGGGTGCGTGTAGTCCTAACTTGTGCAACCGTTTATTAAAGGTGCTGGCACTAATCGGACGATGCATGGAGGGCACCACTGCTCGCTGAATATTCGCAATGGTGGCTGTTGGGTCACTCCGCCCATGTCGGTCCTCTCTCTCCGTGTTTCGTCTAGGTCTCCCAGAACTTTCCTGTCGCTGCTGCATGCCTTGTTCTATCCACTGCCGCCAACAGCGTGCTATGGTGATATCCGCACTAGCAGTATGGCGCGCAATACGGCGATAAGACGATTCCGCTTCCGAAGCCCAACGACGCGGCCTCTCTCGAATTCCTCTAACTGCTCGAATCGCTTCTGAACTTTTCTCCGAGGCATACTTCACTTGCAAAGGATGCAACCAACACATCAGCACGAGTCAGAATGGCAAGCACGCGCAACGGGACGACCTTATATAGCCGGTCAGGCACAGCGCTACGACCCTTCCTTGCTTGCGTCACATGCGCGGCCGAGCGTGATACTTCAATCATTCGCATGCCTCACGATGTCAAATCTATCTACGAACTTTCATTCCTGTCGGTTGCATCCTTCTGGGTGCAACTTTTTTTTTTTGATGATGATGAGTGCATTTGCTATGGCCAATGAAACATATCATAGATTTCATTATGCGAATAAATTTATTCGCAACGTTATTCAAATTTCCATAAATTCACACTCTCATCAAAATGATTTCAAATAACCAGGATATTCAAAGTACCAAAGGAAATCGTTTTAAAAACCTATCAGAAATTTTCTTTTACAGATATCTTTTCTTTCAATGAAACTTTGTAAATGTTAAGCAATTTTACTTGAGCAAAATGGAGGGCAAAAAAAAAAATACTTACAGTTTATCCACAACGCCAATGTTTATTTCTTCTTCCTTACATGTGTATCACTATGATGAACTTGCACAAACAACACCACAAAATAAGGTACGAAGAATGATCAGTATCGCATTTTAAATCTCTTAACTGTAAATTTAAATGATTCACTGATTAGCTTACTAACTGGCTAATGTTCTCAAACAGCTTCGTTTCATATGCATCACACTTGTCAACAAATAACACAAACAGGTACAAAAAAAAAAAAACTAGCAAGTACAACTTACGTTATTCTACTAATTTATTCTTTCAAAATTCAAATTTCAGGATATCCAGATAATCTTTGCCAGAATATAAACTCGCTAGCTTCAGCACAGGTATCAATATACAGAGTAATTCAAAATTATTGCCCCGATTACAAATAATAATAACGTGTTTATGAAAATAAATAGACAGCTGATATCGTTACACAGGAAAGAAGGAAGTTGAGAATTTTATTGGAACCTACTGCTGTGTTGCTATGGCAGCGTAGGAATGTGAGCTGCCTGTGCGCCAAAGCCAGTGAGAAGAAATGGCGTTGTGGACAGGATGACACGGTTTTCTGCAAGTGGCCTCCAGGTCTCCGGAGCTTGCTCCTTGTGACTTCTTTTTGTGGGGGTATGTCAAATATCATGTGTATGTGCCACCATTGTCGAGAACACTGCAATAACTAAAGATGCGCATTCAGCTTGCATTGGCATCAGTGACTACGGACATGCTTCATAATGTATGGCGTGGAATGGATTACCGTTTAGATGTTGTCCGCGTGATCCAGGGGAGTCACATAGAACATTTGTAAGGTATGGAAACAAAATTCTAAACTTCCTTCTTTATTGTGTAACAATGTGATCTTTGTATCTATGTTCACAAATCAGGTATTGTCATTTGTAATCTGGGCAATCATTTTGAATCGCCCTGTATAGCATATATCTCCACAGACTTTATGGCAACGTTTAACAATCTAGTATCCAAAAACTCTTTTCTCTCTCTATCATCTCTTTACCAACAACTCTCGCACATGTAAATCTCGTCTCTCAATCTCCACGTACATAGATCTCGTCTTTCAATCTCTCTAATCTCTCACTACTTTCAATGTTGTGACTTTTATCGTGCTGTGACACACTCTGAGCGTGGCCAAATTTTAAAAGCTCTTCGTGGAAGTAATGTATCGTTCAACGAAAAAAAAAAGGTTTAACCTAGAAATATCTCGATTTACATAAGAAAACTGAAACTCAAAAGGATGCTTATTCAGAGGTATACATAACACATTCAACAAACAGATTAATAGTCGAAACATTTAAATGATGTTAACACACTACAAACATTATACAGTATTTAGCTTGAAGGCAACAGAATAACGTCTTTCGTCAAAATTGCGTTGAGTTTGCGAATAGCTTGCTAATCTAATTCTGAGACACCTAATAAAGTTAACAGATCTCACGCCATGTTTGTATCTCGATCTACTTAACCTGAATGACTGCCAGTAATGCCGCAAGGAAATAAAAACCTGGAAGATCCGACGTGGCGCTAAGTATCGAAAGCATAGCCAGAGATAACCAAAAATAAACAAAAACAGAAAGTTAAATAAGTCACAACCTATCAGCGATACTTTCATTTCTGGTTTTCAATGTTCTGTGACGTGTGCCTCTAACTTAACCTTCATTTGAGGTTCAATTTCTTACGTAAATTTTGTTACTTCTTCGTTTTATTTTCTTTCTGAACGGCTTATCACATTTTGAGCGAATCACAACCCAGAACTTCCCAGCACATTTTGGCACCACTGACGGTGAGTCAACGAATAAATACAACTTTGTAAAAAGAAAAAGGGAAGAGGGAGATCTTACAATTACGGTCCCTAAAAAGATATTTTTAAATCTTACAATCTTTAAAAAGAGATTGTAAGATTGTGTTGATACTATCGTCAGAGGATTTATTATTGTCATTGTTAACAGGATACTACGAAAATTTAAACCACATATGTGACTGCTGCTGCTGCATACTATTGATGTTATATCAAGCTCCACAATTGTGTGATTTCTACATTTGGCAGAATAAATTCACTTACATTTAAACGTAGGCTATTCTTATTCATGCGAACCTCGGGCGTTTTGTATGTTGTTAGACCTAAGATATTTATCCAACAAATAATTTGCTAAACACATAAATCAGTCTTCAAATCAGTGAAACGTTGTAACTCCTATCAAGAAATTCGCAAATTAATAAGTCGTTTATCTTTGTTGAAATTCTCTATTTGTAAATATAAAATATCGGTGAGTTTAACATTCCAAAATTTCGAAAAATCATTTAAAACAGACGAAAAAGTAAACATCAACGCAAAAAGACAAAATCAACAAGAACGGATGCCTTGACAAATAAACAGAAAGTTTTGCTCTCTGCTGCTTTTGGGAATGCATTCATTTTGAGCGAATAGGTTTAAGAGATGGAGAACAGACATTAGGATACTTGAACATTTCCACTGACATTAATATCTCGAAGTACAAAAAATAAAATACAAATTAATTTAATGCACCTGTAAGCATTGAATTCTTTTTTATGAATTGTCTACTTAATGAAATTGCATGTAATTTAAAGTTGGTGATTAAATTCAACCTTTTTCAAGCTTAACTAACGACGCATTATAAAAATTAGGTTTTATAATTTTGGTTATTAACCACTGAATCAAGAGAAAGAAATTCTCAGCCTGAACTGCTGGAAGGCTGAATGATATTTCACAAAGATCAACTGCACCTCTCGGTGTTCTTGTTTTACAAGAAAAAATCTGAAAATAAATTAAGTGATACACAGGAGTATAATTTTATGTTAATTAATAATGGATTGCAAAAATTAAATCTCATAGTCCGACATGCGCAGTCAGTGAGTCAAAACAAAAATATGTTCAGCCAAAAATTCTACCACGGTTGAGAGACTGAGTGATATCCTATGAAAACTAATTGTACATCGCCGTGTTCTTTTCTTATACGACAAAAAAATTGAAATAAAAAAGGCGATAGGTAAGAATGCGAAATAATCACAAAAAACGTCAAGAGTAGACTCAGAAGTAAAAAAACTAAGATGAAGAGGTAAGATCAGGAGATGGGATGCTCTGGACAATGAAGTCGAGAAACAAGAGCGATGGAGAATGGATTACCACTTTCAGCACGGGATGCTCATTGGGAAGAAGAGAGAGAGAGAGAGAGAGAGAAGTTAGAGAGAACGGGATAGAAAGAGAGATTTGAGAGGATGGTGCAGCGGCAGCATCGTAGGGAAGGCAGGCAGGCAGGAGACCGCCGTGTAATATGCACGAGTCAATTTAGCATATTTCATTGCAGGTGTCATCTGCAGTAATCCAATTTCACAGTCGGCTAAGCCTGCTCTCTCCCACAATGGGAATGGATGGTCATTACCACTGAGGATGGTTTGGGTCGGCTCCTGAGCGATCTCACGGGACGAAATCCCGAGCACAAAATCCCAAACGATCCCTCCCTCATACTAGACTAGGACAGGAAGAGGCGCTGGGGCGGGCGGGGCGAGATCGTATATGGAGGCATCAGGTAGAGACCGGGGAGGAGGATGCTCAGGCAGGCAGGAGGAGAGGAAGAACACCAATCTCACCACACCGCGCTATCAATACTGCATACAACGTTCGGAGTTTACCAGAAACCGCTTTTATTTTCTCATATCTTCCAGAAAGTAGATCGTAATGAAGCTGGAGTTTGGAGTTGCCACTCTAGGTTTTAAGGCCACCGCCAAAGGTTGTTCCCCTTAAAGTGCCTTGTCGTCTGCAGAGGAAACATATGGACTCATATTTGCCGAGGAAACTTCTGCTACACAGTGGAATAAAACCCCTTCTTAAACTTACTTTACGAGCTCGGTCGGCCAACTTGTCAAACTCAGCGCGATTTCCTAAGATCCACGGGACTTAGGGCCACTTATATGAGTCGTAAAAGTCGAGTGTTGTTTTCTCTTCAGCGGCGAATGAATAATGCATAGAACTAAACTTGTTATAAAGCATTTTTATGCACAATTTGCATCTCCCCGTCGCGAAGATTCTATATGCGTTTTAAAAATTAGCAGAGGAATTGAAGAGCAGTACGAAGAAATTTAACGATGGTGCTAATTAAGCATCACAACGTAAAAAATACTTGTACTGTACGTATCAATCAGGGTTAGGCCAAATCGCTTAGCTTAAAATCTAAAAAATACGGAAATTCTCCGTTAGAAGTATTATGAAGATCCATCCTGTACTCTAGAAAACTATAAATTAAAATATCTCAGCCTTTCCTTTGGATAAGAACAGGGTCAGCTCAAAATCACTTTACCTCAAAATCCTGTTTTGATTTTTTTTAAGGTAAAGTAATTTGTGTCGCAAATAATTGCGTTGATATTTCATTCGCTGTTTTATGTGTAGTTATAGTGAACAGTCCTTCAAAGTACAATATCTCCGTTCAGTCATCTACGCAAATGTGGTAGATACGAGCTCATATGAGGTCAAAGAAAGAAAAGCTTCGAGCGTGTGAAATCATAAGACACGTCAAAACATCGTAATTTCAGAACCTGATTTGGAAAAACTGATTTTGAAACATCCTACTCCCAAAATAATATTATTGATAAGCGGGAAACGAGCAATTAAAGTCGGGAGGGAGAAAACTCCAGGAAGATACACGGAAGGGCTGAAACTATGCACAGGTGCTGTTGCCTGTATTAAGCCGTTACCGAAAAAGGTGACGACTAAAACATAATCTGAAAGTGATTTGTGTTAAGATCAGTCGTTGTGAAGGGACGTGGTCAGGTGTGTATGTAGGTGTGGGCGCGCGCTTGTATTGTTTATAAGTTTTTTGAAACGAAGAAAATGGGCATGCACAATTTTCTTCGTTTCAAATAACATAACTGAATTTTTTTATGTGAAGTATGTATAAATCATTGTGTTTGTTGATAAATACACTATTTGCAAAAACAAAATCGAAATGAAATTGGCATAGACAATCTACATGTATAGGAAAGGAAACGATGGCAATTCCCGAGCAGTTGGGTTATTTATTCGGATAACACAGCTACACGAGTGGAACAACTCAGTACGCTGTAGCGCCACATCTGGCTCGGATACAAGCTGTTACCCGGCGTAGCATAGACGCACACAGTTCACGGATACTGCATTGAGGTATAGCATGCCAGATGGTGTCTAAATTGCGGACAAGTTTGTTAACATTCCGGGATGGGTGAAGATGGCGTCCCATCATGTCCGGAAAATGCGCGATCTGTGAGAGGTCAGGCGATCGGGCTGGCCATGAAAGGGTGTCGACATTACGCAGGCAGGCCTGAGCGAGCCGCAAGGTGTGAGGCCAGGCATTATTCCATTGAAAAATTGCTCGGTGATGCTGATACACAAATAGCAACACAACAGGTTGTAGAATGTCGTCGACGTACCTTTGAGCCGTGAGGGTGGTACGGAGGACTACAAAGGGTGTCCGGCTATCACAGAAATGGCTCCCAAGGCAGTAACTTTCGGTGTGAGAGCCTTGTGCTGTTCCAAGTAACGGCACGATCAGTGCGCTGGCCGGCACGTCTCCAGACACGTATGCGTTGGTCAAACCGTGACTCATCACTGAAGACAACACAACGCCACTGGACATTAGCGCACGTCGTTCCGGCACGACACCACTGCAACTGCTGCCGGCGATGTTCGCTGGTCAGTAGTAGGCGGCGAAGTGACTTCCTAGGATGTAGTCCCCGTGCCGAAAGTCGTCTGGGAACGGTCTGGATGTCAGACGACGCAACATGGCTATGGATGGTTGAGAGCGACGAATTCAGTTCTGTTCGTGGGGTTCTCACAATTTCTCGATCCTCGCCTTCTGTCGTTGCCATGGGCAGTCCACTGCCCGCGTGCCGCTGAGTTGTGCCCTACTGGCGCCTAACATCGTTCGATTGCCGCGTCGCTCTGACCCAAATGCCTGGTGATACGGCGATTTGACCAACCGGCCTCTCTCAGCTCCATTACATGCCCTTTCTCAAGCTCGTCCAACTGCTCAATTGTGAACGGATCTGACGTCGAGGCATTCTCACAGTCCGTAGAGGTTAATGCAACAGCAGTCCGCTGCCGCAATTGTCCTTACGTGCGAGCTTTGCTCTTGATATACCCTTCTCAATGCGCGGTTATCATTCTCTTCTCAATGACCGCATGTGGCGGACCACTGTTTAGTCATTGGTCGTTATTTTTTATTCATTGCATATTCGGCCCTGAGGCACTCGCACGACTGTTCGGGTGTTTCGTTGTTGTTGTTGTTATTGTTGCTGTTTTTTGTGGAAAGGTGTGTATGTACTCAGGGCCGGATGGAGCTCTTGCGAGGCCCTGGGTGAAATTTCATTGCGGGGCCCGGAGCAAAATTTCGTTGTGGGCACTAAAAAATAAATCTCATATTTTAATAAAGTCGTTTCTGAAAATTATCGTTCGTGAGGAAGACACACGAACACTACCGTAAAGACAAAACGATTATCTCAAAGAAGTATTTGCTTTAAGCTTAAGAAAAAGACCATAATACGGACTGAAAGTTTAGAGAGAGAGAAAGAGAGAGAGGAGGGAAGAGAGAGAGAGAAAGAGAGAGAGGAGGGAAGAGAGAGAGAGAAAGAGAGAGAGGAGGGAAGAGAGAGAGAGAGAGAAGAGAGATAGAGAAAGAGAGAAAAAGAGAGAGAGAGTAGGGAAGAGAGAGAGAGAGAGAGAGAGAAAGAGAGAAAAAGAGAGAGGGAAAGAGATAGAGAAAGATAGAAAGAAAGAGAGCGAGAGAGAAAAGAGAGAGAGCGAGAGAGAAAGAGAGAGGGAGGGAGAAAAGAGAGAAAGAGAGAAAATGAGAGGGAGAGAGAAAAGAGAGAGGGAGGGAGAAAAGAGAGAAAGAGAGAAAATGAGAGGGAGAGAGAGAAAGAGAAAAAGAGGGAGAGGAAGAGAGATAGAGAAAGAGAGAAAAAGAGGGAGAGATAGAGAAAGTGACAGGGGGAGAGAGAGAGAGACCGAGAGAGAGAGAAAGTAAAAGTGTTAAAATCTACGATTTTCTTTCCCGGGAGAAGAGGTTTAGGTTGCATTGTGACTCTTAAAATAGCTTATTCACAAAATGATAAAAAGATACCTGCTTAGCGAATATCCCTCTAAAATCAATTGGTATGAACAGTTTTTTCCCCTGAGACATGTTTAGTGATTGATTTTTAATGCACAGTGGAGTAACTGACAAATTAGTGACATTCTAAACTTTTATACGAGTTCATATATGAAAGTTGCCTTTTCCTTTTTTTTTTTTTTCTTTTTTTTTTTTCAATTTTTTGTAATGTTGGAAAAGTGGCCTCCATATGTAGTCCGAAAGTAACTTGGATATTGTTCTTTTTATTTCCTTAAATTTAAATATCAGGTTTTCACACAAATTGTTGGATATATAACAGTAAGAGACCACAAAATGATGATATTTAATTTGCTATTTCATGAATGCGGAAAAGATTAAGGTGGTTACAAAAATCATTTCGAATCTGCAGTATCGTATGACGAACAGGGGAGATAATGTATTCAAAAATGGGGAGATTGGAAACAAAAAAAAAATCTTCAAAAATATATTTTTAAGGGCCTTGCGTCCCAAAAGTTACAAAAAAAAATGTAGTTAAATTTTTTTTACCGAAAATTATTTTGTTTTCTAAATTGCGGGGCCCCCTAAAGACGCGCGGGGCGACTGCCCCGGTTGCCCGTATGGTCCAGCCGGCCCTGATGTACTTCGCACATTTTACTTCAAAGAAACTCTTTCTCAGTTTGATGTCGACACAGATCCACAACATTTAATTAACAAGGAGGAATAATGTGTACCGACGATGTGAACCTCGTTTTGCACGAAAAAACACCCCTGCTACAGGTGTATGAGTGTGTGCGTGCACTTCCATGTGTTGTTTGTGAGCGATTACTGCCAGTACACGTATGGGTAAATCAGGAAGTTTTTACCAATTGTTTTCTGTCAGACACGTTGCATTGTTTAGAAAATTGCAAAATGCTTAAATCAAAAATGGTCTTTTAATATGTGTACGTTTTATCAATTTTCCATCCGATAGAAATATTCTGGCATGATGTTAAGATATTTCAGTGAGTGCGTCTCTCCTGTCTGTGTTCACGCCAGAGAAACAACGAACAAAGCGTTAAACGACTTTTTATGATTCCATAACATCATCCTACGCTGCAATCTGGGATTAGAAAAACCCACAATGCTTGCTTCTACGGCTGTGGTGGACAGTGTAAAGTACGCCGTACCTAGAAATCAGTGTGAAATAAGTGTAAAATTACGTCTTGTCAGGAAGCACTTATCAAGAACTCATTGATGTTTGGCACCGATGAGCTATTACATTATGACTACGTATATGATAAGCTGTAGAACCCATTTTAGCCCGCAAAACAGAGGCCACTCGACGAAGCATCGATTCGATAAGGTAGCGTTAGGTATCCTGAGGTATCCGGTACTATAATCTCAACAGCAGCTCCTCCAGTTCCAGTACATTTCGGGGTTGGTGGTGATTTAGCGTGAACCCGCCTTTTCAAGTCGAATCACAAATGTTCGATTGAGTTCATGTCAGACGAATTTGAGGTCAGGGCATTAACAGAAAGTCACAATAAAAAAAAAGTCACTCCTTGGCGATTTTGGCAGTGTGGCATGGCGCATTATCCTGCTGGTAATGGCCATCACCAGCAGGGAACACAGTTACAATGAATGGGTGAACTTGGTCCGCAACGATGTTCAGATACCTGAGAGCTGTCAGGAATTGTGGTATCGGGATAATGGGACCTAAAGTGTCCGAAGAAATCATCGCCCACAGCATAACACCACCGCCGTCGGCCTGTTTCTGCACAAAAGTGCCTCCAAGTGTTGGTAATCGGCGTATCCACGCTCGGCCGTCTACGTGACGCGCCAGGAATCTTGAATCGACAGACCAGGACACTTTTTTCCAATCATCCAGTATCCAATCTCGATCTTAGGCCCATTACATGCGTTGTTGGCGATGACGTGTATTGATCATGGGGACACAGCTGGGTCTTCGACTACGCAGACCCATGCGCAGAAATCTTCGATGAACTGGGCCACTGGGCTTAAAATGCCTAGATACACCTTGCCCTGATCACCACTGTTGTAGTTGGGGGTAATTTGTCGCACTGTGGCCCTGCGGTCACTGTGAACAATGCACGACAGTCTACGCTCCCCTCTGGCATCAATGAGCTGCGGACGGCACACGGCTGTTTGTCGTTTTGCTAGATGTGCACCACTTTTGATACGTACTCACTACAGCGGCACGTGAATAACCCACAAGCCGCGCCGTTTCCGAAATCGTAGTTCTGAGGAGCCATGCCATCACATTTTGTTTTTTATCCAACTTCGATAAATCGGCAGCTTTTCCCATTCTGACTCCGAACACTCTACTAACCGAAACCTGATCCTCGGGTTGTATATATACTGCTTTATGTACTTCACCTGAGCCACAGTTCACTCTCCAGCCGCACGCAGTTCTCTAGGATGGGGGTGGTCATAATGCAATGGCTCATCGGGGTATAAGTTGTGTAGTGTTGAGAATAATTAATTTCAGCAGTGGAGTTGTAGGCAGGTATCAAACATGTGACTAAGATGCTAGAATAATTCTACCACAATGGAATTACTCTTGTGCTTTCATGAAACATCAGGCACTATGCTGTGAGACTTTTTGCAGCACATACTTATTGAAGTTTAGAAAAAAAGTTAGCGGAATGGCAATCATGAAGCCGAAAAGCATGGTTTCTTTTTTGATATCGTCATAATATGGCTGTCGGAAATAGAATCATTTGCATTTTAACTCAAAAGTGAAAACGCGGAGCACTTATTAAGCATAAAATAGAGGGGCGAAACGTATTAAACTGTCATTCCTCTTGGGTCTAGACACTGAATGCTAATAGAGGCCCCCTGCCGTATGCTTAATATTTTGGGTGTGGGGGCTTAACCACCGTGAGCAACTTGATGGGCTATAAGTATTCGCCCGTCCCTAATTTAGGGCTACTGACTCCAGCGAAGAGAGAGAGTCAGTGCCGTAAGACAAACACAGCAGCCGTGCCTCACTGGCATTCGAACCCGGACCCATCTCGGATGAACAGTTGGAAACCAGCTCTTAGGCAACTGGGCCACTGGGCTTAAAATGCCTAAATACATTCCGTCATGGTTGCGAAGCATCCCGAATAACTTAATGTGTGCATGTCTGTCGAAGTCTTTTCCGCTGTTCTCTGTCTTCGAATGTTGTATGTATATTCCCATACGAGTTAAACAACCTTTTGAATTTGAGCAAACAGCTTCCGCATTCGTTAGCCGAGAGGTTTCCTGTTTCTTCGTTTTCGATTTAGTATTGTCCAACTCTACGAACTTATCACTTCAAATGTTTTAAGATCTTAGGATTTGTGTTTTGAAGATTGTCTGTTGAAACACAAGTCACTTAAATTCTAAATGCTGAATTCCAACACTTAAATGACTATTGACAGCCACAGGGATCGAAATAGCAACAAATGGATCTTAAACAGCATTCAGAAAAAAAAATCGTTTATTCCGTTTTCTGGTTGTCGACTTACAGCTCCACTTTCCGGAATCATAGCGTATTTTAGACACAAACGCAATTCCTCTTTTGAACAACTAAAACAGCCTCGTAGACTGAATCACACTATCAATATATTATAGATAGCATTTAATCGGCGTACATATCATTCAGATAATATGTGATCGGAAGCACACCGGACAAAAAATTAGTTACCCCTGTCAGAACATACCTAAAAACGAGTGATGGCGCCTCTCGCCTTGATAACAGCATGAATCTGGTATGGTAGAGACACCACGAGGTTGTGGATGTATTGAGCATCGATTTGCAGCCACTCATGCGTCAGTTGGTTCCGAAGTTCCGCCAGAGTACGTGTGTGTCTATTCCGGCGTTTCACCTGCTGTTCCAAATGATTCCACAGATTTTCAATAGGATTTAAATCTGGGGATTTGGCGGGCCAGTCGAGGTGAAACAGTGCTGCTGATTGTTCGTCGTGCCATTTAGGCACAGTTTTAGTCCTGTGCACCACGGCAATTTTCGTCTTGCAATACAGGAGTGGCAATGTAATGCTGCTCCTGGGGATGTAGGGCAAAGGCCAACACTACGCCCTTCATAATGCGGAGGTACGCATGCTGGTATCAATTCATCGTCACTGCAACGAGAGGGCCCATTTCGTGTTACGAAAAACATCCCCAAAACATCACGGAACCCCTCCAGCCTGAACAACACCTTCGACACAATCAGGATTAAAGGCTTCATTGGGCCTGCGATGCACTCGCCGCCTCCCATCATTGGAGTACAAACAAAAACGAGACTCATCAGACCAAATTACTCGTTTCCAATCCTCCACCGTAAAGTTTTGATGCCTTCGGATCCCAGCCGGTGCTAGGGTGTTTGGCGCCCTAGGGAGGCCATCAGCCTTGCGCCTCATAAAAATTTGTTATTCTTTGTGTGACCAAACATATTGCATTTATTCAATAATTTTTTCAAGATGTGAAACTACAATGTAAATTAAATATTGAAATAAACTAATGGAAACTACATTCATTTACTTACTGGTCCAATGAAAATGGAATTAAAATTTCATTTTGCGTGCTCTATTTATTACAAAATTACCAAAAAGTGTCTTCAAATCTATGTCACGGGCAATTTCTTATTCGATCAATAATGCATATAACCCAAGAAGGTTCTTTCCTCCTGCATCCCCTGATGGAGAGAGGAAAGAAAAAGAAAAAGAAGAGATAAAAGAATTCTAGTGGAATGAATATACACTGGTGTGCAAAAATTAAGGACGAAGAGGAGAAATTAGCATAACAGCAGAACGAGCAGGCAGAACGGACCGAAAGACCACTCAGGAGATAGACTAGGGTCCGGTACGGTAGGGAATGCGCATATATGCAGCATGACGTAGAGGGAGAGTGTCGGAAGGGTATAAAGCACACGGGCGGTGTACGCTCATCAATTCGGTGAAAGCTATTGCACGTTGTACACCGGTTTGAACGACGTCGAGTTGCTGCCACCGTGTGATATGGCCAACGGGCAATCCAGTAGACGACATCTGGATGACTTTACTCGAGGTCGCGTCATTGGGAAGTTGGAAGAAGGTCGAAGTGTGACTAGTGTGGCCGAGGAGTTCGGGTCACTCACAGCATTGTTTCACGAGCTTGGAGAGCATTTCAAACGACAGGAACAGCTGTCCGAGGGTTTAGCAGTGGTCGTCCACGAGCAACCACGGCGGCAGACGACCGGTATATTGTGCTACAGGCGAGAAGAGATAGATGGCAGACAGCGAGATAAATCGCAAGGCACATGCAAAAGACGACTGGTCGTACGTTATCGCGTTTTACCGTGACAAGGAGGCTGCACAAAGGTGGTCTATTTACACGACGACCAGTACGGTGTGTGCCATTAACGCCTTCTCATCGGAGACGGCGGTTTCTGTGGTGCCAGGAGCACAAGAATTGGACACATCAGCAATGGGGTCGAGTTCTCTTTACGGATGAGAGCCGATTTAGTCTGACGAGCGATTCTGGACGTATACACATCTGCATGGAGAGAGCAGGGAACACGTAATCACACCTCCAACATCAACGAAAGGGACCAGTTTGGAGATGGAGGAGTTCTCGTTTGGGGTGGTATAATGCTTGGTAGCCATACTGACCTCAACATCTTCCAAGGAGGTTCAGTCACTGGTTCCGCTATTGTACCGAGGTTCTCCTGCCTCACCTGCGTCTGCTTACAGGTGCTGTGGATCCTGAGTTCCTCTTCATGGACGACAACGCTACACCTCATCATACAGTGGCTGTCGCAGAGCTGTTGGAAAGTAAAGATATTCAACGCATGGATTGGCCCGCAAAGTCCCCGGACATAAATTCAATCGAACACGTGTAGGACTTTCTCGGGAGACGTTTGTCAGCACGTCACTAGCCGCCAGCAACGATTTCGCAGCTGCGATTGGCGTTACAAGAGGAATGGGCGGCGATGGCGATGCCTCAACAGCTCCTTGACAACCTCGTCCTCAGTATGAACAGACGTTGTAAATCCTTAGGGGTGATCATATCAGCTACTGAAGACTGGATTTTTCTTGGCAGCCCCCTGTCACATGGACGTTTCTGTCTTCTGTCCAGTTGTGCTCGAAGCTACCTTTTCCATAAAGTGCCTTTGTATCCTTAGGATTCCTTGTTTGGACGGTTTTGCGCACTTGTCCCATATTCTTACATCTTGGGGATCTTATGGTAGGATTTGAGTCGATGTGGAGCACTTCTGTACGACGTTACATTCGAAAAACCGTTTCGTCCTTAATTTTTGCACGCCAGTGTAGTAGCAGAGCTTCTCTTACTCTTGCCACTGTTCTTACAAGAAAATAGTCTGAGTGAGACAATTACTAACCTTTAGACAAGCAGTTCCGGTAATGCAGTGGTCTAAGCGTAGGCTTTTGTACGATGTGTCCGGGTTCGAATCCCGACTAGGCGTGTATGTTGTGTTTGTCTTACCGCACTGGCTCTCCCTCTTCCCAGGAACAAGTAGCTATAAATTAGGAACGAGCGACTGCTTATAGCCATCGAGTTGCTCACGGTGGTCGTTAATCCTCCCCACCCCTCAGCTCCCAAATAACTATAGACGTTGAACACTGCTACTATCTGTGATAGAAGAAGGGGACGATCTAGATATTTCCATTGAAAGCCGGATATCCATTTTCTTAAAAAAAAAAAAAAAAACTTGCGTCGCCTGACTTACCTGCTGCATGTAGACGAGCTTGGTTTATGACATTTTTTCCGACAGACACGCGCTTTCGTGGCGTGGTAAAAGGGGAAGACGATTTACCGCAAGCTGACTTACCCATTCTATAAAAACAGGTCTCCGTTTCTCAATGAATAAGAATTCACAACTTATACCGAACGGACAACAGAAAAAAACGTGTCTATAAGCAGGGATGGATTAAGGTCTTAGTGGGCCCCAAGGCTAATACATCTGAGTGGGCCTTCAAATAACTTATGACGGGGAATCATTATGAAGTCCGTTAAAACACGAAACTGTAGCAAATATGCTTGTGATAATTAATACGTAGTGCATTCTTCAAACTAATACATTACCTGCAGAGTTTTCATAAGTCTGTATTTTTCATTGTTCTCATAAAAATATGAGTTAAAAGCTTAAGATTCCTGTCATGGATTTCCTAATGATTTAGCATTGTATACTTTTCTTAGTGCATCTTTTTTTGCTATGCAATGTGAAGCCGCAGGGGACTTGACAATTAACTGTGCTAAGTGCAAATCAGGAGGCGTGGATGGATGGTAGTGAAAAGCCGAAATTCTCTCTGTCTTGCCAACTCTGCTGTACACAGCGACATGAAACCTTCACCCTTGATAAGCCATTGCCTTGAAAATCCTTCCTCCTCCAGCCTTTGTTTCCGACCAAGTGGAAATCATACGAGACAAAAGTGAAACTGTTTTATAAACCTCTCTCTCTCTCTCTCTCTCCCTACCTACAAACCTACCTACCTATTATTTGCCCAGGCATGCTTCTTGAGCCCTTGGTCCTCTATAGACCCCCTCCCCACTCCTTAATCCAGCCCTGTCTATAAGACCTTACCCAGTCCATAAGAACAAGTCTCAGTTTCTCAATGAGTAAGAATTCGCAAGTTATATCCAATGTACTGTAGAAAATAAAATTGTCTTTGATTTTACTTTTTTTCTCATTTATTAACTCATTTGATTTTATCAATTCTAAATCTTAGCGTCCCTCAAATTTTGGCGTCCTAGGCAGCTGCCTAGTTCGCCTAATGGTTGAACCGACCCTGTTTGAGCCCATTGACAACGTGCGACTTTGTGACTTTATAACGAAGTGAATTTCTCCGTCATTTTTGGTCTACGCCGGGATTCGAACCCGAGTACGCTTATTCCGGAACAAGCAGCTCTACCAACTGAGCTACGCAGACATGTATTCTGATTTCTATCTGCCTTTATGTCATGTGCGTCCTGCTGGCAGGTACGTCACATCTCCCCCCCCTGAAAGAGGGCCGGGGGCATGGCCCACGGATCAGCCGTGACCATGAATCTCTGCAGGCAGACAACCACTGTAGAACGTGCACTTGAGAACTCCCAGTCAATCTGGTGTGTGGAATGCAACGTCACACACATTTATTTTTCGAAGCACTGGAGAAGGGATTCTCTGATTTTTCCTATCTCGCGGTGTGGAAATAACATCACACCAATACGAGATTTTTGAACGGTCGGGTCATCCGGGTAGTTCGGGCGCCATTATAACGAAGTAAATTTCTCCGTCATTTTTGGTCTACGCCGGGATTCGAACCCGAGTACGCTTATTCCGGAACAAGCAGCTCTACCAACTGAGCTACGCAGACATGTATTCTGATTTCTATCTGCCTTTATGTCATGTGCGTCCTGCTGGCAGGTACGTCACAACTTGCTGTTAAAAGAGATTTCTTTCGTGGTACTCTGCTCCAGATGTCCATAGCACGCCGTTCACGTCGCAATGTCCTTTCGGAAATTGGTTGGAGTGGTCTTTTATTGACTGTCTGGACCAATTTTTGCCTGGTTTGAACCGGTTTTGCAGTTACTATAGGCGTGAAACATGGCGGCGGTCCCTGTTGGTGAGAATCGTTTTCCGGCTCACAGTTACGTCGCTGATTTTCAGTTGACCGCGAAATACACCGCTGTTTGAAGACCCGCTGGACAGTACGTTACGACACACCAATAAATTGGAGACATCTTTCACTTTGTGTCCGTGGGCACGGCCAAGCACGATGGCTCCTTTTTGCCACTCAGTAACGTCTGTCTTACGACCCATATTGCAGGCTAAATTCAACACACATGTTGCTCTTCACCACTGCACGGGTCAAAAATGATCCTGTAGACCACGTCAGTGTTATTTATCTCACAGCAATGCTATCACGGCGCCCTCTGTGCAACCGGTAACTTCCTACTGTCCTTTCTGTTGGGTGACTGATGTTTTGTCCGGTGTGCTTATCTCAAGTAGTATATCATATGTTTACACCACCACATTCTTTACTCTGGGCATGGGTTTTTACCTATTTCTGTCTCACAAACAGTCATTGCGAAAAGGTATAAAGAAATTCGGAGGATTCGACCTGCCGTTCAGAAAGAAATATAATGCAGAAGTAACATAATTTACATAAAAACAGAAACTGAAAAACGACAGTTCATTTGGATATACTGTATGTGTCACACAGTAATATGACCATTACACTGATACCTATATAATATTACCTGATGCGATTCTTTTATAGTTAAGCTGTGTAGTTAATCCAAATGCTTCAATAACAGGAAGCCTGCGCTGTCAGATGTGACGTATTTTCGCAGCCATATAGAACTATTAAACCGGCAAAATCGATGTCTAAAAAGCTAAGTTATTCCCAAGATAAGATATCCATGGATTTGTTTCAAACAATACCGTGTTTTATTGGTGACCATGCAAAAAATAACAACTGTACAAATCTGTTTCTTTCTTTAATCATCCTAAAATACACTGCTCAACAAAGGTTAGTCATCACTGTTACGTTCTTGCAGTAGCATTTACAAAGAAAAGCAAACTGTGATAAAAAATTAACACTTCGTCAAATCTGTATAAAACATATAAATTTAATTGTCTATTCACTTAGAAAAATACAGCCGCTCACACGCAAAAAAAAAAAAAAAACCTCAATATTCCTGCCCTAAACTTTAGAAACAGCCAGATTTTCGACAGAACTTAGGACATCACTAGCATAAGATGAGTATATCTGTACAAAAGAGAAACCTATCTTTAAAACTCTTCCTTTACGAATCCACGTTTACATCTACACCTGATTTTTTTACTACCTCTGGAGTGATATTCGGTGTTTGTTTTCGTGTTTTCGAAATCCTCGAGATCGGAGTACTGGTTATTATATTTCTCGAAGAATATGAAAGCACCAGCATTCCCTTTGACTTAACTGTCATGCTCGAAATATGTCAGTTCTTTACAACACGTTGGTGCTGTAATGGTGTCGTTTCTTTGCCTGTCCCATCGCTGCTCTATGCGCATTTTATTTTTAAAATCTGAGGTATTTTTTATGATTCTGATGTTTGCTGCGCGTATTGGTTCTTGAACATGTTTGCAGCTGTACCTTTCGAATTAACATTTCCTCCATTCATCTGTTTGAGTTTCGCGATTTGGCACCTCTTGCTGTTGATCCTTTGTTTTCTTTCTAATTTCCATGTGACTCCTTTTATTTAGATATAGATTTGCATGAAAGTTACATGATATTAAAATAATAAAGATCACATCGAATTCGCAAGTGTAATTAACACAAATTGCTCGCATTCTTCTTGATAGTGATTGGAACCAGTTATAAAAAGAGTTTTTCAAATGGATTCTTAAAATTGAGATAAAATATTTGCTGATTGAAATAATAATATGCTCCCCTAATGGAAGAAAATTGCATTAAGAAAAATGATATATCGTATGAAAAATCTTCCTCCTACCGGAAGATATCTGAAGCAAAAGGAATTTTGCAAATCGTGAAATTAGAAGCAGAGATATGGACGAAAGCGTAATATAACTTCTCTTTCTCTAGCAAGAAAGCTCTGTGTTATTTGAGAGCCAAGTTGAGAGCAAAATATTCTCCATAGCAAATGATATCCATCCAAAAATGGATGTTTTCCATCGTATTTTCAAATTAGGAACATTCTTGCAAACAGGAACATACACTACCGCTGCCTAGAGGCACAATTGCCAATTATGAAAAAGTTGAAAATGTGCGCGAAATGTTATTCATAGCAAAAATATGCGATGGAAAAAGAATTTTTCAGATACGTCTTTTAGAAGCAGAGGTAGCAAGAAAGCATTTATGCAATTTGCCGTACTTGAAGTGGATAATGTCCACACTCCTTACCATAGTGAGTTGCATACAGCACACTAAGAATTTTTTGAAATGGATTTTTAAAAGCGAAGAAACACTTGCAGACAAAAATGTGCATGTAGGCCTCCTAGCGTCAGCACTGTACGTTTTGAAAAATTCAAAATTATTTACAAAATGTTTCCCAAGTTAAGTGGTTCTCACACGAAAAGAACTTTTTTAAATCAGACTGTAAGAAGCAGTGATATTGCAAAAATAGTTATACACCGAAGAGCCATTACATTATGACCACCCCCAGCCTAGAGAAATGAGCGCGCCTGGAGAATGAACCGTGGCGCAGGTGAAGTCCACAGAGAAGTATATATACAACCCGAGATCAGCTTTCGGTTAGTCGCCGCGGATGGCTTAGTGGTTAGTGTTTAACACTATCGATGCTGGGTCCCCAGGTTCAAGCCTGGGCTGATCTTTCAGAGATGGTGTGATTTACTAACAATCGCTGAATATCCGCCGTGCATCGGACGAGCACGTTAAGTGACGGCCCCCAGGCTGGACCCACTGGTTAAATGGGTATCCTTTCCTATACCCCACCTGAAATTCTCTCACCCCTCTATGTGCAATATCGTACTTGTACGGTGGCGCCATCTACTGTACTCTAATCTCACTACAAACTGTTCTGTCAAAGTCGCTAGACTTGCTCTCATTCCTTCCATTTCTGTGTCCTGCCCAAAAGGCGATCTCGCTGTAGGTGGCTGGGACCTAAACTCTACTATCTGTGGACGGAAGTCCTACAAGAAAATGACGCTGAGAGTCATTGCGACTTTCGGTTAGTCGAGTGTTCGGAGTCAGAATGGGAAAAGCTGCTGATTTATCAGAGGGAGTTTAATAAAGCACAAATTTTGATGGCCTGGCGTCTCGGAACTACGATCTCGGAAACGGCGCAGCTTGTGGGTTGTTTACGTGCCGTTGTAGTGGGTACATATCAAAAGTGGTGCACAGATGGTCAAAAAAATCCCACCTTATAATCCTTTTCCGAACATAGCGTGAGTCATGCTGTAGTGATTGACATCGTATCACATAAGAAAAGTTAAAAAGCTCTTCAAAGTTAAGTTCCTTATTTTACTTTAAATAACATTTAAAATAGTTATATTTTAATCGAGAAACTCAGACAGGAAAAAAACCGCATGCAAGCAATGTCCACTGATCTTTTCTTCTGCCTATAACAAAAACTCCATGAAAACAAAAAATTTCCACGGTATTCCATTTATTCTGAGGACGAAATGAACGTGGACAAAGTGAACGGTGGACGAAATGAACAGTGGACGAAGTGAGCATTGGACTAAGTGAACAACGGACGAATTGAACAGTGTACAAAGTGAACGTTGGACGAAATGAACTGGACGAAGAGAGCGTGGACGAAATGAACTGGACGATGTGAGCGTAGACGAAATGAACACGGACGAAGTGATAGGAAACCCAAAAGAACATATCTCGACCCAAGGGAGCCAGGGAACTAAGCGGCTTTTAGAGAGGACGAATCGTGGAGCAATCGGATCTCGGAGCCAGCCAACGTCAAATTGCTGCCAACCTGCAAATTCTTCTTACCACAGTTAATCGAGTGTTAGAGGAATTCAAGAAGGCAGGCAAGGAAGCACCAGCATTACGTACGGGTCGGCTCTCCCTGAGCTATCACAGAGGTGTCTTCGAACTGTCTAGTGTTCTGTGGAAATCAATTCTCGTAGCAAGGCCGCTGAGATTGCAGAACAGCTCCAAGTATGTAGCAGAAGTGCTCTGCGGTATCGTCAGCGGCATGGTATTCATGGAAGAGTGGCTCGAAGTACATTTCTTTTGCGAGAAGCAAATATTCGTCGTAGGTTGGCATGGGTGACAGACATGATTAAGAAAACCTTAACATTTTTACACACTGTCATATTCGTTGATGAGTCCCAATTTTCAAATTTTTCAGATAGTGGAAGAGCCTGGGTTTAGTGATTGCCCAGCCAGGAATTCAGCTTGACGCACCTAGAGCCAAATGTTAAACATGGCAGTTTTTCAGTCTCAATATGGGAAGCCACATGGATGACTGATCGTTCAGTCCTCATAGACTGTGAAGGCAACATCAATGGACAAAGACACATAACCATCCTTAAGATGGGCCTGCTACTAATATTCTCAAAAGGTCAGATGTCAAAGGCCACCTCCATGTTCACGGAGGATGGTGCTCCATGTCATAGAGCAAAACGTACCCAAACATGGCAAGAACAAAACGCCATTGAGAAACTATCGTGGCCAAGCCAGAGCGCTGATATAAACCCAATTGAACACCTGTGTGCTATACTGGATAGAACATTACGAAGGATGCCACAGAAACCAACCAACAAGGCATACCTTCTGCCCTTGTTACGTGAATCGTGGGTTCAAATTCCACGCAGCACCATTGCTGAACGCATTTCCACAATACCTGACAGGGTGAAAACCCTACGTACTGCAAAGGGTATAACACCCAGATATTAAATCCAGCTACAACTGCAGCTCCTTCCACTCCATGTGTACAGAAAATAAATATTATTAACAACTCAGGTGTCTATTTGCACATGTCATTTCTGTGTATGTTGTAAACCGAAATATGCGCTTACCCCCTTGGCAAATGGTGCTAATAAAAACCCAAAAATTATATGCAGAATATTCTTCTCCATGAATTCTATCCGTTCCAAAAGATTTTATCAAATTGGGTTTTTAGAAGCTGAGATATCGGGGAAAGTACGATATACATATACCAATACGTTCAAAAAGTTCCGGAAATTTTTATATTAAAAAAGAATGAGTACAGATAATACCTGTTTATGCAGTGTTTCCTTCGAAGTAGTTAACCTGTGCAACTCTGCATTTTTACCAGCGCTCATACAAAGATTTAAATGCAGATTGCAAGCCTTCTTTTGCCACATCCTCCAGTGCCTCTGTCGCAGCTCGTTGCACTTCTTCGGAACTTGAGAAGCGTCGCCCCTTAAGAAAATTCTTGATCCGGGGAAAAAGGAAAAAGGCACATGTGTCGAGATCAGGGGAATAAGCTGGTTGTGGAAGAACGGGAATGTGATGTTTGGACAGATAATCGGACACCAGCAGGGAATCTGTGAGCCGGCGCATTATCGTGATGGAGCACCCACGAGTTGGTCTTCCAAAGATAGGGTCGCTTGCGTCTCACTTATTCTTGGAGACGTTTCAGGACGTTGACGTACTCTTCTTTAGTGACTGTACGACCATGTTGAAGGAATTCCTTGTGTACGACCCCATTGTAATCGAAGAAAACTGTTAACAAGACCTTTCCTTTGGAGCTGTCAACCTTGAACTTTTTTGGCTTAGTGACGACGGTGATTTGCACACTTTTGACTGTCGGTTGGATTGGGGATCGTACAGAAAGCACCAAGTCTCATCGCCAGTGATCAATCGATTCAAGAGATCGGGATCTGAATCCCAGCAAACTTGCATGCGCTCATCCATTTTTTCTTGAGTCAGGTTTTCGGGAACAATTTATTGTCACACGTGATGCATGCCCAGTTTCTCTGTTAAAATGGCATGGCAACTTCCATCTGAGATGCTGGCAACTTCTGCAATCGCTGCAAGAGTTTTTCGACGATCATTTTCCACAATTTTTTTGACAATGGCGATTTGTTCACCCGTTGTGGATGTTGAAGGTCATCCTGACCTCTCATCATCCTCGATACTCTGTCGCCCGTTTCCGAATCGTCGATGCCACTCATAAACACTAGTTCGACTCATTGCACTCTCACCGTACGCTGACTTAATCATTTGAAAAGTCTCAGCGAAAGATTTTCCGAGTAGAACACAAAATTTTACACTTGGACGCTGTTCAAAATTCGACATCGTTGTCCTCGCGACGGAGAACCTCGAATGCCTGTAATCACGAACTACGCAATACGCTGTACGTGTTGGAACTGGATCAAACCAGTTCTGGCTGGTCGGTCACATGATGCTCTTCGCTTGCTCAGCGGGCAATGACGTAATTCACTGACATTTGGCAAATATTCAAAAAGATTCGGAACATTTTGAACGTTCTAGTATAATAATGCACTCTAATTAGAAAACTACATTATTTAAAGAAAAAAAAAGTCTATCCAAATTAGTCTTCGCGATAAAAGGTATCAAAGAAGGAACTATTTCAATCAGATTTTTAAAAGCAGTCTTACGTAATAAGATATATTTGCATATGATCTTCCTAGTACCGAAGGAGAACACATTTTAGGCTTCCCAATGCGGAAAGAATATGTCAAATCGACCTAATAGGTGCAGAGATATCGTGTACACAGACGGACTGACAGACATAGTAATAACATAAGCACGTTCGCTTTTTCAAAAGACTTGCTAAAATGCAAAGGAGGGAAAATTGAAGTGTTACATACCAACTAACAAAGTTAAAATTTAAAGAGTACAATAGTGACCTAACTGGAAGGATCAAACACTAAAACCAGGCGCTACGCTACGAGCGGGCTGTGGTAAATTAGTCCATACAACTTTTCTTTAAGCTCCCCTCAGTACTGAAGCAGTTAAAACACCTAGTGTGTTCAACCATCTAAGATTTTGGGTACTTGGGTAAACGTATGTGATTTTTTCAAAGTCAAGGAGATTTTGTTGTGCAAAATGAATTTTCCGTTAAATTTAATGTTTAACTATTTTGTAAAATGGAGGAAGTCCCTTGAGTGAATATCTAAGAGAGTAATAGGAAAACATCATTTTCGTAATTGTAGTTTAAAAAAGATGAGAAAGATTCGTTGTCAGATTACCAGGTTACAAAAATTCATAAACAGCCTTATGACAACAACTATTAAAACAACAAAACAAAAAATGACGTAAGATGAAATTTCGAAAGAAATAGTGACTTTCGTATCCATGGTTCCCAGTACTACATACATTGAACAAATACTGTTTACAGTATGTACCTGTAAATGTTTTTTTAATTTGGAGATAACGTCACCAGCGTTGGGTAAAATCTACATAAACGGAATTTTTTGGCAAGGTTTTTGCCAAGAACTTTAAAAGTTGTGATCCTTCCTACGGTATTTACTCCTTCTAATAGACCCCCACCCCGCAAGTTCCGAACTGATGGCTTCGCCTTCGCCACTGCCCAAAACCTCAGATGTCAGGTAGAGTTTTGAGATGAAATTGGCAAAGAGCAACTTTGAGGCAAGCAAAGAACGGCTGCAATGGGATACGGGGTAAAGCTGTGTGAAAGCATACGTACGTATACCCTTAACAGCAGTAATATAGTATATCATCATCATCATCATCATTGTCAACCATTATCAATCCACTGCTGGACGAAGGTCTCCCCAAGTTTCCTCCACAACGGTCTGTCTTGTGCCAGTCTCCTCCATGTCACCCCTGCATACTTTCGAATTTCATCCACCCATCTCCCATGTGGTCTTCTTCTGGGTCTTTTCCTGTCCCTTGGAATCCAATCTAAAATTTCTGCTGTCCATCGATGATCTGTCCTTCTGGCAGTATGTCCAGCCCACTGCCATTTCAGGGATTTAACTCTGATCATGATGTCTTCCACTCTTGTCATTTTTCGGATCCACGAGTTCCTCTTCTTATCTCTCCTGGTTACACCAAGCATGCACCTCTCCATGCTGCTTTGAGTTGTCTGCAGCCTTTGTATGTCTCTTTTAGTTAAGGTCCACGTCTCTGCACCATACGTAAGCACTGGAAGGATGCATTGATCAAACACTTTTCTTTTAAGACATAATGGCATATTGCTCTTGAAAATTATGCTGTTTCTTCCAAAAGCTCTCCAGGCAAGTTTTGTACGCCGATTAATTTCTTCATCAATGTGACCCTCACTTGATATCTGCTGTCCAAGATAAACGTACGTGTCTGTTATCTCCAGCTTTTCTCCATCAATCGATAAACCTTCATTTCTTGTAAAAGCATTGAACATCACTTTTGTCTTCTGAAAGTTCATTTTTAATCCCACTTCTTTACTCTTGTCAGCAAGTTCCTGGATCATACTGTGCAGCTCTGATGGGGTAGTTGCAAAAATGACTACGTCATCAGCAAAACGAAGGTGGGTTAGATAATCTCCATTAATCTTTATCCCCTTGTTTTCCCAGCTCAGAGACTGAAAAACACCCTCCAATGTGGGATTAAAGAGCTTCGGAGATATGGTGTCACCTTGTTTCACTCCCTTTCCAATTTTTACGTGTGTTGTATTTTCAAACAGCCTAATCTTTGCACTTGCATTTTCATAGATGTTATTAATAATATTAAGGTATGCATCTTCAATACCGCAGGTTTTCAGAGCCATTGTAACTGCTGATGGTTTCACCGAATCAAAGGCTTTTTCATAATCGATAAAAGCCATGCACAATGGAAGTTCATATTCCCTCGCTCTTTCAATTAGTTCTCTCAGCACGTGGATATGATCTATTGTGCTGTAGCCACTCCTGAATCCAGCTTGTTCTCTCGGTTGAGCCATGTCCAGTGTTACCTTCAAGCGGTGTGAAAGAACTTTAGTGAAGATTTTATAAACTACTGATAGGAGGCTGATAGGTCTGTAGCTTCCGAGATCCTCAATGTCACCTTTCTTATGTAACAGGATCATTGTAGCGGTGTTCCAATCCTCAGGAATCTTTCCTTCATTAAGGCATCGAGTGAAAATTTGGGCGAGTACTGTTTCGATTTCTCCACTTGCTTCTTGTATGATGTCTACAGTAATTCCATCTTCTCCTGGAGCTTTTCCGCGCTTCATGTTCTTGATTGCATGTGCAACTTCTGCTGGAAGGACTGGAGGAACTCTGGTACTGGTATCTTTCATTATGTCTGGAGTGCATGTATCATCCCTTTCATATAATTTGGAGTAGAAATCTTTCACTCTTGTCAAAATTTCGCCTCTATTTCTTGTTACAGAACCATCTTCTTTTCTCAGTGCCATAATCTGTTTTCTTCACTTACTGAGATGTCCCTTTGCTATCTTTAGGCTTTGGTTGTTTTCAATTGCTTTTCTCACTAGTTCACAGTTGGATTTTCTTACGTCTTCAGTGATACATTTTCTTACTGTCTTGCATAGCTCTATATATTCCACTTTGGAAGTCACATCTTCTTTAGTTGTCCTCATCTCTCTTCTTTTTTGCATCAACATTTTCGTTTTTCCTGATAATTTATTTACATGCAACTTGTTCTTAGACCCAGCTAATTTTGTCGCTGTTTCCATAAGAGCTTTGGTTACTTTTCTGTTAACTTCAGAGATGTCCACTTCTTCCGATGTTAGGCCTTCTAAAGCAGAGAACCTGTTCTTCAGTTCCAACTTGAAGGTATTGTGGTGTTTTTCAAGGTTGGTTATGTCAATAGCTTTTGTTTGTCTTATGAGCTTGCCACGTTCAAGTTTAGTATTGAGGTGCATCTTACATCTCACCAATCTATGGTCACTACCTGTGTTGAACTTGTTTAGCACACTGCAGTCTTCTATGACGAATTTTTTGTTACACATAATAAAATCAATTTCACTTGTCGTCCCATTTGGATGTCTCCATGTCCATTTCCTGTGTGGCTTTTTCTTGAAGAAGGAGTTCAAGATGAAAAACCCTTCTGCCTCTGCAAACTCAACGAGAGTATTTCCACGCTGGTTTCTGTTGCCGTGACCGAATTTACCTACTGAAGTTTCATTCTGTTGCCGGTGCCCTATTTTTGCATTGAAATCTCCCATAATTATTTTCAAGTGCTGCTTACCTTTATTATTTAGATGACAAATTTCCTCATAAAATTCTTCAATTTCTTCTTCAGGATGACTTGTGGTGGGTGCATAAGTTTGAATAATCTGAGCCTGGTATCTTTTCGAGAGTTGGATAACAAGTCGTGCAGCTCTCTCAGAGGAACTTTCAACTTCCACAACTTTATCCTTCAGTTTCTTGTTTATTATAAATCCAACACCACTAGTTCTGCCAGTATCTGTCCCACGATAGTAGAAGAGATGTCCACTTTTCAGTTTGATGAGATCTTCTCCTTTTCTCCTTACCTCACTTAGCCCCACGATGTCCCACTTGATCCTTTGTAGTTCCTCTTCCAATTCAAGAAGCCTTGAATCAGAAGATAGGGAGCGTCCATTGTACGTAGCCAAGGTCAGCATCAGATGGCAGCCTAGTCCGGTCCTCCGGGGATTCTTAGCACCCTCTGCCTTCATGTCGCACTGGCCGCTGCCTTGGCCAGGTACATTCCAGCTGCCGGAGACTGAAGGCCAAGATTTAAGTTGTGGAATCATTTTGGAGGGGTTTGGCCATAACTCGCCACGCTGGCCAAGCGGGTTGGTGAGTATGGGATAGAATTTCCTCTAATCCCGATGGTATAGTTATACCTCTATTGGCGGTCGTCAGAGCCCCTTTAGTGGGAACAGGATGCACCACGGTACTACAATAAATGTGAAGCGTCCTGTAATTGTGATTAATTCCTGGCTATTGAACATATTTTCATTTTGCCGGTTGTTTTGCTTGTTCTCCAGCAGTCGTTTCTAACTATGATAAATGGGAAGAGATACTTTTTTCTGTTATAAAAAGTGATAATGAGGAACACGACTTTCCACAAACATAAAAAAGGTGCAAAAAAGGTTAAATTGTAAATACTTGCTAAAAATAGGAACTACTTATTGAATAATCGTACAGTGTTATGATGTTTTGAATTGCAAAGCATCTTTTGTAACTGCATTTATCCGACGAACCATTTGATTTCCAAAAGATATTTTTTATGATTTTGCTTATCAAAATTTATCAGTTTTGGAGGCAATGTCTTCAAGACAATTCAACACTTTATACATCTTGAACTCAAATCAGCTTTTTTTTCACACATAGGAAATAGATTCCCGGTAAATATTTGAGTTATGATCCATGTTGGTTCCCAGTTTATGAAACTGATAGTTTCGTACAAAGAGCAGCATAAACTACCAGAAAAATTGTGTTCCGGCACCGCTGGGATCGAACCCCAGAACTCTCGCTAACTAGTCGAGTGCGTTCGCATTTACGCTACGGCGCCAACAATTCTCAGCGCCATGCGTGGTTTATCAGTCAGCATCTGACTACACTAATCCGTATTGATGGTCTCAGCAACTGAGATGTCGTTATCTGGTGGCATTTAACGCAACAGCTATTTAATTGTAGCTGATAAATTCAAAGGGCGATGGAAATGGCTAATATATATCAAATACGTGGAGATAATGTAAATGGACGATGTCATCGCTCTTTCCACGTTATTTTATAAACAACGCATAGCGACTGAAAAATTGTGTTCCGGTACCGCTGGGATCGAACCCCAGAACTCTCGATAACTAGTCGAGTGCGCTATGCGTTTTTTATAAAGTAACGTGGAACGAGCGATGCCATCGTCGATTTACATTATCTCCACGTATTTGATATATATTAATAAACTACCAGTGAATAGTGAACAGTGCTAACGAAGAACAAATTTTGCTTGATGAAGTATGTTTATGACAAAACAACAATTATACAAATCAAAGTCGAGCTGAACCCTGGTAAGTGAACGGGAGGAAAAGTCTACTTCGTGCTTCAAGGGGAGTGTCTCGGACCAATTTCTTTCGCTTAACAGAACTGTTGTCTATCACATTTACTAAGAGCTGCTGGTAATTATTCGCAGTGGCCTGCAACAGCGATTGTTGTCGTCGTCCCATTTTATCTTTTCATCTCATTTACAAACTTTTTTCGTTTTTGGTGGTTACGCATAAGAGCTGAAAATTATTCATGATTATCGATTAATAATTTTTATCATAACTACGAGGTCCGATCAAAAAGTTCCGAGACTAGGCCGATATACAACAAAGTACTTACGTTACTTAAGTCTGGCTATGATCTCCCTCAAAACAGTCTCCTTGGGCAGCGATACACCGCTGCCAGCGTTTTTGCCACTGCTGGAATGCTCCCTAGAAGGCTTGTTGGCGAATCGTGTCAAGCACCGTCTACGATTCGCGCTGGATCTCGTCCACATTTTCAAAAAGGCGACTCTTGAGCTTCAGCTTCATCTTCGGGAACAGAAAGAAGTCGTAGGGGGTCAAATCCGGCAAGTAAGGCGGATGAGGAAGGGTAGTCATGCTGTTGCGGCTGCAAAACTGGCGTGTTGCTAAAGCTCTGTGAGCTGCTGCATTGTCGTGATGGAGCACGAAATCGCCCCTGCGCCTTATTTCAGGTCGTTTGCGGCGAATGTCTCCCTAAGACGCCGCAGAGCATCTTAGTAAAAAAGGGCGGTGACGGTCTGTCCCTGGGGGACGAATTCACGATGCACAACTCCACGACTGTCGAAGAACACGATGAGCATGCTTTTCGTTGCACTCCGGTACTGTCGGGCCTTCTTCGGTCGTGGAGAGGCCGTTCTCTTCCACTGCGACGACTGTTGTTTGGTCTCTGGGTCGTAACCGTAGACCCAAGCCCCGTCTCCAGTGATGACCCGCAACAGGAACGTTGGTTCATTCACCACCTGCTGACGAAGATCTTGACAGAGTTCGACACGGAGCGCCTTCGTTTCGGGATTAAGAATCTTTGGCACAAACTTTGCAGCAATGCGGTTCATGTTCAAAACCGACGTCAGAATTTCTTGCACTGTTCCGTATGGCACATTGTCGATGGTAGCAATGTCTTGAATGGTTCTCCGACGATCCTCATGCACCAGTTCCCTGATTTTGTCCACGTTTTCGGGGGTTTTGCTCGTGGACGGTAGCTCTGACCTCTTGTTGTCTTCCAGTGCCGTTCTACCGCTCTTTAAGCGCGAGTACCACTCAAAACACCTCGCACGATTCATTGCTTCATTGCCATAAGCCTGCCGCAACATTTCATGAGTCTCCGTTTCCGAGTTTGACGCAGAATTTGATGTTCGCTCGCTGCTCTAGTTTGCAGTTCATACCGAAATCGCAGCTGTGTTCTGCACGTGGTCACCAAATATCGTGTAGCACAACTCCCGATGTTTACAGAACAACGCCACTAGGCACAATGACTCGTGAAGGTCACTGCCCTCGACCGCTGCTCGCGCATCAGCGTACTATCATCTGTCGGAGCGCTACGTACTTATTTTCGGAACTTTTTGATCACGCAACTTATATGCACAGTAGTTGTACATCACGTTGCTGATGTGCCGTCCTGGAGGCGCAGTAGTCTAACCGCTGAATTCTGACCATTCATCCGAAATGGATCCTGGTTGGAATCCCGAGTAAGGCATGGATTGTGGGTTTGTCTTATACGCCATCGACCCTCTCTCTTTTTTGAACCAGTAGCTCTAAATTAAGGATGGGCGACTGCTTATGGCCCATTGCTAGGGTAGAGGGGGGGTCGTTAAACCCAACCCCAAAAAGTTACTGCTGTAATGATATCGCATCGCACGTGTGAGCTCCGACGCGTAACTGATATTGTTATAACACTGGTGGACAAAACAATGGGGGAAAAATATCGAATGAGAATATTACGCTATCGGGAATGAACAACAACCTGGGCATCAACATAGACATAGAAAAGAAACGCAAAATTTGTGTAAAGCCTGATTATTTTTTTTACATAATACTGGTACTGTGTTCTACACGGAGAATACAAATGATTTCTAAATAGCATTACTTACACAGGCTTTCATATTGAACAAATTCATCCAGAATTGTGTGTGTGTGGGGGGGTGTTTTAGAATAAATTATCAACGTTTATTCCCAATTAAATGTTTTATTAACATCGACTATAGTTTCGCAGAGCGTTTTGCTCGGCATCATCAGGACGAATGGAGTGCAAACATTCAAATCATGGGGACATCATCAGAGTTCTGACGAAACTATAGTCGATGTTAATTAAATATTTAATTGGGAATAAACGTCGATAATTTATTCTAAATCAACATCACAAGTGTGTAGTCTTGAATTATATGTAATGTGTGTGTGTGTTTCTCACCAGTTTTAACCAAATGAACAAAAGAACAGCCATAATCAGGGGTGGATTGGCTCACCGGGACACCGAGATATTTCCCGATGGGCCACTTGAGAAATGGACTAATTTCTCGTGTCCGATTTTGTCTGAATTTTTTGAACGAAGGGACCATTATTTCGGTATTTTAGTTCTCATGAATCATAATCGTAAACTTTTAACTTCATTAAAGCGTTATTTCTGTCTGAAAAATTATTTCCGTACAAAAAAAAAAAAAAAAAAAGAAAAAGAAAAAGAAAGAAAGAAAGAAAGAAAAGAAAAGAACGTTTTCTTCAACCTATATACTGGACTTTTGCTCCGCATTGACATACAAAAATTCTATGCAGTTAAAAGTGCCACCAGACATATCACGCTGTCATAAATTAATTAAGTGACAGTTATGCATAGGTAGTTGAACTTGGAACCCAAGTTCATTGGTATGCCCTACCCTCCTTTTGTAATCTAGAAGGTGACACTAGTACCCATGGCGATGGCCCATCATCCCCACCCCTTATCCACAGAGAACAAAGCGATTCTCTAGCAGAGATATTCCGAAATACATGTCCCACCATATTTATCTTAAAAGAAATAATGATTTACGAGTACTGGTCCGTGGAGTTCGCACGGGCCTAATTTGGTGAGCCCGGCACGGCCCGTGATTTCCATTTGGTATTGTTTTGTCTTTCTATTGTATTTTACTGAAATATAAAAATTGAATAATGAAATGAGATATTATTGGAAATATTGAGCTGAATGTAAGCCTTAAAATATGAACTAAACTTTGACAATTATCGAAAAATATAAGTTATATAACCTTTAAAAAGAGAGAAAAGGGAAGACTAAGCGCGTTCAGAATCTTCCTTTCTCTGAACTAGTAAGCGGTAACACTCCAAAAGCATATCTCTATACAGATTAGAGATAGGATAAAAACTCCATGTCTTCGCACTCTCTCATACAAACAAATATACACACCCTGACCCCACTACAGACATCCTCCGTCCCCCACTCTACACAACACACACACACTCGCTCGGGGTTGAATCTTTTTTGTTGTCAACAAGTCCCAAAATGGTTTTACCATCTTAATACCTACAGATTGGTAAAAACACTGTGAGTGCCTCTCCATGCCTTTCTGATTATGTCCTGGGCTATGTCATCGAAGTAAGTAAAGCCAAATGAAGATGGTGAATAGGAACAGTTAAACACACCAAGAAATCGGAGAACAAGGCTTTTTCCTTTCTTTACCATTGCGATAAAAAGAATGAGTAGACTTGGCCCGTCCCGGTCGTAAGTGCCCTGGAAAAAGCTCAGTCCGACCCGTTGCTTTGTTCTCTAAACTAAAAAAAGGCCCGACTCTGCCCTCCGGCTGGGCCGGGCCGGGCCGGGCCGGGCTCGGGCTTGGTGGGCCAGTCCGGCCCGTGCAGACCTCTACTGGTCCATGTGCCAAAACAATGGGTAGACTTTAAAAAGGCATGTAGTAAGGAGTAGATACTATTATACACTGGCGGAAAGTGAAAAAAGAACACCAAGGAGGAATTGGCGGACGATCATGAAATTTCCATATGTTAATTGGGTCGAGTTTACGTAGGTGTGATGTTAATTTCGGGACCAACCGGTGAGCGCTTACGCCACAGCACAGTATAATATGCAAATTATCGTGGGTGGTATTTAAGGAGTACGGCGAAGTGAATGTAATCAGTCGTTGGCGTAGGGACACGTGCGAAGACCCTGAAGAAGCTGCAATGCCTGAACATGGCAGACGTGTACGATTTCAGCAGTTATCGGACTTTGAGCGAGGTCGTCTAGTCGGACTCCGCGAAGCCGGGTGGTCGTATCGTCGTATTGCGGAGAGAATTGGACGGGAAGTATCGGTGGTGGTACGATGGGGGCGTAGATGGTCCGAGGAACTTTCCCACACGAGAAGACGTGGTACCGGGAGTCACAGACGGACTGTTGAGCGGACCGATAGACGCATAAGAAGAGCGGCGTTGTCAAGCAGAACATCCACTGCGACGCAAATCCGAGCTGCCGTTGCACCTGAGGTGACTGTGCGAACAATCCGCAACCGTCTACTGGATGCAGACTACGTGCACGTGTGCCTCTGGCATGTGTACCTCTGACTCCAGCCCACCGTCAGGAACGGCTGCAGTGGGGTCGCCAACGTCTGCACTGGAGAACCCAATGGCGATCTGTCGGGTTCAGCGATGAAAGCAAATTCTGCTTGGGAGCCTCCGATGGCCGTATGTGTGTTCGCAGACACACAGGGGAGCGTCTCCGCCCTTCTTGCATCCGCCAGCAATACGCAGGGCCTACACCTGGTCTCCTGGTGTGGGGAGCGATCAGCTATCGCCCCAGTACACAACTAGTGTTTGTACCGGGTACGTTAAACAGCACCTCCTACATCAATAACATCATTCAGCCCGTTGTTGTGCCATTTGTAAGGTCTGTCCATCGTGGTGTTTTCTAGCAAGATAATGCACGCCTACACACGGCACGTGCAACGCAACATGCACTTCGGGGTGTGAGACAACTTCCATGACCTGCCCGTTCACCTTATTTGTCCCCCATTGAGCACGTGTGGGAGTTTATGGGACAACGACTTATCCGGTCTCCACGGTCAGCCACGACCATCCCCGATTTAGGCGTCCAGGTTGAGGATGCTTGGAACTCAATACCCCAAACTTACATCCAACATCTGTACGACAGACTCCATGCCAGAATTGCACAGTGTGACGCAGTTCATGGCGGTTCAACCTCGTAGTAACCATGTTACATGGAAATGTTGTTTTTCAGTTTACCAGCAAATACAGCTGTATTTTGCCATAATGCTTTGATCACGTTATCCTCTGTATTCCGTTTTTATGCTGTATAAATTTCGTTGGTATCAGACGTCTCCTTCTTGGTGTTCTTTTTTCACTTTCCGCCAGTGTAATTCCATAGCGCAGTAGGCAGTCAGTGATCAAATAAATGTACAATTGATTGCGCCGCAAAATTGCTATGTGGCATGTGTACACTTTCACTTTCAGATTGATCTTCATGGTGATTTAGTTGGAAATAAGGTCTTCAAGAGACTCGTGAATTTTTTCTTTCTTTCTTTTTCTATTTTTTCACAACCAATGTTTTTAAAGGAAAATAAATACAACACCTAGTTTTGAGCGTGGTTTTGTACTACATTCAATCATGAGTGGATTTTTAAAATTCTTTCAACGTTAGGTTGTTAAAATTTGTTCACGATTAAATTCATTTTACAATGTACGAGTATATTTCAACAGTTTTCTTTCATTCAGAATCTAACAGAATATTTTCATGGGGGAATTTATGACGCGTTCCCAAGTAGGTATATATGTTTTTGCAGCAGACAGCAAGAATAAAATTCAAGACCAGGTTTTGTCATCCCAATCCGCCCCTGACCATAATATGTAAAGTGAAGCAAGCTTAGATTTCATGATCCTCTACATTCTTGTAATTCTGATCGTTTTGAATGATTACAGCTGAATGATTATTGCAAGGACTTCAGCTTATTGACTCCAGATAATGCAAAGCATTGGATCCCAAACTCAAGTATGGAAACAACACCATTGCTTTCTAAGGATTCAATTCCAACTCGCACGAAATGCACAGCTGTGGCCAAATTTGAATGCTTCCAATCCATAGTTTAGTTGTCCTCCAAAAATCTAATCGCATGCTTTGAAGGATCGTTATTCTATAAAATATAACCAAATATGAAGTCCAAATGTTGATTCTGCGAACTGTTGAATACTTTACTCAAATCACTTAGATTTATTTTTTTGCACGTCTTTTGTAAAAAAGGGTCGTGCTTATGTTATCAGTTTGCCCGTCCGTCTGTCTGTGGACACCACATATCTACAACTATTTGTCCCATTTGAAAAAGTATTTTTACATTGGGAAGATTGAAATGTGAGAATGATGATCCTTGCATTTCGGTTTTATCCGATGCACAACTTCGCCGATAGAGGGCGTTAATGGCAGATGATATCGAATTCAAAATACATTTTGTACCATATATTTACTTCTAAATACCCTATTAAAAATTATATTTCCGTTCGATACCATTTATATCAAAGACTATTTTAGGCAGTCTCTTTTTCAAGTAATGCACAGATTTTCTGCTAGGTAGCGTTAAGCTAAATAACGTTTTCCATGATACATCTGCTTCTAAAACTCCAATTTGAAAAATTCTTCTTGCATCGGACGGTGGGAAATGATTTTCTTTTGGGGAACACAATTTCTCATTTTTCGTAAAGAAATGGTTTGGCTACTAGGAGGCGTAAGTGTTCTTTTTTCTGCTTCTGATATATTTGTAGCAAAATCGGGGCTTCTAAAAATTCGATTGAAAAAATTCTTTCGTGGACCTCTTCTCGGAAAACCTTTTCAGAATACTTTCTTCTTAAAATAATGCATAGTTTTTTTCGCCAGTGGAGGAAGATGTATATCTGATTTTTGTCGATATGAGTCCAATTTGAAAAATTATTTTTCTGTTGGAGAGCGTTTCCGGTACGAAATATTTCTCATATAATTTCAAAATCCTCAAGTAATGCATAGATCTTCCGCTAGGGGGCGTAAAGGTAGCTTGCATTTCCCCCGATATATATCTGTTTCCAAAACACTGATTTGAAATATTCTTCCTGCATTGGACACAGCTCCTGTGGGAAATATTTTGCATATATTTTTTTATTTTTCATAAAGAATGGTTTGGCCACCAGGGTGGCTTAAATATTTATTTCTGCTTCTGATGTATTTACAGCAAAATCTGAGTTTCGGAAAACTCGATTGAAAAAATTCTTCGTGGATCCATACCGCAGCTCACCTCGGAAAACTTATAGATTATTTTTAAGAAGAATGCTTTCTTCTTAAAATAATGTATAGTTTTTTCGCCAGGAGGCGTAGATATGTATCATATTTTTGTCAATACCTATCCTTCTAAAACTCCGATTTGAATTTTTTTTTCCTTTCTTGGAGAGCATTTCGGGTGCGAAATGTTTCTCATATAATTTCAAATTTTTTTAACTCACAAATGTACCACTAGAGGAAATAAGTTCAGGTTTCCGTTTTCAGCAACAGCAATATCTGCGGGACTAAAAACCCGACTGAAAAAATTATGTTTCGGTCAGATACTACTTACTGTGAAAAATTCTTGCGAGTATTTTCTACCCAAACTAATGCACAATTTCGCCGCCAGGGGAGCTAATGTTTAATCTGTTTCTCTCAATATCTCTACTTCTACATGTGCGATTTAAAAAATTCTTTCAACACCGGATGAAAAAATAGAAGAATTAGATGAAAGAATTTAAGAATTTATATGTAAGAAATTTAAGAATTAGATGAAAGAATGAATGAAAAAATGTACCCTGTGGAGCACTTTAGGTGTGCATTTGAAGAATTTTTACAGTTCCTAGTTCCGTCGCTGGGTGGTGTTTGTGTACTTCTGTTTGCAGCTGTATCTCTGCTTCTTGTTTTAATTTCTTTTTTTAGTATATACCATTTGCTACAGTAGAGATGTGGATCATTCTCGTCTTTAAATAATGCACAGATTTCCCGCCAGGGGGCGTGAAGGTCAAAACTTTTTTCGCTCTCTCTCTCTCTCTCTTCCTGCTTACGGCAGACGTGTTTGAAAAGCTCTTTTTCCTTATCATGGCTTTTTCCGTGAAGGAAATTTTTCGCCTTTTTCATCTTTTCCATTATTCTTCCGCTAGAAGGCTATTTTCATCTTTTCCATTATTCTTCCGCTTGTTAATATCAGGTTTCCTTCTATATTTATTCTTTTAACTGTTCGACTTGAATATCTCTTTGTCTCTGATACCTTCTGTTATGAAAAATGTTTTGTGCGCCATTTGTTAATTTTCGAAAAATACTTTTCAGCTGCTAGTGGAAGTCAGTAGCTATTTCTATTGCTGGATGTTTTATCTATTGTACAAATCCGGGTTTTTTTTTTTGGGGGGGGGTTCTAATTAGTTCCATTGTCTTTGAATAAATTTGATAAAATTTATTCGCATCGGAACGGATTCAAAAGACGTGCTCATTACAACTGAAAATTCGGTGTCATCTTTCTTGCTCTTTTTATATTTGTGAGTATTTCAATAATTGATGAGTAGCAAAGCTGGAAGGAACTGTCTATTCTAAATAAGAGTTAGCATCAATACAAAAAGTGAATATTTGAAAATAATAATGATAATAAAAATAACGATAATAAAAATTATAATTGAAATAATGATAATAGATAATAATTCGTTAGTATCAAAGCTGGGAGGAATCATCTAATCTGTTGGATAAATAAGAGTTACTATCAATACAAAAATTGAATATTAGAAAATAATGATAATAAAAATAATAATTGAAATAATGATAATAATTAATAATTTATTAGTATCAAAGGTGGGAGGAATCATCTGTTCTAAATAAGAGTTACTAACAACACAAAATGTGAATATTTGAAACATAAAAACTAAAGCGTCGATGATTTGTCTGGAATTCGAACCAGGCGCCATGGCTGCAAGAGATGAATACGTGTACGCAGTTTAATTTTCTAAATGGATTTGTCCAGTATATTGATTTTCTTACACATTCATATCCCATAACACAGTATATGTTGCTTAAGCATTAGAGTTCTGTTTTACAATTCAATCCTCTAGAACAATGCGTATTACTTAATACAGCGGCTGGTGGAAGAATGGTCAGAGGCGCGGGATTTTATATCATCCTAGCTTTACCCGCGCCGATCTCCAAGCAGGGTACGTGCAGTGTGCTTGTCGCACGGCGTCGACTGTGTCTCCTTCAATGAACCAGCAACTTCAAATTATGAATAGCCTTAAATGCCCATGGATCCCAAAACTGCAAAATTAAATACTGTTTATTAGGATTTGCATAAGTATTAAGCCAACTTCTTGTCTTGCGTGGGAACTGTTGAATTAAGTAATAAATTATAGTAGCTAACGAGCAATAAAATTAACTAGTGTACATGAACAAGTTTACATGCAACACCTTAATGTTCCACATTAAATGGCTCCCTTTTATTTGCACATAAAAGGTACGTGTAAGCTATAGAAAAAAGAAACTTCGTTTTATTTTCTCATTTCGCAATACCGCACTATTGTTACCAAACAATGATGTCATCGGGGAATAGTGATTTTTCTCATGCCAGAACTGAAACGTTGCAAAGGAGCCCCTGGAACAGTATGTTGTACGAATTTACGCAGAGATCTGTAATTTTTCTCTACAGGGATGTAATTTATTTGGAAACTCTAACGTAAATATAAAAAAATCTGCTTCGAAACTATATCAGGGACAACACTGAGCCGTCACATCTTTCCATTTCTGCATACAAGTATAAATTAAATGGCCTTTTGAATTACAAATGTGTTTCTAACCTTAATATATAAACTAGCACAGAAAACTAAAAAGTGTATCCACTAGCAGTATTTATAGTCATTTCTTTGTAATTTAAAAATATAATTTCAGATATTTAATATGAATTTTTCTATTACATAAGTAAAGAAAAATGTGGTGTACCCGTAATAATTTCAAATAATGAAAACTTCAGAAAGTTTACTTCAGTACATGGAAAATCAACAAATAGCACTACTTATTGCCCTTAATTTTGAAAGAAGAGTACAGTTTCCCATACACATAAACACAAGGCATTTCATAAATTTAAAACGAAAACATTAATTATTAGAATTATTAGTTGTCCATTTATTATTCAGAGCTAAGCTAAAACTGCTTAAGTTCGTCCAAAATTTCGAGTCATGTTAAATTGATACGCTTATATATTTAACATATATCTCGAAGTCTGAAGAATACGTTCTTAAAATGAGCTGTGAACAATTTTGTTGTTCCATTTATATCAAAGTATCGGTAAAACACGTAAATTAATTAGAATAAAAATTATGTATTTCTGCAGAAGGATGTGGAATTACAGCTTGTTGCAATATTTCTGATGAGAATTAAGGTGGACATAACAGTGAATGTAATTATGAAGCTTTATGAATAACGCAAACATTTCAAAGACAGAAGAGATTTGCTTTTCCAAATTTGTTTTCATATTTGACAGCAATGATACCCGAATCTTTGAAAAGAGTTCACTGAAAAAAATAAAAAGCCTAGATATGTAACTTTTCAAATGCTCAAAAAACATGGATTCTTATTGTAGATCACTAATGAACTGGCACAGAATCATTATGAGACAAAGTTTCGAGGGAATAGATTTTCATAAATCATGTGGTTTACGGCTTCATTTAGCATGCGCTATCTGAGTGGGAGGACAATGTATGAGATGATTCCAGTTCCATAATGAAATGAGTACCGTCATTCAAAGTAGTCGGTTATTGAAGTGAATGGGAGGGATGAAGTCGAGCTCGCGGACATCCTTCCGTATTTCTCCCGTTCTTCCACCCTCCCTTTAAAGTTTACCACCCATGTTGTACCCGCCTTGACATAGAACACATGCCATTGTCGGCTCGTGAATACGTTGGGAATACGTTCATCACTCTTCAGACCACTCTGATGGAAATGAAAGTTATTACCGTGTCGTGGGAAATTGCTGTTGCGTTGCTCTAATGCCATGATCATCTGCAAAAGTTATCGGTTCTCTTAGGAGAAATTCTCTGGAAGGTAGTTAAAGGGAACCGAACAGATATTTCTAAGATTCCGAATAAAAATTTTGGTGGTTAATTGTGTGACGTGGAAAATTTGCATCAACAGGCAGATAGATTGAGAGTAAAGTTCAAACAATTGCTGATAGAGATAAATTTGGAAGCGCGAATAAACTTCTAAAGCCTAAAATGTATAAAATAGTACTTTCAATACCACGACACAGATAGAGATCACATAGTTTAAGATTCAAATCCTATGAATAAAGGCAAAAAATCGAAGATAGGATTTCTATTTGCAGGGACATGATCTTTATTGACTATGAAACTTAACTTCATACGATATTCATATTTTGTAGAATAATAGCGAAATTTACGAAATGTTTGTTTGTAGCAACAACTATTATTCTAAAGTTATGTTGGTTATAACGTAATGTCTCTTTCTTGAGCAAGATTGGTTTTACGTTATGTCTAAACCATGACTAAGGAATGTTGAAATAAAATAAGAATACGATGCAATAGTTCCTAATTAAGTTTTTACGGCTAGACGAAACATAAACAGAAGTCAACTTACGGTAATTCTTTCTTTATTCCAGCACTAATTCAATAGAACTCCACAACATGGCACCAAAATTGTTTATTTCCCATTTAACTTAACAATCGAACGTCTACATACACACACATCCACCTGAGCAACTGTCGTATCGTCCTTTTTATCTATCGTTCTTATCACAGTCATACGTCATTTTTTTCTCTGACCTCAAATGTTGCCAAAAGTATTCTCGTGAGAGAGAAGATGTCGCGTTAAATTTGGAAGTATAACGGAGAACAAACTCAAACTTACGTAGAAAAAGGAACTAAAAATGAAAGTTAATTTAGAATATACGTCACATGGTTTCTGTGCGAAACACTAAATCTGAGCTTGTTATATTTATGTTCGCTCTAGTTTCACTGTAAAAATCGTTACACCCGGATAGCTTCGTCTTTCTTGCAGTTGTGAAAGTCTTAACATTAAATATAAAAACAGCTAACTAGGCACTGTAAGATTAATAAGGTCCAGCAGAATCAGAGGGATTTTTACCTACACTTTTAAGTTCAAGTTTTCATTGGTTCTAGTCAAGAAGTAGGTTACTTTTGAGCGTTTCAGTAAATGCAAAATCACTCCTTCACTACAATTATCCAAAAGGACACAATCCTGTCTACGATCAGCGTACACAACTGCTACGGGGATTTAGGAGATTTTAAAGGATTTTAGTATTAATTCATTTTCAAGCAAGCTCAGTCGGCATAGGATTGTTCGAGAACTCTTTCAAAGGCGGTAAGGGCAGTTAAAGGTTCTGAAGCATTAACCGCGTGCAGCCTCTTTTAAGCGCTTAAATCGTTTTATTGGCTTACGCTGCAATCATGGGCATTGTCATCCAAAAAGAGCGATTAGGGATGGCGTGATTGTTTCATTGCTTAGGAGGCGTCATAGATAGAATTAAGAAGCTCAGCGGACGCAAGAGGTCAAGCCAGAAGTCTAAAGGGGACAGAAATTGCAGGAAGATACTTTGAGAAGGAAGGATTTTTTCTGGTTTGTGGACCGGGAGAAAACCCGTAATGAAATGTTCCGTACAATTGCTGAATGAATAAGAAAGAACGAACAATTTACTAAGATCAACCAGGAACAACCTGCAGGTATAACGAATAAATTCATAAACAGTCTGAGAATACAACTTTCTCAAGTATTCATTTGCTGCGTATTTTCCGCAATGAGTAGCTACTAGGGAATACACCGAACCCGAAGAGGCATGAACAGTCGGGCCTTTAGCGGCCTCGTAACACAACTCTACGCTCACTTTTTCACATTCGTAGGTAGCAAAATATTGAGTCTGATAACATTCAAAACGGCCAAAATGATAGTGAGCTTGATACATTCAAAACGGCCGCTCTTATCTCTAACTTGAGCATCGTTATAGACTTCTGACATGTTTCAGGTTGCCAAACTCAAATTCGTCGAGAGAGAAAATGTGGCATTAAAATTTGTGACATACTACAGAGGAAAACCACTTGCCAAGACAACAGATCTGCAGCTATATATTCAATCGGTCTGGCTTAGTCAGTTAGAGCAATTCACTGCGGAGCGAGGAGACGCGACTTAGATCCTATCAACGACAAATTCCTGTTTTCACAGATTAGAGAGACATTTAATGAGAATAAGCCAAATTTACATAACGATACAAGAACTCAAAAGGGAAGTTAAATTATAGTATACTTTCCAAGTTCCATAAATGCAACTTACTGACCTTACCTCCGAGTTTCAGAGGTTATTACCTCCAAGCAAGATGATCTACCAAAATCAAAGTTACTGATGATGTTAGATTTTATTTACTGTTGATGTATCAATTGCAACACACGAATGTTTCAGTGACATCCATCACACATTTCACACAATACCTTTCGTACTTCATACTCATTATCTTTTTTTTCATGCAGACATTCGTGAATCTGGTCCTCCCATGATTTCCTTGACCTTTTCTACCTTTTTTCCCTGCAGGACTGCAGCAAGCTTTTCTTATGTGGGAAGGCGAGACTTGAAATTGCACCTCTTCGAGTTCAAAATTACGCCCTTTTGATTTCCACTCAAATAATACGTGGTTTTTAATTTCTCACATACTGCCGTTATAGGAAAGTACAGTATTATGATCGTTTAAAAATCGCCCGTCAGGTTTTTGACATCAATTTATTACAAATGTAAAAAGTTGGTAAATACCCAAGAATCCAAGTAAAGCGTCAACGTTATGTGAACGTCGACAACGCGACACTCCACAGAAACGCAGAACGAATGAGCAACGGATGGTGAACTTAACAATAGGAAGAAGCTTTAGGTGTAGGGCTTGGAAAAATTCCATTCAAGGTTAAACGCTCAGAGAGACTTCTTGCGACAGAGCACAAATGATTAATTAGCTCTTCATTCCAACGACATGTTCGGAAAGGTCATAGAGGTCAGGAATATCAGCATACTGTTTTCTATGTCTCTAGTCTCCATTCACTGTTTTGAAAAACTCCCTTCATGGATATGAGATGACAATCTGTCAGTTCTTAGTAATTTTTAACATTTCTGTCGCCCTGTAGTCACTTCTATTTACTCAAAATAATTTTCTCATTTGTAGAAATGCATTGTACCGTATACTTTAATTAAACTTTCCTCTGTGGTTCTTGCCATCTTACGTAAATTTTGATTCATTCTCCCTAAGAAGTTTCTAATTTTAACGCTACGTTTCCTCTCCGGCTGATTATTGGTTTGGCAACCTGACGTTAGGTCAAAAAGTGAATGATGTACGTGATCGAGACTGATAAGAGTACTCTTTACAACTTTATCAGAGCTCTGCTGAGAAATTGCTTCAGAGCGTGTTGATGGATTGTTGAGAGTGCTCGGAATGGGTTGATTTTTAGCACTTGATATTATACAAATTAATTGGATCTTCCAAGTGGAATGTTACGTTTGCTTTATCATCAAAGTGTGAAATAGTTATCGAGTTGGTAGGACTTGATTTTCGGTGAAAAGTTCGATGGTTTTTAGTGAAATGTTAGAAGATTGAATTGTCAGTGAAATGTTACGAGTAATCTGCCGTATCCAGATATTACTCAACCGTTAGTTGAGTACCAAATAAACAGATTAGAAACTGTAAGCACAAGATTTTTTATTTGGGCCTTAAGTACCTAACATATACAGAAGTATATTTGAGCTATCCGGAGCACGAAGTTAAGCTGTACAGGGAAGTATGTTAGTGTTTTAGTTGTAGCTTAAGTAAATAATAATTCCATAACAACTACTCAAACACTAAAACTCCACAGCTTAAAAAATAGCTCTTCTTAATCTACATAGCTAGGTAAGACCTGGCTGTGAGTGCGTAAATGATGTCATTGAGATTAAGGTCTAAATTAATTATTATGTGACGTACCTGCCAGCAGGACGCACATGACATAAAGGCAGATAGGAATCAGAATAAAACGTCCGCGTAGCTCAATTGGTAGAGCAACTTATTCCGGAATGAGGGGATCCGGGTTCGAATCCTGGCGTGGATAGAAATGACGGAGAAATTTACTTCGTTATAATGGCGCCCGAACTACCCGGATGACCCGACCGTTCAAAATCTCGCAATGGTGTGATGTTATTTCCACACCGCGAGATAGGAAAAATCAGAGAATCCCTTCTCCAGTGCTTTGAAAAATAAATGTGTGTGACGTTGCATTCCACACACCAGATTGACTGGGAGTTCTCAAGTGCACGTTCTACAGTGGTTGTCTGCCTGCAACGATTCATGGTCACGGCTGATCCGTGGGCCATGCCCCCGGCCCTCTTTCGGGGGGGGGAGATGTGACGTACCTGCCAGCAGGACGCACATGACATAAAGGCAGATAGGAATCAGACTACATGTCTGCGTAGCTCAGTTGGTAGAGCGACTTGTTCCGGAATAAGCGTACTCGGGTTCGAATCCCGGCGTAGACCAAAAATGACGGAGAAATTTACTTCGTTATAATTATTATTGTTATTATTATTATTATTCGCCGAACGGTTATGTTAAGTAAAATATATTAAGTATTATATTCTTTTCATTGCTACTTAAGTGTGCTAAGAAAATTACAAAGGACATTCATTCAGTTTCATTCATACGGCATGATGTTTTAGCTCATCAAATTTCCCTAAGCTGTTGGTACAATGCCCTTCTGTGTCCATGAGAAGGCATGTTAGTAAAATAATATAATAAAGTTTTTACAAAATAGGTGCGATAAACGTAAGTCCTAGAATTCAAAGGTACCGGTATCCCATTGGAAACACCAAAGTTTATCAGCAATTTTTTGTTCGCATCATTGGCCAAGTGGTCAAAGGCATGGGTTTCTGGCTAATTACCCTAGCTGGGCTCTAGTTCGAGCCCCAAATGAGACTTTTTTTGTCTGGGGTTTAAAGACCATAGTGCGCAAATCAGTGTGCTTTGAGCTGTCATTCAACCCTGATTTGGTGCCACTGGTTCCATGGAGGGCAAAGAAAGCCAATGCGGTAAGATAAACGCACCAATCATACCTTATCTGGGACTTACATCAGGGTACACGAACGATCAGAAGCCTCCAGTCTAAGACTATTAAATAGTTCGTGTAGCCCCCATGGCTTGCAATAACGGCCGCTACACGCCGCGGCATCGAACGAAAGAGGCTTTGGATGTGGGCTTGGGTTATGTCGGTCCAGGCTTCTTACACACGTTGCCACAGTTCATCAGGCGCAGCCGCGGGTGGTGCTTGCCGGGCCACTCGGTTGCCGATCAGCGACCAGACGTGTCCGATGGGCGACATATCGGGAGAACAGGCAGGCCACGGCAGCAGTGACACCTGGTGGGCCGTGAAGAATTGTTGCACGATGCGTGCCACGTGCGGGCGCCATTGTCCTGTTGAAACGTGGCCGCTGGCAGGTCCTGCAGGTAAGTGAGGACTACAGGCTCTAAAACGTCGGAGATGTAGCGGTGGCTGTTGAGTGTACCGGCGATGCGTACCAGAGGGGTGCGGGTGTCATATCCAATTGCGCCCCAAACCATAACGCCCGGCGACGGACCGGTATGGCGATGCATAACGCAGGCGTCATACAGTCTCTCGCCGCGGTGCCGCCACACGCGGATCCGGCCATCGTGGTGTTGGAGGCAGAAGCGGGATTCGTTGGAGAAGACAATGTTGTGCCATTCCGTAGTACAGGTGCGGCGTTCAACGGCCCACTGCCTCCGCACTCGCCAGTGGTGTAACGTCAGTGGTAATCGGAGCAATGGGCGCCGTGCGACAAGTCCCCGCTCCTTCAGACGACGTCGAACGGTACGTGCTGACACGTTGTTGCGCAACACACCCTAATTCCTGCGCTAACGTTCGTGATGTGGCGGTGCGAGCCGTCAATGCCCGCCGCACAACATGCCGGTCCTCTTCTTTGGTGGTGTGCCGCGGCTGTGGCAATCGCTCACGTCGGTCCGTCTGTCCCTTCTGCACCTACCGAGTTCATACTCGCTTCACTGTGGCTGGATGTCGTCCCACACGGGCGCCGATGTCTTGGTACGATAAACCGCTATCGCGATAAGCCACTATTCGTCCTCTGTCGAACTCCGAAACGAGCTGGAATGACTGCTGTATCCTGCGACGAAGCATCCTGAAGCTTCCCACGCACAGGTCCGGCAGCACAACACACTTCCACTAGTTAAACACCGCCTTCTGTACACCGTTCTTATAGTGCTTCTCGGTGGCGTGCCGGGCGCACATGATTTGCATATGCCCTGCAATACTAATCGTTTGCATGTCTTCTCGCGGGTGACGCATGCTGCGAATTTCAGGCCAATCGGATGCTTCCTTCTTGGTGTTGCATTTTGGGTGGCCAGCAGTGTGGGTTTCGGTCCACGTCGAAAAGTAGTTTTCTCTGTAATATTTCTGTCCCTGCTCATCAATATGGCTCATCATCTCACTCTCTGAATATGTTTATCTCTCCTTTATTTGCGCATCAGTTATCTCCGTCTTTCTCTTTCACAACTTTCTTTTTTCAGTCAATCTTATAATTTATTTATCGATCACATTCTCTTTTTTTTTTCAAAATATTCATCTCTCTTGTTCCTCTTGTTTGTCTTTTTCTGTCTATCTCTGTGCAAATCAAATTTAATGCCTTCATCTACACTCTCTCACGAACTGTTTCACCTTTACCTTTATCTCTTCCGTGGACAACCGAGTCAAAATTTGCCACATGTGACGAATTTCAAAAACAGTGGTAGCGAATTTGTGTCTTAGAACATTTATTTTCAAAAGAAATTCAAAAAAATGTTCAGTAATTCCAAAAATATGCGAAACTTGTGAGAAAACAAAATGGAAATGATCATCACTAATGTTCAGCTTCATAATCGGTTTCTTTCACCGTTACTTTTATTCCAATTTTTAAGAGTTTAATGTAGCAGAGAATGCACGATGTTTATCACACCCATGGCCATTGTTTCACGACTGCCACGGACAGATCAATACGCTGTAAAGTACAGCCGATGTTTGAGACATTTCCTGTTTTTAAGACGATGCAATCTATTGAACGATTTTCGTATTTCCCCCTCTTGGCCTGCCAAGCATGTCTTGAAATCAAACTCTTTCATAGCCATATTCGCCTGAATTATATGTTTGGTAATCTTTATTCTTTTAAGAATCAAGCTGCTTCAACGTATTTGCTTATGATTGCCTCTTTTTCTCTGTGCTTATGGTATTTCATTTCTACGCTGGTATGGCCAGATTTATTTTTATCAGAAAATGAATTGTATGTACATCAACTCCTGCGGTTATCTCATCAACAACAGATTAATCTGAAGAAACAAAGAATGGTGAAAAAGGGGATAACAGTGCCGAGACACATGAGAACTGACAGAATATCCCTCGAAAATTTCAAGATATCTCGGAGGTTAACTTTGTTGTGGTGCACGTTAATGATATAAGTCAGTGTGTCCTTTTGCAGTATATTGTTCAGTAAAATTAACGCTAACATTTTGAAGAAGCACTTTCAAAGTAGCACAACGATTTTTATAGGAAATTACGCGAGATACACATTCTCGGTCCAGTTTAATTGAATGTCTGAAGTCGAAAGTCTTGGAACAACAGCGTAATCCGAAACATTTGTTGTCTGCGAATGAACGTGTGACGTCAGCAAGCTATGAAGTCCCCTGGATTTTAGCCAACAAAACAATAAAACTTTTTTCTGAAATGGGGAAAGAAATTCTGGTTTCTGTTGTAGAAATTTCATCGGAAAGTTTTGCAGAGAAACTGAAGGAAACCGTTGCGAATGTGAATTTTTTTTCATCAAGGAGCCAAACTATTGTTCGTAGAATGCTGGATATGTCCCAAAGCATTGAGAGAGGCACAACTCATTGAACGGTTGAAAAAAGTTTGCGTTACCCTTTCTCATTTGATGAATGTGTATTTTCAGTACAACAGATGTTTTGCTTGATTTTTGTAGTATGGCTAATTTTGTCTTAAATTCTCTAAACTTGTGACAAAAATTAAAAAAAAAAGCATTTGCCACTGCTCCTCTATTCCATACATTGTAAAAAATAAGTGGTGTGATTCCACGGAAAATTTCTGAAAATAACGTGCAGCAAAGTTATCAGTAGGTGTCCGTCTTTTAACGGAATTTCGGTTTCTTAAAGTGCCCGTTTATTTTAACTTCCGTATTTCTACAGATTTTCCGTAGTCAGAAATTCCGTTTATTTCAGAAAAGTTGATTCCAAGTTTTTTCGTATTTAAACTGAAATTTCGCAAAATCAGAGACACTGCATTTTTCAGTCCTTACACCAGGTCATCCTTTCGCAGAAGTCAGGATCGAACCCCTGTGGTTTGGGTTAGTTCAACAGATAGCGCACGCCCTTAATCACTGAGCCAGAAACACTCGGGAATCGGTATCACGTTCATTGTGAAATATATAGCGCGACAATGAATTTGTGTGTGTGTGTGATTAATGCGAATAGTTATTTTATTTTCTGTTGGAGCTTATTATTTTCTGAATATGTGTGACGTGCCTGCCCAGCAGGACGCACACGACATAAAGGCAGATAGCAGCGATAACGAACGTCCGCGTAGCTCAATTGGTAGAGCGACTTATTCCGGAATGAGGGGACCCGGGTTCGATCCCCGGGGTGGAAAAAAAAATGGCGGAGAAATTCACTTCGTTATAATGGCGCCCGAACTTTCCGGATGACCCGGCCGTTCAAGATCTCGCAATGGTGTGATGTTCTTTCCACACCGCGAGATAGGAAAAATAAGAGAATCCCTTCTCCAGCGCTTCGAAAAATATATGTGTGCGACGTTGCATTCCACACACTAGATTGACTGGGAGTTCTCAAGTACACGTTCTACAGCGGATGGCTGTCTGCAACGATTCATGGTCACGGCTGACCCCTGGGCCATGCCCCCGGCTCTTTTTCGAGGGGGGGATGTTACGTGCCTGCCCAGCAGGACGCACATGACATAAAGGCAGATAGCAGCGATGACGAACGTCCGCGTAGCTTAATTGGTAGAGCGACTTATTCCGGAATGAGAGGACCCGGGTTCGAGCCTCGGCGTGGACAAAAATGACGGAGAAATTTACTTCGTTATATATGTTTGTAATAATTTTTTGCTGTACGAGGACTTATCACAAATCAAGCATTTTTCATCGTACGTTTTCGAAGCAACAAAATGCTTTGCAACTTGATCTTTTTAAACTTACGATCCGCGCGCTAAGAAGGAGGTGTTGGATTGAATGAAATGAGATTTTTGTTGTGAGATGGTACATACCAAGGACACAAGTGAATACATTATCACAGCACCAGGACGATTTCTCACGGATATACGGTCCACATTCCGGTCAGCGTTAGTACTGCGTCGGACCGCCTAGTGCTCGGATACATGCGGTGATACGGTCTGGCATGGAGTCAAAGAGACGTCGTATGTTATCCTGGGACAGACTGGCCCACACTTCTTTCAACTGACGCTCTAAATCACGTACACTGGGACATGAAGAAAGCTGGCGTCCCATCTGGTCCCATAAGTGCTCCATGGGCGAGAGATCAGGCTATCTAGCAGGATACGGAAGCGTCGAAGCATGACGTAGACAGTCCTGGTAAACCCCAGCCGTGTGTGGACGGACGTTATCTTGTTGGAAAATGGCTCCGAGCCACCCAGCCAGCAAAGGCAGCACAGGGGGTGCAGGATCTCCTGTACGTAGCGCTGGGCTCTCAACGTCCCTCGGATCGCTGCGAGGGAAGTCCGGCTGTCACACGCGTTGGCTTCCTGGTCCATTACGCCTGCAGTTCGGGACGTGTGCTGCTGTACAGTGAGGTTGGGATTGTAGTGTTCACCTGCGGTCCTCCATACTCTGACACGGTGGTCGTCCGTTTCCATACAGAAAAAGTGGGTTTCGTCATTGAACACTCTACGTCGCCAGTCCGTAGCATTCCATGTTGCTCGCTGCTGACACCACTACAATGGACGCCGATGATGGTTAGGTGTTAATGGCAGAAAACGTAAGGGCCGTCGAGAGTGCAGATTCGCCTCTGCCAGGCGTCTTGGAAGGCATCTGGGGGGCACAGGAATCCCTTGCACAGCCGCCACATGCCTCTGGATATTGGACAACGGTGTCGTTGCATCTTCGCATGTCGCTCTCACGATCCCACTGTCCTCTGTGCTGGTGATGTTTCTGGGTCGTCCAGAGCCAGTACGCCATGTCTGGGTGCCTTCCCGTGTCCATTGCTCCCAACACGACCACACCGTACTGACCGACCGGCCCAAATGGCGGACGATTCTATGCGCCGGCCACCCTGCCTCTCTCATCCCAACGACACGGCCTCGTTCAATTCCATCAGCTGCCCGCACGCACGTCTACGGCGGCTCCTCGGCATATCTATCACTCAGGGATCTCACCCTGACTCTTACCGTGCACTTTGGCACGAATGCGCGGCGCCTTATAAGCCCCAAGAATTGTGCTTGCAGCGCCGGTCTTGTACGCACGGGCATGCGAAATCGCACGAAACTTGAATAATTTGCATGTCTTCCCTGCCAGTACCTATTCGCCGAGTTTCGCGTTAATCGCACGGTTTTTTCTTAGTGCGCGCATTTTTGTGACAATGAGTGTATCTTTGAAAAAAGGGAAAATGTACTTTTTTGTAGTATTATTTCACAAAACTCATAAATATGAAATTTACTCTTGATAGGTATGATAGCTTTTGTCTTAAAGAATCCAAACACCTGTACAACAATTTCAGTACCCGGTTCCTTGCAGTAACACAATATACACTGGCGTGCAAAAATTAAGGACGAGACGGTTTTTCGAATGTAACGTCGTGCAGAAGTGCTCCACATCGACTCAAATCCTACCATAAGATCCCCAAGATGTAAGAATATGGGACAAGTGAGCAAAACTGTCCAAACAAGGAATCAAAGGATACAAAGGCACTTTATTGAAAAGGTAGCTTCGAGCACAACTGGACAGAAGACAAAAACGTCCATGTAACAGGCGGCTGCCAAGAAAAATCCAGTCTTTAGTAGGGGATATGATCACATTTGACTGCGTTTCAGGATTTGCAACGTCTGTCCATGCTGAGGACGAGGTTGTCAAAGAGCTGTTGAGGCATCGCGGCCCATTCCTCTTGCAGCGCCAAACGTAGCTGCGGAATCGTAAGTGCGGAATCGTTACTGGCGGCTCGTGATGTGTTTTCAAGCGTCTCCTAGAAGGTCCCACACGTGTTCGATTAGATTTACGTCCGGGAACCTTGCGGGCCAATCCATGCGTTGAATATCTTCACTCTCCAATAGCTCTGCGACAGCCACTGTACGATGAGGTGTAGCGTTGTCGTCCATGAAAAGGAACGCAGGACCGACAGCACCTCTATACAGACGTACGTGAGGCAGGAGAACCTCGGTACAATAGCGGACACCAGTGACTGAACCTCTTTGGAAGATGTTGAGGTCAGTATGGCTACCAATCATTATACCGCCCCAAACGAGAACTCCGTCACCTCCACACCGGTCCCTTTCGATGATGTTGGAGGTGTGATTGAGTGTTCCCTGCTCTCTCCAGATGTGTATACGTCCAGAATCGCTCGTCAGACTAAATCGGCTCTCATCCGTAAAGAGAACTCGACCCCATAGCTGATGTGTCCAGTTCTTGTGTTCCTGTCACCACAGAAACCGCCGTCTCCGATGAGCAGGCGTTAATGGCACACACCATACTGGTCGTCGTGCAAATAGACCACCTTTGTGCATCCTCCTGGCCACAGTAAAACGCGATAACGGACGTCCAGTTGTCTGTTGCATGTGCCTTGCGATTTCTCCCGCTGTCTACTGTCTGTCTCTTCTCACCTGTAGGACAATATACCGGTCATCCGCGCCGTGGTTGCTCGTGGACGACCACTGCTAAACTCTCGGACAGCTGTTCCTGTCATTTGAAATGCTCTCCAAACTCGTGAAACGATGCTGTGAGCAATCCCGAACTCCTCGGCCACACCAGCCACACTTCGACCGTCTTCCAACTTCCCAATGACGCGACCTCGGGTAAAATCATCCAGATGTCGTCTACTAGATTGCCCGTTGGCCATATCACACGGTGCCAGCAGCTCGACGTCGTTCAAACCGATGTACACCGTGCAATAGCTTTCACAGAATTGCTGAGCGTACACCACCCGTGCGCTTTATACTCTTCCGACACCCCCCCACGTCATGCTGCATATATGCGCATGCCTTACCGTACCGGACCCTATGTAACGTACCAGGAGATGTGACGTACCTGCCAGAAGGACGCACACGACATAAAGGCAGATAGGAATCAGAATAAAACGTCCGCGTAGCTCAATTGGTAGAGCAACTTATTCCGGAATGAGGGGACCCGGGTTCGAATCCTGACGCGGATAAAAATGACGGAGAAATTTACTTCGTTATACCTAGTCTATCTCCTGAGTGGTCTTTCGGTCCGTTCTGCCTGCTCGTTATGCTAATTTTCCCTCTTCGTCCTTAATTTTTGCACACCAGTGTATAATAAATAGCTGGTGCACAAAATCGGGGAAAGGATAAGTAATATCCTGTGCCACAGTAAACAAAATTCATGCGATATGCTATCCCCAATATCCGATATCGTTACGAAGCTTCAAAATCAGTTCCTTTGACAGACGATTAAAGTTTAAAAGTTAATAAAACCTCAAGTATTCTTACCAACCGCTCCTATTACCGGTAATTTCTCGCCATGTGGGTTCGGAAAAACTGAGAACGTAGTCTTTCCGTTAATAAAAGAAAGGAATTTCGAAAAGGTTTTTCTGAAAATTCAGAATTTTCCATTAACACATCTCTAAAACGGTAATTTACCGTCAATATAAGAAAGAAATTGCGGAAAGGTTTCTGAATATTCAGAATTTTCCCGTTGCACGAAAAATCCGTGAAATGCAAATTTCCATCATTTCACGGAAAAGGTTGTATCGGAAAAATGCTTCGTTAATTCACGAAAGAAATCACAGAAAGTGGCTCGTGCATTTCAGAAAATGTTTAGTGCACTGAAGATCAAATACAAATAAAGTTTGGAGACAAGTTTCACATAAACACAACTAAAAATCCCCAGATGATAGGAGTATATAATAATTCTTATTTTGAAAGCGCATTTACTTCATTTTTGAATTAGTTTTTAATTCTTGGCAAAAAAAAATAAGTATAATTAATACACACAATTGACATGGATTAGGAACATCAAACAGAATTCATTGCTCTTACCACGTTTATAAGAGTGAGTCTGGAGGATTCGAGGGCGCTGTGGTCCAGTGGTAGCATGTCCGGCGCGTAACTGGAAGACCCTAGGTTCGATTCCCGGTGGCGACCGATGAGAATTTTTCCGTGACTCACTTATAAACGTGGAAAGAGCGATGGCGTCTGTTTGATGTTTAAATACACTGCTGGTCACCCAAAATGCAACACCAAGAAGGAAGCATCCGATTGGCCTGAAAATCGCAGCATGCGTCGCCCGCGAGAGGACATGCAAACGAATTTCATTGTAGGGCATATGCAAATAATGTGCACCCGGCACGCCACCGAGAAGCACTATAAGAAGGGTGCACAGTAGGCGGGGTGTAAGTAGTGGAAGTGTGCGTGGGAAACTTTCTGATGCCTCCTCGCAGAATACTGCAGTCATTCCAGCACGTTTCGGAGTTCGACAGAGGACGAATAGTGGCTTATCGCGACAGTGGTTTATCGTACCAAGACATCGGCGCCCGTGTGGGACGACGTCAAGCCACAGTGAGGCGAGTAGGGATTGGGTGGGTGCAGGAGGGACGGACGGACCAACGTGAGTTATTCCCGCAGCCGCAGCACACCACCGAACCAGAGGACCGGCATGTTGTGCGGCGGGCATTGACGGCTCGCACCGCCACATCACGAACGTTAGCGCAGGAATTAGGGTGTGTTGCGCAACAACCTGTGTCAGCACGTACCGTTCGACGTCGTCTGCAGGAGCGGGGACTTGTCGCACGGCGCCCATTGCTCGGATTACCATTGACGTTACACCCCCGGCGAGTGCGACGGAAGTGGGCCGTTGAACGCCGCACCTGGATTACGGAATGGCACGACATTCGAATATGTCTGGTCGCTAATCGGCAACCGAGTGGCCCGGCAAGCAACACCCGCGGCTACGCCTGATGAACTGTGGCAACGTGTGGAAGCAGCCTGGACCGACATACCCCAAGCCCACATACAAAGCTTCTTTCGTCCGATGCCGCGGCGTGAAGCGGCCGTTATTGTCAGCCATGGGGGCCACACGAACTATTGATGTCTGCGTGTTCCGCAAGTCGCACGGGCGTGTAAGCTCAATCGTGTCATCTTTGTATCTGTTGTTATGTGTCCAGTAAATCTGGCTTTGCTATCTCGTGTCCTTCTTGGTGTTGCGTTTTGAGTGGCCAGCAGTGTAGGTATTAGTTTCTTTCACGGAGACACATCACGTGAGTGCCACACCTCCACACCCTCCTTCAACATATTTTTAGCGACTGTATTGGAAGTCTGCTTTAAGTGTTACTACGGCTAGTAAAAGCAACATCTAAAACCAGAAAAAAATGAAAATTGTGCTTTTAATAGGAAAAAGGTGAACTGCAGTGTTACGATAAAAATCATGGTATTGCATTTCTTGAAAACTCACTAGCCAGTTTTAGAAATGCTCGCTGCAGTTACAACTCGCCTGATTTTTGTACTTCTTCTTGTGAAGAACGTCAGAAAGTCGCAAGAAAAAAAACCCTGCGCAGAATTTAAGGATTGTTAAAGCATATAACAACGGAAAACATCAATGAATGAAATACGGAATTACACCATTGTACAATGCAAATTTTGGAAGATGTGAATCCGTTTATCATGAGAATGAATTCTAATCCTCAGGATTCGCTATATATGAATGCCGGTTGCTTCGACTAGCGAATGCTGTGAGGGTTTTATTCAAAATAATAGTGCAGTATGTAGCATACTCGGGCGCTATCCGGGAGACGCGGGTTCGATTCCCGCTCCAGGACGACGAAATTTTCAAGTTTTCGGATATTATCTGACTTATCATTCAGGTCATAGCTACATTTTCCAAAATTTGTAATGGAAAACATTTTACGCACAAATATCAGGTATAGCTTTCCTTTCAGTGTCACGGTTTGGCAAAGTAAAAAAAAATTATTGCAAATTATCCACTAACTAGACGATTTATTAATAGTATCCTAAAACATTGCAAATAAATTGTCTATATGTTGTCTGTCTGTCAATATCCCACAACAGAAATATTTCTAACGCAAAAATTCTTCAAAGTTGCAAAACTTGAAACCTATGTTTCCGAAGCATAAGTGCCCAAAGAGTGGCTTCATATGCGCTCCGGGAGAAGTTTGTAAAAATACATAGAGGGTAGAATCTCCCTTCACCTCCATAAATGCGACCTAGCAGTAAGCGATTTATCGAAAAACTGGTTCATCCGGAGCGACGTTCTTCATTTTGAGAATCAATGCGTGTTCATCAATAGTGGCTCAATTCGTCGTCGAGCCAAACGGCTGTAAATTCGATCGGTGAGAGAGAGACAGAGAGGAGGGAAGAGACGCTCTCCTCACATTAATATCCTACAGCCTTCTGGTTTGTTGCACGACGACAGAAAACTTCACGATTTAGCAAATCTACTGTCTCATGTGGGTCTTGAACGCCATCAGATATTGAATGATCATAACGAAGGTAACAACTTTGCATCCAGTGTCCTTTTCGGTAGGTCGAATTTGCGTCGGACATAATTCCAGTACCGCATGTTCGCGATCAGCAGATTTTGATGAGAACTACTGCAAAGTTTCAAATTGCACACCTTTCCAATAAAAATGTGGCACAGATGGAGAAATCATTACTGTCGTCTTTTGAACGTAAGCACATTTTATTGATAAAAGTCACGAGAACACTCAACTTGTCAACGAGATATCACTTACGAAAGCACGTCAAGAAGTTATGAGACAAAATTTACTCAAGAAAAAAAGGTTTGTGCCGAAGTGTCAAATTTGGCATGCAGATGTTAGCCAAGGGTAGGGTTTTAGAAGTGCGGACCACTCACGAAATTGTTCTCCGATAGTATTTTTTTTTTACTGTTTTCATACAGTCATTTCAAAATACGTAGTTTTGCGTTGTAATTATGCACAGCTTGTGCATTATTTTTCTTCCTTAAGATTGTAACATTAATTTGGTTAGCTGTAGGTATAAGAACTGAATTTGAATATAGGCCCAATGGGCGAAATATTAGAGATACCTACCCAACAGCTCGTTAGTCCTCTTCTAGCGCGAATAACAAACAGCCTAGCCTGTACACGCCGAGGCATCGACTCCACCAGATGCCGGAAGATTTCTGGAGGTAATGTCAGACATCCTGTTGTAGGATTGTCCACGACTCCGCCAGGTACACCCTTGATACGGTTGTGGGAACGCTGAGGTTCTTACCACCTGGGCGATAGAATGACTCGCCTGTCTTGCACCGACAATGCTTTCACGATCAAAGTCACTCAGATCACAACGTTTACCGTTGTTCGTCGATTGCGATACGCTGTTGGGAAGCCCTGCTGTCCGCCTATTTATCGCTTGTGTTCGATTTGGGTCTGTTACTCTCTGCTCGGGGATGTCCATATTAACTGCCAATCACTGCTATCTCTAATGTTTTGTCTACTGAGTGTATACGAAGTAGGATCCAAAAGTTCGGGGACTTGGCGTATGGCTCCTTACCTCGAATACTTTAAAACACCGTTGTACAACCACCTTCAAAATAACCCCCTTGGGCGACGATGCACTTTTTCCAGCTCTTGTAATGCGTCTGGAAGCATTGCTGAAAGCCATGTTTTGCAACCTCCTGCGTTGCTGTTTTTACCTCATTTGTTGACACAAAACGACGTCCCAGCAGATTTTGTTTCATCAGTGGAAAGAGTATAACGAAGTAAATTTCTCCGTCATTTTTGTCCACGCCGGGGCCCCTCACTCCGGAATAAGTCACTCTACCAATGAGCTACGCGGACGTTCGTTCTCACTGCTATTTGCCTTCATGTCGTGTGCGTCCTGCTGGGCAGGTACGTCACAAGAGATAAAACTTCGCAGGGGCTAAGTTGGGTAAATAGGCGGGATGTGGAAGCACATTAGTACGATTTCTGGGAAGAAACTCCGTGACGACCAGTAGGGACTGATGTGCAGGCGCGCTGTCATGGAGAAGGTACCACCGTCTACTTCGCCACATCCCCGGCCGTTTACAACGGATTGACTCCCGTAAACAACGTAAAATGTCCAGATAACGTTTCTTGTTAACTGTTGTGCCCTCAGGAATGTGAGAATCAAAAAACGTCTCTGACTTTCCCTTTGCTGCGACCTGACTGAATTACTTTGATCGCGGTGAAGACGGTGATATCCATGTTGAAGAAGCATGCTTTGGCTGAATATCAAACAAGTAGCACCACATTTCATCACCTGTGATAATGCTATCCAAAAACGTAGGATCGCTATCAGCTTAGTAGATTAATTCGCCCGATATCTGCATCCGTTCATCCTTCTGTTCGTGGGTCAAAAGGCGAGGGACAATGTGCGGACACACGCTGTGCATGTTAAGATCCTCCGTTAAAATGTGCTGGCATGTGGTCTCCGATAAGTTAGTTGTGTTAGAGATTTCCTCAATGGTTCAGCGACGATCCTGACGAACGCACTGCGCCACCATCATAATGTTTTCCTCACTCCGTGGAGTCACGGGTCCACCACAGCGCTCATTATCTGCGATGGATTCTCGGCACTGTTTGAAACGCCAATACCACTCGTACACCTTCGATCTCGCCATCGTAGAGTGACCGTACACCTTCGAAAGCGTTTTTAAGGTCTCTGCAGCTGTTTTGCCCAAACGCTGACAAAATTTAATGTTAGAAGGTTGCTCTTCAAAAGGAATGTTTCTCACATTGTAGAAGACAGACGACTAACCACAGCAGCAAAACTTCTGAGCGCTCATTCCAATCACTTTCCATGGGCCAAACCATTCTGACTACTGAGGGGAAAAATGGCGAGATGTATTTCAGACACCGTAACTTTAACTACGTGCCTGCATTGTCACGTGTAGGCGCTGTCCCAGAACTTTTGGATCCTACTCCGTATTATGTTGCACATTCAAAAATTAAAAAAAAAATGTTTCTTTGATCACTTTTTTGGTATGTGTTGACCTCTCTACTCTTCTCTCTGCACTCGTGCAAGAACACAGCTGACTGTGTTTGCTGTAGGGACTGCAAATCTCCGGAAAAAGTTAATTGCTACATCATACACAGAACTTTAAGTTGGAAATCTATGATTTATACAACAGTAAATTCATATATTATGTGGAGTGAGAAATGGAAACGGACACCAGAAAAAATTAATATCCACTGACATTACAAAAGCTCTTGCTGCGTGTGAACAGGAATTCTACTCAAACATGTGGAGGCTATTAAAAAAAGTCCTGGGTTAGCAGCCATATCTAAAGCAAATGAATGGTCCTTTTCGATGACGAAGAGGGTTAAATCTGTTTTAAGAAACAGAACTTGGCATCAATGACTGAATGGTTTGATTCACTTTCAGTGCATACAGGTGTTCTTCTTAGTACAGACGTAGTCTTATATATAATGTCTCTCCATCTAAGGTGTCTCCCTTTTGCTTTCCAAAAAATACTTTTATAATTATTAAAAGCTTCGAAGCAGATTTTAGTAATCCAAGCCCACGCAGAAGTAGCGTCAATATTACTCATGCGGAGCAGCATTTTTAGTCAGTCTTTGCACACGAAGTCTCAGAAGAGAATAAAATAATCAGTGGTGTTGAACACGCAGAATACTTCATGTTGAAGGTGGTAGGCGTCATTCGTCCGTCAAAAGGTAAAGTGTCGTGACAATATATGTAGAAGAAAAATTTTAAGCACTTTCGTTGCCATAAACGAACACAGTGACACTGGTGGCCCGTGATTAAGAATAAAGTTTATCAGATTTGTTCATTTTCTCGCACTTACTTATATGGCTTGCCTACTACTTGTTTAGCTCTGTGCTTGCAGAAATAGACAAGGAAGGTTTGAATGACGCTGCAAAAGGTAGTGTGCCATCAGTGACTGTAGCAAAATTAAAGATTGTTGCTCTACCTTAATTTTGCTACAGTCACTGATTGTGCTACAGTCATTAATGTTTTAAGGTTTTAAATATGCGTTTTGCAAATTGTTTGTTGGAACAGGTCTCTTAAATACTAAATGCTTAACACTGACACTAAAATGAAAACAAGAAAGATGACACCGAATTTTTGGGTGTAATAAGCACGTCTTTTGAATCCGTTCTGACGCAAATTAAATTTATCAAAGCTATTCAAAGTCAATGGAACCGGTATGGAAAACAATATTATCTGACGGAAGAAAGAAGTTTTTCAATCGGGTCTTTAATCCCTCAGATATTGCTGTAAACGGAATCGTGAGCTTAGGAACTCTTAGAAACAGAGTTATCGGCAAAAATAAGATGTGACTTTACGTCCCTTGTTGGGAAAACCATGCATTATTTTAGGGAAAAAGTATTCACAAAAGATTTATCCATATGAGCGGTATCGGTCCAAGAAAATGAATTTTAGTCGAGTTTTCAGGAGCCCAGATTTTGCTACAAATACATCAGAAGCAGAAATTAACACTTATGACCCCTGGTGGCCAAACCATTCTTTACCAAACATTGGAAATTACGTGAAAAATATTTTCCGTCAGGTCTTGTATGCGATACAGGAAGAATTTTTCAAATCGGAGTTTTAGGAGCAGAAAACGCAATTTACTATTGTGCGCCCTAGCGGAAAGCCTATGATTTACTTGAAAATTTTGAATTTATTGGAAAAACATTTCGCATCGCAAACACTATCCAACAAAGAAGGAATTTTTCAAATCGGACTTTTAGAAGTAGAGATATTGACAAAAATAAGATATACATCTACGCCCCTGGCGTAGAAACCATGCATTATTTCAAGAAGAAAATGTTCCTAAAATGTTTGTCGACATGAGTAGTATCGGTCCACACAAGACTTTTTTTCCATCGAGATTTTAGGAGCTCATATTTTGCTGCAAATACATCAGAAGCGGAAATTACGACTTACGCCACCTGGTGGCCAAACGATTTTTTACAAAAATTTGAAATTGCGTGCAAAAGATTTCCCATCAGGAGCTGTATCCGGTTCAGAAAGAATTTTTCAAATCAGAGATTTAGAAGCAGAGAAATAGGGGGAAACGCAATTTACCTTTACGCCCCCTAGCGGAAAGTCTTTGACTTACTTGAAATTTTTTAAACTATATGAAAAACATGTCACACGGAAAACACTATCCAACAAAGGAGGAATTTTTCAAATCGGACTCCTAGAAGTCAAGATATTATCAAAAATAAGATATACATCTACGCCCCCTGGCGGAGAAACTGTGCAATATTTTAGGAAGAAAATATTCCGAAAAGGTTTATCGATGTGAATGGCATCATTCCACGAAGGAATTCTTTCCATCGATATTTTAGAAGCTCAGATTTTATGGCAAATACATCAGAAGCGAAAATTAACACTTACGCCACCTGGTGGCCAAAGTATTCTTTACCAAAAATTCGAAATTATATGCAAAAGATTGTGTATCAGGAGATGTATCCGCTGCAAAAAAAGTTTTCAAATCGGAGTTTTAGAAGAACAGTTATCGGAAAAAATGCAATTCACTTTTACGCTCCCTAGCGGAAAATCTATGCGTAATTTGAAAATGAAACTATATCTAAAACAGTCTTCGACATAAATGGAATCGAAAGATAATAGAATTTTTCAATCGGATGTTTAGAAGCAAATATGTGGATTAAAACGTAAATTTGAATTCTACATCATCTGCATTTACGCCCTCTAGCGGCGAAATTGTACACCGTAAAAAAAACGAAATAAAGGAACATCATTCACATATTTCAAGCTTTCGAATGCAAAAAGAATTTTTCAAATCGGACTAATAGTTGCAGAGATACCGTGGGTACAGGCGGACGGATGGACGGACAAACCGATAACATCAGCACGATCTTTTTTTACAAAAGACGTGCTAATAAATGGTCACAGGAATCGATATAACAAGAAACTGAATCTTTCAAAGTACTCATTTATTCATATTTCTTATTGCTTAGTTACAAATAAACCTTGCAGAACCACAACGTTATTTAGATGGAAACAAAATAATTCTTGGAACAACTAAAACAGCCTCTTGCAGACAATCACATTACCAGCCTTTTTCAATGTGCTGTACATATCATCAAGATAGCATGCGGTCGTAGTTTGAGAAGCATCTCGTCTTACATTCACACACTTTACATCACAGCGGTTGAAGAAAAATGCTGATTAGTTGAGTAGCGGGATCCATTACCAATATACCCGGTGTGTGTGTGTGTGTGTGTGTGTGTGTGTGTGTGTGTGTGTAAAAAGGTTTTCGATACTCCCGTTCCAGAACAAAAAAAATAGAACATTCCAGTAGATTACTTGTGCCATATTTTCTTCAGAACTGCTAATAAGCTCCTCAGACGTCCTATATCGTCTACTCATGAGACATAGCCACTCATGTTGAGCTTGCTGACTTCCAACGAGGTGCTACGCTGCTATATCAGCAACTTGTCCGTGCGTGCTACTGGAGAACAATTGCAACACCCACTGTCGACTGCTCAAGACGTTATTGCAACACCCACTGTCGACTGCTCAAGACGTTATTGCAACACCCACTGTCGACTGTTCAAGACGTTATTGCAACACCCACGATAAACTGTTCAAGAAATGAGACTATCAAGAAACGTCCAGAAAAGCCAAGTAAATTTACGATAAGAGACAAGAGAACTCTATAACGTGTCGTCCGTGGGTGCCGTCATTCCTCTGCACAAATCGTTACCAAAGAATTTTAGGATTCAACAGGGCTGACTGTGTGCGTTAAGACAGTTCATAAGAAACTGCGCAAGTAAAATTTCCATGGCCGAGATTCTGCATACAAGCCGTTTATAACTTGTAAGAATGCTAGCAAACAACTTGCTTGGTACAAAGCACATCGTCCATGAACCCTACACTACCGGAAACGAGTGTTATGGAGTGACGAATCACGCTACACCATTTTTAATTCCGATGCTCGTTGTTGGGTGTGGCGTATGCCAGGTGAACGGTATTTGCCAGAATGTGCCATCCCAACTATTAAATTTCTTTGTAGAAGTGTCATGGTCTGGGGATGTTTCTCGTAGAATGGACTTGGACCGTTGGTGGTTGTGGATGGAATCATGAACGATACGAAGTACCGGGACATTTTAGACAACGCGCCACTGCCTATACTTTACGCGTTTTGCGGAGACAGGCCATTCTTTTTTCAGCAAGACAACACGCCGTGCCATAAAGCACGTTCTATTTCGACATGGTTTGAGCATATGGATGTACAGAATTTAGAGTGGCCACCTCAAAGCCCTGGCCTCAATCCTATAGAGACCTTTTGGGATAAACTGAACATCAGTTTATGGCTAGAATGACAAGTCCAACTTCTGTGTCTGAACTGACCACTGGTTTGCGGAAGGAATGGAACAATATGCCTGCGACTACTTACCAGAATCTCATTGAAAGTGTGCCGTGGAGAGTGCACATGTAATTGTGGCCAAAGGTGGTGAAACTCTTTATTGATTTTGCTATAAATGCAGTACTGTATAAAAAAAACACTAGCGTCCGGAGACTTTTTCTCACATACTGTATAATCTACATTTTCTCATCAGTCCGTGCTTTAAATTTGATAATTTCATGTATCTTTTTATCAGACGTGTAAATTTTATTCCGTTGAACGGAGTTAACTGACGTAATTTCAAATTCGCAAGAAGCAAAGCAGTGAATGAGAACGCATTTTCTCCCTCAGAACCTTAAGGGCACAGTAGAACAGTACTTCTAAGGAACGCTGCTTTTGTTATCACATAAATTATTGAATTAGGACACAGAAAGGACGCCAGCTTTGCCATAGCTAACGTACATCCTCGAATTCTTAGTTCTTATCATGGGGCATTTTTATGAAGTGAGTCCAAAGCTTCGAGAAAGGGAAGTTCGTATCTACATTGTCTGGCCATGCGAAAGCCTTTGAAAGAAGTCAGACTTTTCAGAAACAACTAAAAGCAGTTAGTTTACTATAGCTATGGTACAGCCTATGAAGACCTCTGTGTTAAAATCAGTACATTACATCCAACTTATATCTAGGTTGGTTCCTTGAGTTTGGTGGCACAAAGTCCTTAGTGGCCAAAGGACACCAAGCACAACACTTAAAAATAGAAAGAAAAGAGGAACAGGGGAACAGCAAATATCTCAAAATAACACGTGCCACCAAAGATACAAGAACACAGCACGAAACGGTTTGAAGGAGTGGCAAAAAAAAAAAAAACAAGAAATGCTATCCGTTACACCACCAAGGACGAGAAAGTCACAAGTATCTGAGTGTTAAGAGCATCGGAAAGTAGTCCGACCACATTCTTAATCAAGCAACTGTGCTGCCATCTAGCGTTGTTAAGCATATCGCCAGTCGTCCAAGTATATAATGTGGAAGAAATATTCCACTCATACGTATAAATAACAACTAATACTATGCTCTGTTAATCAGTGTTATTCTTGTTCTTCAAATAGGAAAGGCAGCGGATTTAAACGAGTTTGACAAAGGCCAAATATCAATGGGCAGACGATTGGGTTAGGGCATTTTCCGGACGGCTAGGCTTGTGGGGTATCCACGGTCAGCCGTGTTCAATATTTTTAAATGGTTCGAGGAGGTAAAAACAACAAACGACCGGCAAGTCGTTGGCCGACCACGGGTTATCGATTCTAGAGGTGAGCGAAGGCTATCACTTATGGTACGAGCCAACAGAAGGAATATTGTGGGCGCAACTCGCCGGTAATTTGCATGCTGGTGATGAAAGTAATGCATCACAACACACTACTGTGTGTGGAAACGAGGCTGTGTAGCCGCAGGCCGCTTCAAGTGCCCGTGCTAACCTCGGTTCGCCGTCGAGAGCGCCTACAATGGGCACGCAAGTATCAAAACTGGACCTTGAATGATTAGAAGAAGGTCGGCTGGTCCGATGAATCATGTTTCCTGTTGCACCATGTGGACGGTAGGGTACGTGGGCGTCGTTTATTTGGGGGAAGTGTTAACACCAAGGTGCATCATGGGACGAAAACAAGCCGGTAGAGAAAAAGTAAAGTTATGGGTAATGTTCTGTTAGGAAGCCATTCATGTGCAGGAAACTATTACGTCTAGCAGTTACCTAAACATCATTGCAGATCAGGTATTTCCTTTCATGGTAACGGTATTCCTTTCAAGTAATGCCCTCTTTCAGAGGGAAAATGCTCCACACTGTTCAGATTGTTTGAGAATGGTTCGTGGAATGTGAGGAAGACTTCCAGATATTGCGCTGACCTTCAACTTCCCCGGGCATCAAACCAATCGAGCATCCGTGGTTTGGGTTGGAACGGCAAATCCGACCTGCGGCGGCTGAGCCACGTGACTTACAAGTGTCCAATGGAACTTCTGGTAAAGTGTAGGTACCAGATACCACAAGGCACCTCCAGAAATCTTGCAACCTCCATACCTCTCCAATTAAGTGCTGTTTTGGCAGCACATCAAGGGCCAACATCATATTAGGCAGGTGTTCATAACGTTTTGGCTCATACTAAAGTGAAAGAGCTTTCAAGTTCATCATGCTTGTCGGTCTGTGATTTACGAAAAAGATAGAAGCGAAAGGAGCATGTATTCTAAAATAGACAAAACTATACATACCAAAATCTTTTTCCTAAAGGATGTTGCAGCTCCATGAGGTGGAGAAACAAAGGATTTGTCGCAGAACACGGTGTCAGTTAAAAATGACGTTATAGATACATCAGATGTGTCAAGATGGTACTCGAAATTTGTTACTGGAAGTTCCATTCCCAAATATCTGATGCTAGAGCTGCGAGAAGCCATCAAGCGTAGCAGACAAACTGGTATGTTTATGGAAAGTTTTGTTAAAAGAAGGTCAAGGGGCAAATATTACATTCGTTTCTGCATTATAGCCATTAAACAGACGAAGTGAACTTTCGCGTCATTTTTCTCAATGGTCAATATAGGAATAACAAATAGAATTGCTTTATTCAGTGACAAACGTTTCAAAATCAAATTAATTCCACGGAAAAAATAAAATAAAATGACTAAATTTTAGAAAACTGCCCTGATTAACTGAACTCCAATTTTTGGAAATATCGAAATATCAACATATTTCTGTTTCCCAGACAAGTTTCCGTCCCAATAATAGGAGAAAATATATTTCTCTATATTATGGAAGGAATCATTAGACCCACATTAAAATAAGAACCTAAAATCCAAATTTATGGATGAAGGAAAGTACTTCTTTTCTTTCTGTCTCAAAACGATAGCCCTTAAAGCCATTTTGATTTGCCATGGCAGCTTAGACTTAAGTTATTAATTCAAGTTTGTTTCTTCAATTCGGGAGAACGAGGTTACACATACACACAATTTAAGGAAAACTGATTGACAAATTAAGAATATATAAATATTTTCTTTATCTGATATTTTATTATTTATAGGCATATACAACTGCACCAGTATTGCAGTACTAAGCATTATACACTAGTGTCTTGTACTTTCATTTAGACGAGACCAGGGATGTACTGGAGCCGGTTCATGCGACCCGGTACTAAATATTTATGACAGGTCGCCAAACCGGCATCTGAAACTTCGAAGAAGAAAACACTTTTGAAAGTTAAAAAGAAAAGATAGAATGATTGATTATTATTACTATAAGCCCCAATCTTATTCTATTTATGTTACACTGAGGAAATTTCCCAGGTAAAAGTCTCATTGATTGTTGGAGGAAGGGAAGTGATGCGTGCGCAGCCAACTTCTAAAGAAAGTACTTTTCTGTTTGCACATCTGATACTAGAAAACCCAGGAAAATCTCATACAAGATCCATTGCAGTATACAGATATGACAAAAAATATCATAAGGAAAACAATAAAATTAATAAAGAACAAAGAAACGAAATGAAAGGAAGAAAAAAAACATAAGAAAAAACAAATGAAATAATGAAAAGGCCAAAATTGATAAAGAAAGAAAAAACTGTAAAGGAAAACATATCTGTCAAACATCCGATTCAAAATTCGAATATCCGAATGTTCTGATTTCGAATATCCAGATATCCGGTTGTTACTGCTATGATTCTGAGTTAATTTTTATAGCATTTTGGATTTTTAGCAATCTGAACTGGATTTTGGCAACTCTTGGTTCGACCCAATGGCAGAAGGGTAGATACGAAGGAGGAATAAATACCCTGTCTGCTCGTTCTTACTTTCCACTTCGCCCCCTTCCCGGAAGCTACGTAGGTATACGCAACTGCACTTGGCGTTAAAAATAATTTCAAAAATTTCTGAGGAAAAAAAATCTGCTTTACAACGAACACATTTGGGGAGCTTAAATTCTAAATGCATTATTTTTCTTTTATTTTTGCTTCTCCTGGTAAAAATTTAAGAAATAACCGCAATTTATTTTTAATCAGCCTTGAATTTTTTTCTTTGCGACTGTACTTTTTAATATTAAAATTAATTTTTCATAAGTCGTGAAATCCGCATTAAGATACATAAAGTTTTATGTATATTACCAGTTAGAACCCCTAAGCATCTCATTACGGACGGACAAACAAAATGACACTCGTAGAAAGACTTTGTGTAAAGTTCAAGAAAATTTGCGAACTTCGAATCGAACTTCTTATCTCAATTTCTCACTTAAGAACTTGTCATAACGTAAGAATTCCTTTCAAATCAGCGCTGAAAGTATTTTCTGGGATAACATCTCTTTAGAGCCTTGCGAAGACCGCTTAAATCTTTGTAAAATTTTCCAATAAATTCCTGATTCTTTTTCGCGCAAGAATACAAGCTTCTTTTCCTGATGACTCCTAGTAAAGAACAGATCAGCATCAGAGTGAGTGTGAGAAAGAGAGAGAGAGAAGATGCGGAGTAAAGAAAAAAAAAGTAAAAAAAAAAAGTGAAAAAGAAAGGCAGACTCCTTGAGATGCTAAGCTCTTGTCGCGTCGCAGCCATTATTAACGAATCAATATTCTGCCGTGAAGGTAGAGGATAGAGCGTGAGAGGTAACACTAGTCAAGAGTGTGCGGGAGCTACACTGCAAAAGGACTTAAGTTTTGAAAACGGAGTGAATACGCGCGCTTTAATCTGAAGGTAAATCTCCATTAAATATAAATTAGGCTGTCAGCTGTAGAAGACGTTCTCTCTGAATAAGAGGCGATGACACTACATACGCTGGTGTGGGAGGTTGGGATCGCTAAGGGGGAGTGGTGTTTAAGCCCTGCGTCTTCCCGGCTGACTTCAACACCGGCAAGCCTATTAAGCCAGCGTTGGTACTTATTAGCTGGACTGCAGTAAAGTCCCTTGTTCGACGGAATTTGAACCTGACATCATCTGCTCCTGAGAAAGACTTAAGCCCTTGTCTCACAACTCCTGTTTCGTTTCGGAAGATAACATTCTTTCACAAACACACTGACGACTCTCCGTGAAATGCATATCTTACACTAATACCTAGACTTCTATCCCTTTTACTTGTACCTTTTTTTCTTAAAGAAAAGCCCGCTTTTCGCAATATTTAAAATTTTCTTGCCAGAAACTTCTCAACTCACTGGCACATTCTGCGAAACTGGATTTTGATGCATTTAAAATTTCCTTTGGGAAAATGTTTGTAGCTTTAAGTGGATAAAGAGAAGTATCTTTCTCTGACTCCATCGCTTCCTTTTGTATTTCTTGTGCCGCGTTTAAAGTCTCTACCTGAATTCTTTTTCTTTCCCACCCCTTCACCATGTTTTGTATCGCTTCCTCGCGGTTTTTGTTCCTTTCACACTCATTTTTTCTGACCCCTTCCGTCTTCCATACTCCACATATGAATACATTCATATATAAAACAAAGGAAAGCATATGTTCTCCCGCACCATAAGAAAAAGTAAATACGTGACAGCAAAAGCATTTAAACTGACTCTTCCATCTAGTGTTCTTCATTTCACTGCACTTATGAATATATTTATGTTAAGCAACGAAGCGTACACATCTCTCCCACCAACCAGAAAAGAAAATTACAACCATATGTGACAGTAAAACCGTTTAAACTGACACTATGTCAAAAATAATGTAACTCGATGAACAAACACTGCAAAATTCATCTTCTGAAAATCTGCATAATATTTGTCGTTTTGGAAGCTTATTTATTTCGAATTAACTCTTTTATGCCTTACTTTGGTTTCTGGGGACGAAAACAAGCACGAAGAGCAGAAGTTATCTCCACACTCTGAGTGCAGCTCTAGGGATTTTATCCGGTATAATAAAACATTCCAAAAAACAACACTGTATCATGCCAAAATGCGAATGATAATCTTAGCTGAATAGCGACAGACATTATTTTATTATTACTTTCTAAATGCTTTAGGTTTGCAATCCTTTCCATGCGTGCATTTCGTGTAAATAATAAGGATGAAATCTGCCGTTCGAAAAAATTTATTATATTAATAAGTGACGTATTTCAAACTTAGTGCTCCTTAAAGGGGAATTGCTTTTAAACACGTGCAAAGTTACGTATTAGTTTAAAGTCCGTGTTTTGGGAGTGCTACCAGATTAGATCATTTATGATAATCCATTTCGTGGGAATCAAACTGCGAGAAGATCGCCTAAGTAGAATACGAAAAAGAGCCCGTGGAGATACGTGAAAGTATTTGTAACTATACTAGGTAATAAAGAAAATTTTCATGCTTCAGTAATGTTTTAGTGGGTACGTACATATTTTATGGTGCATTATCAGCGCGCTTACTTAAGCACACGTTAGAGGCGCCTTCCAAGAGTTTGACATCCTTCTTATAAATAAAAACATAATGAAAGCTTCTTAGAGGGCGCACCAGATTACAAGCTGACTTTTAAAAAAGGCAATTATGAGTACGGTAGAAAAAATGGGGATACTTAAAAATATTTAATGTACACAATACCGTAATAATATTTTTAAATATTGCTGACAAATGTTGTGGAGTGATAAATTACGACATCAATGCATTTAGAACATTTGCACTATCCCAACGGAATACTGAAAAGGTAAATAAAAATTCAGTGAGTGAGTCGAAAGTTTTGCAATAATTGGATCACTTTGTGTCTTCATACATACCTTTACCTTTTGTACGAAAGCTGACTAGCATTAAAAGTATAGGCCATCGTGTTGCACCGTCTTTAGCCATCTATCTGCCAGTTCTTCGATTCCGCGGCGGTACCACTTCTTGTCCTTCGAGGTGAAGAACTCCTTCACGCCAGCTGCCACCTCCTTCAGGTTGTTGAAGGGCCGCCCGCGGAGGAAGTGGGCCATGGACCGGAACAAGTAATAATCCGACGGGGCAAGGTCCGGACTACATGCTGGGTGTGGCATCACTTCGATGCCCTCAAGTTCCTGGAGTTTTGCCCGGGTCGTTCGCGCGGTGTGAGGCCGAGGGTTGTCCTGCTGTAGGAGAGGGCGTTTTTTGTTCACCCGTGCCAGGTACTTCTCCTCCAAAACGGCACACATTCGCTCCAGCTGTTCAGAGAAGAGGTTGGCGTTGATGGCTCAACCACTGCCATTGTGTGTTAGAATTGTAATGGGTTATCCGCTCGAAATTCCACCAGACGCAGAGCATCTCTTTGTGCTCGAAGCGCCCACGTTTGGCAACAGGTTCAGGAAGCTGGCCCACTGCCGTTGTGTGTTAGTATTATAGAAATAGACCCACTTTTCATTGCACGTTACTATTCTCTTGATGAAACGCACGTCGTGCGGGTCTTCTAAGAGTTTCATGCACACTTCCACTCGGCGATTTGCTTCAGCTGGCTTCAGTTCGTGAGGGACAATGAGGCAGCTCCTGTAGACCTCGCCATGGTCATGAAGGTGACGAACCACGGTGGTCTGTGATATTCCCAGCTCGCCTGATAATCTCCGAGTGCTGGTTGTCGTATTTGTCTCTACGGCCTGGCGCACGGGCTCCGAATCTACGGTTCGCGGCCTACCTGACCTTGGCTGAACGTCAAAGTTTCTATCACCTGAGCGAAATTTCTTGAACCATCTGGAACCTTTCCCTTTCGCACGACAAACGTTTCGTGTTGTTTGAGCAGAGTTATGGCCGAGTTCAAACTCGTAAAGCAAAAGTTCCCTAATTAGCCGGTTGTGGCTGTTCATGTTTAGGCGTCCCAACCACAGGCAGAACGACGACATACAATGCTGTTTAGAGCAGCGACTACCACTTTATATTCCTTTCGACTGACTGCAGTGCGAGATTTGAACTAGTTTAAACACGTGACATACCCGCCGCAGCAAATGCGTTTATGCAAATATTGCAAAACTTTCGACTCACCTTCCGTAAAAGTAGTTTGCTAAACAACGATAAAGCAACTGATTCTAAAATACCATAGAAAAAGCTGAGGCTTAAGGAAAATATGGCGTTAATGTAAGTGTGATGCTGCGTATTTTTTGTGCAAAGGGATTGAAGTTCAAGTCCTTGACCTTCGTGCTTGAGGACTGACAAAGAGCAATTTCGTATTACCTGTATTACATAGTCTTTTCTTACTGTATACAGTATGTGAGTCAACAAATAGATTTTATGAATATTTCTTTTGGGGGAAGGTAGGGGTGCAACTCTTACGGCTATAAGCAGGCACCCGTCCCAATTTGGGACTCCTGGTTCCAGGTATAGGGCAAACCCGGCGTCTTCAGACAAGCGCACCACCCATTCCTCATCCGGAACTCGAACCCGGGGTACAACTCAGAAGAATGGTCAGGTGCCAGTGCCTCAGATCAATCGGCCACTGGAGCAGCCGCCTCTTCCTGGACATGTTTGTTTATAAAAATAGTGTTAGCAGAAATATAGCTGAATTAATCATTTCTTTATGAATGTAATTCATTTATTCCCTACTTAAAATATAAAATTCCACTAATCATCGCTTAATTTTATTTCAGAATTCACTTTAAGCCGATAAACAAATTTTTTTATGGTGCACTTACAGAAAAAATGATCACTATGTATACGAACGTCTGCTGTAACTTTCGAAATAAAGAGAAACAAGCATTAAGTTCCACTAATCATCAGTTTTTAGTTTTTAAAAAATACTGTTAAAAACTGGCACTTAGAAATAAGCAAAATGTACAGGGCCGCGGGTGGCCTAGTGGTCAGAGATCGTGACTGCCATAGAGATAACCTCAGGTTCGATCCTGGACAGGTACGAACGCTCGAACCACTAAATACCCCCCGTGCGTAAGATGGGCACCTTAAACCGTCGGACCACGAGTACTGGCCCCCCGGTAATAAATAAGAGCGTATCCCCCCCCCCCCATTTCTACCTCAAGACCTGGGGTCAGACACTCCCTTCCTAAAATCCTCTGCATATGATCTGAAGCAAAATGCACTCGCTTTTGAATACATTCTGTGCTTATACAGTAATAGCTCCGAGTACTTGTGTCTCAATTTTGAGTACATACAGGGAATCAATTGTAAGTATATCTGGTATTTCTAATTTGAAATATTTGTATTCATTTTTGAGTACATATATTTCAAATATATGTACTCGCCGCCCCGGTGGCGCAGTGGTCTAAGCGATGGCCTCTGACCGTTCGTCCGTAAGGGGTCCGGGTTCGAATCCCGCTGAGGCATGGATGTTGTGTTTGTCTTTCGGCACTGGCTCTCTCCCTTCCCTGGAATCAGTGACCCTAAATTAGGGATGGGCGATTGCTTATAGACCATTGAGTTGCTCACGGTGGTCGTTAAACCTCCAAACAAACAAAAAAAAAGCAGAATCTGGATTCGTCGGACCACATTATTTGTCGCCACTGTTCAGTAGTCCAGTGACGATGGTGTTTTGCCCAAGCAAGGCGATTTTTCTTCTGGACAGTTACTAACTTCAGACGGATCCAGGAAACACCACTGAAAATGTATAAGCGATGCAGTTCTCTCAGTAACGGTCGTTCTGAAACTGGTTTACTGGGTCCAACAGTGTACTAATGAAGCAGTTCTTGACGAGTCTGGAAACGTGCAGTAGTTACTAATCGCCCCAAACGCGTGCTTCCCGACCAATTTGTCATCATAGAGCTTCTACTACAGTGACAGCTTCCATGCTTCTTCCACTGTAATGGACACTACTAACTGTCGACTCGGACAGTCCAACAAAATTCGTCCCCTCTTGCGAGGAATGATCATGTTCTCGGCCAAAACGATGGCTTCCGTTTGCCACTCAGTAACGTCGCCTTTACGACCCATTGCTGCACCTCTGAAAGGAAATACAGAATGCTAAAGATGTTTTAAGGTGGATCCACCTAAAATCTTTGCCTTGTATTTCCAAAAACTTTGTAGCCATTTTCTTCACAATTAATACGTTCTCAAGGATGAAAATTTGAATATCGATAAAAATTACTTAAAATTATAGCCTAGTATATTTAAGATTTCCTAAAATGTAACCATACTTATATTAAATATCAATAACTTTTTCTTTGGTGGTGTTGAGACCAGAAAATAGATGGCACCACATCTACATATGACTTACAAAATGCTATCACGTATCACTTTTTTCAACAATTTAATTAATTTTTGGACTACAATCAACACTTGTCTCCATCCATGTAATAGTCCGGAATTTTTAGAATGATTCGAGCTATTTAGATTAAATATTCTAACATTAATTTAGCTGAAAATGTTGCAGAGTGAGCTTGCTGGCTTATTTCGGAATTAAAAATCAGCAGCATCTACAATTCTGTTGACGTTTTCAGTTAAATTATTATCAGAACATTTAATCTAAGTGGCTCAAATCATTCTAAACATTCCAGACTGTCGCACTGATACACTCAAATTTTGATTCCATTCCGAAAATTAATAAAATTACTGAAAAAAATTCAACGTGTTAGCATTTAGTAAGTCACGTGTAGATGTGGCGCCATCTATTTTTTGGTCTCAACACCACAAAAGGAAAAGTCATTGAATTTTAATTTAATTACGGTTAAATTTTAGAAAATCTTAAGTATACTAGGCTATAATATGAAATTATTTTTATCGATGTTAAAATGTTCAACATTGGGAACGCACTGATTGTGAAGAAAATGGCTACAGAAGTTTGCCCATTGGAAATACAAGGTAAAGATTCTAGGTGGATCCACCTTAAACACACACACCTCAGACATCCACAATCCTAATCCAGCAGTTTAACTCTCCATATTTATAAAACTCACTATGTTCCTCAACTGTATGCTCGTGAACATGTCTCAGCCAGCATTCCGTAATTTTTTGTCCGGTGTGTTTAGGTAATATGCATGTAGATCGCACATAGGCGAAGAAACGGAAAGTAAAAAACAGTTGCATCTATTTGCCGTAGAGATGTAACACGTCTCAATAAGATAACATATATTAATCTCAGATGATACATAATAGAATGACTAAGTAATTATTTAGGAATGCATTTATTCTGCCGGTGGTTGAAAAGTATCTGGATTCCATCTGAATAATGAACAAAATACGAAGTGAATGAGATGATATGTTTTTCCCATAAAATTAATTATACAGTAAAAAAATCGACTTAGAAATGAACCTGAAACTACTCGTGTTTTTTTTAAGTACAATCGTATCGTAAATTAATACATGGCATGCTCAAATATAAGTAACCATACGTACTTACAAATAACTGCGTCAATAAATATAATCTCGTACTAATTCATTCTAGGTATTATAGATTTCTAGAGAAATTGTTTAATAAATGTGTAAAGTGAAACACACAAATAATTAGTACAACAAAGTCACTGATCACAAGTAATTTAATTATGCATAAAGTATCTTTGTGTACGTTTTTACATTAACTATATTTGTCATAAAATTGTGAGGTCCATTTGCCCAGCATGTGACAACGAGTATATCTATTATCCCAGATGTGCCATCGAATAATATACTTCCAGTTGATTCTATGAATAAATGATTGCGTATGGAGTCCACATATTCCAAATTTGAAATCGAGCCGCGGATGGCTTAGTGGTTAAAGATTCAGACGGCTGATGGAGAAACCCCAGGTTCAAACTTTCTAACAATCGCTGAATAACCGCCGTGCATCGGACGAGCACATTAAGTCACGGCCCCCGGGTAGGAGTCCCCCTGTTAAAGTTCTTAAGCCCACCCTCCTACCCCACCTCTAATTTCTCCCTGCCTTCTATGTGCAAAATCGTACGCTTGCATGGTGGCGCCATCCAGTGTGCTTTCTCTCACTTACAAACTATCCTTTCAGAATCACTAGATTTGCTCTGTCTTCCTTCAGTTTCTGTGCACTGTCCGAAAGGGCACATAAACTGAATGAAGTTAGAGCACATATACTGTATATGGATATTTTTGAGTACATATATATATATTTTTTCTTTTTTGATTGGAGGTTTAACGACCTCCGTGAGCAACTCAATGGGCTATAAGCAGTCGCCCATTCCTAATTTAGGGTCACTGGTTCCAGGGAAGGGAGAGAGCCAGTGCCGTAAGACAAACACAACATCCATGCCTGACCGGGATTCGAACCCGGACCCCTTACAGATGAACGGTCAGAGGCCAACGCTTTAGACCACTGCGCCACCGGGGCGGCCAGATTCTGCTTGTATTCCAATAATGATTGCTCTGCGGTCATGCGGAAGACTGGAAAAGCATTTAACCAAGAATATGTCCAAAGAGCTGTAAAAATAGGAGATGGAATCAATCCTTGGGGCTGTATTTCAAGCACTGTATTTGGACATTCGTCCAATCGCATGAAATCTATGAATTATGTGCCACTTTTAAAAAATACATTATTACCATTTGTTCAGTTTTTGGAATAAGAAGGACACATATTGGATCTTGCGTTTCAAGATGATAACTCTTCTGTTCGTCGAGCTAGAATTGTGCTGGATTGGTTTGAAGAACATGAGAGAGACCTTGCACATCTCAATTGGCCAGCAAATTCACCTGATCTAAATGTGATTGAAAAAATCCGAGACATGTTAGAAAGAGCCATGAAGAATTAAAAGACAACACTCTACGAATTTGGCTAAATTAAGAGATCTTTTGAGCATAGAGTAGAATAAATGTGATGCATGTGATACAGAGTCATATTGACAGCATGCCAAACAAAACTAAAGTTGCAATTAAAGCAGGCGCTGATGTAACTTCATATTAAGAAATAAAATTTACATTACGAAATGTTTTGTTCGGTGTGTTTATATTAATGTATCAGGGATTTCGATAACAACTAATGTGGCACGCTGTGACTTAATAGTTTATTTTAATTTTAAAATTTGTTAATATTTTGATATTGGCAGTCGACGATATATGCTGAATTTTCTTTTATTTTGTACAGCGCCGGTGTGTTGCTTTTCTCGGACTCAGCATTTAACGGAATCCTTTGTGATTAGAATTTTTAATTAGTCGGATGTCGTGAAAACGGAGAGAGCGATACTTGGGGAAAGCAGGGAAAGTATAACGGTAGCGCAATAGGAACAGGAGATAGCCCGTGATGAGTGTAGAGATTCGGCGAAAGTTAGGTCTGCCGAGGAGTTGAAAAAGTGAGATCGCCGGCCAAGAAAATCGATTTCTCTGATCTAAATGCAGTCTTAAAAATGCTAAAATAAAATATTTAGTTTGAAATAAGATGTAATAGTTTGCTCACTTTTGTGGAAGCTTTTCCAACGTCGTAACGTTTTGAAGAATTTGTAATTAAATAACCTAACAAAAATATTGGCTGGCGCAACAAAGTCTACTTTCGATAATCAAACCTCAGTACAAAATAATCAGTAAAAATTATCGATTGTAATGAGCACATCTGTTGAATCCTCACGAATTAAATTTGTCAAAGTTATTCAACGTCAATGCAACGGGTTAGAAAAAAATGAACCGGATTCATACAGTCGATGAAACATCCAGAAATAGAAACAGCTACTTACTTACAACAACGGCTAAAAAGTATGTTCCAAAAATTAACAAATGGCACATAAAAAGTTTCTCATAGCAGAAAGAAGGTAACGGAGATATACAGATTTTCAAATCAAACAGGGAAAAAGAAGAAAGATACGAGGAAACGTGATATAACTTTACGCCTCCCAGCAGAAGAATTTTGCATAATGGAAAAGTTTAAAACAGACAAAAAACGTTCTTCATGGAAAAAGCTAGGCTAAGGAAAAAGCACTTTTCAAATACGTCTCCCGAAAGCAGAATACCGAAAAAAGATATTGACCTTTACGCCCCCGAGTGGGAAATCAGTGTATTATTCAAAGAAGATAATGCTCCACAGTCCACATCTATATTGTAGCGAATGGCATACAGTAAAAAAATCTCAATAGGGTTTCTAGAAGCGGATATACAACTGCAAACAGAAGTACAAAAAAGACACCTTGAGGTAGAACTATTAACTATGAAACTTCTCAAACACTAACCTAATAGTGTTTCACAAGGTAAATGGTATCCGGTGTTCAAAGAATTTTTTAAATCGCCTATGTAGAAGCAGAAATATTAAAAAAACGGATTAGACATTGTCGCCCCAGCGGCGAAACTGTGCATTATTTTGGGAAGAAAATCTGCACAAAGAGTTTTCATAGTTAGTAGTATCTAAGGGAAATATAATCTTTTTAATCGGGTTTTTAGTTCCGGGGATATTGCTGTAAACAGAAACGTGAACTTACGCTCTCTAGAGGCAAATTGTGCGTTAAAAAAATTAAAATTATATGAGAAACATTTCGCAGCGGAAACTCTCTCAGAAAGAATTTTCCAAAACTGGGTCTTAGAAGCAGAGATGCCGCCCCAGTGGCGCAGTGGTCTAAGCGATGGCCTCTGATCATTCGTCCGAAAGGAGTCCTGGTTCGAATCCCGTGAGGCATGGATGTTGTGTTTGTCTTACGGCACTGGCTCTCTCCCTTCCCTGCTGGAACCAGTGACCCTAAATTGGAATGGGCGACTGCTTATAGCTCATTGAGTTGCTCACGGTGGTCGTTAGACCTACAATCAAAAAAAAAAAAAAAAAAAAAAAAAGAAGAAGAAGCACAGATATCAACAAAAACAATAAATACATATACGCCCCCTGGCGGAAAACTATACATTTTTTAAAAAGAAATTATTCTAAAAAGTTTTTCCCAGATGAGGGGCATTGGTTACAATTTCCATTACATCAGAAGCAGAAAATAATTTTTTTTTTTTGATAAAATGGTTTGGCCCCGTGGTGGACAAACCATTTTTATCAAAAATTAGAAATATAATCAAAACATTTCCCATCAGAAGTTGTATCCGATGCAGGAAGAATTTTTCAAATCGGAGTTTTAGAAGCAGAGATATCGGGGGAAACGCAACTTACCTTTACGTCCCCTAGCGGAAAATCTATGTGTTACTTTAAATTTTTGAAAACATATGAGAAACATTTCGCACCGGAAACGCTCTTTAACAAGGAAGGAATTTTTCCAATCGGACTCTTAGAAGCAGAGATATTGGCAAAAATAAGATACACATCTACGCCCCCTGGCGGGAAAACTATAGGTTATTTCAAGCAGGAAGTGTTTTCAAAAGGTTATCCGACATCAGATTGTACCGGTTCACAAAAGAATTTCTTGAATCGAGTTTTCAGAAGTTTAGATTTTGCTGCAAATACATCAGAAGCAGATATAAACACTTACACCCCCTAGTGGCCAAGCCATTCTTTATCAAAAATTAGAAATTTTGTGAAAAACATTTCCCACCAGGAGCTGTATCCGATGCAGGAAAAAATTTTCAAGTCGGAGTTTTAGAAGCAGATATATACACTGAAGTGCCAGAAAAACTGGTACAGAAGAGCTTATGCAAAATACATAGCAACGTCACCTATGCGCGTACTCGGTTGCGTCCGCCAGTGCGTACATAAAGCAATAGACATCCTTGCCAGCTGTCAGAGTTGTTTTTGGCATGAGAATGACAAGTAATAACGATTTAAGCGATTTTCAAAGCGGTGTCATAGTTGGCGCTCGTGAAATGGGCCATAGTATTTCGGAGGAAGAAACAAAATTCGGATTTTCACGGACAACGATTGCAAGTGTGTACCGTGCCTACAAGAATTCCCGCAAAACCTCCAACCTACGATACCAGTGTGGCCGTAAAAAGACATTGGGTGAACGTGACCATCGTCGGCTGTCAAGAATCGTTTCACGCGATAGGCGTGCAACACTCTCGCAGGTATCATCGGAATTCAATGCTGGAGCCTCAAAAAGCATCAGCGTCCGGACTGTGCAACGTACCCTGCACGATAAGGGCTTTGGGGGCCAACGCCCAACCCGTGTCCCCTTGATGGGTGCACGACACAGAGCGATGCGCCTCGCTTGGGCACGGCAACACCGCCACTGCACACTTTTTGACTGGAAACAAGTAATCTGGTCTGACGAGTCGCGGTTCCAACTGTATCGGGCATATGAAAAGATTCGTGTGTGGCGCAAACCCCATGAAGCCATGGATCCCGCCTGTCAACAGGGATCTGTACCGGCCGGTAGGGGGGTCCGTAATGGTATGGGGTGTGTTTATCTAGACTTAACTGGGACCCCTGGTACGTCTACAAACGTCTGTGACCGGCCAACGCTATGTGCCCATCCTTTCTGACGAGGTACACCCGTTCATGTCCTGAATTCATGCTGACGGGTTGGGCCTGTTCCAACAGAACAATGCACCTCCACGCAAGTGTCGGGACGCCCCATTATGGTTAGAGGAGCATTCATCTGAGTTTGGGGTGATGCCATTCGCACCCAAGTTCCCAGATCTGAACGTGATAGAACACATTTGGGATGCCATGCAACGCGCTATCGAACACAGGAATCCGAGACCTCGGAATACACCCGAATCGCGGAACGCTCTGCAGGAAGCATGGTGTGCATTGCCTACAGCATATTTCCAGCAGCTAGTGGAGTCCATGCCCCGTCCTATTTCTACAGTCCTGCGCTCCCGTGGGGGACCTGCCAACTATTAGACTGGTGTACCAGTTTTTCTGGCAGTTCAATGCATGGGAAGATACAATTTACTTTTACGCCCCTATTGGAAAATAATTGCATTACTTGAAAAAAAAAACGGTGCCTAAAATAGTCTTCATTATAAATGGCATTGGAGGAAGAAAGAATGTTTTCAATCGGATATTTAAAAGCAAATATATATGCAATAAAAGGTATTTTGAATTTTATATCATCTGCATTTACGCCCTCTAGCGGCGAAGCTTTGAGCCAGAAACAAAACGGAATGCAAGGATAATCATTCTCATATTTCAAGCTTCCCAATGCAAAAATAATTTTTCAAATCGGATTAGTAGTTGCAGAGATATGGTGTTCACAGGCGGTCGGATGGACGGACGGACAAACCGATAACATAAACACGATCTTTTTTTTTACAAAAGACGTGCTAAAAATATGAGGCAAGTGATAGAGCTGCAGACCACAGTTCAAAGGATAATATCTTAAGAGGAGTTCTCGGAGCGGAGGTAGCCAGAACTCATATGATATTAAAAGAAAGAAAACATGCAACAGAAAGTTATGGAATACAAAACCATTTTAAATAACATTTGATTTCTCAAATATTCATTGGACACTAATAATTTCTAACAAGGTTTAATAAAAAGAGCTCGATTATCTCGGTCATATTGATATTTTGATTGAAAATACTCAGGTTTGTGCAACTTTAAAAGTTTTCTTCTTTTTCTTTGGACGTGGATGAGCGAAGGACCGACTCCCGCGTGTGGATGAGCGGGGTCATCGTCGGCTATCTCGCATTGTAACAGCAGATAGGCGGGCCACAGTGAAAGAAATCACTCGGCAATTTAACGCTGGTGCACAAAAATGTGTAAGCAGCCACCACACCATCCAGAACCATCTCCTCCCTATGGGGTACAGAAGCCATCGTCCCACGAGGTTACCGCTGCTGACAGCACATCACAAGGTGCAAAGATTAGCATGGATGCGAGAACATCGCCACTGGACCCTAGACATGTAGGGAAATGCTGCATGGACTGATGAGTCGAGATTCACGTTGGTACATGCGGATGGCAGGATACGAGTACGGCGCAAACCACATGAAGCGATGGATCCTTCTTGCCAGCAGGGTACTCTTCAAGCTGGTGGGGGTTGCATTCGCGTCTGCTGGGGACTGTTTACGTGGGCTGAAATGGGACTCCTGGTACGTGTGACATCTTCCCTCACAGGTCAACGTTACCAGGATATCCTGGACGACCATTTGCTCCCGTTTGTTCGTCTTCAACATCCCACTGGGGACCTCATCCTGCAACAAGACAATGCACAGTGCCATCGCTCCCGAATTGTATCCGAATGGTTGGATGAACACTCCACCGGCGTGACCTCGCTTCCTTGGCCAGCTAAGTCACCTGACCTCAATACCATCGAGCACATCTGGGATGCCATCGAGAGAGATGTTCGAGGCTCTGACCACCCTCCATAAAATCTTCGTGAACTGTGGGAGCTTGTTCAGGGGTCGTGGATCCGTATGGCTTCCCAACGCTTCCGGTGTCTTGTCGAGTCCATGCCGAAACGAATCGCCGCCGTCATCAGGGCGAAAGGGGGTGCTACACGTTACAAGGCACGTATCTCTAATTCAATTGCTCTTCAGTGTAGTTTAGGCGGCGATCGGCTATATTTTTAGTAGAGAAATTGTGCACTACGACGGAGCGGTATTAATAAACGAAAATTTAATCTTCTTAGTAATGACTTCCTAGTAATATTCTTCCTTTTTTTTTAAATTGCCAAAATTAGGCAATTTTAGTATAAATTGATAAAGTAATTAGTAATGAAATTTTAATAAGGAATACTAAATAAAAAACACAAATCAGATTTCACAGGTTTTTTCACATATTTGTAGGTATTTTATCCCAATACGTTCACCACTAAGGCACTTTTTTTATTTAGAACTATAACCACTGCGCATTGAAGTAAAGTTTTGCATTGAATGAATTGCACTTGAAGTAACTACAGTAGACATCGTTTACAGAAGGTTAGAGCATAAACAGATCAAGATACACGTATTACACGCAGATAACTTTAAGCTCGGTCTGCAAGTATTTGTTCACAAGTACCGCCCTGCACATTTTAACTGGTTAATTTTATGAATACATAAACAAAACAGCAAAATTTCTCACTTTCATCGAAAATTACTCGTAGTTCAATACTTATCCCAATCATTATATATTGCGCCATATAAATGCACAATCTTATTCTAAAAATGTTTCCATTTTTTTTAAAAAAACATAGGTTTTCATTTGTGCCTTCTGGTTGTGGCCACAAAAAAAATCGGTTGATGTTTTCTTTCCTCTTCTTCTTCAGATCTTCAGCGATTTCATTGTTTTCCTCGCCCTAAAACTGGCTAGCAGCTATAGCACCGCCCAGGCGAACATTCATCGGTCAATATTAACAGGGAGCGGCATGGGTTTCTGTTGCTTTTATATCATGCACAACATACACTCACAGTCAAAACACTTTTATGACATCTTTTATTTTTCACAGCACATTACATCAGAACACCAGAAAGCAGAATTACATTTAAAGTCGCACTCTGATATGCACAGCGCTATCATTTATATCCAAACACATTGATATGTCCGGATGTAAATGATAGGCAATGATAGGGACAACGTTCTTTTTAGCACGTCTTTTGTAAAAAAAAAAAAAGATCGTGCTTATGTTATCGGTTTTCCCGTCCGTCTGTCTGTGGACACCATATCTCCAACTATTAGTCCGATTTGAAAAATTCTTTTTGCATTGGGAAGCTTCAAATGTGAGAATGATGATCTTGGAATTCAGGTTTTTTTCTAATGCACAACTGCGCCGTTAGAGGGCATAAACGCATATAATATCGAATTCAAGACACATTTTATTATATATATTTACTTCTAAATATCCGACTGAAAAATCATTTCTTTCTTTCGATGCATTTTATAACGAAGACTATTTCAGGCACAGTTTATTTTTCAAGTAATGCATAGATTTTCCGCAAGGGGGCGTAAAGATAAATTGCCTTTTCCCGAATATATCCTTGCTCCTAAAACTCGGATTCGAAAAATGTTTCCTACATCGGAAACAACTCCTCATGGGGAATGTCTTACATACGATTCCTAATTTTTGGTAAGAAAGGATTTGTCCACCAAGGGGCGTAAGTGTTTATTTCTGCTTCTGATATATTTGCAGCAAAATCGGAGCTTCCGAAAACTCGATTAAAAATGTTCTTTCGTGGATCGATACCGCTCATCTTGAAAGACCTTTTGAGAATACTGTCTTCTTAAAATAATGCATAGTTTTTCCGCCAAGCGGGAGTAGATGTATGTGTTATTTTTGCCGATATCTCTGCTTCTAAGAGTCCGATTGGAAAAATAATTTCATTGTTGCAGAGCGTTTACGCTGCGAAATGTTTCTCATATAATTTCCAACTTTTCTTACGGTATAGGTTTGCCAATAGGGAGCGTAACTTCACGTTTCCGTGGTTACGCGGAACTAAAAACTCGATTGACAAACTTTTTTTCGGTCAGATACTACTAACTATGAAAACTCTTTGTGTATATTTTCTCCCCAAAATACTGAACAGTCTCGCCGCTGGGGCGCCAATGTTTAATCTGTTTTTCTACATATCTCTACTGCTTATTGTGTGATTTAAAAAATCCTTTCAACACCGGATGCCATTTACCTTGTGAAACATTTTAGGTTATTATTTGAAGATTTTTATAGTTCACAGTTCTGTGGGTAGGTGTTGTTTTTGCACTTCTGTTTGCAACTGTATCTCAGCTTCTAAAAACCCTATTGGAAAATTTCTTTTTGACTGTATGCCATTCTCTACCATAGAGATGTGGAGCATTATTCTCTTTATATAATGCACAGATTTCCCACTAGGGGGCGTAAATGTCAAAACGTTTTTCTCGCTATCTCTGCTTCCGGTAGACGTATTTGTCCGGAGCCGACTAGCAAGAAAAACCGAGAAAAATCTCCCCTTCCAGTGACGTTCTTTTTCTTTAGTATAGCTTTTTCCATGAATACTTTTCGCTTATTTTCAACTTTTCCATTATGCGAAATTCTTCCGCTAGAAGGCGTAGATTTATATCATGTTTCCTTCCATATTTCTTTTTTTAACTGTTCGATATGAAAATCTCTGTCTCTCATACTTCCCTCTGCCATGAGAAACTTTTTGTGTGCCATTTGTTAATTTTCCTAACATGCTATTTAGCCGCTGGTGGAACTAAGTAGCTGTTTCTATTTTTGGGTGTTTTACTGATTGTAGAAATCCGGTTGATTTTTTTCTAACCGATAGCACTGGATTTGAATAACTTCGATAAATGTTATTAGCGTCAGAAAGCATTCCAAAGACGTGCTCATTACAACCGAAAATTCGATGTCATCTTTCTTGTTTTTTCTTTTCAGTGTTTCTTTTTATATCCGTACACATTACTTTTTTTTTTTTTTTGCAATGTGATTTTTCGTATCAGGACATATTTTCTTTTTTCAGTGTTTCTCTTCATATCCGGGCACGATTATTTTAGTGCTTCTTTTCAAATCCAGACACATTCTTTTTTTTTTTTTTTTTTTTTTTGCAGTGCTTCTTTTCAAATCCGGACACATTCTTTTTCTTGTTTTTCTTTTCCTATCCGCGCACGTTCTATTTTTTCAGTGTTTCTTTTTTCTTACATAAAATATAATTTTGTGCGCTGAAAACTTTGGCCCTTATGATGTCCTCTAGGAGGTCTAAGAAAATCCGACCTCAAAAGAAGTAAGCATCTCCAAAGTTAACAGAAAAATTACCAAGGCCCTAATGATGTCGTCTAGAAGGTCTCAGAAAATCTAACCACAAAAGAAGTAAACATCTCCGAAATTAACAGAAAAATTACCAAGGCCCTTATGGAAACAGCAACAAAAATGGGTGGTGTCAGTGTCGTAAACGACATGAAAAAAGTAGATGACCAAACAAAAAAACTAGTTCTCTATTGAATTGTCTTATGTCTTCAGCGTTTCTTTTTCGGACCATATTTTCCATATATTCCACTTCGGAAGTTACATTTTCCTTATTTTTCTTCATCTTCTTCCTCTTTGACACTAGCAGTTTTGTTTGATCTTATGTTTTCTTCATGTCGTTTTTGTACTTAGTATTACTTTTTTTTTTTTGGTATTTTCATAAGGGCCATGGTAATTTTTCCGTTAACTTCGGAAATGTCTACATCTTTCGTTGTTACACCTTCTTCCAGGGTGAGTCAAAGGTTCGTCCCGTTTGCAGGTAAAACGTTAAATAATGCAAGAAAACCGTACATGCTCACCTCATTCTGCAAAGTACAGGCTGCTGTTTTCTATAATCCTCTACCAACGTTCCACCGGAGCCACTATCACAGTTGGCAGGTTTCTAGGGAAGAAACTCTCTGATGCCAGATGCTACATTCACCACTGAAGCAAAGTGCCGTTCTTGTACGAAATGGGCTATGGAGCAAAACAGGTAGTACTTTGATGGGTTAAGGTCCGGACTGTATGGAGGATGTGGAAGGTTCTCAATCCCTTCTAATTCCTGTATTTTTTTTTTTGTAGACCACTCTGTGGGAGTGACTTGGGACATCATTCACTTGCAGCAACGCCTGCTTTCCATTAATCTGAACCAAATGCATCCGAAAATTTTGTGCACATCCCATAGAGAAATGTTGATATAGCAACAAAGTTTTCCGAAAGCTATAGCAAAATATTTTTTTTCTCCCCCTGATCTCAGCAATACTGACCATAAGCCTTTCAAAAAATGCTAAACACTTCCTTGTACATAGTCTCTTCTATTCCTTTGTTCTTTGTTCCACAACCCAAGGCATAGTGGGGTAGGGCTGGTCCCTCCAAAAATCTTCTCTTTCCTTTCTTAGATTCGTTGCCGTTAAAGCCCTTTAGCAGGTAATCAGTGAAAAAGGAATAGTGTCAATCATACCCTTAAATGACCACTTTAAGTAACAAAACTAAGAGTAAAACAACGCTTTCTGATGTTGAGGTTCAGTCGCAATCGACTTACTTCGTAGACAGCGAATATATTCGTTCGAGTTGATTTGAGGCCATTTTGTTAATTCCGAGTTAACTCGTTCCAGCTGGTTAAAGAGTTAATGAGCTCTGCGTAACATTAGCGTAGGGTATCCTGGACTGTGTAGAGGTTTTCGCCTGCAGCAGAACAATCTGGCACCAGTTCCCAGCGCACAGCACCTTCAAACTTCTACCAAAGCATGACTATACTCTCGAACCGTCATCTTTGCACCACTGGCTATGCTTTCTGGTGAAGCCTCAGGCCTAAGCCACTGGTTCGCAGTGGTAGATTAACATAGGTATATCACCTTTTCATCATCCGCAAATATAAGGGCTCAAAATCTATCGTCCTGTGGATTTGACAGCAATCTGCGACAAAGAACAGCACGTTGTTCCGCCTGCTGGGGTGTCAATGCATAGGAAACTATTCGATGGCTCCCGGACGAGAAATCAATTTAGTGCAGGTGACGGACGATGGTAGATTTTGAAGAACGCACCTCAGCAAGAACCGTTCTCGTTCAGGGCTGCTGTCCACTGCTTCCTCGCTTTCAACGGCACAAATTTCTCTCGCTACTGCTGTCGCGTTTAAACCCAATTTTTTTCTTTTTTTTTTTTTTTTTACATTAATGCCGTAGGAGTATCGGAACAGCACCATTTAAAAATTTCGGATTGCATCATATTATTTTCTGTATGACGAACAGACTGTTTGCGAAAAAAACGAATTTAAGGGGAAAAAATCCCATTTCGTGGCTCTTGTTGTGACCGTATTTCATTGGACAAAGGGAATTTTTATTACAGTAAACAATAGTCTAATTCAGCTTGTGTGTTTTGTGAACGGCAGTAGCAGAAACATAGTTCGAGAAACTAACTACAATACCATATTAATGAGGATTCAGAAACACAGCTGTGGAAACAAAAAAAAAACAATAATTCAATGAAACCATGAGCATGTTGAACTAATATATACACTTGCTGTCTTAAAGCACGATAAAAACCACAATAGGCTCCCTAAAACACTCAATAAAATCACATTTATTAAAAATTCTAAAAGCCCATTTACGTTAACACCGACGAGCGCTTTCGAGGTCTCAAGACCTCATTATCAAGTCACTGAATAAAGCCCCAAAACACTCGGAAGCAGCAGTGACTTGATAATGAGGTTTTGAAACCTCGAAAGCGCTCGTCGGTGCGCTCGTCGAAACACTCGGGGCTTTATTCAGTGACTTGATAATAAGGTCTTGAGACCTCGAAAGCGCTCGTCGGTGTTAACGTAAATGGGCCTTTAGAATTTTTAATAAATATGATTTTATTGAGTGTTTTAGGGAGCCTATTGTGGTTTTTATCGTGCTTTAAGACAGCAAGTGTATATATTAGTTCAACAAGCAGCACGTTGTATTTAATTTTGGCCATGAGCATGTTGCAACTACATTTATTTATGAAAAATATTTTCATACGGTTATTATAAAAATCCCCGGAAATTGAGGAAATTGTGTCAATGGCAAGTGAACTTTAAACTATTGATAGAATATCTGCACAGATGTATACTCCTGTTTATTAAAATTGCAAGACCAAGAGAAACGATTTACATCAGACAGAAACTTGTATGAATGTTACAACGTGTATGCACATTTCGTGTGCGAGCCATGCACTTTCCACTGATCCGGTGTATGTACAGAGCAGGCCGCAGAGAAGAACGTGTTACCAGAATTCTTTCCGACAAATGAAGGCAATGTAGGATTGCCCTCATTTGCCGGATAGAGAGCGACCATGCCACGCCACAGCAGAAGAAATCCTGATGTACAGTTGTCAGACTGAGCGATAGAGTTGTAGAACTGTGGAAGCCAGATTGTGTTTTCGTGATATCACCGCTCTTGTCAAAAGAAATGCAAGCACAGCAATGCGAGCGTGGAAGCAGTAGGAAGAGAAGAGTTGGACACTAGGCCACAGCGTAAAAAAACTTTTTTTCGAATTTTGATGTCTTAGTGCGGAAAAGTTGTGTATTGCTACGTAAACCATGTGCAAAATATTTAGCGAAATTGAAATAATATCTTACGCTTCCACTTTACCTCCAAAATTTCGATATTTGGGCAAAATCGTCACATTTGCACGTCCGTTGAGAGAAAAGAACAGTGTTCGTTACAGACTTTCCTTAGTGCGCAAGAACTATCTGTTGGTACCTAAAAGGTATGCACAAATTTTCAGGCAAATCAACTAATATCTTATGGTTCCAATTTAATGCAACAATACTCCATGTTTAAGGAAAATTGCAATACTTTGACACCTAGTGTTCACCATGTGATTTGTTTCCTAGTTGTGTTAGTGTGTGCACTACTGCCCTGAAAGCATAACATATTATGCAAATGTGCAGTAATGCACATTGCATACGGTGCAGCTCTTCACATTTTTCATGTTTCACAAAAATCCCAGAACTCATCATGAGGAGGTGGCTGCATAGCGAGTTCCACCCGTGCCCAACCCAAAAACCCATCCATTAAGGCAAATCAATTTTCTGTTCTTTTTTTATCTTCAGCTTCCTGTTCTTCTATATTAATTTTTACCCTGAAATCTGATTTACTTTCGAAGGCTGGCATTGTTTGCTGTGCTTCCAACCGTACCTTAATAAATCCATCCCTTTGTTCTTCTCCGCAAACAGCAGCAGATGCTCCTGTTGTCAACTTAACGCATCACTCCACTCCCTAATTGTGACAAGGGAATTTTGCGTGCCCAATCGCTCAACAATATTTTTATAGTCACTGTTGCATAGTTTCATTATTTCATCGTCGGTTAAATGAGCAGTCAATGGCGGTTCGCTTAAAACGCATGATTGCCAGTCAATGAGGTTAAAATAATCCTCCCCCTGAACAGTTAAACTTTCAGGGTAAAAATTAATAAAGAAGAACAGGAAATTGTAGATTAGAAAAGAACAGAAAATTGATTTGCCCTAATGGATGGGTGGTTGGGTTGGGCACGGGTGGAACTCGCTGTGCAGCCACCTCCTCATGATGAGTTCTGGAATTTTTCTGAAACATGAAAAATGTGAAGAGCTGCACCGTATGCAATGTGCATTACTGCACATTTGCATAATATGTTATGCTTTCAGGGCAGTAGTGCACACACTAACACAACTAGGAAACAAATCACATGGTGAACACTAGGTGTCAAAGTATTGCAATTTTCCTTAAACATGGAGTATCGTTGCAATAAATTAGAACCATAAGATATTAGTTGCTTTGCCTGAAAAATTGTGCATATCTTTTAGGTACCAACACATAGTTTTTGCGCAATAGGGAAAGTCTGTAACGAACACTGTTCTTTTCTCACAACGGACATGAAAATGTGACGATTTTGCTCAAATATCGAAATTTTGGAGGTTAAGTGGAACCGTAAGGTTTGCGTAGAAATATACAACTTTTCCGCACTAGGGCATATCGAAATTCGAAAAACGTTTTACACGCTCCGCTCTATTGAACACACCTGCACGGAGAGTCAGGAGCGCAACGTCGCACGAACGAGCTGTAAGACCTGTACAGTACGCGTTGGCGGACCGCGAAGTCACGTCATAATTCATCAATTTTGGCGCAATACTGATGGTCTGTTCCAATTGAGGGGTTTTTTTCTTTTTTTGCATTTTTAGAGGTTTCTTCAGACTGACAACTTGACGAACAACTAAGGAATCTATGTCATCCACTGCAATTCAAATAGAGCCAGACCAGAGATTTTCTCCCTTTACTTGGGTATAGCATTACCACTCATTACATACTAATTTGCATATACGTATATATATATACCTTCCAAGTTGGGCATACTTGTATGAGAAATGTAAGTATCATCTGTATCGCATACAATCCTACTATAAAAAGAAAACAGATAGGTAAAATTCTTGTTTGATTCAGTAGAAATAAACATGCCTAAAATGTTGCATGCATTTCCAGTTTCCTGTTGTACAGCGTTCTCGTATTGAAGCGGAAATGTACAATTTTATCAGTCGGAATAACTTCATTTTTATAAAATGGATTTTAAAACTTATATAGAATACAGGCACGCATGACCAGTATCTTGCAGTCAGACAGTATTACCTTTGACTTCTAGTTGAGAGTACCACTTTTTCTGTCTGCAGGCAACATATCTCCATTAGTTTAGTGTTTTCTACAAAGTTCCACACTGCTGAAAGAAAGAGAATGCTTTCATTACACCTGAGACATCGGCGACACTACTTTTCTTACATCTGTGTTCGCATATGTAGTTTAGTTTTTAAAAATGTATCCAAAGTAGGTGAAATACATAAAACTTTACGGAGTTTGTCTCCTGGTGCTTAAGTTCTTGAGTCCACTTTTATGTGCGTGCAACTTTCAAAAGTGCACGCAACTCATTTCAAGAACATTCTGATTGTGGATTCACAAATTGCCTTAAGTTTCAGCAGATTTTCAGATGTCACGTTCCGTTGTGCGATGAGAGTATGTGGCAAAATACGGAATTTCGACAGACAGCAGAATCAGAACAATTTTGCGCATGAGTCAGCCATGATTGTCAATTACAGTCTTTCTTATTGCTCACATCGTCAACCCTTTATGCCTTCGCGGGCACAAAGGGTTAAGGCCTCGGCAAAAAGGATTGCAAGCGGCAAGTACACAAAGGAGGAAAATAATTGAAAGACGGATAACCACAGCCTTTCCATTTCCGGGTATTAGCATTGTTCATCCCGTGTTGACTGTTAACCGCTGAGCAGTTAATGTACAACTCAAGAAATCTATCAGAGCCGATGAGTTCTGCAAATGGGATTTATGAAACTAAAATTGCGGTAGTATTTCACCACTTGGCCATCTCTTTTTTTGTAAGTAGTAATATCCATGTGAAAAGATTTTTATCTTAGAAAAAGATAACGTACTTGTTTCGTTCCCAACGATAATCGTATACATCTACATTGTCAAGAATGGATTAAGTGAAAACTTACTTTTTCCTGTCTTTGCTACTTTCCAAAGATAGAGAAACGTATGCGACATAACTGTCCGAATCTAATTTTCTTTCTGCTTTCATAACGCTGAATATTCGTGCGAATGGAAGCAGCATTATAGTGCTACAAGCAGCGCTATAGTGCCACTTGATTTATGTGAACAAATACGAACGGATATTGCTATGGCAGCCAAGCTAGGCAATCACAAAAGAAATTCATCAGTACAGTATTGTTAGCTCAAAATTATTAATCTTATGTATTTAAAATCTTGATGTTAGGAAAGATTCTTTGCAGCAAATAAAAACGAACACATTATATTGTCCATGTATCTGATTGAATTACTGTCATCGAGCTTCTTCAGTTTACACATCGTTATGCGCAACTTAGTCTGTCTGTTGATTCTGATTTTATAATTTCCAACATTCGAATGAGTCGAGATATTTCTCAAAGGATGTGGAATTAATAAAGAAAGAAAGCAACTCGACAAAACCAAGATGCCTTGGACAGCTTGAAAAGAAGGATATAAAAGCGTTACAAAGGAGTCAACAAGAAATTATCTTCGAGTCTCACCAAAGATATCAAGAATTTTTCGAAGATATGCAGATTTCATTTTATACTGTTAATTGCATTCACTTTATAGCTGTCAATTGCATTCATTTTATAGCTGTCAATTTGCATTCTCATAATAGCAGTACTAAAACATTCGAATATATGAGAGTAACAATGAATCGGTTTCTTTTTTCATATAATGAGCTCTACGTGGTTTTATCTACAGGACGATCTACTCGCTACGCAACCCTCCAATGGCAAAATATCTCGAGCAATTCGCTGTTGATAAAAGATGGGCGGCCTAAGTTGTTTGAACGAATAAAATGCACGTGCAGTTTTATTTCTCTGTGCAAAGGAAAATGTGTAACTGCAATACCAGAAAGAAGTCGATAAGCCATTTTTTTTTCTTGGTATGAGTCACTTTCTTCACTTTTGCAGACTGACGTAGCAAATCAACCTGTTGAACTCCAGTTCCAAATATTGGCTTCCCCATCGTTTCTTACTGTACAGAAGTGATGCGATATTAAAAAGCACATGTCAACACCCGCTATTGCGCCATACTTAAATTTAGTGAACGCGTTTTGTAGAAAAGCAACAAATGTAGGTCATTAATACTTTTAAAATACATATTTTATTTTTTATAAAGAGTGTGCATATGTACAGATGATTTTTTATTATCTCTTCATCACTACTTTCTTTCTCTCTCCCTATCTATCTATCTATCTATCTATCTATCTATCTATCTATCTATTTGTTTACTCTCTATCTGTACCATTTCTCCCTTTCTCTAGTATCTTTCTCACTATGTATAGCCTGTTACTTCCTTTCTCTCATTTCTATCCCGTTCTCTTTTTTTTTTTTTTGTACATATATACAAAATTCGGTGCATCGACATGCAAATTGGTAGATGTACGCAGGCGAGAGGGGGGATGTAAATCATTCGAGTATGCAACCAATTGCGTGAGATGTGCGAGAGATAAAGGGGGCAAACAAGGGCGTAAGAAGACAAAGGACATGTGTTCGTTCCGTGCCCCAGGCTGTACGGAACAAAGAAACGGATTGTTCAGAGCTGCCACAGCATATCCAAGGACAGAAGATGGCTCGTATTCCTCGTCACCATCCAGGCTGAATGCATTTGAGAGAGGCAGGAGCATGGACCTCCATGAAACTGGTTGGCAGATTTGCTGAATCGCGGCTCATGTGCTTCAGAATATCAGAATAGTTGGACGTTGTTCTCAATAGTGGTTGCAAGAAGGCACGATCAGTCGCCGTAGAGGAACCGGTGTGTTCAGAAGAACTTCCCCACGCACGTATCAGCACATTGTTCGCTAGGCGATTGCGGAATCACACGCTACTGCCGAGAGCACTCGATTGGCTGTAGAGGTGACTATAGTCATTCCCGTCACGACTCGACTGGTGAACCGAAGATTGATAGAGGCAACCATTGGATCTACTGCATTTGACCGTAGGACATCACCGAGCTCGGCTGGAGTGATTTCCCAATAGAGCTACGTGGCGAAAGGAATATCACCATGCTGTGTTCAGTTATGAGTTCCGATTCTGCTTCGGTGCAGACGATCGTCGTTTCTGCGTCTGGCGATGGAGTAGCGACAAGGAAGATCCAGCTGTTCTCTGTGAGCAGCACACTGCTTCTTAATAAGTCGTTCTTGTATGGGATACTATTAGTTACGACAGCCAGTGACCTGGTATGCACATAACGAGCACGGTGGCAGCCCGGCGGTACGTTGATGGCGCTTTACAGCCCGTGTGTTTGCCATTTCTGAGTGATAGTCCTGAAGCTGTTATCCAGCGAGATAACACTCTGCCAGACACCCCCAACATCTCCCGAGCGTGCTTACGAGAGGTGCATATGTTCCTATGGCCAGCGAGATCTCCGAACCTAACGCCCATCGAGCATGTATCGGACGACTCTCTTTGGACGACACTTGTTAGCCTCTCCTCGGTCGCTCCGGAATGCCACTAAATTATGGGACCTGGTAAACTTTGCGTTGTCCCAGATTCCCCAGGACACCATCAGAAAGCTAAATTATTGCATCCCTTCTCTTGTTTCTGAGTGCATTGAATAACATGGTGGTCACACAAGGTATTGACTTCGCTCACGTGATTCTATCATGCAGCCTGCCAAACTGATGACCTGTCTTGGAAATTAAATCATGTATTAACCACCTCACATTCTATGTCCCTGGTGATTTTCAGCTTTCGGCTCGTTTGCCTCATTCTTCCTGGGTAGGGTAATTGCAAAGGAGAAGAGGGTCAAATCACGGAACTCTCTCTCTCTCTCTCTCTCTCTCTGTTTGGCTTTATTTCTCTACTTCCTATCTCCCACTCTGTTGATCCCTGTCTCGCTCCTTCCCCTTTCTACTTTATTGGTCACGGTATCCTGTTTTTTCTCTCATAGTATTTCCTTGTTTTTTCAAATTCATCCTCTCTCTCTCTTATAACGAAGTAAATTTCTCCGTCATTTTTATCCGCGCCGGGGCTCGAACCAGGATCACCTCATTCCGGAATAAGTCACTCTACCAATTGAGCTACGCGGACGTTTTATTCTGATTCCTATCTGCCTTTATGACGTGTGCGTCCTTCGGGCAGGTACGTCACATCTCCTGGTACGTTACACTCTCTCTCTCTCTCTCTCTCTCTCTCTCTCTCTCTCTCTCTCTCTCTCTCTCTCTCTCTCTCTCTCTCTCTCTCTCCTTGCTCTCTTACTTTCTTTTTGTCTCTCTATCTTTCACTGTTCCTTTCTCTCTCTCTCTTTTTTTCTCTGTTTGGCTTTATTTCGCAACTTCCTATCACCCACTCTGCTGATCCCTGTCTCGCTCTTCCCCCTCCCTACTTTTTGGTCACGGTGTCCTGTTTTCCTTTCTCTGTGTTTCCTTTTGTTTTCAACTTCATCTTCTTCATCTCTCTCTCTCTCTCTCTCTCTCTCTCTCTCTCTCTCTCTCTCTCTCTCTCTCGCTCGCTCTCTCTCTCTCTCTCCTTGCTCTCTTACTTTCTTTTTGTCTCTCTATCTTTCACTGTTCCTT